>JARHVA010001343.1:2800000-3455000 GCA_037957365.1 Torreya grandis | reverse complement strand
CAATTTTGTTACTAGTAAATAGTAGATTAGATTTTTCTCTTATATTATGTACATCCCTTGGTGCTTATATGTAAAATTTATTGATAATCTCTATTAGATATGTTTTCATATGTGTGGCATTTTAACATGTCCATTTATTTTAGTCCTTATCCCTTTGTTGTGTGTGACATTCAATCATGTCACTTGTTTGTAATATTATTCATGTCCTTCTCATGTAGCCTTTGAACTTATATGTGAAATTTTTTATGTGAATACATTTGAACATGTCCCTTGTCTGTGCCCCTTGGCTTTATGGCTTGAAATTTACTATTTTTGAGTGTGTGTGCATGTTGATCTTGTTAAGTTTTATATGTGACATGATCAATATCATACACTCACTAACATATAAGACACCAATTTTACATTATACTATATGATATTCATTGATACATTTATATAGGCCTTGCATCATATGTTACATGCATGATTCAAATGGTTCAAATTTTACTATATTAACATATTTTTCCCATATTCTACATTATCAAATATTTATACTATATTACACATTCTAGATTCAAATTTTATTTTTTGACGAGTGAATATAATGATCAATTCCATCATGTCAAAAGAGGGAATTTTATTGGACTTTTCATACATGAAATAAGACTTTTTACAGGAAAATAAATTAGTACAAAATAGATTTTCAAAATCTTCAAAATTGTTTAGAATCATGTCATTGGCATAGATTATGCGGTCATATACTGTGCATATACACCCATATTACAAGATCAAATTACTAATTCATATAGTTTTGAGTGCATTATATAGGTTCATTTAAAATATTCCAACATAATTTCCATTTTACATTTACATGTATAATTACAAAATCATTTTTTTTCAATCAAGGCATGATATAGATTCATTATGTGCTTTTTAAATACTATTTTATATATTTGGAAATGGTAGGAGCATGGATGTTATGTATTCTCTTTTGATCATGCATTCAGAAACAAAGCTTCAATTAAATCTGCATGGCATCTCTAATGGTTTATTTAGTTAAGTGCATAATGCATAACATAGAGATCTAGTTCCCTCTAACATTATGTCTATGCACTATTTTTAGATTTCAACCCATTTCATGCCTTGGGGTTAAAAACACCAAATGAGTTAAATTGGGGTGTTTGAGTTCCTCAATAGTTTTTATTTTATTATATACAAATACAAATTTAATTGAAGGCTTAATCAGCTTCAAATTATCCATTGTTTCATCTAAGTAACCAACATCTTCAAGTGTTTCACTAGAAGCCCAAATTCACCAATGCTTAAAGGAAACATCATATTAAATAAATACTACATAACCAAATATTTGATTTCACACATACATGTTTATTCATCCTTTACTATCTTTTCAATTTTGATATTTCAAAGTTCAAGTTCAAACATTTGGCTTCACACATAATCATACAACTTAGGATAGGATTAACTGCCACTATTCTCTTAAACTAGTTGATCATACCTTGATTTCTTATTTTAGCCTTTTATTAGTCAAACATAGTAATATCTTAGACAAAAATATATAATGATATCATTTTATTTCATAACTAATTTTTTTCAATCATTTTCACATTGTCAAATTAAGTCTTTTACTTTTTTTTCCTTGTTTAAACGTCATTCAAAACATTAAGATTTATTCTATTAAATATATATTAGTTTGGTTTAATTACTATATTAATTAAAATTTTCATAAAATAATATTATATGATATATTATCTAAAATTATTTACATAGGCTTACAATCTATTTATGTTTCAATATATATCTTGTATATAGTTATGAATACACAATTTTAGCTTCTCAATAACATCTTCATTTCTTATTTTATGTAATGAATTTCATCTCACATTATCCTCTAATTTTATATTTATTTAATTTATTATTTTATCCAATGAATTTCAATCTTTAATTTTTTATATCTCTTTTATTTTTTCTAATCCTTTTAGAGTGTACGTGCCAATTATATTTATTTCATAGTGTTATTTTGTTTTTTTTTTTAAATTTATTTAGGGTTTCATAGTTTTTTAATAGACATTGCTTGACTGGTAGAAAACCATTTTAAGTTTCTTTACAGTTGGAAAAAGATACATGATGAGAAATGACAAGCGAAGAAAAAATAGATATGATAAAAAAAATTGAAACATGTTATGTTATTTGAGAGTGTTAGTATTTAAATATTCAATAATATACTCCTTCCATAAGTTCCAAGATGTCATTGAATCAGTTTAATTATTGAACAAGAAAAGAGATACATGAATTTTTTGTGTGACTTTTATAGGGATAAAATTTTATGAAAATTTTTATATTTTGATTATCTACTCACTCATTCATTTAAAATATTTATCTCTCTTATTTGAGCAATACAGGACTTCCATGTGATTTTAAACCTTGTATTGATATCATTAACCAATAAGTTGATATTGCCTCAAACCTAGTGCATTACAGCTGGTATAATCACTATAAATATAATGATCATATCTTAAGGGTTAGTAATTATGAATAGGATCGATCCTTTGAAACATAAATACTCTTTCTAGGATAAAATCAAACATAAATTGACATAGCTCAAAAAATTAGCCATTTAAGACAAGAAAAAACAACTTTAAAAACTTATAATGCTAAACTAAACATTATATTTATTTCTCAAAAAATAAAATAAAGTGAATTAATAAAATATTTATAATAACTTGAATCATAACATAGTAGGAATTTGGTTCTATATATTATTCCTAAATGATATCAAAATAGATAGGATGATTATTTCATTGATAATGAAGTTGTGTCTAAAGTTAAAGATGTACTAGTAAACCCCTCATTAAGAGGTAATAAATTTGATATAAATAAAGGACTACTAAAAACCCTTATATAAAAGGAGTTATTATCCATAAATATTCTATGTATTCAATTGAATTATGGGAGGATGATTTGAATTCTTTCAAATATATCTTTTCTACTCTAGAAATTAGTAATCAAAATACATCTCTTAGGCATTTTTGCAAAATATTATATGGAAAGGGTTATGAAATATTAATACTTTACATCATAAACTCATCAAACTATGTAAATATATATAAAAAATAGTTATATTTTAGCTTCATTAAGGATAAATATTCTTTTAAATTTTTTATTGAATTGGATACTATTTAAATAGATCTCGACGAAACAATTTATCATTTCACAATGAGATTCACAAGGATTAGATTAAAAAAACACCTAATGTTAGACCTACAAAAATTTTATCAATATTTTATTATTTAAATGTTGTAAATATTAAATATATAATGAAATTATAAGATAAATATATATATATTTGTATGATGAAACCATCAATTTTTATATAGATTATGAAAAGAAACCAAAATTTGTTGGTTTCAAAGATATAGATTCTAATAGATTAACTTATAATAATAATAATAATAATAATAATAATAATAATAATAATAATAATAATAATAATAATAATAATAATAATAATAATAATAATAATAATAATAATAATAATAATAATAATAATATATTTTTTAAAGTCATTCCTAATTTAGAAAATGATTTTTTCACTATTAAATTATATTTGAATGAACTGTTAGATAATGCCATGGATCTGTTGAATTGAAGAGTGCACCAGTGAGAAATGTGAGATGTGAATTGCATGAAGGCAAGACTAAGCACACACATACAAAACTACAAGTTATGAAGAATAATAAAATAAAATGCAAAAGACATAAAATGGATCCAACTCAATACAATCCAATATAATAATTCAAGTGATGTACATATAGGAGGTGAATTTGTACACTCCTCTAATAATAAATATAAGCTCAACCTAGAATAAAAGTAACCTCCACCTATAATAGTGGTAACCTACACCTAAAAATAGCCAGTCAATAAACAATTGGTCAAGGGTTGTAACTTCCACCAGCTAAAATAGTGTGATCAAGTGTACACCTAAGCAAGCATATCCCATAACTGTAGGTAAAATCCAAGTGAGGTGGAATATCCCAAGTAGTATAATATAAAAAAAGTGAGGAAAACAAATCCTATGCTAACACCACCCTCATAAGCACATATTAGGTGGGCAAAAATAAAAGTGGGTCTTGATAACTAGGCCTGATCACGTACGCATGGGTAATGCAACTCTCAAAAAGTGGAACAAAATGAGAAAATTTAGTGGGAAAAAACTCTACCCCAAAAAAGAGAGACAAAGAAGAAAATTTAGTAATATAAATCCCCACTCAAATCCACTATTGCTTGGAGTCACCCTGTATCCTATAAATTAACTAACTAGAGTGACTGGGGATCATAAGTAGATTTATTAAAGAGTGGATCACCATGAAAAGGTGAATGAATCTACCAAGTATCTGATGGATATCCAACCAAGGTGTGGTTCCTATACAAGTAACTATGTTCCTCATCTAAAGTAGAAATGGTAATTACTTCATGAAGTGATTATATATATAAGGAAGAAGCAAAGGAGGGGTGTGGAATGCCTTACAATTGTGTAGAATTATACCCAATATCTGATGTGTCTTAAATTAAAAAAAAAATTATTTGAAAAGTCTATGGTGGAATATAAGTAGGTTGATGCATATATAACTCCTCAAGACATGAAAGGTGACAAGGAGATGTAGGAAGGGTATCTCCATCACTACTTTAATCGTTTGTGGTAGAAGATAAGTCATCAACATCAAAAATGTACTCAAGTTCTAAAGTGTCATCAAATACAAGTGAATCTGATGAATAATCTAAAAGAGGAAAAAAATTAGAGAAAGAATATAACTAATTATCATGATCAACTATACCCACTACAATGATACTATCACTATGAAAATATCTTACATACACTTAATATGTAGTGAACTCAAATTGCATGCCCTGACCAAGGTGAGTACTCTGATATACTAATAAGAGATTAATTAATAGTGAAGAAATACTTAGAACATTATTAAATATTACACTACTCATGTCAACATACCCTCTACCAAATACTTATGTAAAATTATTATCACCTAGTTGAATAGAAGACATGTCACATGGCTCCAAGTAAGTGAACTCTACGTGTGAATAATCCATATGATATGATTCACTAGAAATAATAACCCATGTAAGAGCTAGAGGTACTACTAAAGATAGAGCTCTCCCCTTTAGTATCTCATTTCTTGATTCTTTTCCTTTCCTTTTTTCATTTCCATTTTACTTGTAATCAGAAGTTGATAAAGATGGTTTGATAGAATCAAGAACACATATGTTGTTCTTCTCAAGAAGACTCATGAGGTTATCAATCTAATTTTTAAAACACTTACTTTAATCATAATTTCTTGTGTAATACCCACATTTGACCCTCTCTCTTTTTGATTTAACATTAGATGGGGAAGAGTCTAAATTTGGTTTACTGGTGGGTTGATCCTTCTTTCTCTCATGATCCTTAGTGCTTTATTTCTTTTCTTTTAAAACCATTTTATTATCATGTCCTACAAGTAGATCATATTGTTTAGTGGACCTTAGTGTACCTATATGAATTGTTTATATTGTTCCCCAGTCAAGTTAGCAACAAAATCATCAAAGGAGGGCATAGGCCATGAATTACCAAGTGATCTCTTGGTTTCATAAAAGGTGGAGATGAAAATAGAATAGCCAAGTCCAATTTTTACAAGGATGGAAAGGATGAGCTGTGAATCTTGTGTATCCATTTTATATTATTTTATTTGAAATATAAATGATTTTAACATGGTGAAATAGTCATGAAGTGTGTCAAAAGTGTTAGGACTAAGACTAACTAGCTCATTGTCTAGTTAATGCCCTCTCATCTCATCCAAGTTCCCAAAAAAAATTCCTAATGTATCCCATACTTCCTTAGGTATTTTAGTTTATTAAGATCCAATGACATAGAAAGACATAGAAAACCAAAATAGTCATCACACTTGTCAAACTTGTTTTCCTTGTCAGTAGCTAGTTCAATTTATATACCCATAGTTATCCTATAGACCTTCTTGTTTCTCTAAGCGAGTGATATAGAAGACTTCCATTCATGATAGTTTAAGTGTGTGAAAAAATCTAATCAAGTAAGATCCATTTTAGATAATGTGAGTTAGTTTGAAAGAAATTAAGGAAATGCAGAAAGAAGGATTTGTAATAATTTGTACACCCCCTTGAAATTATGCTTAACCCTCCCATATTTTATCACTTTATATTTTAGTTATTTTTACAATGTAAATAGCTCCAATCCATGGAAATGTTTTATAAAAAAAATTCAAAAATATGGCACTCAATTTTGATCTATTGATCAAAATTTATTAAAATGTTGCTTCCCTAAAAATGAGGCCTACTTAAAAAAAAGTGCAATAAAATTTAAAAAAAATCCATATGTGAAGAGTGGACCTAAACTTATAACCACTCATTAGAATAGGCATCAAATTGATAACTTCCTTAAATAAGCTAACTCAAACCAAACTGCTTAAACACTTGTATATGCATTCATTTAGAAGATTAGTTGTCGAAGGTGTTTTAATTTTAAAAAATAAATATATTAAATTTATAACTTGGGTGGAAAATAAGTAAAGACTGATTTGTACTATGGCAAAAATAAAAAAGAGGTTTGAAAAGTCAAATTTTTGAAACCTTAACTTATCAAACTAGCCATATGATGGTCATTACAAGAGTAGGTTTACAAATGAGGGTTAAAGTAATAATATGGAGGACATCTGATCAAATCTATTCAATTGAAATATTCCATATGAAGTTGGGTGCCCAAATAGAAACCCACAACCTAAAATGAAGCATTGAAAAACTAAGGAGGTCACAAAACAACTTTAGATCTATTTTTTAATTGAGACTTAATCTGAGTGATTTCACTAAAAATAATAGCACCCAAGCCTTTTTTATTTCTGAAGAGAGCAATAATGGAGCCTAGATTAGAAAACATGAAGATTCATGATGGTAGAAATGGTACCCCATCTCAAAAGACATGAATTGTTATTGGGAAACCCTTTCAACTAGAAATAAATGTAGATTAGAGTTAAATATGCCATGTGAATTAAAAAAAAATAGATAATACTCTTAATTATGAATATGTAAGGACACATGTTTTATTAAATTTATAAATAATAAGATTTCAAAATGAATATAAACTTGTAGAATAAGAACCAGACAAGCTCAATACTGGCATGGATTTGATACCATATCATAGAATGCCACGGATATTTTGAATTGAAGAGTGAATTGGTGAGAAATGTGAGATGTGAAATTTATGAAGGTAATACTAGACATACACAAAATTTCAAATTACAAAGAATAATTAGATAAAATTTAAAATACATAAAATAGCTCCAACTCAATATAATCCAATAAAATAATAAAAGTGATGTACATGTAAGAGGTGAAAATGTACCCTAATCCAAGAATAAAGGCAACCTCTACCTATAATAGTGGTAACCACCACCTAAAAATAACTAGTCAATAAATAACTGGTCGAGGGTAGTAACTACCATTAGCTAAAATAGTGTGGTCAAGTATACACCTCAGTAAGCATATCCCATAAGTTAAGGTAAACTCCAAGTGTGGTGGAATATCCCAAGTAGGATAATAAAAATAATCGAAGAAAATAAATCCTACACTAATATAAACAACCTTCCACATCATTTAGTTTATTAAATACACCAAAGAGTAATAGCAAATCAAAAAATACTTACCTTAATGTTTGTGAACTTTATAATAATATCTAAAATTTTATTATTATATGAAAATTCAATATATTCATTAATGATAAAAATAGTATTTGTAATTACTTGTTCAATAACATAAACATGCATAATTTTGAGGAAATTTTAATTAAAATTGACACTATTAGAATTTATGTATTGTATACAAAAAAATATTATTAGAATATTACTCCTAAGGATATGTTAAATGTAGTGAAACTCTTATTTATTCATTCCGTTCCTTCCAAAACATTAACTTGGGATAAATATAAGCCAACACGTCAAGGTAATATTGATACATATACTTCAATTTAAAAGTTTAAAGCATGAATTCATTTACCTACTAAATGTAATATTTTGCAGTACCAACCTATTTATAGGACTATAATCTATACTCAAAATAACACAACCTCTATTATTTATAACATATTTAAATACCTAGTAAACATAAAGTATAAGTATTCATTTATTCAGGTTGATTTCTTACTTGGTCAGTTAGATATTATAAATCTAGATTTTAATAACATTGATCCTAAAAGTATTATTTCCCTGAAAGAGGAAATTCATGAAGAAGAACAAATTATTTTCCAATATGGGGATCCACATTCTAATTATTATCCACCGTTCTATGTGATCATTAAGATTGATAAAAATATAGGTTTATAATTGTATTCATGATGCTTAATCCTTAAAAAAATATCATGAATAAGTTTATTTTTTATCAGTTAGGCATTCTTTATAAAAACAATAATTAAAAAAATATAGGTATTGAATCTCGTCAAACTAAAATTTGTGTTAAACTTCATGATATATTCCTTAACATTTTTCAAGATGAAATGATTTGATGTATGATTAATGCAAATTTTATATCCATAGTAACTATGGTATGTTACTAGTAATAACTTGGTAAAAATCTATAAGTGCTTATGGTGGAAAAGGTAAAAATAAGGTTCAAGTAAGAAATGAAATTTATCTCATGTATGGGGAATATTTACATGATATGTGTACCAAACCCATCACTCAAGCAATGTTACCTTTGATGAATCTAGGATTTGAAATTATGCATTTCTAAACGTAAATTAACTTAATCAACAACATTATAAAATATTTCCTATGTAAACTATTTGCTATGTGTAATTTGATGACATTAGTTATGAACATTGACATTAGTTACGAACATTGACATTAGTTATGAACATGGTAATGGGGCTAGTGATGTCTTGATTTCTCTTATTGGTAAAAAAATATGTATGATTTTTATATATCTTCTTAAACCACAAACAATATGATTAATTTTGAGTAATTAGGTCTACTACTTAAAAAGTAAATTTTGTTGAACATCAAATTTGCATCTATAAGTTTTTGATGACTTTGATTTGGGTAATAAGTAAGTTATAAAAATATATTAAATGAATCACTCACAAAATCATAAGTACACAACTATTAACAAATAAAATTACATCTTAATTTGTTTAATATATTTATGAATTATAATATATGCTTGGATAAATTTTCTATTTATACATATAACCCATCCATTACTAAAGTTGAACCTACTATTCACTGCACTATTACATAGGTTTTTAGATGAAAAATTTATCACTTTGAAAACAATTTCTCCTTTTTTGTGATGAATATATTTATTGTTTTATATAATAAAACTAATTTCATAACAATTATTATCCTTTTAATTTTGGTGATTACTATTATCTAAGTATTACTCACCTTTATAGTAAGACCTAGAAGATGTGCTTACACATAATGATCAATCTAAAGTTTATTGGACTATGTAATATTCTAAGTGACAAATTAGATAAGCCATTTATAGTAATCTAGGGACTGATAAAATCCCAAATATGTTTACATAGGATATGTGTAAAAAAAAGGAATTACTTTTGTTTATTAAATTATTTAAATAAGTTAGTTATATATTTTTTTATTGGCCATATAAATAAATGATATGATATGATACAAGAATAATACAAAACGTTATTCCTATAAGACATAGTATATAACATGTATCAAAAAACATATAGAATCAACCTTTTATTGGAAGACATCATCAAGAAGGAGTTGGATAAAATGTTGGATGGCATTGTAATTTACTCATTCAAAAAATATGATTGGGTAGAAAAATTAATTACAGTGCATAAAATGAATGGTCAAATTTGTCTATGTGTTGACTTTAAATATTTAAATTATGTATGTGTAAAATTTATCTTTCCATTGCTAGATATTGATCATATTTTTAAGTAGGTAAGGGATTAAGTGACTTATTTATTATTTAGATTCTTATATTATAATCATTTTTTTTAATTCCTAAAGAGAGAAAAAAAACCAACTTTAATACAAGAAGAGGTAATTTTATATTAACAAAATTTATTTTAGATAGATTAATGCAAGTCCCTCTTTTTAAAGATAAATGCATGTTGTTTTTGATGGTTTGATTAGATATTATAATTTCAATCTATTTAGATGACTTCATAGTTCATGTCAAAAAATGTGAAAAAACACATTTAACATTTACATCAAATATTCATAAGATGTACGAAGTTTGATATATCTATTAATCCAAAAACAATTTATTTAAAATTAACTAAATTAAATTACTTGTGCATGTTATTTCTAAAGATGAAATTTATATTAATCTAGATCAAATCAAATCCATAAAATAACTACCTCCACTTAAATATATATCTATTTTACGATATTTAAATTGTAAAATTAATTTTATAATAACACCCAAATTAATTCCAAATTATGGTGATAAATATATCCCTTTAAATATCTCACTTTATGAAAACTATAACCGTTTGTCCAATAAACTTTTATATGCAACACTTGACAATGTAAAAAATGTAATTGTGTGTTCCCCTTTTATACTTAAAATTGATTTTAATAATCATTTTGTTATGTATGTAAATTTATTTTACAAAGACACGTGATATAATATATTATTATGATCACAACAAAGATTAAAGGTGTATATATTAAATGATCTAATTTCTCACAAATGTTGAAACTAGGTATTTTTTTATTTGAAAAAATTCTTCTATATTTGATTCAAAATTAAATAAGTTTAAGTATTTTTTAATGGGAAATAAATTTATAGCGTAGTCAAATGTTCTTGTTTTATCCTATCTTTTTGAAAAACTCATCATTGATGAATGATTAGCTAAATAAATAATTAGAATACAACAGTTTGATATTTGAAACTTGTAAAATAATTAAAGACAATGATTTGGATAACCATCTTGCTGAACATTGAAAATTCACACATTAACATAATAATCCTTCATTTGAATGATAATATTCAAGACAAATTCTATTTTAAAGCTATGAAATTAGATAAAATTAAAAAGAATTTTAAATTTATCATAGAAATACAAGATTGAGATTGTTTATTTTCTCAATATGAATGGTATCATGTTTTGGTGTATTATTTTCATAATCAAGTATGTTTTCATTATTTTAATAAATGATATATATAATATATTAGTTAATTTTTTATTACATATATGGAGTGAAAATCATTTTTTATATTTCCACACTATTACACCATTCTTTATTGTCAAACAAAGCTAAAACTACCAAATTACACTAGAAATTACATGACAAGTGAATTATAAATTAAGACCTAACTAAACAACTAAGTTAAATAAAAATATGATATTAAAAATATACTTTTATATATTTGAAAATATATGTTCAAATAAAAAAATTAATTTTTTGATAAAATATTGTCATCATGCAAGATGCTTTTCTTAGCAAGTAAACAACACATGCACAATAGACAAGATAAGTCCATAAATTCAAATAAATAGGAAGTTTAAGAAAATAAATTAAATTTAATTTATATTAAATATAAAAATTATTTCAAACCTCTTTTTTATGTATGTATAAGTATTAAATCTTAGTTAAGTACACATTTAGTGAAACATACTCTAACTAGCACTTCTAACTATTTTTTAAGAAGTTCTCAAAAAACTTCTAAATTTGATAAAACAATAAATATATGACATAAATAAATTAAAAATCCCTTAAAATATAAAAATAAATAAATAAATAAAATTATAACAGCAACTATGAAGTTCTAACTTGGCATCATACTCAACGTTCCCCCTTTTGATGAGTTGATGTGAAATGTCTATAATCTCCCTAAGTCTTCCAAGAATCTCTCTATGCAATTTTTTTTTTATAATGTTATAAATTTAATATCAAATTTAAAATAATAAATTAAAATATATTTTTCAATTAAAAATTTTATTAAAAAAATATGTTTGAGTTCAATATGCTTGGTTCTAGTATGAAAATTTGGATTATGTGATGATTATGTTGCCCCATTTTTATCAAAAAAATATTATGTAGATCAAGATGAGATGCTCTAAAATATGATAATAATATTATAAAATATATTATTTTTTTGAAATATTATTTAAGGGTTATAAATTTTTCTTCTATAGAGGATAATACAATGGTAGATTTTTCTTCGAAGACCATGAAACCAACTCACTTCTCAATCTGAAGCAATAACCTGAAGTTGACTTCATGTCATCAAGAGATCCTCTTCAATATTATTTTTTGTATCCAATTATACATAATGGACTTTATGGTACTAAATAAATATCATGATTAAAATTACCTCTTACATATATGGAAATTCTCTTCACTAATCACAAATGTTTGAGTGATGGTGTGTCATAAATCTAGAAACTATTGAAACCCCATAATTGATATCAACTCTTTTAATTATGAGATAAATAAAATATCCTAAAATTTTTATAAAATTATTTTAATAATATGAAAGACTCCCATCCTCTCTCATTTTATTTTCTCCATTTGCAATTGGAGTGTCCACAGTTTTAGAATCTTGAATATTGTACTTTTCAAACATGTCTTGAAAATATACATATTGATAAATGAATACTTCATCTTTATTTTGATGGACTAATTCTAATGAATTAATTTCTAAGTCTAGTATAATTTATATAAAATTAAAATTTCATAACTTTATTATATTTATTCAACAGCTCCAAAAAGTTACCTATAAAAATAAAGTCATCTACATAGAGATAAACATATAACACATTAAAACCCAATGCTTTTATGTAAAGAATTAGTTTATTTTGACTTCTTAAAAATAATTAATCCAATAACATTTAATTATTTGATAAGTACCAATTTATTATATCTTAATTAATTTATAAATATTATTCTTTAATTTATATACCCAAAATAATTCACCCTTTACCTCAAAACCTGGTAGTTTTCCCACATATTATTCTTCTTCAATCACTTCATTTAAGAATACACTTTTAAAATCCTTGATGTAGTTTCCATAATTTATGAGAAAATAAAATAATAATTAGTCTTAGATTACTTTGACATGTCACATGTGCATAATTTTAATCATATTCAACCCCATATATTTGTGCAACCCTATTTCCAATTAGTCTAGCATTTAGTTTGTCAATTGTTCCATCATTCTTGATATTGGTCTCATATACCCAGTTATTTTCAATAAATTTGTTTATCAAGTAGAAGATTAAAAATATTACATGTATCATTCATATCAATTTAATACATCTCAACTAACATAGCATCAACCTATTATTTATTTTAACTAGCTTATGTATAACTTCTAGTTTCATTAGCCACATATGACAATATAAACATAGGATTTTCATCATAAGAATAATAATAAAACATTAGCTTCCTAATTTTGAATCATTTTGATATTCCTCTCATATGTATGATCTAAAATTGTATTGTCTAAATGGGGATTCAAATAAATCTTATTCTTGTTTGAAGTTAATGAAGATGGATGACTAGTCTATTGTGAAGAAATAATATCATTTTCTATTAAACTAAAAACATATGTAGTAATTTTTAATCCATGAAACTAAAACTCAATTATATATATATATATATATATATATATATATATATATATATATATATATATATATATAAAATTGTGGATTTACTATTAGGATTATGAAACTTGTATTTTTTGCTTTTATCACTATATTAAATGAAATTATGATCAATAATCTTAAGATCCAAATTTCAAGAAAAATAACAATGATTTAATCCACCCTTACTTTTAATTGTGGGTATTTTTATGTTGGATTTTCATCCAACTTTAATTGACTTTCCATCTTCAAATTTAACTTAGATTTTCAAGGTATCATCTAATGTGATATCCCCTTCTAATAGGGATATATGAAAGACACAAAGCTCTGATACCATTGTGATATCCCCTTCAAACAGGGAATATATAAACTCATAAAGCTCTACTCACAGATACAATTTTCCAAAATAGATTCACATACGCATAAACAAATCACAGACCTTATCATTCATTCAGATGATTACAAAAGATGTCCTTCTAAACTATTACAATTACAGTCCTCTCTTATGCATATAAAATATGAAATACACTATTAAAAACCCTGGATTTGCAAATCTGGGAGTGAAATCTGAATCTGGAAGGGTCTCGGCCTTTCTGTGTCGACACACAGACGCCGTCGTCGGTCGATATCTCACAGACGTCGATCGCTGTCGGTCAGCTTTCTGCCAACGTCGGTCTTCAGTCGACCGATGTCGGTCACTGGAGCACTCTTTCTGCCGAGGTCGGTGCCTGAATGGATCTGAACGAACCTGTACGGACTTAGTACGGCTGCCAATTTATCACAACCTATCTGTTCTTAACCCCTGATTGCTGAACACCCTGATTTGAAGATATACTATTCTAATACAACAGATCTGTCTCTGTATAATTTATTGAAACAAAACATAAACTAAATCAAGAAATACCTAGAAAGCTCTGTGATAAAATTTTGTGTGAAGTTATCTCTCAAATACCTGTAATACTATGATAACTTATGAGTGAAGTTATCTCTCAACCCTGGGATTCTGTGATAACTTCTGGATGAAGCTATCTCTCAGATCTGGACCTCTGTGATAACTTCTGGATGAAGCTATCTCTCAATTTGGCAATAAATCAGCTGATATCTCATAGCCTCTAAATCACACACAATGAAGAGGGAACATTCTTCACTGCAATGGAATCTTGGAACCCTTGGCTCAGTCTTCACAGAAGAATTTCTTCAATTTTCAATAATCAATAAACTATGCATAATCAATAATGGCCTCCATGAGAAACCCTTATACCCTCAAAAAGATGTGTTTGCCCTAATTAGGGTTTCTAATTAAAAATAGGATAAATAATTAATATTTGATTAAATCAATCAAATATTAATATCTCCCTCAATACATGTCGGATCCTCAAACCGATCAAAGCAGGTGAATCAGGGAGTGATTCTGCACATGACCATACCAAAATAAAGGTGCTCTGCTGCATATCAAATATCCTTAAAAAGTAGGAGCTCAAGCCCAATGTATCCGAATTACCCTTAATGAAAATCAAATGTAGAAATTTTGTGAATCAAATTCAAGCCAAGCTCCATTATGACCCTCTATCCATCCTATTAGCCTACGAAGGTCGCATAATAGGCTAATCACCAAATCTGTCAATGTCCACGAAAAAGGGGACATGACAATCCGCCCCTCCAAAAATTGCTTGTCCCCAAGCAATCTCGAAACAATGAACTACTCAATCCCCCTGGATCCCAAATGTAGTTATGCTCTGCACTGGTGTGAATCAATGTAAGTACCTACAACATCAGTAGAATTATAACAAAGAAAGACTCATAATCAAATTGACGCATGAAACTCCAACCTCCAAGATTACAAATACCATATACAAGAGCATATGAGAAACAAACTCTCAAAACATCATAACCCAAGTAGAATGGACAACTCCAACTGCCAATTCCATCTGTAAGAGATGGTGCCAATCCATCCCATAACTGATCCCTCTGTAAAGGTGGCACAACCAACTGTACCACACTGTCATCTGTATGAGAAGAATCAAT
Source organism: Torreya grandis (assembly GCA_037957365.1). Taxonomy (NCBI): domain Eukaryota; kingdom Viridiplantae; phylum Streptophyta; class Pinopsida; order Cupressales; family Taxaceae; genus Torreya; species Torreya grandis. Next base: position 3,439,333 of record JARHVA010001343.1, on the reverse strand, counting down.
ATGGAGACTCGACTCCACTGGTATTTCAAACTCATCAGAACCAAGTACCCCCAAATCTTGAATATATGTGTTAGCCTCAACAACATGCTCCTCATCAGCAGCTACAAAAACATACTCATCACCAATACTCAATGTACTACCCTCTGAGTATACCTCCACACTCTGAATGCAAGCATCAGGCTCATCCTCACTGTCTAACACCAGAGCTGAACTCACCTTAAGACAAAGCTTGTCCACAACATCCCCAACTACTCCTACCTGTGAAGATAATGCAGATAAATCATTACCTGAAGAAGTGTTAATGTCTCCCTGTACTGGATCAACAAACTCATCATCCAAACTTCTGCATGTCATAGGGAAAGAACTACGATCCTTAGGACTATCAATTAAACTCTTTAACCACATACCGGCTCTAGGTGAGACATTTTTCTCTTTTGTCCAGACATACCATAAATCTTCTGCCAAAAGTTTAGAGATTTTATCCTCCTCCTCAAACAAGATTGTGAACATGATAGAGTGCATGGATGCTAATACATCACTGGAATGAAACTCATCTAAAATATTCTAAAATATTTTAAACATAGTGTGAATGCCACCAATACAACCTACTAGCATCATAATGTTTTCAAATCCATACCTTGCAAAAGTGTCAAGTAATCTCGACCTCTTTGAGAAATGAGAGTCTCTAATGTCATCCAACTTTTCGAAGCTTTTCACCATGGCATGAAGTACCTCTCTCATATCCGATCATCATAAAAATTAAAGCCAGCTATTATTCTCATGATTTCACTAATACAAGAGAGAGTTGCAAGTCTTACCACCTCGTCATGATGTCTCAATAATCGGTGCTTCACCAAAGAATCAAATGTTGGAGATAACACTATTTGTATCTCATAAGAATTTGACTGCTTAAACTTGCTTAAATAAATTTCTAACTCCTCCAGAGTTTGTAGAAGGTCATCTGCTTGCTGTAATGGATTTTCTAACTTCTCCTTTGCATTGTGCACTCTTTCTTCCAAATCTTTGACACCTGTTAGCGCCATGCTGATACCCAAACTACCCAACAAGATGGCAAGACATTAGCTCTGATACCACTGTGATATCCCCTTCTAATAGGGATATATGAAAGACACAAAGCTCTGATACCACTGTGATATCCCCTTCAAACAGGGAATATATAAACTCATAAAGCTCTGCTCACAAATACAATTTTGCAAAATAGATTCACATACGCATAAACAAATCACAGACCTTATCATTCATTCAGATGATTACAAAAGATGTCCTTCTAAACTATTACAATTACAGTCCTCTCTTATGCATATAAAATATGAAATACACTATTGAAAACGCTGGCTTTGCAAATCTGGGAGTGAAATCTGAATCTGGAAGGGTCTCAGCCTTTCTGTGTCGACACACAGACGCTGTCATCAGTCGATATCTCACAGACGTCGGTCGTTATCGGTCAGCTTTCTGCCAACGTCGGTCTTCAGTCGACCGATGTCGGTCACTGGAGCACTCTTTCTGCCGAGGTCGGTGCCTGAACGGATCTGAATGAACTTGTACGGACTTAGTACGGCCACCAATTTAGCACAACCTATCTGTTCTTAACCCCTGATTATTGAACACCCTGATCTGAAGATATACTATTCTAATACAACAGATCTGTCTCTATATAATTTATTGAAACAAAACATAAACTAAATCAAGAAATACCAGGAAAGCTTTGTGATAAAATTTTGTGTGAAGTTATCTCTCAAATACCTATAATACTATGATAACTTATGAGTGAAGTTATCTCTCAACCCTGGGATTCTCTGATAACTTTTGGATGAAGCTATCTCTCAGATCTGGACCTCTGTGATAACTTCTGGATGAAGCTATCTCTCAATTTGGCAATAAATTAGCTGATATCTCATAGCCTCTAAATCACACACAATGAAGAGGGAACGTTCTTCACTGCAATGGAATCCTGGAACCCTTGGCTCAGTCTTCATAGAAGAATTTATTCAATTTTCAATAATCAATAAACTATGCATAATCAATAATGGCCTCCATGAGAAACCCTTATACCCTCAAAAAGATGTGTTTGCCCTAATTAGGGTTTCTAATTAAAAATAGGCTAAATAATTAATATTTGATTAAATCAATCAAATATTAATATCTCCCTCAATACATGTCGGATCCTCGAACCGATTGAAGTAGGTGAATCAGGGAGTGATTCTGCACATGACCATACCAAAATAAAGGTGCTCCACTGCATATCAAATATCCCTAAAAAGTAGGAGCTCAGGCCTAATGTATCTGAATTACCCTGAATGAAAATCAAATGTAGAAATCTTGTGAATCAAAGTCAAGCCAAGCTCCATTATGAGCCTCTATCCATCCTATTAGCCTACGAAGGTCACATAATAGGCTAATCACCAAATCTGTCAATGTCCACGAAAAAGGGGACATGACAATCCGCCCCTCCAAAAATTGTTTGTCCCCAAGCAATCTCGAAACAATGAACTACTCGATCCTCCTGGATCCCAAATGTAGTTATGCTCTGCACTGGTGTGAATCAATGTAAGTACCTGCAACATCAATAGAAGTATAACAAAGAAAGACTCATAATCAAACTGACGCATGAAACTCCAACCTCCAAGATTACAAATACCATATACAAGAGCATATGAGAAACAAACTCTCAAAACATCATAACCCAAGTAGAATGGACAACTCCAACTACCAATTCCATCTGCAAGAGATGGTGCCAATCCATCCCATAACTGATCCCTCTGTAAAGGTGGCACAACCAACTGTACCACACTATCATCTGTATGAGAAGAATCAATATGGAGACTCAACTCCACTGGTATTTCAAACTCATCAAAACCAGGTACCCCCATATCCTGAATATATGTGTTAGCCTCAACAACATGCTCCTCATCAGCAGCTACAAAAACATACTTATCACCAATACTCAATGTACTACTCTCTGAGTATACCTCCACACTCTGAATGCAAGCATCAGGCTCATCCTCACTGTCTAACACCAGAGCTGAACTCACCTTAAGACAAAGCTTGTCCACAACATCCCCAACTGCTCCTACCTGTGAAGATAATGTAGATAAATCATTACCTGAAGAAGTGTTAATGTCTCCCTGTACTGGATCAGCAAACTCATCATCCAAACTTCTGCATGTCATAGGGAAAGAACTACAATCCTTAGGCTTATCAATTAAACTCTTTAACCACATACCGGCTCTAGGTGAGACATTTTTCTCTTTTGTCCAGACATACCATAAATCTTCTGCCAAAAGTTTAGAGATTTTATCCTCCTCCTCAAACAAGATTGTGAACATGATAGAGTGCATGGATGCTAATACATCACTGGAATGAAACTCATCTAAAATATTCCAAAATATTTTAAACATAGTTTGAATGCCACCAAGACAACCTACTAGCATCATAATGTTTTCAAATCCATACCTTGCAAAAGTGTCAAGTAATCTCGCCCTCTTTGAGAAATGAGAGTCTCTAATGTCATCCAACTTTTCGAAGCTTTTCACCATGGCATGAAGTACCTCTCTCATAATCCGATCATCATAAAAATTAAAGCCAGCTATTATTCTCATGATTTCACTAATACAAGAGAGAGTTGCAAGTCTTACCACCTCATCATGATGTCTCAATAATCGGTGCTTCACCAAAGAATCAAATGCTGGAGATAACACTGTTTGTATCTCATAAGAATTTGACTGCTTAACCTTGATTAAATAAATTTCTAACTCCTCCAGAGTTTGTAGAAGGTCATCTGCTTGCTATAATGGATTTTCTAACTTCTCCTTTGCATTGTGCACTCTTTCTTCCAAATCTTTGACACCTGTTAGCGCCATGCTGATACCCAAACTACCCAACAGGATGGCAAGACATTAGCTCTGATACCACTGTGATATCCCCTTCTAATAGGGATATATGAAAGACACAAAGCTCTGATACCACTGTGATATCCCCTTCAAACAGGGAATATATAAACTCATAAAGCTCTGCTCATAGATACAATTTTGCAAAATAGATTCACATACGCATAAACAAATCACAAACCTTATCATTCATTCAGATGATTATAAAAGATGTCCTTCTAAACTATTACAATTACAGTCCTCTCTTATGCATATAAAATATGAAATACACTATTGAAAACCCTGGCTTTGCAAATTTGGGAGTGAAATCTGAATCTGGAAGGGTCTCGGCCTTTCTGTGTCGACACACAGACGCCGTCATTGGTCGATATCTCGTCGACGTCGGTCGCTATTAGTCGGCTTTCTACCGACGTCGGTCTTCAGTCGACCGATGTCGGTCACTGGAGCACTCTTTCTGCCAAGGTCGGTGCCTGAACGGATCTGAACGAACCTGTACGGACTTAGTACGGCCGCCAATTTAGCACAACCTATCTATTCTTAACCCCTGATTGCTGAACACCCTGATCTAAAGATATACTATTCTAATATAGCAGATCTCTCTCTGTATAATTTATTGAAACAAAACATAAACTAAATCAAGAAATACCTAGAAAGCTCTGTGATAAACTTCTGTGTGAAGTTATCTCTCAAATACCTGTAATACTATGATAACTTCTGAGTGAAGTTATCTCTCAACCCTGGGATTCTGTGATAACTTCTGGATGAAGCTATCTCTCAGATCTGGACCTCTGTGATAACTTCTGGATGAAGCTATCTCTCAATTTGGTAATAAATCAGCTGATATCTCACAGCCTCTAAATCACACACAATGAAGAGGGAACATTCTTCACTGCAATGGAATCCTGGAACCCTTGGCTCAGTCTTCACAGAAGAATTTCTTCAATTTTCAATAATCAATAATCTATGCATAATCAATAATGGCCTCCATTAGAAACCCTTATACCCTCAAAAAGATGTGTTTGCCCTAATTAGGGTTTCTTAAATTAGAATTAGGGTTTCTAATTAAAAATAGGCTAAATAATTAATATTTGATTAAATCAATCAAAAATTAATATCTCCCTCAATACATGTCAGATCCTCGAACCGATCTAAGCAGGTGAATCAGGGAGTGATTCTGCACATGACCTTACCAAAATAAAGGCGCTCCACTGCATATCAAATATCCCTAAAAAGTAGGAGCTCAGGCCCAATGTATCTGAATTACCCTGAATGAAAATCAAATATAGAAATCCTGTGAATCAAAGTCAAGCCAAGCTCCATTATGACCCTCTATCCATCCTATTAGCCTACGAAGGTTGCATAATAGGCTAATCACTAAATCTGTCAATGTCCACGAAAAAGGGGACATGACATCTAACTTGTTGAAACAGTCTTTGTGATTTATCGCGTGACTTGAGCATCTTGAATCAAGACACAAAAATTATATCCTTCCTCTATTCCTTTAATACATGTGAGAAAATAATATAAGTTTTATTGAACCTAACTTTTTCTTCTTAAATACTTTTTTCTGACTCTATTGATTAGATTTAGTTTTAGTCGCAAGTATCATGCAATCTTTTATAAAGTGACCTACATTTTTACAATAATGACAAGTAAGATTTGTTTTTATTCTACCTGTGAATATAGATTTAGCTTTCTCATTTGAATTTATTTTTTTACCTCAATTTATTATTATTTTTATTTTTCTCTTTGATCTTTGAAAGTCTTTCCTTTATTTCAAGTTCTTGTTCTATAAATCTCTCATATAGCCTCATATTATCCTCATGGAACATGATAGATCACACTAATTATCAACACTTATTGTGTTAATGTCCTTACACTTATCAATATTGATCATAATATGTAGTTATTTTTGTATCAAAGGTCTCAAAAAATAATTTACTATGACCCTATACTCTATGATTTCTCCACAAAGCCCCATTTTATTACCTAGGTCATTTACCCTTATGTAATATTCTTTAACTCCTTCAGTATCAAATATTCTAAAATTTTTAAAATTAATTTTAAAATTATATATCTTTGCTTTTCTTACATTAATATAATTGTGATATTAATTTTCTAAATTATTACATTTTTCATGAGTATTTTTAATTTAAATATTATTTTATATGTGATTGGGTCTATGAAATTCTAAAATAGAATAAAACTTGTGCATCTATATTTTTTTCTTCATTTTTTTCTTATGATCGTGAGTCAAAGTATTCCAATTATTCAAGAATGGTCAATAAAATTATTGTTAAGTTATTCAGCAAGAACTAACCTACAAAAGGATTTTGAATCCAATGATGCTTTACAATAAAGATTATATGACCTTACACCTTTTAATGAAGTTAAAGCTACATTGATTTAGAAAATAAAAATAAAAAAGAAAATTATGACAAAATGATTGTTATGATTTTTTTATTTTTATTTTAAATGAAGATTTAATATTATTTTGAGAGAACGAAAGTGAAAATCTCCGAAAAAACATATAATTGACTCTTTATAGTTTGGTCATTGTAGAAAAATTATTATACTAGGATGAAACACATTTAAGTTATAGGAATTCGATGGAAATTGGCTCTGTCATATAGTCAATGGTCATCATTTCAAATATTTTTATGAATGATACCATTTTCTTTCTTTCTTTATAATTTTTTTTTTTGGTTTTTTTCTTTTATTTTATTTTTTATTTTTTGGTATTTAGTTTAATTTATCATTGTATTTATATAATATATTTTATAAATGGTTTCATAAGTATCTTTCGTACATGAAAAGTCAATAATTATAAAGACATGGAAATGTAAGTATTGTCTATTAAATAAAATTTTATAATTACTAGATATAATTACAGACTTTAATTTATTTAATAATAAAGAATGTTAACTTGTTAGAGTAATACTTAAGTGTCTGAATTTATTTGATGATCATATGCAGCATCACCTTTCAATCCCAAAATTATCCATTATCTATTTTCACTCTTCATGGCATGCTATAAAAACAATGCATCTCTCTATGTAAAATCGTTATAAGGTTCGTGCTTAGTGAATTGGGAAACAATTTATATTAGATTACACTCCTAAGGAATTTTCACAATAATTTTATTTTTTAACCCATTTTTAATGTTTGAAATTGGACAGTAAGGTCGTCAGTAATAACACAAAAATGAATACAATAACTTCATATCAACCAAATTTCATATCTGAATCTACATTATTTTTACCTAAGATGCATTTTAATTATTGTTATTCTTTCAAATTTTATTTATTTTTATTAAAATTTGATATTTTAAAAAATTGAAACTTTCAACTAAGTACATTAACACAAAAAATAATATTTTGCATTTTCTTAAAAAACTGGAGTTTTTAAAAATTCTTTACTTACAAATCATTCTCAGATATCATTTCATAATTGTTATGAATAAGAGAATATGTGTCTTAATCTCTTTCATCGTTTCCAATCCTTTCAATTTTGAATATACGTTGTTAGTAACTTTATTAACTCAACCTTGCATAATTTTCTCATTTTATTACATTATCTTTCTAGTTAATTCAAATATTTAATTTGAATAGCATCGGAAGAGAATTTGTTTTAAAATAGTGAAGTCACATCTAGAAATCCTCTAGCATGATATTCACATTGCGTAGTTTTGAAAAAATGTATTTCTAGGGTTGACATAAATATAGATGTTGAACTTTGATAAGAGTAATATGGATTTATTTATATGCATTGATATACTTTCGTTTTAATGTTTTTATAATGATGATGTCAAGTGTATAACTTGTGTAGAAATTAAATGTGAAATAAGATAGTATAGTCGACAAAGCATAACACATTCGAATTGGCGTGAACAAGGTTTTGTTGTAAACATTGTATATCCATTAATAAAATTATTTAATTTGTTAAACCTTTTAAAGAATTCAATCCTTAGATTTCATTTTACTTAGTTTCCTTGGCAAAACAATACAATTTAGATTTAAACATCATGTTTTAGCATTTCATGGCTCATAAGCATTTTTAGAAATGTGTAAAGGGTGATATTTTTATTCTAGGGTTAAATATAATTGAATTATGATAAAGCATGCCATCATTAATATACAATCACCTAAACCATATATTCATACATAATACCATTTAATGCACATAAAGCCTAGACATTTAGTGTAGTACTTGAAGTATCTAGTTTTTTGTTTTCTGATATCATAATTTCATTTGTGTTTTTATGAAAACGTTGGATGTGTAATGGAGCTCTATAAAATTAATTTATAAGGTTTGAAGATTCATTTTTATTTTGATCAATATTAGCGATCCTAGGTATGAAAATTTATTCTTTTGTTCTATTTTGAAATGGTTATATTAAAATGTATCTAAGTTTGTGACAAGTAAAATGTGAATGTTTTCACTTGAAAATAAATTTGTTATTTTAGGTTTTAAGTTGTTCATTGAGTTGTATAAAATGGTGGAGGTCTAAGTTATTTTATTTCTGAACCATTATATGGAATAACAGTAGCCCTTATCTTCAGATATATAGGATTTGCATGGTATTTTTCCATTTTGAATCAAAAGGTAAGAGGAAATTTGTGTCGTTAGCTTTATCACTAGAAACCCTAGTTTATTATTTTGGAGGGTGGTTAAAAGGTATTTGTTTTTGTTTTAATAGGTTTTTACATTATTTGAACGATAAAAAGGGTTTTAGTTTTGAAGAAATGTAATTATTATATTGAAATGGATAATAAATAAATTTTGAGGTGTATTTAATTAAAGATGAGCAATGTAGATGTTATGAGTCTTAGTAATTTTAAATAATAATTCGATGATTTTGAAAAGGATGAAAAAATGATATTTAAATATGTGCCTATTGTAAAAAAAAATACATATGACAAAAGTGTTTCGAATTTAGCCATGTTATGCATTCGTAATCTCTATTTAGAGCCCTAAAAGCATATTTTGGATGAGTCATTGAAGGCAAATATATTTTTTTCGAATGAAATATTCATTAAAGGCCAATATAATTTTTTCAAATGAAATATTACTTTATTTTTATCTTTAAAAATATTTCACTTTTTATATGAATGCAAATTCATATTTTTTTCCAGTGACATGTAAAATATTATGATATTATGGGTCAATTTAAATAAATAAAGAAGATATTTCAGTTGTGCATTATTTTTTCACAATTTTGTTGTTTTCCAAACTTGTTAAATGTTAACCTTATTTTATATGGTTTGTTTTAACATTGAAAAATATTTAAACTTATATTATAATGAAAATAGAAGTTTTAAGTGAATTCAATCGAAGGAATTAAATTTTAATGTAAAAATAGTCTACAAGTTTTGAAATAATTTATGGATCAAAAGCATTGAGGGTGAAAATTTATGTAATGATTCTTGTGACTATTTTTGAGTATTCTTCTTGATCTTAGAAGAAAAAGTTTTATTTTTTTAAAATATTTTTAAATTCATAGATGGTAAAAATGTACATAAACTATGATTTTAATGTATAACTTCATGATCTTCATTTTAAAACCCTAATGCATAAGTGAATTATACATTTTTGAATTTTAAGGTAGATGTTGCTACTTTTGATTTTATAATTATTGAAAATATACATATTAAGAAAAAATTATTTAGTTGTAGTTAAGAAATTTTAAAATATTTGAGTTAATCTCATTTTACAAAATATTGATTGGATTTTTTTCAATTACTTAATCATCTATTTATACTCATAAAAAATTGTGATGATATATATAAGTATTAATAGACATGTGTTGATTTTGAATATGTTTAATTTAATATGAAAGTGGTAGTATAGCTATAAACTATAGTGAAATACATGGTGTGTATGAGTAAATTTCAGATTTTTTATTACAAATAATTGGTTGAATAAATTATTCATAACCATGATGAATTGAGATATGTTTGTATTCCATAAATTAGCATTTTAAAAGTTTGTTTCTATTTTCAATATTAAGAAAATATTTCAAGTTTGAGTGGCCATTCTCATAGTTCAGGAAGAAATAATGCATGGGATAAGAATAATAAACAAGAATAAAATGCACCACCTATACATGATGCTTTCGAAGGTAGACATTTTAAGGCTTAAAGTGATCTTAAAGTGCTCCTAGAACATTTATGTGAATATTTCATTGTGTTGCTAGTATGGTAGCCATTTACTTTAACTCTAATGATCTATTTGTCTAGGATGATAAGAAAGCCACAACTTCAAATTATTTCACATTAACAAATCTTATATCTTGCAACGTTCTCACCTAAATATATCCTCAAAGAAACAATTGGTGACCTTTCCTTTCTATTTGTGGTTTTCCAATACTTTCTTATCTATAAATTAGTCATTTTGACAATGATATTAATTCAAATAACAACTAATTTACTGAAGCTAATATAATACCCCATTTAAAATCCCTTAATACCACTACTACACACATAAATAGGAGGAAAAATATAACTAAATTAATGATTGTAGATTAAGGTCATATTGAAATTAAAAAACATGGGTTTAAAGTCACTAAAAATAAATTAATTAAAATTAAAATTAAAAATCAATAATACAATGATAAAGAGGATGAAAGGAAAAGAATGTCATGAAAATTTGGAATGGGATGAGATAGGATTGATTTCTCAACTTGGATAGTATTCAAGGTAGAATTTAACACCATTTTAGATGGCGAGAAAGATAGAGGAAATTAACACAAAAATGTTTTTATTTTTGTGTGTTAAACTTCAAAATTTAACTATCAAAATCTTCATGGTTCTAAAGTTAGGGAAACCCTACATTTGTGAATTGATAAATTGGGTATACAAGTTTTAAATAATTTTAAAATTTAATTTAAATCCTTATATACCCCAAGGTATGTTGTACTCTTTATATTCATCTACTCCAATGCTTAGATTTTTATTACCATAAAATAAAGGAAGATTCAAGTTATGAAGTATTAAATATATAGTATTCCATGTTTTAGTATATGAATAAATGTAACATGTAGTGGAAGCCAAAGGAGGTGGTAGAATGTACTGTCTATGAGACATTAATAATTAATAGAAAAATTTAAATTGAATGCCCATTTAACTATGACAAGGTCATTACAACCTTAAATCTAACCTCTATTTTTGATATATATTTTTTTATATGAATGAAATATATTTATAATTATACCAAAAAAAATAGTTGAATGGAATAATGATCCAAATTATCATATTAATCTCTTGGATTGAGACATGTAAACTAATTCAACTTGAAACAAAGTTAAAAAGGACTAATTAAACAAAATTTCAATTAGATTTTTTTTAAGAATAAGCATAAGAAAACATGATAAATATCCCAATAGTAAATTAAAATCTAAGGGACATAAACTAATCCACATTATAAATCAAATAAGCTAGTTGAGGGAGATGATCATCTATCCTGTCACCCCAATTCCAAACAACACAAACATGTATATTCATTATTAGTGGCTCCCACCCATCATTATTTTAGTCTCAATCTACATCTACCTTTGGCTATTATTTCGCTAGGAAAATTTCTAAGGCTAACTGAGGAAAAAATCCTTGTTATTTATCCTATGTTAACTACTATTTTGGCCACCACTACCTCTAAGGTTTTTATATATAAAAATACATGACAAACATAATGAAACATGTTTTTTATTTATTTTTGAATAATTCTTACCAAGATATTTGTATGGTCAATGACCCTAAGAAGGTGATCATCACTAGGTAAAATCTAGACGAATGTGACTAATTGGACATAGAAAACTACCCCCAATATTATAACTAAAACCAAAGGTTTTCTACCTCCACTGAGAACATATAATCTTGTAAATAAATATGTAACCTTACATATCACTTGTAAATTATTAAAAACAAATAAATAAACATATATAAAAAAATATTAAATATTTTATTGCAAATTTATTTAAAGAATTAAAAAATAATTTTAGAACAAAAACCATTAGAACATCATATGAGTTTTTTCCACTTTATTTAATAATACATAAAAAAATAATAATATATATGGCATGAAATTGAGTTTGGAGGCCATTTTGTATCCCCAAAAAGATGTTATCAAGACTATACTAGTCATATAACTAGATTGAGCTCATTTATGACTAGTCAACAAGTAGTTTGTGGAAGATTGATTAGATTTATTAGTCAATTTTATATGTGATAAATACAAGATAGGCACTTTAAGATTAATTTATTTTTAATTTTTTTATATATATTATTTAAATATAATTATAATAATTTATTAATCATTTAAGGTAGAAGGATGAAAATGTGTTTATACCTAATTACCATGTTTATCAAAGAAAATATCATGTAGAGAAAAAATGAAAGCATATCAATGGGAATTTATAGATATTATAGGTAGTGAACATTTTAAAATACATAACAAAAAATCATAATAGATAGGGATCTCAAAAAGATGACCATTACTAATAGGTATCTAAAAATTTCTTGACATAGGCTATGCATGTATGTATGTATGTATGTATGTATGTATGTATGTATGTAGAGATGATGTCATTTTTTCAATTGTGGATTTAAATTTATAAGTTTTACATTTCTAAGTGTATAAATGTTATCATGCAATAAATTATAGTCAATTAGAACATCCCCATATGTATAGATAAATATATATGAGTTTAATAGCTCTATAAATAAGAACACTCAAGTGTATATTTTTTTATTATCCTATATCAAAGCATGTATATTTATGTCTTTGATAAATACTTAATAATATATAATATCTCTATGAGGTTTCATAAAGTATGAGGATTTTTTATTAATATGAGTAAAAGTATATGAGAACACCCCATCACTTCACTAGGATAATAGTAAGAGTTCCAAAAATTAACCCATCTATGGATTGAACAATAGGCCCACACAAAAAAAATTCTAAAAAAAAAACTATCCTAAATTAGGGAAAAATAAGAAAAAAATAAAAATTATTTGGTGCCAAATAGGATAAAATATTAGATATATGTGCTATAAAATTTATAATTTATCCCATGAATATGTAAAATATAGTGTACATAATAATTAAAGTAGCTCACCATTATATTTTTCAAAATATCCTTAGCCACATTTCATTCACTAGTTTGACAGAAGTATTACACTACCACTTATTTTATTTATAAATAACAAAAATAGTTTTTTATCTTGGGACTTATAGGTTATGGGATCAACATGTTTTCACTTTTCCACTCTATTAAAATGTATGATACAATAATTCATTCTAAGAGAAGTTTTAAAAAATATTTAACTGAGATAGATCTTTCTGACCAACATTATATTTTCCACTAGTAGAATTGTACACTATGTAAGCTATGGATTAGTAAAATAAAAATATTTTGATAGAATAATACATTAAGTTTAATCTAAGATAAAATAAACTTTTGATGAATTCACATCTCTAATTTTTTTTAGGAAAAAAATATAAGTTGTAATTGAAAATTATACCCTTCCATTGTCAATATTTAAACCTGGGTCTAATGGGTGAAAACAAAATATCCTAAATAATTATATTAGAAGGGAAAAATTATTTAAAAACACACATAAATAATTAAATAATTTTGTATTTTTATATATTATACTTACCACACTAATGACAATATAGTTATAGTTACTAAAATATGGTCTCTAGTACTTGAAAATGACAAGCTTGACATAGATCTACCATGCATGACTTGATTATGCAAATAAGTTCTTAATCTACAATTATATAATAATTATATGATATTTTATGATTTAATCCTTCCATTATACTATTACACACCTAAAATAATATTATTTTATATTTTAAACTTTCAAAATATCATACAAAGGGATCTATAGACTGTCAGTTTAGTTGACATGGCATTGGTTAGTTTCACCAAATATGGTAGCTATCACAATTATATACTAACCTAATTTGGTTGGTAGTGACAATATTATAGAAAATAAAATCCATCCTTAAGGTTATCTCATCATCCTCGTATGTTATCTCATTTAAAAAGGTCTTTGGACTTATCAAGCATACATCTATACACTATTACACAGTAATAAAATATGCCATACTATTATCAATTATCAAACCTATCACTTGGATAAATGACAATCCAAGTTTTAATCAATAATAATCAAAGTCATTTTAATCATTTTCAACTTCCAAATCTAAATCATTAGCTACATATATATAGGAGTAGAATTACACAATCACATTAGGTGGGATACATACATGTGTCTTAATTTTTGTCCTTAGAGCATTGGATATGTAGGAAGTGGTCAAAAATTATATGATAATTATTATGGTAACTCAACCAATTACCCTTCCCCCATTTTTGAATGTTTATAGGCCCCATAACCATACCTAGGGTTTCAAGGCTAGGGAGACTGATTTTTTAAGCTATGCACATCATCAAGTTTTATGATCATAAATAAAGGGAAAGAAAATATATTCATAAGTGACCATAAATTCATTGTTACCTACTTCAATGCATTTTATTACCCACAAATTGGTTAGTATATACTAACGATATTGACTTCATCTTGTGTAGCTAATGCAACACAAATAAAAAAATATTTACAAAACCAAATCAACCATATGATTTATTTATCTTTATTTTCACTTATAATATACAACCGTAATTATACCATGAACTATAAAATATAGATATAATAATATACATAGTATTTTATATATTTAACATATTCCACTTGTCATATCGTAATAATAAATCTTATCTTTTAACATTAAGATGCATGCCTAAATATCATATTTACTAATCTTAATTACATTTAAATGTTATATATTAACTACATTAATCTTACTCATTTATATTAATTAGGGTAAGACATTTTTTTTAACTAATACACATATATAAAAATACAAAACCTTATTTTTTATTTATAATTTCATCCTTCTACGGATTTAGATTTCAGCCTTGTGTTTTATTTTTGACTCATTTTCTAATTATTCTAAAATAATATCCATTAATCATGACCATGTTTAATTAAAATTATTATTTATCTCAAGTAATGAAGTTTATATTTTCATATTATTATACATGGATAATTAATCTTTTTTGGATCAATTATGTGGTTAAATAAGTTATAAGAATTAAATCTAAAACTACTAATAAGCACAAAGTCACCAATCAATAATCTCATCCCTTTCTCCAATCCTATTTTCAAAACAACTAATTTGAGATGCATATTATAAATAATAGACATCAAATAAATTTCATGATTTGATTTTTTATTCATATTATAATTTAAATCATAAACTATTCATTTTATTGATTTACTTATCATAAATATTGAGAGTGATGATACAACTAATAAATATCATCAAAATGCTATGAAAGATGATAATTTATTTGAAAATATTAATATGAGTCCATATCGTATTGATGTGGTGTTATATATAGTAAGAGGACATGATCCTATAAACATTTCTCAAGCTTCTATATTAGGTATTCAAAAAATAAGTAGATACAATATTATTCTTATGCGTACACCTTCAGTGGCCTATCTTACATCCACATAATGTTTTTATGAAATATGAGGCCTCCAACATATTTATATACCTATTAATACATATAAAAACTTCACCCCTCCCATGATGGTTACTCGTGTTCTAATAAAAACCTCACCTAATTCACATTCCCTTGAGAAGAATCTTACAACTCTGCATGCCAAAATGTTATACTTACAATAAGATGCATCAAGAGATAGCCATGCCATGGATTTTTATGCTTTGATCCATAACCCATCAACCTCTAAGATATCAATTTAAACTTTAAAAATATTCTTCATATCTCCTAATATCAAATTATACAAAGAAAAATGTGATCATAATAAAAATCCTAGATCATTCCATGTAACATGTTTGGAAGATGTATACATTGATAATCTACTGACAAAATTATTTTTAATAAGTGTTAAGGAATACGCATGCAAAGTTTTATCTAATATCCCTCTTCATTCCATAATATCATTAAACCCCATATATGTTTTATTCATATCAAACTTTTCCATCAACATCGATGGTAATTTATGTTATACATAAATTACTAAGATAAAACAAGGGTCCAATTAACCAATAAATGACCATGTGATTTGATACAAAACCATCCTATCCAAATTTACCAATGTTGATGATGAAAAATAAATATAAGATATATTCAAATAAATATTTATGTCACCAATTCAAGATTTAATTATATTCAAAATATTTAAATCATTTGATGAGGTGTGCCATACAATGACATATAGTGAAGTTAAGTTAATTTATTTGAAAAAGTTTAAGTACACAACAAATAATATGATTACATAAAAAATTAAGTTCCAAATCAAACCAAAACATAATTTCAAATCAAATGATGATGATGATGATGATGATGATGATGATGATGATGATGATGATGATGATGATGATGATGATGATGATGATGATGATGATCATCATCATCATCATGATGATCATAATCACAATAACAATAACAATAATAATAATAATAATAATAATAATAATAATAATAATAATAATAATATAATAACAACAATAACAATAACAATAACAATTAAAATAACAATAACAATAACAATAACAATAACAATAATAGTAATAATAAAGTTAACATAGTGTTAGAACCTAAATATTATTTATAATTGACATCTCCAATAAAGATGAAATTATCATTATTACCATCAACTCATCCTGTGTTACTAAAGAATTTTTCATGAGTATAACATTATAACATTACTTATTCTATAAGTGTTGGATCCAACTAGACATATGATAATTAAATATTATTGAAATTTATATTAGGGTATGATTAGATTATGTTAAATTCAATAATGATAAGTTCAATATAAAACATAACATGTAGAATCTCATGGATGATTAATTTTTAGTTCAATTATTCCTACAATAGAATACTTGCCAAAAAATAATGGAAATTAAAATTTGAATATATTTATTGATACTATTCCTGAACATGAAACAAAAAAGGACACTTCAGAGGTATATTATGCATATAGCATGCATCCTTAACTAGTGGCATATGATCATCCACTACATACTATCATTTAACAACTTATAAATATTACACTTTAGTGGCCTATGATTATGTTTAATGGCAATGAGATAGTTGCTGAAAATTCATATTTTCATGTACTATGTGTACATAGTGTCGTGATTGACAATGGTTCGAGTGATAATGTTTACATGATATAAATTGTATAATCCCATAGGTAAACATGAAAATATTTATAAAATATATTGAATGCAATTAAAGGATTATACAAACACAAACATAGTATGTTTGGATGCATAGTATTATCTATTTAGTTGGGATTGGATATATTAACCTCATTATTCTAAGTTTTACAATGTAATGGGGTCTTAAACATGTTTTAGGATACATATAGATGTAGATACTTCATGAAATTCCATGCACTGATGCCTAAAGTACATATATTACAACCAAATAGTCACATTTCTAGGTTTCAAGTATTAGTATCCACTGTAGTCAGTGATATCACCTCCTCTACCTTCACCATCACCATGATTGACCAATATCAATATTCATTATCATTATTTAATTAGTATAAATACACCTATTAGTGATCATTATTTATAAATAGATGATACACATATCCAACAAGATCATACATAGTCAATTGATACATATGTAAAGGATATAGCTATACATCCAACTATCCAGCATTGACTACATCAAGGAGTTAATCAAATATCATAGAGGCAACCATATCCTATAGTATAATATATACTAAGTTATCACCATAGATAATTATAAATGTTCCAATATAAATATATAAAGGGAGACACCACCCTTACATAGCATGGGCACCATAATGCCCTCAATGTTCTATAACTACTCACCATACTCTAAGTCCCATGAGCATTAATCATGATAGATATGATACACCACATGAATCATTATTATATCTTGACCCACCAATATTTGATATGTTTTATCAATGATAAATGACCCTTCATCTATTTGAAACATGAATTTATCATGTCCCTCCCAATTATATGATAATTGGCTAGTTATTTTAAATTTTAAATATTTCATCAAATAAACAAATAATCATAAAATATAAAATACAATCAAATATTTAAAAATAAAAAATCAATACCCAATCATGACATGATTTATAGTTTAAATTATGTAAATATGTTATATATCTTGTGTTGTGTATATGGAATATTATTTACATAAATGCATGCATTTCATAGTATATGAGTTATATGAATGACATATAGGTTACGCATGGACATACTAATGTTGAACCCTCATTCTCCTAGTTACCATGTTCATAATTAGGTAATTTAGTTCCACATGGTTAGAAATTAAAGGTCATAAATTTCTATGAACTTTGTACCATATTGAGCTACCTATATTTACTATATATTCCTTTCTAGTTAGTCTTGTCTGACATAGTGATACATGATAAGTCATTGTATTATGATGTGACACTAATACATATGGATGGTGTATACTAGTTCCTTATCCTATCCTCCATTGATATTGTTACTATTTTCAATAATAGGGTACAGTTTTTGTCCCTTGGCCTTGCTTAATCTGACATCCTTCATGTCTACGGTTTGTGGAATTTTTTGGGGCCCTTGGTTTTATTTTTTTATTTTATGTACCTTGAAAGTGGCCTTCAACATTACGTGTGACAATAAAATTTTATAATGTTTAACTTTCCTAAATTGAGGTGTTCCATCATTTTTATGATACATTTTTACTGTGTATTATTATTTAGTTATACTTTTGTTACATGCTTCATTGATACATTTATATAAACATGAGCATTAGATATGTTAAATACTTGTTTTTATTGACACACATATTAATATGATGACATGTCATCCACATGAATGAATGATATTATATGATTCTATCTTTATACATGAAATGATACAAGTAAATATTATTTTAATATGAGTGACTTACACGACACATCCATCATCTCAAAAGAGGGGCATTATAGTGGGTTTGTCATAGAGACATAAGCCTCCATTATAAAAAGATTAGATATGAATATGAATTTCATATATTTACAATGGTTTGGATATCATATTATTCAAATACATGACAAACACTAGCACATTGATATAGATTATAGGGGCATATGTGCTTGCTTTACAAAAAACATGAGCCCAAATTTTTTAAAAAATGTTAGGTGATTATGCATCGGAATATGTTCATGGTTTATAGGAATGGGATTATATATTTATATAAACACATATATTTTATATACTAGTTCTCAAGTTTATCAAATATATGTATAGCATTCTATATCAATATGTGTAGGTTTAGAGGGCATGATACTAGCTCATGCACACATGCACAAAAACATAGTTACAATTGAATATAAAATGGTTATCATTCCACTTCATGATTATTATATATAAAATAATTCTAGGGGCATATACAATGTTCATTATCTTTTTATCATGTATTTTATTCTACATTTAATAAAACTACACAATCAAACATGTGTTCATGATGGAGCATGAACATTGTTCATTTTATTTTGATCATGAATTATCTTTTTACATGGAGTGAAATTAATAAAACGTGAATGAAACATTAAAATTGAATATATAATCCATATAAAATGGTTAATTTAGTTTATTTGAGAGAAATTAGATTGATTATTCTCTCATTTAGCTACGTAGTTTTTTTTATTTAAGCAAACATGGGATAATTGTTATCTATTTTCCCTACATAGTTATTTAGGTTAGTAAATTATAAAACATTTCCCACAATATTTAAAGCTGGGATATTTTTCATTCCTAACTCAATATTATACATAGTTACATTAAACTTGGGTATGGTCACCGTAACTCTCTATATACTTCAATAAAGAAGCATCATCTCCACCAAGTTTCAAGGGAAATGTGTTTTTCAACAACACGTGTGTAATAACCCTTGCTATTTTTCTAGATATCAAAAATGATGTTCTATAATTATAAAAATTAAATATATCGACATGGACTAAACATGATTTCAATTTTTCCTATTGAATGACCTATACTATTTCAGTTTCATACCAAATATAAAGTATGTTGTACACAAAAAATCAATTACTAAAATAAAAAGGTGATTCTTTGGATATTAAAATATAGTATTTGGTACTTGAAAATGATAAGTTTGACACACATGGCTTGAGCACACAAAAAATTTCCTAATATCATATTCTCACATGTTCATGATATCTTATGAGTGAAACATTTTGTTCTATTTCTACACACCTATAGGAATCTCAATATATGTTTCAAACCCAATAAAAATATTTTTCATAAATCTTTAGACTCTGAGTTTAGTCCACCTATATACAAGTTGGTTTTTCTAGATACTATCAATATTACCAATTTATATTGACATGATTTAGTTAGTATCGACCCTCTCCCAAAAACAACTATTTTCTTAAATATATCCCATACTTAACGTCAACCCATCATTCTAACACATCAATGGCATGAGAAATTATTGAATTTCATCCATATATAAATAAATCAATGTCTCATTCAAAATGGACCTTGAATTTATCTAATATACATATATATAGTATTTCACACTAGGAAAATATGTCCTCTTCTTCAAAAAACTTGAACCTATCAATGGGAGTATTAAATATCCAATCTTAAATAACTCAAAATATAGGTTAAATAAAACATTGACATGTACCAAATGTGAATAATTATCTACATACATATAGTTAAGGAATACAATTGCACAAGCACACTATGTTAGAGATACATGTCACTTAATTTACTTCCTTGGAGGATTTGATATATAGGTAGTGGTTAGTCATCAGGTTGGGGTTCTTGATGATACAATTTGATATCCCTAACAACCATTCATAGGGTTTTATAATAAAGGAGACTGATTTATGGTTTTGTGTGTATCACAATGGTTTAGGATCAGAAAATAATGAAATCAAATATAGTTACAAGTGATTATATAGTCATTATTTCATACTTCCATGGAAGTGCATGTTAATTATAGATATTGAACCAATCATGTGTCACTCATTGAATGTAGATAATGAGTTAGTTATATAAATAAATAAATCCTAATTTATTATTTTCACTAATAAAATATAGTCATAGTTAGATAATGATAAAAACATCTAAGTATATTTATCTCCTTATTATTTTCTATATTTAGTATATGCCACTTATCGAATTAGAAGAATTAATATGTCATTTACATTCAAATGAATGATTGAATGCAATATCTATTGATCTAAATTATATTTTAAAGTTATATCATAAATAGATTAATATCACCCACTAATCCATATTAAATTAAAACATTACAATGATCCTTCCAATAATAGATTATAAAGATAGTGAAAATAGCATAAATAATAATATAAATGATTGGAAAAAGACTAAATTGCACAAAAAAGGAGAAATTTTTCATTAAAATATCTATCTCCTCTTTGACGGGTAAACCTCCTTTGAGAAATCTCAATATAACATAATTCATGGATGTCTTCCAAATATTTTATGCTCTTATTTATATAAATTATATCCTAGCTAACTTCCACTTCCCACGCATGTGGGAATATTGCAATTAGCTCAAAAGAAGACTTTCAAAGCATATGCATCAATATATCTTATTATATAAATTAATTATAAAAAAAGAGTTAGGTTGAAGGAGTCCTAAAATGAAATTTCAATTAAAAATATTATTTTTTAGAGCTAAATATGAGGAAATATTTTCTAGAGTTGAAGGAAGAGTTCCCATGTTGCATCTTCTACATACATTCCATGCCATTGGGATAAAACCTCAATGATGGTCTGATTTCAAAGTTGATGGAACTTCCTCTACATAATAGCTTTAGGTTCAAGAGGGAGAGGTACTTATACATCAACTCATGAATTATTATTTGAGTTATGAAATTATGAATAACAATTTTCCTCAAACATGAGACATGAAAAATTAAATGAGCACACACATAGGGTGGAAGTTTCATATTGTATAAAGTAGAACCAATCTAATGAATAAAATCATAAGGTCCATATAAATTTGAATAAATTTTAAAATATCACTTTAGCTTTAACTATGATGATTTATAAGGTTGTAGTTATAGGAAAACCATATCTCTAGATTAGATGGTGTGTTTGGAAGGATATTGATTTGCTTCCTACTTCATGTTGTTTTGTGCCATGTGGAGATTGTAATTGGGAAGGTAAAGGACACTATATTGGGTGTTAAGGGTAGTGGCCACTATCTACACATGAGATATTTTGAGAAGATGAGAAATAAGGGATAATGGACTTTTGCCATAGACAACTTTTTAGGGAGTCATTATGGAAGGTTTGTGATCTGTTATGTTTTCCCACCATTATACAAGTGGTAACTATTTGATCCATTGATGTTGTTGATCTGAGGCAAATAAATAAATATATTATTCCATGAATTTATTATCAATTTTAGTTTTATCAAGGGTTCTTAAAAATTTTAACTAGAACATGCCATGGTTTGTTTGTCTAATTTTAGTTATAGATTAAAACACTCAATTAAGTATATGTCGATATGGTTCAATAATTTTGTTAATAACTAGTTAATATTTATTGAAACACCATTTATTACCAAAATATAATCCATTATTGTTATATTTACAAGTAGATTCAAATAAAATAGTGAACACATACACATGGAACAAAATGGAATAAATTCAATGGAACCATAAATAGATCTCTATATTAATATCTCAAGATAGGAACTCTTTTCATTTACAAATGTATATTATTTATAGATATGTAATAAGATTATATTGATTCACATTAATAACCATTCATTTCCATACCAAATGAATATTTCCATCTTCTTACAACACCTTGATATACAAACATGCACCAAAATACATAAAAAAGCATTATGTATTACATAAAATACTATACATATCACAATTATCACTTATACATGATCCATGATTTTGAACTTTGACATATACTATTAGCACTTTCTCAAACTTAACCAATTGTCTCATAATGAGACAAAGTTGCAAGAAGGGTGATAAATGTTGGATATGGTGAATTTTCAAGCATTGCACTAAAGGGTTGGTCCAAAAAAATGTTTGTGGTTATCACTCAAAATTCCATTTACCAATTTTCACCTCTTGCACACTAAGTAAACACCCTTTTAGTTTTTCAAATAATCCACATTCTAATATAAAACACATTTTAGGTTTTCAATAGATTGGGATAACCAAGATAACACTCTTGACATGTTTTAAAACATCTTATCCCAAGTCCTTAAGTTTATCATTTCACACTTTTAAAATCTTCAAAATTTTAGCATCATAATACCTACAAAGATGGTCAAGGAATTGACAATGTAGCTAGAGTGAATTCAGGATATGAATATTATAGTGTTATTGGATTTTTTTTAAAATATACTTCTACTGTAAAATCATATGTTGGAGGTCATTTTTGTGGTGGAGGCTCTTATTGTGCTAATTTCACAATTTTATTAATCTAAAACATGTGTACAAGATACATTGTTAGGGTGCATTATGATTCATTAATGATTGATTAGATAGAATTATCTAGATGTGACAAATCTAGCTTGAATTATCTAAAATATGCTAGGATGTCCAATACCATACTAGCTAATGTGTGTTGGTGATCTTGGCTCTCCATAATTTTTTAAAATTTTTCTTCTTTTGTGGCTATGATGATGTTTTTGTTCAGATTAACCATAAGTTAGTTCTCTTGTGACATATCATCTATCCTATCTACATACCGCTATGTCTATACACAAATGAATGTGTTTCAGATCATCTCATTTTCCCATGTGTGAATCCTATCCCTCACATTTTATCTTAAGAAAATAAAATATTTGAGCATCATCTCCATCTGATCTAATGTGGATGTTTGACCCTCATGATTACTTTAGATTTATCTACCTGTAATAGATCTGGTTTTACTTCATTCTAAGTGTCTTGTAGTTTATTTTTCTAATTGAGCATATTTAAATAAATTTGGGCTGATTGTTACATGTTAATGTCAATGAATTGGTCCTATTATCAAAGAATCTAAAATATTGTTTATTTTTTGACTTGAAATTGATTATATTATTCATGGATTTCTTAAAAAAATTGTGCAACCACTTTATCCTTTATGAGATGAGAAAGTAAAGTTGTGAGTTTATTTTCCTCAGAGATCACCTAGTATCCTAAAATTTAACAACCAACATTGGATATGTATCATAAATTGTTATTTTTTATTTTTTTAGCTATTTCCTTCTCTTGAAAATGTAGATTATCCTACTTCATCGCATATGCTTTTTGTGTAATGGATTCTTCAAATATAGTAAATCCATCAATATATTTTTATAAGATGGGTTGAGTCACATTTAGTGACACACATTTAAATGTCATGGATAGAGTGAATGATTTTATAATAATTATTAAGGTTTTTGTCTAGTGTTGAATCTAAAAGATAGGGAGTTTTAATGTCATTGGTTATAGTGATGAAACATGGACACCCCCTAGGCATTGACTACTAGATAATGGTTTGTCTTCTGAAACTTATTCTTATACCCATAATTAGGGTGATACTATTTATTGAGATGTGCATGAGGGTTATTTTGCCTTAGTTTTTAGGTCCATCTGCATGTCCTTTTATTTCTTTGCAGGTTGTTGTTGTGGCTCAAATTTCTAGGTTACTTCTATGAAATCTACCATTTTCTTCATGGCTAGATCCTATTTTTTTGGTAGCTACCTCTACCTACATATTCTCATTTTTCATCCTTCTCCTAATATATGTGTTTATCTTATCTATCTTTCTCTAAAACATCCTTTGTTACTTGTTATTCTATGTCCATTTTTTTCAACTCCTCTTGCTTGCATAAGTCTTCTTTATTTTTATCTTCAGGTTCTTTAGTTGATGCATCAGCGTTAGATTTCTTATTTTATTCTTATTATCATTAAAATGTATGTCTATATCTTTTCTTAGCATCTTTGTCTACCAACTCAAGTTATGCTTTCTTTTTTATGTTACTATGTATCATTCTAATCTTTCTTTTTTTTCCCTCTTCCTCATGTTCCTCTTCTTTTCTAATTTTTCTATCTTATTTTTATCCACTTTTAGTTTCATATTTTTTATCTTATTATTATCTTTGTGCCTTATCCAATTTACCCTTCTATTATGTTTCCTTCACCTTAGTATATTGTTATGGATCATTTTTAGTTTCATGTGCTTAATTTTCTACAATGTCAACTTCTTAATGAGATTACTATAGTTATTGTTGTGTTGTTAATTGATGCTCTAGAGTTTTTCTATTTGAAGCTTCTTACATAAACTCACTAGTCTAGGAAACATGTGGTGTCATTATAGAGTCTAATAAAAATTATGGTGAAGGGTTGAAGGTGGTGGGTAAGGAAGTGGAAACTAATGTGGAGAAGGATATGGTGAACTAAAAACCTTACATTTTATCAATGGTTTCTTAGAGAGGTTAGGTGGAGCCAATATTTAATTTTTGTACTTAGATGCACATATTTGTATAATATGTGTTTATTCTACTCCTTGTTCTTCTTATGATTATTTATTTACAACATCTCGCACTATGATAAAGGTGCCCATGCATTTGAATAATGTATGATATATCATTTTAGTTATGTGAGACCACAGTCTATGTGTTAATGTTTATTGTGAAATTATTTATTGTGCTGGTGTTTTCTTCATCCCCATTTATTGTGTGGTCATCCATGTTTGTGTCACTATTGTACTTGAATAAAATGAGCTTCATGTTCCTCCATGAGAAATGGAATATATCATGAACTTAATTTAATCCTCCTCTATGACTATGTCCACAATGATGGACTATGTAGGTTTGGGTATTTAGACCAAATATTAAAAAGAGAATATATCTTATGAATACTTTTTTCCTCCTTTATGATTGTATCTATGTAGGTGTAGAACATTATTTCATATATTTAATGTCTATAGTGACTTCCAAAATAATAACTACGTATCCTTATCCTCATCATAGATGTCTATGCCAATGTCCTCCATCATGGACATGTACACTTCATCTGAAGTGAGTTGTACACTTTACTTTTCCATGGATCTGTGTTATGATTCCTCTTATTAGTTTGTGATGATGTTCTCTAAGATGGTGGTTTTTTATTTCTTAATGATATTTATAAGAGGATGTAGATGGTTTTAGTTGTGCATGATTTTTTTCCTAGTCTTCCTCTTATTCTTTCAAAAATGGTTATTCTATGATGAGATTATAGATTTGTAGTGGTGTTACTAATCATGTAGCCATATATTGTTACCTCATTACCTCTACTTGTGTATCTGGGATGTTTATGAATAATGATAGAGGTGTGACTAGTGGATTCACCAACACATGGATTCATATATAAATCCCATTATAATGTTTAGAAATTGTGGATAGTAGTCTTAAGTAATAAAAGATGTTAGTAGGTACTCAAAGATACAAGGAAATGAGCCCCTAATTTTAATCCACCAGTGATTAAAAAAACCAAGTTATGAAAAGTGTTGTCTCATTCTCATCCATGTGAAATTTATGAAAGAATTTATAGGATAATAGTCCACATCTAGTACAATAGGGACATTGGGATATTTCCATTATATAAAGAAAATTATAAATACCAATATGGTATTGTAAGATCTGTAATGTGTTTGTGATAACCTTATCAATGGTGGTGATCTACTAGGTGACCATAAAGTCAAACTAGTTGAAGTATTCTCTGATTTGGATTATGCAATGTGAAATTTTAATGGCCCCTTACTTATTTTCCTCTTATTTTTTATTATCTACAAGTATCTCTTTCTCATACATTTTATGAGTACTCAAACTATAAGATCATACACCGACTCTCTAGGAATACATTTGGACACTTATGACTGGGTATATTTTATATTTGAATGGATTAGAGAGATCTTGGTTTTATACTACATAAAATATTTTTCCTTCATTTGGAGCCTAATCACCTACTCAATTATGTACGAATTGATGTAGATAGGAACCTCTTGAGATAATTTAATGTAACCTTAATTGCAATGACTCAAGAGAGTCATTGCTACTTCATATAATTGACCAAATGTGGGTAAATTGATAAGGAATTATGCATTAGATCCTTCTATCTCATTTTCTATGATAAGGGATCCTAGTTTCAAACTCATGGCTCATGCTTAGAAGACTAATTAGACCATGGTTAAATCAATTAAATATAATGGGTTGGGGTTATGATATCTTATATCATAAGTGTAAACCCAATACCCATCTCTTCTTTTTAAGAGTGGGATAATGGAACCAGAATCTATGATCTATCCATATTCATTATTCTGAAGCAATTAAGGTAACATATATATGTTCAGGTAGAGAACTAAAACTTAATTGGCAAAAATATCTTGTTCTCTATATATTTTGAATGCATTTCACTATGTTTTACCTACCTTATATATAGTTTCCTCTATCCATATTACCTCATAGTTTTAAATGATTTTGTTGAGTTTTTCTCATGTCATTATGCTTTTATCTTTGAATTTCATTAGTTATTATGATGTGAGCTTGGAGTTTTGATGGATATATTTTTTTTTTCATTTTATATAATATTAATGATGTGACACTCCTCCTTTTTACTTATAAATAATTTCCTTTATTTTACATTACATGTGTCTAATGCATATTTATTTTATAATAATGCAATCTTTAAAGTGCCTTGCCATTAATTACTTAATAACTACCACTTGCTAGCTCTCCTCTATACCTTTTCATCAACACCTTGTTTCTGAACTTTATTCATTGCCATATGTGTTGACTGACTTTTTTTTCTTCACTAATATACTACTTCATTTTCATGATACAACTTTGAATTTTTAGAATATGTTCCAAATATTTGAGATATAAATATCACACTTAAGACAACTACACTAAAAACATGAAAAAATAAAAATAAAAATATATAATAAAAAAATTTCAATTTACATGGTATCAATCCACACCCACTCTATTTTTAGAATTATATTTATAGATATCAATAATGGTGAGAGTTAAATATTTTCCCAATTACTTATACTAGGAAGATGGTCTTGTGCATTTTCCTAAGAACTACAGTTCATTATTGAGATACTTAGTGGATAACATATGGTCCTTTCTATTGAATATATAGATTCAATGGATGCACCTAAAATATGCTTTCATATAAAAATACTATGTGTTTTGGGTAAAATTATTCAAATCACAATTTGAGATCATGCCATACCTTCTAACTCTTTTTGTTTATTTAGTACATACAAATTTCTCTCTTCTTGGTTTCTTCCATGCTATTTAAAGTTAGGAACCTTATTCAAAGTAGGTCTTGGTATCATAGTCATATTAAAAATTTAATTCACAAATTAGGGATAATGTATTCGATAGGTATCACTACTTCCATCCCATAGATAAAATGAAAAGGTGTGAATCCCATCACATATTTATATTTGGTCATGTACCCCATAAGATCACAAGTATTTGATCCTACTAGTCATACCCCTACAAATTACATATTTTTATAAGCATATTTTAAATAACTTTATTTAGTGTTTATTCCTATCAAGTGGCTTAAGGATGATAAGCCGTGTTATTAAATTGTGATATCATGTATTCCTGTTAGGAACCTATGGTACCCCTTCTATTTACTTTGTTAGTATATTAGTTGTTATGGATGCATATGCTTTGTAAGTTATCCTGTGAGCATTTTTTTTATCCCACATTCATGGGAAGTAGTAGTTTTTTAGATTAGAATTATTATATAAGTGTTAATGCCAATGAAGGCATCTATGAATTTATTGTATTGAGCTTGCTCAAAAGAGGTTGCCCACTTGAAGTGGCTTGTGATCAATATAATCCTTTTGGTGCTTCAGTATATAAATTTGCTATTTTGTGCATTTTCCTTAATTTGTTGAAGGAGCATCATTTCATATGGTATTAGATCATTTCCTAGGGTGAAAATTATTTTTTTATAAAGTCTAAACTCCATTCTACTATATAATTCATTTAAGTATTTTTCTTAGAGAGTCTTAACTTTATTCTACTACATAATTCATTTAAATATTTTTCTATATTACAATAATCTATTTCATATCAGAGTAAAAATGTATTCACATAAGCATGGGAAGTGCTTGGGTGAAATCCCTAAAACTCATTGTTAGAGGTACCATAAGAACCCCAAAGTAGCTGGCCCATTGAGAAGATTTGCTAGTGAAACAGGCAATGGCCCCTTCTCCATTGAGTAGTTCCCACTTGTGAGAAAAACTAAGAGCTATTATTTATGTGTGAATTCATGGCTATAAATTTTATAGAGTGTTACTTTCTTAGATGGCATTGGTCACTAGAGAGATATGTTTAAAACCTTAGGTAGCCATTGAAACTTAGGGCCCATTTCTATCACTTTTAAAATATTTCTAGCAGGCTATAAAAAAATAAATCAACAAAGTATTAATAGACTCTAAGAGGACTTGAATTTAGACAATTGATAGAAACTAAAAATCAAAAAATATTCATACTATCAGGTTCAAAAAGCTATCATCAGTATCAAAAGACTCTCAGAGGACTTATGGCCATATCTCTCCATATGTAGCCCCATTGATTCTCAAAATTTATTTAGACACTTGAAATTTAATTCTCTACATTTTTTTCTTTGAGGTACCATATTCTGATTTCACTCATAATTTTTTTAAATATCAATTTTCCCCTTTTTTGAGTTTTTTCATAACTTCTATTTTTATCTATTTTCCTCAAAATAATTCCACAGTGTTCATTTCCCTTTTTTTTTTTTTTTTGTCCATCTTTGATAAATTTTCTAGTTTTTCCATTTTCACTTCTGAAATTGCCCTCACCTTCATCAATCATACTCCCACTATGCAAAAAAATTAGTAAAATTACCTTCAGCCCTTCTAATTTCTCCCAAATTAAAAAATTTCCTTACTAAATGTGTCTTAACTCTATTTTTGTAACCCATTTTAAAAAATCTCTTATTCTAGTCATGGTAGTAACTCAAATAGGAGAAAAAAACATGGAGGATGAAATTACCACCTTCAAGACCCAAATCAAAGATCTTGATGAAAACATTCTCAGCCTCAATCCTCAACATACCACCTTGAACAACACAACATCTACAGTCCTATTCAGACACTAGGTTTTCTTCTTCAAACAATTTTCATGGGTCAAAGATTGATTTTCCTTGATTCAATGGTGTAAATCTAACTAGATGGATCTATCATGTATAAAACTATTTTAGTCTATATAATACTTTTGATGTTAATAAGGTCTTATTTGCATAATTTCACTTTGAACATGAAGCCCTTTAATGGTATCATTGGTATACCAAGACTCATAATGAGCTCATATAGACCAATTTTTACACCCTTATTTTGTAATGGTTTGGCCTGAGTCCTTTGGATAACCTCATTAGAATACTCACTAAACTTCACCAAACAAGAATTGTGAGAGAATATCAAACAAAATTTGAAAAATTGGCAAATCACATGGAAGGATTATCTGATGAATTCTTTAGGAGTTTCTTTGTTAGTGGATTGAATGATGTAATTTTATCTAAGGTCAAAATATTCTATCCCAACATGATGATGGATTCCCTAGGGTTACCATGTTGGTAGAGGATAAGATCACATCTCAGCAATGATTTAAATCTAATTTTACTACATTCAGAAATATAACTCCACAATGATCTCAAATAATGTCAGCTCCCAAAACCACTCTTATCAAGAATTTTACTAAAGTAGAGATGTGATCACGTAGATAAAAAGGACTATGTTATAATTGTGATGATAAATTCACTTGAGGATATCGATGTGTTGAGTAAAATCTATACCTACTAGATGTGGACTCTCCACCTGAAATTGATGTTTTGGAAGATGATCAAGATGTAACAGATGATCTAAAATAAGATCCACCAATTATGGAACCTAATTCTCAAGAGCACCAACTAGAGATCTCTCTCCATGCCTTAAAAGGAGTCACCACCCTATAAACCATGTAGGTTAGGGTTTAATTCAATAAGATCACTCTCATAATACTCATTAATTTATGTATCACTCATAATTATTTGACCCTTGGATCACCAAATAAGTTGATTATTTTATCCATCCTTGTTCCAACTTTAAAGTCATGATTGCTAATGGGGGCACATTACCTTATAAATGGAAGTGTCTTAATATGTGTATCTCTATTGGATATTATAAATTGTGCTTTGACATGTTTACCTTTTCCTTAGGTGGATTTGATGTTATTTTGTGTGCTCAATGGTTATACACACTTGGATGCATCTTATGGGATTTTTCTAAACTTTAGATGCAATTTTCAGATAATGGGTAAAAACAGACATTGAAAGGCTTACACCTGATGTCTCTCAGTGTCATAAGTTCACATCACATAGAAAATATTATTAATAAGAATTCACATGGTATCATTGCCCATGTCCATTCCATTCAAATACAACCATCCATAGTCTCCACTACTCCTTAGCTACAAACTATTTTGCATAGGTATGCATGTGTCTTTGTTAAACTAGTGGGATTGCCACCTTCATGGCCAAAGGACCATTATATTTAGATCCTTCCTATAAGTTTTATTCCTAACATTAGGCCCTATTACTACCCATTTTATAAAAATACTAAGATCAAGATTCTCATTTGAGACTTACTAAAGCAAGGCATTATTCACTCCAATACCAACCTATATTCTTCCCTAGTTCTCCTTATCTAGAAAAAAGATGGATCATGGTGTCTCTACATTGACTTTCATGTACTTAATCATGTTATAATCAAAAATTAGTTTTTTATTCTTGTTATTGATGATCTTCTTGATGAGTTTCATGGCACTCATTTTTTCTCCAAGTTGGATCTCTACTCTAGATATCACCAAATCCAACTTCATGAAGATGATATCCATAATAGTTTTTTGCATGCAGATGTCCACTATGAGTTTCTTATCATGCCTTTTAGCTTCACTAATTCTCCTTCAACATTCCAGGCATTGATGAATAAAATATTCCATCCCTACCTATTGAAATTCATTTTATTCTTCTTTGATGATATCCTCATATGTACTAAAACATGATATGAGCATATACAACATCTGGAGATCACACTATAAATTTTTTTTTATCATCATATCTATGCAAACTAGTCCAAATGTATTTTTGGCCAATATGAAGTGGAGTATCTCAGGTATATTATTTCATCCCAAGGTTTTTGGGTGGGTCCTAAAAAATAACTACCATGATAAATTGGCCTCATCATTAGACACTCAAGAGCCTCCATGGTTTTTTGGGGCTGACTAGATACTATCAAAAGTTTTTTAAGGACCATAAGAAGGTTTTATCTCTACTAATAGATATGTTAAAAAGGATGCTTTTACATGAACACAAAATACTGTAGGTGCATTTGAATAATTGAAACAAGTTATGTGTACTACACATATTCTATCTATGCCATATTTTTCTAAGACCTTCATGATCAAGGGTGATGTTTATGATAGTGGACTTGGTAATATTTTCCTCTAAGAAGGGTGCCCCATTATGTTCACCAATAAATCCCTTTATATAAATAATTTATTACTCTCTACTTATGAGAAGGAAATGATAGCCATTTTGCATGCAGTATAGAAATGGTAGTCATACTACTAGGGAATCATTTTTGCATCAAAATTTATCACTAGAGTATAAAATATTTCCTCAAATAATGTGTCTCTACCTAATCATAATATAGATAGATAAAAAAACTCATGGGTTATGACTATGAGATCACTTACAATAAGGGTAAGGATAATAATGTGGCTAATGCTCTATCTCGCACATTTATAGACCAAGCTTTCCTTTCAATTATTTCTATCCCTATTCTAAATTTATTAGATGTTGTGTATTAGGGGTATGTCAATGACTCCTCATTATCTCAAATCATTCAACAATTGGCCACTAACTCCTTTTTGTACTACATTATTCTTGGAATGTTACATCTTTAAAATGTAAGGGTCATCTAGTGCTTCCATAGAGCACAGATCTTGAATAGGATATATTATATGAACTCCATGCCTCTTTATCCATAGGGAACTTAGGATTTCTTAAAAATTATAAATGAGAATGATGCAACTTATTTTGGAATGGATTGAAAAAGGCAATTTAATAGATGGAAAATGAATGTCATACCTACCAATGCAATAGAGGTGAAACAACACTCATTCTTTAGTTTCTCAAACTCTTGCCCATCCCTACCAAGATTTGGATAGATATTTATATTTATTTCTTTGAGGGACTCCCTAAATCTGGAGGGAAAATAGTGATCTTAGTTTTTTTTTATTGCCTTTCCAAATATAGTCATTTTTGTGCCCCCATCTATCCCTATATTTCCTCCACAGTCACACAAATTTTCTTGTACTATATTTTATGTCTTCATAGCATTCCTTCTTCTATTGTCTCAAATCATGATGAAACCTTCACCAACCATTTTTGGATATAACTATTTGATGGACCGACACCCAACTAAAGATGAGTTTTGAGTATCATCCATATGTGGATGGCCAGACTAAAATTGTCAAAAAATGCCTGAAAAACATTCCTTTTTCACTTCACCTCAGAACAAAAACATCAGTGGGAAAAATGGCTCCCTCTCATTGAATGGTGGTACAATACCTTCTACGACACTTCAACTAAAATGACTCCATATGAAGCAGTCTATGGTCAAGCACCACTAGTGTTCCTTCCATAACTCTTAGTAGTTCATTATTTCAAATGGTTGACATGTTTCTTTTAACTTGGGATCATATCCTTAGCACCCTACAATACAATCTTCATATGTCATAAAATAAAATGAAACAATAGGTTGATCAGCACTATTTTGAGTGTACTTTCCAAGTAGGTGATATGGTTTTTCTTCACCTATAGCCATACAAGAAATCTTCCTTACAAATCAAAGGGTGTCATAACTTATCTCCCAAGTTATATATGCCACATAAGGTTTTTCAAAAGATTGGTTCAATTTCTTATAATATGGAGCTCCCACCTTCTTACTGAGTTCACCTAATATTTCATGTCTCTTGTCTGAAGAAATTTCTTGGCACAAACATTATATTGTAGACTATTTTACCAAAACTTGATAATGAAGGATCCATCCTTCTTAAGATGGAGGCAATCCATGACATGTGCACATCCCAACTTTTCTCCCAGTCCATCACAAAGGTATCAATTCAATGACATGGAATGCAACTATAGGATGCAACATAAGAACCCCTATTTTAGATTGGACACCAATTCTCACATCTAAAGCTTTGAGGACAAACCTTTTTTTAATAGGGAGGGGATGTTAATAACCTGTGTTACCCCTTCTCTTTACTTTGTTAGTATATTAGTTACTATGGACACATATTCTTAGTAAGTCATCCCATGAGCATTTGTTTTATCCCACATTCAAGACAAGTAGTAGTTGCTTAGATTATACTTAGTATATAAGTGTTGAGGCAAATAAATGCATCCATGAATTTATTATATTGAGATTTCTCAAAGGAGGTTTCTTCCTCAAAGTGTCATGTGCTCAATATAATCCTTTCGGTGCTTCAACTAATTATATAAATATATTATTTCATGCATTTTCTTTAATTTGTTGTAGGAGCATCCTCTCAATTCCTCAATCAAAGTTTTGATTGTCTTATTCAAAAACTATGTTCCTATGTCACTAATCAACTTCATAGGACATCTAAACTTGATTATGAAGTTTTATTAATATAATTTGGCTATATATTTGGCACTACAACTTGGTATCACATTAACTCCTATGTATTTTTTAAAATAATCTATCACAATAATTATAACAGAGTATGAATATGTTTACTAGGAAAATTAATATCCCCTTAAAAATAAATTCCCCATTTTTCAAATAGTTTCATAAATAGCATTAGATTTAAAGCCATTTCATCCCTTTGGTTCTACCTTCCTAATTTTTGATAGACATCACAATGTTTTATGACTCTTTACACATATCTAATAGATTATTCCACCACATACCACTTATATTATCTTTCTCACATTATATTCTCCTATAAATTTTCCTCCCAAAACTCCCTGATGTGCTTCTTCTATAAGTTATGGTATTTATACCCATTGATAATATTTAATGTCATAGCTCATGTAACTAACTAATTATTTTCTCTATCAACATTGTACACAATAAAAATACATTATTCCATTTAGTTGTCTATATCTATCATATTGTTTGGGATTGTAGATACTCATCCATAAAGTTAGATATAGCTATCATATGGTGACTCATCCTATAATTCTTGTAGTTATTTTACATTCCTTATGGTACTGAGATGATCCAATCCCACTTTTTATCTTCTTATCTTAACATTGATCTTAAATAAGAATTATTGAAACATAAAATTAACCACATTCATATCCATCATCCAAGCATGGACTAATTCACTAAATATCATAGATCTTGGTGTGTTTTAAAGAATTAAAATGGTGTAGCCAAAATATAATGCCAAAATTTATATAGTAAAAAAACCATAACCAACGTTTCTTGTTCCAGGGTGGTATAGTTATTCTCATCCATTGAAAGCTTCTGGCTTGCCAAGTGAAAACCATGATCCAAGACACCATCTCTAGATTGAAATAAAAAAACTTATGTTATTATTCCAAAAGTATTTAAATGGATGAAAAAATAATTAATCCAATCCATAAATACTAGTTGATTTTGTTACTAATATATACTTCAAATCTATGAAGGCTTATTGACATTAATTGATCTATTTGAACCATGTATACGTACATATTAGTCTCTCTAATCAATCAAATATATATACATACCCCCTGATGAACATGTGATAATACCTAGTCTATACACAATATTTTTAATCTTTCAAACTTACTAACACTTTGTTTCTCTAAGTTTTTTGATAATTACATTCAGATAAGAAATAAGAAACTAAGGTTAAGAAAGTCTTGGGTTTGACGTTACCCAGATTAAGTGCGCACCATATCCAAGTGTTGTGGGAGCTCTTCTTTGGCTATGGAGGAAACACCTGCAGTAAGAAAGAAACTTTGAACAAGAAGAGTGTTAGAAAAGGATATGGTGGACTGCCAAGCTACGCGCTCGGTCCTAAAAGCGTAAAGCTCCTTGAGGGATGACAGTCCACTATTTAAAGAAAAGATTGTTGTATAAAAAGAAATGATAAAAGACTTAAAGAAATGGAAAGGTAGAATGTTGTGTACCTATTCCCTATAGTCTGTGAGTCTCAGAATGTTACAGAAAGCTATCCAAAGGTTGTGTCTAGTATATGGGCTATTTGGATAGGTTTTCTAGTTTGTTAGTTCAGAATACAGTCGTCGATGTTGGTTTGTCTGCTGAGGTCGGTGGGTAAAAGGTACTGACATTAGTTATGTTGTCGATGTCGATAGGGGTAGTTGGTCTTGGATGGGTTTTAAAATATTTCTATGCTGGACAGAAGGCTTTTTGGAAATTAGGAGGTTTGTGCAGGGTTACGGGATGGTGGATAAGGTCTGAAGAAAGGTAAAGGTAGAGGGTTGGTGTGTAAACAGGGTGAGAATAAGAGGAAGGCCTTTCAGCCTCTCCACAGAAGAAGTCAGGCCTCTTGATAGTATTTAGAAATATCAAATGGAAACTAATTACCAATGTGTTCTAAAATACTAAAATGAGAAGCAGAATACTTAGATCTATTAGATGAAGAACCAGAGGTGTCAGAATGCTTATTCTCATTGTGGCTGATGTTGAGGTCCTCGTACAATGTTTTAATCTAGTCTCTGGAATGACTTGTGTAGAGATTTCATAGCCAAGAGGATGATAGTTGAGCTCTAATGCTTGAGATTAGAGTGTGTGCATCAATGTACAAGAAGGTAGGGGGTAGCTCAATGTTAGAGCTAGGCTTATGTAGTCGACATTGGCAATCCTGTCGGCATCGGCTGAGGGTTAATCGACGTCGGAGAAGGGAGAATAGGTAAAAGGCCTATTTTTATCTCTTTGCCCATTTCTCCACCTGCCAAGTGCCTTTTTCATTGGAGAACACTCAAAACACAGGCTATGAGGCATGAGAGTTGGTTAGGAGGTTAGGATGGAGTGAGAATAGGTCATGGGTAGTTAGGATTTAGATGACCTAGTCTCAGGGTGACTCATAGGGTAAGAAATGGTCTTAGGGCGAGGTGTCTAGGTGAGGTGTCCAAGATGAAAGGGGTTCAAGTGTGGGTTAGGAGTGTTAATGTTTAGTAGACGACCAAGGGGGGGTTTGTCACAATATTGGTGTCTACATTTGCCCCTTTTTGTCTTATGGTTTGGCCTGACAAACTACAAGACAAAAATAGATGAAAGTTGCCCCAGGTATGGGATGAGGTATTCCCCCTCAAAATGGGAGTCGAAGGAAGGTAATCTGATATCAGGTGCCAATTTGATAGGCATTGGATGGGTAAGGTGAGTTTGGAGTGTGAACGCTGCAATAGTTGAGGTTACACATATACCACTTCACATGATAGGTAGGTTGAATTGTCACAGGAAAGGTCGAGGAGAACTAAAATTGAAGTAACCAATCCCCAACTTATTAGTGGTAGCTGATTGGGTTAAACAATCAAAGCTATAGCTCTAATGGTTGAGGAGGACTAAAATTAAACTAACCGGTCCCCAGCTTATTTATGGTAGCTGATTAGGTTAGATCGATCAAAGTTGTAGCTCTAATGATCATCGTGTTCCAAGTATCTGGGCTAGGAAGCGCTCCTAGAAAACATGAAAATGTCACAAATATTGGGGATCAACTTGGTCGCAATCCAATAATAGGTGTGAGGGGTGCGTATAATTTGCTAACTAGTCGTGAGGTAGCATATGTAATAAAAACAACCAAGGCAAAGTTGTCTCAAAAGTGGTCATAGTCTGAGGAGATAATCGCGATCTCTGAGGTCATTTGTCGAGTCGGGTTGAGATGTAAGTGATCTCAAGTGTTTTTTGTTGTGGTTAAGGATAGGTATGTGATCTCCAATGTGCCCCTTTAGAAGTCTAAGGTGACTTCTACAGTGTCAAGGCTGGTTTTTTGGTCATGATTTTGGGCAGTTTAGGATAGACGGTGAGTTTAAGGTTTAGATAGTTGGTCCATTAGGTAGACGGACAAATGAATGGCTGAGCTAACCTCAGAAGACCCCATGTCAACTAAGTGTTGCCTATATAGCCCCTATTTTAAGGGCCTCAAGCCATTGTAGTTCTCCCAAAAGGGAGGAAGAGTCAAAGAGGTTTATAGTTAGTTTGGTTATGTTAGTGTTTTTAGCATCTCCCATATGTTTGATGGTACATGCTTGATATGATGAGTGTATGATGATGTTACAACCTTTTCCATATTGTGTGATGGTGTATGTTGTAACATAGGTTATGTGGTTTATCATCCTTAGAAATTTTCCATATTGGTGATGGTGTACGCTAAAAATGAAATGAGTTTATTTATGCTTCAGTAGTTTTCCATATTGGTGATGGTATAAGCTTGACATAAATTGTGTTTGGTTGATAGTTTCTATGTGTATTGTTTTCCATAGAAACTAATATGAATGGGCTATGATAATTCATATAACACAAATTGGTATTTGCATTAAATAAATCATGATGTTAAATGTTGGTGGTTAGTAAATGTTTTGGTTGTGATGTTATGTTTTGTCATGTGATGAAGGTGTGTAAGAAGTGAAAGGTGCATTGCTCTTTCATTGGAAAGGACCATAATGATGGCATAGATAGGGTTTTTGTAAACAAAATCCTCATTCATGCATTATGTTTTTGACCATTGGTTTTTGTTACAGAAGTACCCTAATCACTTGACGTTAAGTGAACTCAAAATCCCTTGGTTATGTGATATGTGATATGTGAGGATAGTGTAACCCTTTTTAGTAGGGATAACTTTGCCCCTTTTATAGGTGACCCTGAGAATGACTATAGTCAATTCCATGACTTAATAGGTTGTCAGTCATTTTTTTTTGGTAGACTGATCAATGCGAGAAGTCTACTTGGGGATGTTTTTCTATTTTGTGTTCATGTGAAGCTGATCGATGCGAGAAGCTTCTGAGAGGGTGTTATTTTTGTAGAAAAATTTGGGCATAGCCATCCTTCCAGGGAGTGGTCTATATTTTGCTTTGTATGTTTTGATTTCTTTGAATAGCTATCCTTTAAGGGAACAGTCTACTAATTATAACAATAATGCAGTTGTCCTTCAAGGGAGAAGTCTACATTTATAGTTTATGACCTTTTGTTTGGCATCCCAGTTTTATGTTTTGTTTGTTGAATAAACTTTTAGTCTTGGACTAGACTATAGAGGTTTATGGGTTTCCCCTTTATTAAGACAAAGCATTAATGCTTACAAAAGGGTTGAAAGGAATAGGAATGAGGATGACAGGGGTTGCTCAAGGGACGAGCTCAAGTTAAACATCAAGTGAATGATTACTTGGTTAACATTAGAATGGTCACAGATGTAAGGCATTAAGGGGCTCAGGTTCTGTTCAGCCTTCAAGGGAAGATAAATGATAAGTCCCTGATCCATACATGTGCATTATTATATAAGGTTTGAGCCAATTAAGAGCAAACTTGCCTCATTTGCTTCTTTCCATATTGGTCATGTGTTGGTTTTCTTTAAGGACAAGATCTCCAATTTTAAAATCTTGCTCTTTCAAATTTTTTTTGTAGGCATGCTTGATGTGATGCTGGTCATGAAGTAGGTTGGCATTTGATACAACACCAAATATAGCTATTACAGTCTTGGTTAAGAGTGGGCTAATAATAGCCCAAGCAAAGGATGCACTTTGCAATCGAGTTACCACTGAAATGTCCTCCATAAATCCCATCATGGACTTGTTTAATGGCATGAGATGTCTTAGTGGAGGTTAGGCAGTAGAGAAGGAGGTTGTAAAAACCTCATTTGTAAAGAAGACCCTCTAGCATGGTGTATCGAGCAATACTCTTGATAAAAGCTCATCATCCACTGCTAGAGAGGTCAGGAGGAATGATGGAATATGTCAAGTAGTCAACAAGTTGTTTATACCAAACATCATCTGGACTAGAGTGGTCAGGAGGAATTTCCCCTAAAGATGTTGGTTGAGATGTGTCCAAGATAGAAATCTTGGGCTTTGGTGGTTGAGAAGGCTTGGTGAATGGATATGTCAAAGGGGTATAAACTTGCTCATTTCCTTTATCCTTTAGGGTTTGGGACCTGGTGGCCACATTAATAGTGTTGATTTCAAATAAAGGGGGAGAAGGTGGTAGAGGGACCATAATCTCACGTTGGGATCCTAATTCAAGTGAGGAGGTTTGGGAGGCATGGGATGGTGTCGGTAGTTTGTCACAAGGGTGGTCAAGAGAGTCCTTAATGTGAAGGGTGTCCTTTTCTAGGTGTTGGCGAATGATAACCTTAAGAGTGCAACAATTCTCAGTATCATGCCCAAGTGTGCGATGATACCAGTAGATTTGAGTGTCATCAAGCCAAGATGGTTTTGATTCAAGAGGTCAGTATGGCTTAATGGGTGGGAGAATGATGGTAGACGACTGCAACAATTGACATAACAACAAAGCTTAGGAACCCACTAATGGGTCTGCGCTCGTTGTTGTAGTAGGGGTTGAGAACTTCTATTTAGGAGTTGTAGGAGGAGTGTTTTGCACCACTTTTTTAGTTGGTGGTGTGGCCACACATGTATATGGCACATTCTTGATGAGATGTGTCAAATTTCTTAGAGGAAATATGTTTTTGATGGGTAGAGGGAGTAATGGAGGTAGTTTGTTTTTATGAGGTGTTGGAATAGGGAGCAATCTTGTTAAAGTGGAAGGATG
Organism: Torreya grandis; assembly: GCA_037957365.1. Taxonomy (NCBI): domain Eukaryota; kingdom Viridiplantae; phylum Streptophyta; class Pinopsida; order Cupressales; family Taxaceae; genus Torreya; species Torreya grandis. Next base: position 3,398,498 of record JARHVA010001343.1, on the reverse strand, counting down.
TGGAACCAAGATAGAGGGTAATGGTGAAGGTGGGGGAGGATTTCTCTGATGTGGTTTAGCACCCTTATTTATTATGGTACGAGGAACACTACTGTGTGGGGTGAGGTTCAAATCTAACTTCACTTGTGGGTGAGTGAGGTTTGATACCGGGTGAACATCGAGAGATGTAATCTATTTCGGCATGGTAGACGCCTATGAGGGTTTGGGTTAAAACGTGGAAGGCTGAGCTTTTGATGATTTGGAAGTGGAAGCCTGATCCTTGTTAGAGACTTTGTGGTGAATCATCGTGGGAGGGTTGGTAGTATAAGGTAAAGCAAAATGTGTAAGATAAAGAGCCTTAAGTTTCTCCCATAGCACCTCATGGTCTAGGTTCCTAGAATGGAGAAATCCTAAGTTTCTTGCCAATCGAGAGAAGGGTTTAGATGAAATCACGTGAGGTCTTATAGTCAGTCTTTTAGAGGATTTGGGTGGTTACGAGAGTGGAAACGTGTTGGATGTAGTGATCTCGAGCCAAAGGTGAGAGAGAACCATCACTGGATCTTCCTCAGCTGAAATGAGTGAGGTAGAAAGTTCTTCTCTTGGTGGAGAAGGGATTGGAGAATTTGGATCTTCAAGCGGATAAAGTGCAAGGATGATCATGCCTTCCACGTGTGGTCTAAGAGTGTGGAAAGTATGATCCTCCCTTGGTGATAAGAAGGATGAGGGCGGGGCCATCGTCGTTGGTGCCATCAAGGCATCCTCCAATATGGGAGAGGTAAAGTAGACTCTCCTACATGTGAAAGGTGGGTGGATGGAGGACTATCTACCATCGATGGAGGACAAATAAGAGAGGAAGGCTCCTCTAAAGTGTGAATTAGAGGGATGATGGCCCCTTCTACATGAGGGTGTGGAGTATGAATGGTAACTTCTTCCAATGGTAGAAGAAGAGGGAAGGTGGGGGTAAGAGGAACAGGTAATATAGGATCCTCATGAGGTAGAAGAATGGGTAGAGGAGGTGTTTAATGTTGTGGGGGTGATATGGGTAAAATAGGCTCTTCTACCCATGGTGGATAAATGGGAGAAATAGGCTCTTCTACCTGTGGTAGATAAATGGGTTGACCAATCTCTTTAGATTATGGGAGAGATTGGTTAGGAATGAAAGTAAAAACCATGTTGACCGTGTGTATGTTACGTTCTTGAGGGTCATCGGCCATGGTCTAAACATTCTTTTGACTTAGGGGATGGTTAGGAAATGGTTGCCTAAAGACATCTATGTTTTGATTGGCTGGTGCATTAGGGTTATCCAAAACAAGGTCCCCTTTGTCTAACATGTCTTGAACAATGTTTTTGAGGGTTTTGCAATTATCTATGTCATAACCCTTGACATGATGATAGTTACAAAAGATGTTTTCTTTATACCATGCAGGGATGGCTCGTGAGGGGTCAAATTGGATAGGTCAGATTTGAGGGAGGTTGAGGACTCCCTACTTTACTAATTTATCCAACACAAAAGCATATGATTCTCCTATTAGAGTGTATCATCGCTGTTCATACCATTGTTGGAATTGTCTTGTAATGTTTTATGATGTGGATGGCTCAAATTGGTTAGTTGTGGTAGAAGATGGTGACCTAAGGACCATAGCATTTGCTGATATCTTGGACTTGGAGTGGGAAGAAGAAGGTTTGGAAGAAGAAGGGTCATTGGATTTTGTGTTGGTATTTTTGCTACGTAATTTGACCCTATCTTCCTTAATCGCATGGAGTTCAAGATTTTTGTCCATAATGAAAGCTTCATCGAATGTGCGGAAAGTTTGAACCCGCAGAGTGGATAAGATGTGCTTGGCACATGCTCTTGAAAAGAGCTCAATGAGCTCAGGTTGAGGTAGTGAAAAGGAGAGTTGGTTGATCAAACCTCTCCAATGGGCGATGAAGTCAGCTATTGACTCATCCTCAAATTGTCTAATAGACTAAAGTTCTGTGATGGAGACCTTCTTGGTGATGTTGATTGAGAAATGATCCAAGAATAGCTAAGTGAGTTGAGTGAAGGTGAAGAGAGAATGACTGGTAATAGAGCTATACCAGTTAAGGGCAGTGACAGAAAGTGACATAGGGAATGTGCAAAGTAATAATGCATCATTGTGCGCTATGAGGTAGAAAGCGTGTCTAAATTCTCGTAGATGTTGTTGTGGGTCCTCTTTACTCTAAAAGCGAGTAAATTTTGGGAGTTCCCACTAGCTAGGGTATGGTCAAATAGGAACTGAAGGGTGGATAGGTTCATTATAGATTTGTTTGTATGAAAGAACACTCCTTGAACCTGAAATAGATGTCTCAAAGTTGGACATTTTATCCATTAGCATCTTAATTAGATCAGTAGATGGATTGGCATGATGGGCACCCCCTAATTTATAGGGTACTTGGAAGGCATTATAAGGGGCGTATGTCATACTTGGTTGCATTTGTGTAGGTGAAACATACTAATAATTTGTCATAGGGGCCGATGTCAAGGGCAAGGGGGCTTGTGCCTTGAAGTTGGAGGGCACAACTTGACTAGATGCCACCAAGGGTGGTTGAATGGCAGTGACACTAGTTAAAGGATAGGTGGTCACTCTTGTATTTAGAGGCACAAGAGTGGGTGGGATAGATAAAATCAAGGTTTGGAAAGGTTTCAAACTTGGTTGAATTATTTGTGATTGAGGGGGTACGGAAACCCCAATGGAGGTAGGGCCCAAAAAGGATAAAAGGGGACATGAAATCTTAAATATTGGCCATGGTTGGGTTACTAGTCGAGGCAATGGCCTGAGTGACCATAGGTTGGGTAGCGGATGCTGTTGATATCATTGTTGCTTCAACCAAAGAAGTTGGCATCTCATAAATAGGGTTACCTGAGGGATCTCACATTTGGCTTCTAGCAAGATAATGTTGGAGAGCCTTGACGTTGTGGTCAAGGAATCTCTCAAAAGCTTGATCCCCTTTGGGAACAATAGGAGGTTGATCGGGGGTAGGTTGGATAGGAGTATGCTCAGTGTCTGAAGTGTACTCCATTAGGTGACTTGGTACGAAGGGCGAAGGTGGGAGTGGCTGTTGACTTGAGTGGTCAACAAAAAATTTGGCTTGACTATGTGTTAGAACCATCCAAGGTGAAAGGGATTTAGGTTCCAAAAACTATGTGTTTTAGTTTTAGAAAACCAAAATTTGTATTTAACATCAAGAAAGTCAGGTTTTAAGCTTGTTGTTTGGAAAGAAAATTTATTGACAGTGACCGATGTTGGTTGTATAACCGATATCAGCTATAAAATGTTGCCGATGTCAGTGGAGAAACTAATGTTAGTTTCTGTGTAATTCCAGAAACATAGAAAATTGATAGTTTTTGGAAGAAGAAGATATTCTGACTTGTTTTGGACTTCAGAATGGTATGACCTTGCCAGCTGAAACACTCAAATAAAAATAACAAAATAGATGATTAGGCAAGCAACTTTTAAAACGTTAGATTCTTAAGAATAAGTTTTATAGTTGTGGTGGCTTATGCCTTAAGAAAATGTGTTGGGAGTTGGGCTTGTAGAATATGTCCTAGAGAGGAAGTTTATGGCTGGTTTCAGGTTGTGTTATGGTGCTCAAAAATCTATGTTAGGGTCAGTACATGGCCTGGTGCTGGGGCTTGCTCCCTTCACTTCATGAACCTAGAGCTGAGCTGGGCCACTTAGCCAAAATATACCTTGCCTATAGTTTATACTCTGCCAAAGAATAGAGTGGGTCCTCCTCTTGGTGGTAAAGTCCAAGTAGGATCGTCGGGTGGGGTAAGGTATCTGCTAGGTGATGAAATCCTAGATGGGCCTTGTCTTAAGTAAGTTTATGTGTTTGATTTGAAGTGATTGTGGTTTGGTTGTGTAACATTTGTGCACTATGATTCATTCATAATGCTTTAATTACTAAGTGGGCTAAGTATGCATTCAAGCAAGAATGAAATGCAGTAGTTTTTAATCCAAATCAAAATATGTTATTCAAATGCAAAAAATTAGAGAAGAGGTAAAGAGTATGAGTTTATCACTACTCTATGATTCATGTAAAAGGTAACAAGAAGAAAAAGAGATGTTCTTTTTAACTTTTGATAATGATTTCCTTTTGAAATAAAAATATAGAAGAGGGGATGCAAGAAGACAATATTTTCTTAATGCATCTATATGAAAGTTTGATTTTTAGAAGAAGAAGAATGAACCCAAGGAAAACTCCAAGGATCCCACCGGGCATGCTAGAATGTTTCTCTATGTTTTTTGCTAATTACATTCAGATAAGAAAGAAGAAACTAAGGTTAAGAAAGTCTTGGGTTTGACGTTACCCAGATTAAGTGCGCATTGTATCCAAGCATTGTGGGAGCTTCTCTTTGGCTATGGAGGAAACACCTATAGTAAGAAAGAAATGTTGAACAAGAAGAATGTTAGAAAAGGATATGGTGGACTACCAAGCTACGTGCTTGGTCCCAAAAGCGTAAAGCTCCATGAGGGATGACAGTCCACTATTTAAAGAAAAGAGTGTTGTATAAAAGGAAATGATAAAAGACTTAAATAAATGGAAAGGTAGAATGTTGTGTACCTATTCCCTATAGTCCATGAGTCTCAGAATGTTATAGAAATCTATCCAAAGGTTTTGTCTAGTCTATGGGCTGTTTGGATAGGTTTTCTAGTTTGTTAGTTTATAATATAGTAATCGACGTCGGTTTGTCTGTCGAGGTCGGTGGGCAAAAGGTGCCAACATTAGTTACGTTGCTGATGTCGGTAGGGGTAGTTGGCCTTGGATGGGTTTTGGAATATTTTTGTGCTAGACAAAAGACTTTCTGGGAATTAGGAGGTTTGTGCAGGGTTGCAGGATAGTGGATAAGGTCTGAAGAAAGGTAAAGGTAGAGGGTTAGTGTGTAAAGGGGGTGAGAATAAGAGGAATGCCTTTCAGCCTCTCCATGGAAGAAGTCGGGCCTCTTGACAGTATTTAGAAATATCAAATGGAAACTAACTACCAATGTTTTCTAAAATACTGAAATGAGAAGCAGAATACTTAGCTCTATTAAATGAAGAACCAGAGGTGTCAGAATGCTTATTCCCATTGTGGCTGATGTTGAGGTCCTCGTACAATGTTTCAATCCAATCTCTGTAATGACTTGTACAGAGCTTTGGTAGCCAAGATGATGATAGTTGAGTTTTGATGCTTGAGATCAGAGAGTGTGCATCAATGTGTAAGAAGGTGGGGGGTAGCTCAATGTTAGAGCTAGGCTTATGTAACTGACGTTGGTGATCCCACCGGCATTGGCCGAGGGTTGACCAATGTCAGCAGAGGGAGAATAGGTAAAAGGGCTATTTTTATCTCTTTGCCCATTTTTGCACCTACCAAGTGCCTTTTCCATTGGAAAATGGTCAAAACACGGGCTTATGAGGCACAGGAGTTGGTTAGGAGGTTAGGATGGAGTGAGAATAGGTCATGGATAGTTAGGATTTAGATGACCTAGTCTCAGGGTGACTCATAGGGTAAGAAATGGTCTTAATGTGAGGTGTCTAGGTGAGTTGTCCAAGGTGAAATGGGTTCAAGTGTGGGTTAGGAGTGTTAACATTTAGAAGAGGACCAAGGGGGGGTTTGACACAATATTTGTGTCTACACACTTTCTCTCATTCAAGAACCTATCAAGTTTCAATCTCTCTGAGTGCATGCCTTAAAGGGTGCACTAGGAAAGGGATTGGCAGATAATTGGTGCTTCTAAAGATTTTTTTATATTTTTATCATTCCTAATCTTAGTAAAAATTATTTAGAATATCTATCCATTTACCTCCTATGATACCTCCCTAAAATCCAAATTCTTGAAATATGGCTAATCTTGAAATCTTAAAACTTTGAAATATGGATAAGTTTGAAATCTAGTACAACCCTCCAAAATCTAGAATTTGCATTTTATCTCATAGAGGTCCAAAACCACTCTCAAACATATTTAAAGTATAAATATAAAATATAAATTAAAGTATAAGAAAGTATATGTCTTTCTTATACTTAATTGTTTTTTTTTAATATTTATATTGTTTATTTTCCTACTACATTGACTAGACTAATTACACCATTCATCTCATCCTACTATGTCAAATAAGTCAAGTCTATCATTTATATCATCATACTATGTTGGCTAGGTCTATAAAAACAAATTTAGTCAACCAGGTCAACCATATTAGAAATTTAGTGCATATTACAGAACTCTATTGACCCAACTGGCCTAGTTTGAAAAGGCATATGGAGTCTATTTCCTACTTGACAAGATTGACCTAGACAAGATTATTATCTAAACTTACAAAAGGGTTTAGATCAATCTATGGTTATAAATACCCTTTTATATTAATTTATAAATAGAGGATCAATTAATTGCATATCATTACTGCTCGTAAATATACTTATACAATCAATAAGAGGCTTGATTGCTTAGGATTTTCTTCCTGAAGAAGTAGCACTTGTTTTATGGAATTATTGGATGGATAAGAGAGGTCTTGTATACTAGAGATTATTTATCCTTTTGATCCTTAAAATCCCACAACAAACTCTTAAAACTTACCATTGACCAATGGAGAGATTGTAGCATGGCAGATTCACTTCAACAAAGGTAAGTGTTATCAATAAAATTTACACCCTTGGAATGTAGTTCAAGCCTTCCAAATTTAAAATAACATAGATATAATCATAGGTTGTAGGTGTCTTAATGTTGGATTCAATCTTTTAAATGGATAACTCCCCTTGGTGAATCACTTAGGCTCACAAACTATTGTACATATTCTAATGGAGGTGATGCACCAAATAGATTGACCACTAATAATAATCTCTAAATGCACTTCAACCATGAGACTAACTTGAAATAAACACTTCTCCACATCTATCCCTCGACATTAGCACTTCATTGTGAAGGTCATGAAAGATGTTTGGGCTAGGAGGACTAGTCAATAGGTCTTGAAATGAAAGTAATGAAAGGACTATTTTGGTTCATCCAGGAGAATAATGATAGTAGAGTTCACTGGAGTGAAGGAAATAAAATGGTCTTTCCAAATAGAATTAAACTAAAACTTTAGTTGTAGGTTAGGAAAAATGAGATAGTTTGGGTTACCCTATAGGTTGGTAGTTTTATGGGATTTATGTAAAAATAGAAGGCTTTGATAGACATTTTCTATCCTATTTGTAAAGGCATGGGAGGATATATCAGTGACCATTAATGGATTCACCTTAGACATTACGAAGAAACTTATCTCCCTTGTGATTGGTCTAGTAATTAAGGAAACTAGGATTTATAATACTCAAAGATATTTCAAACCTAATAAAGAGGAATTTTTATAGGAAGGTGATAAATTAGAGGAGTTGTACAATATATTTAATAGTGAATCCCTACCGAGGACATTCATAGACATAGCTTTTCATTTAATGCAATACATTACTTTACAAGGTAGATATAATGTGGTGAGTTGATCTCTATTTATAATGTTAAATTATTTTAGACATGGAGTGCCTTTTATCCTACATTTATTTACCTTCAATTCTATAGAAGGGTCTATTCTAAAATTCAATCATGGAAATTACTCCACTCCTAGCATGAGGGAATAATTTTCCTTATTTTTAAGTACTTTAAATGCATGAACCAAATTATGCATAATATCTCTTAGACCAAGAAAGAAAATCCTAAGGATGAGACCATAGATATTAGGAAGATTGAAAAAGTTTACATCAATTATTTAATCATCTTGAGTAGGGTCTCAGGGAGTAAGAAAAACATTGTTAAGAATGTTAATGTCAAGAATATTGAAAAGAATAAAAAATACTAGGACAACATTAAAAAAATACTCATAGTTGCATTGAAAACTCCAAGATCCAACAAAGAAAAATAGGGGAAATAGGGAAACAAATTAATATATGAGTTACATAATAATAGGGGTGGGGAGAATGTCATTGATGTGAAAAAGGAAAATGTGGAGATGGAAGAGTTTAGGAAGGATGTAGATCATGATAGTAAGCATGAACAAGAATAGATTGAATCAGAGAAGTAGAAGGAGATTGGGGAGTCAATAGATATCTATCCATAGAAAGAGGAGACTTCCCTGAAGCTAAAGGACTAAAATGTGGCCTTTAATAACTTGCTTTATTCACTCAAAGGAAAAGAGAGTGTAGATAGAATTTTGGATGAATTTATCCTATAGAAATACATCATGAGGTGGTTTATGCACAAGAATACTAAGTTAAAGGGAAAGGTAAATGTGCTATAGTAGGAAAATTCAAATTTATATAAACTATGGTTTCTAGAGAGGAAGATAACTAGATTTCGGGTTTGAATTTTAGAGTGGAGGTCTTGGAACATGCTAATTAAAATTTAAATAATAAGATTAGTTTTCTTGTTAATTGCATCAAGGTTGTAATGTATGAAGGAATATAAAACATTGAAAATATTTGGCCACATCTCAAATAATTATTTGAACCCAAATATATAGGTAAAGGGAAGGGCAAGAAGGGACAAAGCAGTGGTTCTGAATACACTATAGATCATGAAAATATGTTGAAGCAAATTTATATGAATCTTAAGAATATGAAGGCATGATAGGAAGATCTATCTGGAAGATTGGATTTATATTAGTTTTTTTGTTGTTTTGTGGCTATATTATGGCCATGTTTTAGATGTTTCTAGACTGTGATATTCCTTATTGCATTTCATGGCTTGGTTAGCCTATTATTTCTTTTTTACTTGAACTTATCCTAAGGTTTGGTGACCCTAGCTCAAAACAATACCCCCCTTTAGCCTAAATTAAAAAATGACAAGTCACTCAACCTTAAAACTTCACTTAGACACTTAAAAACACTGACAAAAGGATTTCAAAGTGACTATCAATTACAGATAAGGATAACATACCAAGGAAGCATAGTTAATCACTTGATAAGATTAGCTAGTCATGCACACACATTGAAACCAATCAAAGGAGGAGGTAAAATAATAGTATTCTCATTTATCAAAGGCTTAAAAATGGGCAGGTATTTACCATACCTAGGTGGATGATACAATATTATCCAAAAAAAGCTCAAATTATTGAGAATTAGAGAGAAGATAGAGAAAACGGGCGTGGGAGAGCCCATTAAAAAGTGTCACTCTTTATAAATAAAGAGGATTTATAAATAGTCTTAAGATGATTTTTAACATTTTTCATCTAATCTAATGATGTCCTTCTCTTCTACATGTCATAGGAGTTTGGAACTTGCTTAATACCTTACCTTGTTCTTCAAAACTTCCCTTTGCATTGGCTTGTGGTGGAGAAATGGAATAGTTAATCACTAAATCCTCTTTAAATTTATATCAACCTAATCTTTGAGACCTTTAATCAATTTATAAGTCTTCATAACTGATGGTACCATGATGATTATAGCTCAGGTAGATTGAAGCTCAATTTCTCATACTATGTCAATCTTGTTTACAAGTGTCAAATCTTGAGTTTGTCCTAATAAAGTAAATATATCTCCATAGATGGATTATTCATATCATATCAGACCTATAAAAACTCATTTAGAGTCATGAAACTCTCTCAAAGGCTCCATCTTTCACCCTAATCTCTTACTTGGCCTCACTTCCTTGTATCCCTAAAATCATGAAAATCTCCTTGTGTATGTCAGGATCCCACTCCTCAATAAGAGCACATATGACTACCTTGTATAAGCAACTAAACATGGAATTTACCCAAAATTAACAAGTAACTAGAATTTAGAAATAGCACAGAATATGAGAGACAATACAATCTTGTATTAATACTCATCCAAAAGGAAATACAATGAAGAAGTGCCACACTCTTCTTCCACCTCTTAGGCTTCCCACACCTTGGGTGTATAGTAATTCTCCTTCAAGAGTTCACTCTCTCAATTACAGTCACAACAATCAACTCAAACACAGAGTTTTTGTTCACCTCCACCAGTTAGTAACAATACTATCAGTACACAAGTACTCAAAGTACTTCAAGTAGATCTCCCATGAACTTGCAACAACCTGCAACTCAAATGATCTTACTTACCATGTAGATCTTCTACCTAATCTTGCAACAACCTGCAGATCAACCTGATCTTACAATTAGAAGGATCTCTTCCTTGTCCTTTCCTTAATTACAATACATGCCAATGAGTCTATAAATAGATCCCATACAAACAATAACTAGACTTCCTAATTTAAAATAATTAGACACGCAGCTCAAGACTCAAAATAGTCTTTACATGCAAACAATCAGTTCATTAAACAAACTATTCATGAAACTAATAGTTTTGGAACTGCACAGAAAACTAACGTTGATTGTTGTCTGACTGGGGGTGACTGACATCAGCCGACTCCTGCCAATGTCAGTTACCCTGTGTACTAAAGATGACCAACATCAGTTGTACTACCGACGTCAGTTTCTCTATAACTCAGCAACCTCCTCCATGTTTGCATTGGTGAAGCTTTTAGCTCCACAACCTAACAATCTCCCACTTGGAGATAAATAGCTGCACCTATACTTATACCTATACATCATCTAGTTTTGTTTCCTAGCTTGTATCCCTCTTCAATCCCAATCTTGAAGACCAACCACCACAGAAAACCCTATGGTGCTACACCTTTCATCCAAGTAACCTACCATATCCACATCTACAAACCCATGTAGAAAAGCACTTGACCCTACATAGCATGTTAACCTACTACTGGTCCCTCTCAGATACCTAAGAATGCATTGAACAACTTTCCAGTGCTTCTTTCCTAGATTGGCTCCAAACTTGTTGACAACACCCACTGCTTGGGCAACCTCAGGTCTAGTACACATGTACTCAACCTCATCATGTGAATTGGGACACTGTTCTATGAACTTTCCATCCATAGGTGCGTTTATCGGTTCTACATCCTACATCTTGAACCATGCCACTACCTTATTCACACAATCATCTGGAGACAAAATCAACCGGTGATCTTCCCTTTCTCTAGAAAAAACTCATGCCAAAGAATCTTGTTGCTCCCAGATTCCTCATGACACACCTCTGAACTAACTTTACCTTTAGCTCAGCAACTCCCTCCATATGTGACACTACAACAAGCATAACATATAGTAACAGGATAATGTAGCTAATATTATCCAACTTGGTAAAGAAAAACACAATGGTTAAACCTCCATTATCCTGCAGCTTACTCAAGACCATATACCCTGGCCTTTCGTCTCACATGTCCATTCCCTCTCTTCTTTATCTTGAAAATCCATTCATCTTTCAGTGCTTTCTTCCAGCTAGCAACTCTACCAAATCTCCCATTCGGTTCTCTTCTGAAGAATTCATGCCATGCTCCCACTGTTTCCTGGATTCTACTTGTTATGCTTCTTTTAAAAACTTCCTAGTTCTTGACCATCAGTGAGCAACAAGTAGTGTAAAGAAGGGGAATAATGAATTTGAGGCTTACTTACCCTTTCAATCCTCCATATGGCCATTTGAGACTCCTTGACATCTTGTTGTCTACCCAAAATCTATCTCAGTGACCGATGTCGGTCATCTATCAATTTGCACCTAACCAACATCGATTTCATGCGATCGAACCCGTCACCGACATCAGTTCCCTGACCGACACTAGTGTTTACTTATCTGACATCACCAATGTTGATCTGCACATAGCTGATGTCGGTCCTTGTCTAGACATCGATATCAGTTTTCTGACTGACGTCGATCTCTGTGTTTTACTTATGAGCGATGACTTTTACCTGTGAGCTCTTTTTGGATCAAAACCTTGTCTAAATCAACCTTGCTCTACTCAGAATTCTTCAGCGCCTTGCACTGATCTCTATCCATCATCTTCTCCTTGAAAACCAAGGCTTTCTTGTTCTTGTCACAAACATCATATTTCTTCCTTATGAAATAATGTGATCCTCCAACAGAAGCTACCACCTTCTTTGTTGACCCAGTGTCAAGAAACGTCACTTTCTTCTATTTCTTACAGAAATATTGATCCATGATTTTAAAATTTGAAAGCATACCTTTTGACTCAAGAACATGCATCTCCTTATTCATGTGACCAAGCCTATTGAGCCACATCTTTGAATCTACAGCTGAAGTAGATAAACCAAAAGGAGAATCAGTAATACAAGTAGATAGATAAAGAGTACCTACTTTCTTACCTCTTGCTAAAACAAGTGCACCCTTGGAAACTTTCCAAGAGTCTACTATGAGAGTTACTGTGCAAACCTCATCACCCAACTTTCCAACAAAAATCAAATTCCACTTCAGGACTGGGACATGCATGACCTCCTTCAACACCCATGTGTTTCCCATCTGCAATTTCAGCTTCACTTTCCCTTTGCCAGCCATTTGACAAGGCTTACCATCCCATAAATAAATTTCTCCAAAGTCTTCTTGTACATATTCATGAAAAAATTCCCTATTTGGGGATGCATGGAAAGAGGCACCATAATCTAAAACCCAAGATTCTACTTTATCCAAGGAACATACCAGAGCATCCTTTGCAACAAAATCTGCAACATCTACTTCTTCATGTCCTTCATGCTGATCTTCAACCGACCTGCAATCTTTCTTTACATGCCCTTGCTTTCCACATTTCTAGCAAGTTATTCGGCCATACCTAGATTTGGATCTCCTGCTTATCTTTGACCTTGATCTCCCATGCTCAATCTTCTCTCTTTGCCTTCCCCTATATTCAACACTCAAATCATTCCTTGATGATTCACCTGTGAATTTCTTCATTCAATATTACACTCACAACATCATCAACTTTTAAGATTTTTGAAGTAGATGCAGTATTACAAACTGCCATTACCAAAGTCTCCCAACTTTTAGGTAATGAGCATAAGATTAAGAGACCCTTAATTTCATCATCAAAAACAATATTGATTTAATTTAACTAGTTTACCAAACCATGGAAATCACTAAGATGACTATGTACAGATCCACCTTCCAACATTTGAAAATTAAATAATTACTTCATAAGAAATACCTTATTCAAAGCTAAGGGTTTTTCATGTAAATTTTCCAAAGATTCCATCAACTCTACCATTGTCTTTGCCTGTGATAAGTTGGAAATCACAAACGATGCAAGACTCAACCTTATAGATCCCAGAGCCTTCCGATCAAAAACCTTCCATTCTTCATCTTTCATATCTGTGGGCTTGCATGCAACCCCACCCAATGGTAAGTATAAATCTTTTTGATATAGATAATCTTCTATCTACATCCTCCATAATTGATAATTCTTGCCATTAAACTTCTCCATTCTTAGCTTACTATCTTCTGCCATTGTTATACTCCCACTCAAACAGAAACCCCTGTGTGTGACCTGTAATCAAAAAACACTTAACACACTCTGAAACCAAGGTGTTAGTGAGCCTAACCAAAGCTTTGATACCACTTGTCAGGGTCCTACTCCTCAATAAGAGCACATATGATTACCTTGTATAAGCAACTAAACACGAAATTTACCTAGAATTAACAAGTAACTAGAATTCAGAAATAGCACAGAATATGAGAGACAATACAATCTTGTATTAATACTCATCCAAAAGGAAATACAATGAAGAAGTGCCACACTCTTCTTCCACCTCTTATGCTTCCCACACCTTGGGCGTACAGTAATTCTCCTTCAAGAGTTCACTCTCTCAATTACAGTCACAACAATCAACTCAAACACAGAGTTGTTGTTCACCTCCACCAGTCAGTAATAATACTGCCAGTACACAAGTACTCAAAGTACTTCAAGTAGATCTCCCATGAACTTGCAACAACCTTCAACTCAAATGATCCTACTTACCATGTAGATCTTCTACCTGATCTTGCAACAACCTATAGATCAACCTGATCTTACAATTGGAAGGATCTCTTCCTTGTCCTTGCTTTAATTACAATACATGCCAATGAGTCTATAAATAGATCCCATACAAACAATAACTAGACTTCCTAATTTATAATAATTAGACACACAGCTCAAGACTCTAAATAGTCTTTACATGCAAACAATCAGTTCATTGAACCAACTATTCGTGAAACTAACAGTTTTGAAACTGCACAGGCAACCGACGTCAGCTGACTCCTGCCGATGTCAGTTTCCCTGTGCACTGAAGATGACCAACGTCAGTTGCGCTGCTGACGCCGATTTCTCTGTAACTCAGCAACCTCCTCCATGTTTGCATTGGTGAAGCTTTTAGCTCCACAACCTAACAGTGTAGATGAATGTATGGATGATATTAGGAAACTAGAGTTATTTTTTAGTACCTATTATTTTCGTACATCTCTATGTCAAATTTTAGGTCTTGAAACCAAGTGGAAGTACACTTGTTTTGCTATTATCTCTCCTTAATTAAGCCTCAATTATCCCTTTATGTGTAAAAATTGAGTTTTGGCCCAAAATCACTCCAACACGTGAAACATATAGGAAGTGTTTGATTCACTTTACCCATCCCCTAACCATGCTCCATGTAAAATTTCAAGCTTTGAGACCTTATACGGATGGGTAAACCATGAAATTGTAAAAAAACCCTAACTTAAGAACTTATGCAAGTTTGAGAGATAGTTGTAGTGTTTAACAATAAATTTGCAGGATCTAGTGCTTGGAAATATTTTTTTTTTAGCTAAAACACCATAAAAGAACTCAACATGTTGAATAGATGTATCTTGAAGTGTTTTATAGGATTGTATATAGGCTTTTTAACTTCTAAAAGAGTGCATTCTCACCTTGTGACCTCACTTGATGAATTTCAAAGCTTATATACCACTTTTTGAAACCTGTATATGTGAATATAATATGTTTAAACTTATATTTAGTCTTTATATACACACAAACACATCTACAACCCTGTATTTATGATCATTTGATATAGTTTTGCCTTTGCACATGCCAATTATTAACAATTTTAGGTGATTAGTAAATTTAATAATTTCACCAAGGAAATTTCAATATTGAATCAATCCATTAAATTCCATTGGAAATCATATTTCCTCCATCAAGTTGAAATTGGTTTTATAGGTAGCCTGAGAGTGCTTCAGGGTCTTAAGGATGATTTATAAAGGACATGCCTTAGATGAACATCCAAATTTAATTAATAATAATTTCATAGGGGTTCCCTATTATTCCCAATATATTTAGACACCATTCATCAATTCATTAAAAATATGAGTATTGCAAACCATAACTCAGGTTGGCAAACTATGCATTGGTGAGTTTAAAAGATAATACAAGATTGAAGTGCTACTTTGGTGTTTGGTCTGAGTTAAAAATGACCCATATAGGTCTATAACATCCACCTTGACCTCTTAAAATGGTCATATTCACCATTTGTATCCACAGTCCTATTATATATTCCATTTGCCCATGCCTAGGGTTTATGATCCTAACACAATAAGAAACCCTAGCTGGTTGTGTTAGATGTTCTCCTCTATATAGAATGGTTTAAGACCTCATATAATTATCATTGTAGTATTAGTCATATCTTTAGATATTTTAGGTCCAAATTTACCCTTAATAACCAACATTCATCACAAAATTACATACAAAGGTCTCAAATGAACTCAGTCTCAATAATTTTGCTTGTTGGTCTTTATTAGATATCTTATGCACTAGGTCATGAAATCACTCTTCTCTATTGAAGGTGTAAAAATTTAAAGGGATGATTAATTAATTTATTAACACATATTTATGTCTTTCACATCTCCATTTCACCTTCCATCATGTAGTCTTTCATCACAAAAACACATAAGCCTGTGTGTTGGTTCATGTTTACCAGGCCTAGACATATTTTATGAACTTCATCTTGTCTTCATTGATATTTAAGGTTATATGGAATTCATGTGGATTATTAATAAAAATATATTATCATTCCCATTTAACTTTATTATCTCAACATTCCTCTTCTCTAACCAAACCATGTAGGCACCCTCTCACTTTTTCATGTCTACACATACATAGTTGTAGGTGGTCTTTTTTATTGTGTATACAAGGTTAAAGTGGGTATTTTTTAATCATATCCTCTATAGTATTATTTTGTGTTTATTTTACCTAAATTTATTGTTCATTCACCAAAAATCCAATCCCACTACTATATATGTTGTCATGTTTTCATGTTGAAGACTATCTATAGCTATCAAATCCAACCTATAGGTCACAGTGAACTATGACTACAAACTTGAAGTGAATCCTATTTATATTTTTGGAATATATTATTTATTAAATATATTCATAATATATAGTATTTTCATCTGTTCATACTTATAAAAAAAAACTCATTCCCAAATGACATGTACTGCATATCATTTTGTAATCTTGAAAACTAACTTGAGGCATGTAAGTGATGAGTGTTTGATTTAAGAATTTGTTTTAAAATCATACATTATATATTAATATATGATATATATTATTATGTAAAATTTATATTACCCTAAATCATTTAGGTTTTCAAACTCAAATCCTGATGCATAGTTAATTGAAGTTCTTATACAATCTAGACCTACGAGTTTATAGACCTATAGGTTTGTATTTTGATGCCTTGGGTATTCTTATAATTCAATTATTTATATATATTTGGATCTAAAATAATTTATTTATTTATTTATTTCATGTTTTATGAGTTCAATACTCTCAAACAACTCTGACAATGTAGAATAAGACCCTTTAAATCACTTTTATATAGGCAGTCTTCACCCACAGTCTTCAAAGTGAGCAAACACTAGATATTGCTTGGAAAGAATGGTATTGGAGTAAATAAATATAGGATAATTTATGGATATATATAGCATTGTTAAGAGTTAAAACATTTCTATATACCCTCATTCCATTCCTTTGATTGTTGAGTACCTTGAAACAAACAAGAAACTATGATAGTCAAATTTGTAAAATGTGTATAATGGAGGTTTCTTGCCAAATTGAGGCCAAACATTCAAAGTGTGGCTTGGATAAGTGTAAAATATGATTTTAAATTCCCCATTTCACCTATAAAATTGTTAATATACATTATACCTACTTGAAACTACCATATTGAGGAGAGAATTTGAGTTTGTGGGGTTGACTAGCTTTTTAGACTGGTCTTCTTTCTTAATGATTGTTCACAAAAGAGAGTGTATAGATATACCAAAAAATGCCATAAATTTTAATATCATGAAATCTACCATTACAATCTTGTGAAGAGAGTAATGAAGATAAGGAAGAAACGTTTGCAATATTGTGACTTTTACGTTCACTCCAAATTTGTATTTTAACTATGTTAGTTTAAAATACACATATACAACATTTTCACTTGAAGATGAGTTCACCAATTCCATACAAGTGCCTGAAAACTACCTCATAAGTGTTGAAATGTAATAATATGACCACCCTTTGACTTGTAACTATCATATACATGTTAAAAACCTATTTTTAAATCTTTTTAAAGTGTAATATGTAGACCATTCACTTTAGTCAACTTTGGAATGCATGAAAGTTAGTTTAAAATTGCCTTTTATTTAATTTCACATACCTCAAAGTTTGAAAAATACCTTAAATTTTTCAAACATGTGTGAAATGTTTATACAAAGGTGATGAAGTGTAAATATTACTTAAAAATCAACTTGAGGACCTTTAAACAATTTATAATCACCGTTTTCTCAACATGACATGTCTAGCCCAACATATGACCAAGATAGAACATTACCTTAATCTTAACAAATAAACCTTAATTTTTGTTAACAAGATTTTACAAAGAATATTATAAGACATCATAGGACATTACAAGGCTTTTAACAAGGATTACAAAACATGACAAGCAAGTTTTTACCTATAGGGGTTGACATTTTGACCTTGGGTGTCAAAAATAGTCAATAAATTGGTGATTCATGAGGGTAACATGTTTGCTATGATAATTATACTAGTAGCCTTATCCTTCCATTGGGTAATGGAGTCACTTACACTCAAATTCTGACCAGCCATACCTTCATCATAACAAAATTAACTAATATGATCTCCAAACACAAACAAAATAAGGATAACACATAAATCAAAGAAACAAGACACACACATGTGCTAGCTAAGAATTTAATGAACCCAAGACATAACAAAGAAACTAACTATATACAAGTGACCTAAACATAGCTTCTTTCTCCTAGATCAAATGGGAATCTTATGAGATCCTTTGCTCCATGAGGTGGAAATTACCATGAGATAAGTTACTTCTTGGAACTTTCTATTATTGACTTAACCTTCCCACTAAATGCCAATCCTCTTGACATGCTCATAAATGAATTAGAAACATCAAACCAATCTCCTATTAATATGAACTCATCATGTGCTTCAATATCTACTCCATATTGTTTAGTAGCTATAACTTCATCTAATGATTCTCTATCTAAGCATGATTCTCAGGGCTTCATGACATCTTGAGTGGCATCATGTTTTTTATCATCTATTGTAACCTCATAAATATATTCAAGGATATTTTCATACTCAATCTAAGTTGCATCATTGTCATTAATAGATATATCTTGACAAATCTCTTAAAGACCATGATCTCCAATAGGCAATGTACCTTTGTAAAAGGATTCAACTTTTGTAAGTGACTCAATATACTACTATTAATCATATTTTATCTCCTTACCTTGGTTAATTTGAATGAGACCAAACTGAATATCTCATCTTTTTCCTTAAGATTTATGGGGCTATAAAGAGTCTCAAACCCTTCTATGTATTCATGATATGATTGGGAGTCAACTTATTGAATTTAAACTTTGTGTTCATTTGAAACCATTTCATATTCATTAAAAACATGAGCTTGTTGGTTTAGATAACCTTCAATATTAAGACTAGTTATAACCTCGATATTAGATGTGATTGAATATACTTCTTGAAGCATACCATTAAGACTATCTTCTATAACTTCATATCTAAAAATTAAATCACCTCTTTCTTCCTAAAGAGGAGTATCAATGAATATTTATTCTTCATACATAGTTTAATCATATTAATCTTTTGAAACAATAACTTGATATTCTTCATTTACCTCCCATAGGATAGGTTCTTCCTCAAAAAGGGAGATGGTAGTAGGGTGATGAATATGTTCATGATTTTAAGGAGTATGATGTATGGTGGGTTGCTCATAAATTGGTTTCAAGATTGAAGGAGCTTTCTTAAAACTTGAATTCCTTAGTGTGGAATATTATTATAAGAATTCTTAGAGAGATATTAAATTCATTTTTGATATGAGTGACTCATTCACTTAATCAACCAATTGATTCTTCTCATAGACTTCTTAAGATTCCTTAATAGATGTAACCTGATTTTCAAACTTATCAACTAGGACCTCTCTATCGTCTTTAATGCCTTATTTGATAGACCTCCAAGATGGAAAAGTTTGAGGTTCTTGAGGAGAGTGAAATGGATCACGAATAGTCACAAATTTTTCTTCCTTGACTTTAATTTCATTGTCAATATTCTCTTAGAAAAGCTCTTCTTGGGGAGTGTTAATGGCTTTGCGAGGATATAGAGTATAAGAAGTTTGATAAGAAATACAAGAGGATTCTTGAAACACTTTATCAAACTCATTTTTTTGTCTTTTCCAAATCTGTGTCCTTTCTAATACTAATGTACACAAATAATTTTTCACTAAAGGATCATTAGATATAGCTTGAAATCACCCAATTACTTTTTCATATTGAAAATTTTAACAAACCATTCTTGTACATGATAGTATCTTGTTCTCCATCTCATCAATTTGATCTTAAAAATAAGGTTGTTCATATGTATTATCATATCCACATGGAGGAGGTGTAAGTTGATCATAGGACTAATATGGCTCATAAAGAGGGTAAGGTTGATACTCTTGATAGTGAAGAGGATGAAAAACTTCATAATACTAATGAGGAATATAGTTGGAGTCACATAAAGGGAAAGTGGGGTAGTCATAGGACTGATATGAATTAGTATATTATTGGTATGGTTCATCATATGACTGATAAGGGTCATAGTGAGGATGATAAGGAGTATTATAGGGTTGAGATGCCTCATCAACTTTCATAAAATTGAACTCTACTTTAAACTCAGCCATGACAACCTCATCAAGAAAATAAATTAAAGGCAGAACTTACTTTGAACAAATGACTAGGTTATTTGAATCAATTTATTGATCTCAGAGTCACCATTGATGTTTTGAATGCCTCCAAAGGCTGATATGTAGAAGAACAACACCAATAATACTTCCATTACTTTGGACCTTAGTCCCACCAAGCATGCCAAAATTATTACTGACCAAATTTGTACCCTTAGAAGGTAGTTCAATCCTTCCAAATTTGGAATAACATTGAGACAATCTTACATTGTGGGTGGCCTAATGTTGGATTAAGTCTCTAGGTTAAAGGGCTAGTTCCCCTTGATGAATCACTTAAGATCTAAAACTACTCTACCAACTTGCTAGGGAAAGAGAGAGAACCCTACTATAATGGAGGTGATTCACCAATTATTTTTACCACTACCAACCAATTTCAAATGCACTGCAACCATGAGGCTAACTTAAAACAAACACTACTCCAAATCTACCTCTATACATTATCACGTCAATATGGAGGTAGTGAAATATGTTTGGGCTAGGAGGACTAGTAAAGAGGTCATAAAATAACACTAATGAAAATACAAGTCACTCAACCTTCACACTTAACCTAGACACTTCACAAGACCTACAAAAAATATTTCAAATTGAACATCAATGCTAGACAAAGACAACATACCAAGCAAGAAAATATAATCACTTGATGAGATTAACTAGTCATGAAAACACATTAAAATCAATCAAAATAGGAGATAAAACATTATTTATATCATTTTTCAAAGTATTTAAAATCGACAAGGATTTGTCATACCTAATTGGAGGATACAATCTCAACCAAATAAGTCTCAATTTAAAGAGAAAGTGAGAGAAGATAAATAACATGGGCATAGGAGAGCCAATTGACAAGTTTCAATATTGAAGAATCAAGTTAAAATAAATTAATTATTATTATGAATAGTATTATGATGTTCCTCGACATTTGTTCATCTAATCTGATGATGTCTTCCTCTTCCACATGGTGTAGGAGTTTGCAACTTTACTTGACACCTTGCCTTGTTCTTCAAAACTGCCCTTTAACTTGGCTTGTAGTGGACAAATGGAAAACTTGATCACTAAATCCACTTTAAATATCACTTGACATAATATTTTATGCCTTACATCAGTTTAAAATTATTCATAACTTATTCTACCATAATGATTACAGCTACTTAGGTGGCTTCAAGCTTAATTTGTCCTACTACACCAATCTTGCTTACAAGTGTCAAATATTGAGTTTGTCCTCATAAAATAAATATATATCCATGTATGGTTTATTAATATGATATTATACTTGTAACAAATCATTTTGATTCATCAAACTCTCTTCAAGAATCCATCTTACACCTTAATCTATCACTTGGTGTCACTTCCTTATAACTGTGAAATCATACAAACCTCCTTGTGTATAAAAATGTATGGATGGTACTAGGAAACCAAAGGTATTTTTAAGGACCTAGTATCCCCCTACATCTCTACATAAAATTTCATGACCTAAAACCAAGTGGAAGTAGATGTTTTTTTTCTATTCTCTCTCCTTAATTAGGCCTCCATACCTAGAAACTGAGTTTTGGCCTAAAATCACTACCACACATGTGAAACATGAATGAAGTGCTTGATTCACTTTACCTATCCCCTAAAAATTATCCATGTGAAATTTCATTTTATGATACCTTGTATAAATGGGTAAACTATGAAATGGTAAAAAACCCTAACCTAGGCACTTATACAGGCTTGAGAGATAGTTCGAGTGTTTGGAAAGAATTTTGTAGGATCTAGTTCCTAAAAATAGTTTTTTTGGAACTAATACATCATAAAAAAAACTAAATATGTTTATGGTAGGTCACTTTAAGGGTTTTATAAGACTGCATATAGCCTTTTTAGTTTGTTAAATAGTGCATTCTCACCTTGTGACCTCACTTGATGACTTGCATAGCTTATATACCACTTTAGGAAACTTTTATAAGTGAATATAAGATTTATATACCTATATTTAGTCCTAATACACCCCTTCACTTTATTTAATATCCATCACATATTGTGCACACTCATAAACACACCTACAACCCTACATTTATGACCATTTCATACAGTTATGCCTTTGCACATTATAACTAGTACCATTTTTAGGTTATTATGAGAGTGAGGAATATTTCCAAATTCATTTCAAGGTTTAATAAATCCATTATATTCCATTTTAAACCATATTTCACCCATCGGGTTAAAATTGGTCTTCTAGACAGCTTGGGAGTGCTTTAGGGTCTTAAAGATGATTTAGAAAAGGACATGCCTTTGATGAACATAAAAATTACATGAATAATTATTTAATATGACCTAAATATTATTCCCAATATATTTATCCATCATGCATCCCCTCATGAAAATTATGAGTATGTCAAACCACAACTTGGGTTGGCAGACTATGAATTGGTGAGTTCAAAAGAGAATGTAGGATTAAAGTGATACTTTGGTGTTTGTTTTGAGTTTAAAATAACACATGTAGGCCAATAAAATACACCTTTACCTCTTAAAATTTTCATATTCACCATTTCTATCTATATTCCTTCTATATCTTTCATTTTCCCATGCCTATGGTTTATGATCCTAACACTATAGGAAACCCTAATTAACTAAATGAGCCTTTCCCCTCTATATAGAAGGGTTAAATACATAATATAATTTTAATTTTATTATTAATAATAAATTTAGATATTTTATGTCTCATTTTACCTTCACTAACCAACCTTCATCATCAAATTGAATACACAATCTTGAAATTAACTTAGGGTTTACAATACTACATATAGGTCTGTATTGGTTATATTTTGCACCAAGTATTGAAAGCACTCTTATTTTTTGAAGGTGTAAAAATTTTATTGTATGTTTATTGAAGTTATAAACACTTCATTATGTATTTTACTTCTCTATTTCACCTTCCATCATGTAGTCTTTCATCACAAAAACACATAGTCCTATGTGTTGGTTCATGCTTACCAGGCCTGTCCATATTTTATCAACTTGATCTTGTATTCATTGACCTTGAATGTTATATGGAATTAATTTTGGGTCTTAATAATAATATTATATCATTACCATGTTAATTTATTATTTATTTATTCCTCTTATCTAACCAAACCATGTAGACACCCTCTCAGTTTCTCATGTATGCACATACATAGTTGTAAGTGGTCATTTTGATTGTGTGTGTAGGGTTAGAGTGGGTATTATTTTTTAATCCCATCTACGATATTATTTTGTGTTATTTTGACCTAAATTGATCATTTATTCATCAAAAATCCAATGCCACTATTATACATGTCTTATTTTCAAGTTGAAGACTAATTGTTGTTATCAAAGATAAAATGTAAGTCATAGTGAATTATGATTGAAAACTTGAAGTGAATCCTATTTTTATTGGTTTATTCCATTATTTATTCAAGATATTAATAATATATATTATATTATTTCATTCATACTTATAAACACAAGCTCATTCCCAAATGACCTATACTGTATAACCTCTTCTAAGCTTTAAAACTAACATGACACATGTAGGTGATTAGGGTTTGCTTTGAGCATCGGTTTTGAAATAAAACCATATATATTTATATTTGATATATCCAAGAATTAGGATAGTATATTACCCTAAATCATTTAGGTTTTAAAACTCAAATCTTGGTGCAAAGTTAATTGATGTTCTTATTCAATGCAAACCCATTAGTCTACATTTTGATGCCTTAGGTCTTCATGCAATGCAAGTTTTGATATATATTTAGATATAAGATCATTTATATATTGATTAGTTGAATTATTTACGAGTCCAATACTCTCAAACAAACATAAAAATTCATAACAAGACCCTTAAAATCACTTTTGTACAAGCAACCTTATCACATAGTCTTCAAAGTGAGAAAACACTGGATATTGCTTGGAAATAATAGTATTTAATTGAATAATTGGAGGATCATTTATGGATATATGTACCATTTTAAATAGTTTAAAAATTAATATATACCCTCATTACATTCATTATTTTTTTGAATACCTTAAAACAAACAAGAAACTATGATAGTCAACTTTACAAATTGTATACAATGGAGGTTTATTTCCAAATTAAGGCCACAAATGCCAAGTGTGGATTGTATAAGCATGAGATATTTATATAAATATGATATATATCCTATTAAATTGATATTATTAATTAAACCTACTTGAAAAAACCATATTTAGGAGATAAATTGAGCTTGTGGGGTTGAAAAGATTTTTGAAAATGCCCTACCTTCTTAATCATTGTTCATTAAGGAGAGGGTATGGATATATAAACCAAAAAACAATTTAATCTTAATAGGACCCCCTCCTCCATAAAAATATCATACCCTAACTCTCTCTATTCTATCCATACCATCCACATGAAATTTGCCTTCACAAGAACATGAAAAGAACAATAGAGAGAATGAAACAAATTTTAAAATATTGACACATATACCTATAGTCAAAATGCTTATTTTACATGTGGTAGTTTAAAATACACCTTTAAAACATTTTCACCTAAAGATGAGTTCATTAAGTTCATAAAAGTGCCTAAACGTTTCCTATTAAGCATTGAAATGCAAGAATCTAACTGCTTTCTGACTTGTGACTAGAATATACATGTTATAAACCTATTTCTAAATATTTTACAAGTGTAATGTGTATACCATTCACTTTGGTTAGCTTTAGCATACATGGAAGTTAGTTAAACATCACCTTTTCTTTAATTTCACATACCTCAAAGTTTTCAAAATACCTTAAACTTTCCAAACATATGTGAAATGTTTATACAAAGGTATATATTACTTAAAAAGAAACCTATGTATGTATGACACCATTTGGACTCACTTTTTTCTCACCATGACATGTCTAGCCTAAAACAAGACCAAGATATAACGTTTACCTTAATCTTATCAAATAAATCATAATTTTTGCTAGCAATGTTTTACAAAGACTATTATAAGAACTCATAGGATGTTACACGTATTTGAAAAAGGATACTAAAACATGAAAACTAATTTTTTACCTATAGGGGTTGACATTTAGACCTTGGGGGTCAAAATTGGTCAATAGTAAGTATATTCCCAATGAATTCATATTTTGATAAGTAGATATTATAGAGTTAATATACATTGATTTATATCTTTCCTTGATTATATATTCTTATTCTCTATGTTATAGATAGATTTGACTTTGTATGTTTATTATATTCCCCATTTATGCCACAAGCTTTGATGAGCAATATATTAAATTTCATATGCATTTACTAGATTAGCTTGCATAATTGTTTTTATAGATTAGCTTGGTTAATATTACTTACAATCATAGCCACCTATCTAGGGTTATAACAAGATTCCAATTGCCTAGAGGCATTAGAAACCTCACCTTTCATATGGTGTGATAAGAGATCCCTTAGTGTAGGTTTAGCATATCCATTATTAGTCATGACCCCAATTTAAACTTATATAAAATCATACTTTTTAGTTGATTACCTTTTCTGAGATTGAATATTACTAATTAGGCTAAGTTATAAAATTTTCTAGTTTATCTTGCATATACCTAACGTGTTTATAAATAATCACACTTCATAAGAATTGACATGGGGTAGAAAAGCCAAAATGACTACAATTTTGGCTTGATTAATAAAAATACCATAATTTCATAGTGCATATCTTAATAGTGCATCAAAATGTGTGAATAATAAACATTTATTCAAATTCATAATAATGCACATAACTTGGTGTATTTATAACATAAGACATAGATTCAAAATGTGATCCTTGAATAATGAGAGCATAACCCAATTATCAAGATAAAATTCCTAAAAATAATGTAGGACGTCCTTAAAGGTGTGATTACAACAATGGATAAAACCACATAAGCCTTTTTTAGACAAAAATTAATTACCTTATATGCCAATGAACATCACTATATTAAGGGCTATATCTTTATGAACCATTTCTAAGAAGTTAACCACTTATAAAACCCCTCAAAATCCCCAATATCATGGTGTTTTATTATTTTAGTGTGTTTGATATTTATTTAATACAAATGGAACATTTTTATTTCTCTTTCATGACTTAATAGGACTTCCTACACCATATTTAAGAAATATTAAATGCATGGATCAATCAAATATGAAGGTACAGGTCTGTAGATATTGAGAAAGTACAAGGTTTGAGATGTTTAATGATATTGATGAGTTTATTGGCATTATTAAGATGGTAAATCACATGGTATTCATCTTAATAATCCCTTTACATCCCATTCCAATCCCCTCCAATCTTACATTCAGCTCCTAAGTGACCTTCTAGTGTTAGTTCAAGCACACATACCTGAAATGCAAAAAATGTGGTCATATCGACAAGTAGGTTTGATGTCTTTGGGTAATAATATATGTGACATAATATTTTTAGCATGTATGAGAAGTGTATATGACCTTATAAAATAATCTAATAAATTTTTGAACCCTCATAATCATCTTTGATAGGAAGTTTGTAAGTAGTAGGCCATGAAGGACATTATTCTTAGTGTTCTTCAATAGTGTTTCAAGTGTTGATAAAGAATGTATAGACATGAAAATAAAAAATAGGTCTAAAATGAATTATTTTAATGTTTATACTGTGATCAAACCGCAACCAAAACTCTCAAACTCTTTCAAGGCCATTCATGGTCAAGGTGGCTAGAGAATAACTGACATATACACACCTATAAACATGTACATTAGTATTGATCAAGAAAATACAAGTTTAGATTTGAGTTTAGGGTTTGAGAACCCAGGAAGGATATATAAAATGTTGAGGTAGTTTTAAAAATTTATTATAGTCCCCAACATAGAGATAAAACCATCAAATGAAGAATGAACAAGGATATCCTAAAAGAGTGTATTAGGCATGTTGAAGACTTAAGAGAGTAATAGTAATTTTGAGTTTAATCTTGGAGAAACCAATATGGGATTGGTTTATTATCCATATAAATAATCTAAACATGTCTTCCACACTTTTAATAATCTCATACACTCCATTGATATGATTTATTGAAGAAGAAAATGAATATAGTTGTATGTAGTCAACTACTTAGAAAGAACATCTATAACAAAGGAAAGTTTTGCATAAATATGAGGACGTATTAGGAAAATAAATTGTTTTTATCAATAAAAAGAGAGTCATAAACCAATTTAAGGTGACTTAACATTGTTTTTAATACTATATAAGGTCATAATAAGCAAAGAAATCTAATTTTGTGGTAATTTTGAAACAATGTTAGACTTGAGATGCATGTTTACATGTCTACATACAAGAACATGGAGAACATGTATTCTTTGTGATTTTGTTTGATTTATAATTTTTTTTTAAAGATTTTAAATACCTATATAAGTTTTATATAATGGTTTTAATCCTTGGGAAAGTAATAAAACCTTAGAAGATAACAATTAGGGTCAAAACCATAAAATTGCCTACAAATCCTTGTTATAAGTCAAATTGGGTTTTAGGACATTTTATGGGACCAAGAGCTTGGATAAGTGTTTGGATACCTCATGGAAGATTAATAATACCTTAGTAAGACATTTAAAAACCAAAAAAAATCAATTTGAAGTCTTTTACTCAAAATACTCACCTCGACCTTCTCAATAAGCATGTATAGTCAATAAGGTAAACTTTCATCATGTGAAAACTTAGAGGAGAATATTCATGGGCATAAGGTCCAGTAGTAAGTTTTAATATGATCTATATAATACAATTTTTTAGCATTTATCCATAAATTAAGGATCTCCACTTTTATGAATCATTGTTATGAATTTTAACATCCCAAAACTTCATGTTATGCCCTAAAAGGGCTTGTAAGAAGAGAATTTTTGTTTAAATGGTTTTGAATGATAATAGATTTCTTTTTAATAACCTAAATGATATATAAACTCTTCATACTCACCTTTTGTATCCATAATTTAGTACATGTAGAGTGAGAGATGCATAAAATGGCCTAAAGACTAGATATTAAGTCATGGTTATGTGTGTTTAGTTGTAGGAGGTCTTATTGGCCAATTGAGGAACCGTTTATAGTTGTGGTAGGGGTAATATATTATACCATTCATATAAAATGTCTTCATGGTGATATAAAAGGTTTCAATCCAAGAATCAAGCCTAGATGAAGACTATTTTCCCAGTTACATAGAAGACTAAGTTTGTAGACATTTATTAAGGTCATCCATGGTAGTAATAAGATTCATAATACATTTTAGGAATATTATATAATTATTATATGTTTATAAAATTCATATACAAGCTATTTCAACGGTTTTAGGAAAAAATGAGGGGTTGATTGGCAAATAATCTACTAGATTCATTGATATGTGAGCCCTACAAGATCAAATGCAACCTTCTATCAACTTTAACAAGTTTTTATTAAGTTATTTTAACACCATATCATGAATATATAGGAATTAAGGAGTAAATGGATGAAAAACTCTCATTCTTTATTTTAAGAATCTTATAGATAGATCTCAAAAGTTATTCTATTGAGTGCTTCTCATAGGGACCTTGTTTTATCTATATATGTTCTTATAGATCTCTTAAGGGACCTAATACACCTGTATATCAATACTTAGTGATGGTATATAAGATAAAAAAATATGATATGATATTTTATAGGACATCTATGAAGTTGACAAGTTGTTATGGTTATCTTCAAGCAAGGACTATGTCTTGGGTAAGAGATAGGATTATCTTCATTATACTCCTTAGGTTCAATCCAACTTTGACATGAATATACAATGTTATATTAAAAGATAAATATGAGAATTATATCCTTAAATTTCACTCTCAAAATGTCAAACAAGCATTGAAAAGACAAAAAAGGGTGTAGGAAAATTCCAAGGAGGTCAAGTATGGCATGTGTCAAGTTAGCAATTTGTAACTCCTATATCCATGAAGGGGAAGTTTAAAATGATGAAGTATGAGTCATAGGATTTAGAGAGCCATTTATGTTCTACCTTTGATGAGATCATCATCAGACCAAGCAACACATGTTGAGGACAAAAAATTGGACTATTTCTTCATATTTTCTTGGCTTTGTAATTGATTTATTGATGGATGGAAGTCATCATGGACTCTTATAATGTCCTCATTATCTCTCTGTTCTCATTTTTCTATAAATTTGGCCTTTAACAGAATTTTATGGGTCCTCAAGTTAAGTATGGTGAATCCCTGGTCAAATTAACACTTGTTCTTGCCTTTTGGAATGAATAACAAGTATGTCTTAGCCTTATTCAAGATCACTTTCATTATAGACTTGTGTTTTTGCATGATTGATAATGGTAATGTCATAAATCCATTTATTTTCTTCTCTCAACCTTAACTATTTAGAATTATTTTATCTCTTTATAGGTCACATGAAGTGTCGTAACTAGTTGCATATGGAATTAGATGTGGAAATATGTCGTTAGTGTTGATTTAGTTCATTTCTTGGTTATCCCTCCTAATTAATATATTTATGAATACCTCCACATTGAGAAATGGTTTAAGGATAACCTCAAGTTGTAATTATGTGGTCCAATCAGTATTTCATCACTTCACAAGAGCATAGGCAAGTGGAGGTCAATATTTTGGTACATCACCTCTCTTTACTTTTAGTTTTCTCTTTCTCATTTCCTTGCCAGTTGAGTAGGTTAGTGTAAGGCTTAGGTGTTTTATCAAGGGATCTAACCCCCTTTGGGGGTTTTATTTAAACATAAGTTACCCATAATATTAGAGAGATCCCATATGTCAATTGGGTGAAGATGTCATAAAATAATCCTCTTTAGGGGTGCAACTCAAAGTGACAATAGTTTTTGGCACACCTATTAGGACTAGTATGACATATACCTCATTTATTCAAGGATTTTTGATGATTTCATTCAATACATCAGTCTTTAGAGGAATTTATAAAAACATCAATGGCATATCTAATTTATTTACAGTTGGTTTAAATATTATAAGTGCCTAAAGAGTATCAATTGATATGTATTTCAATTATCCATTTTGTAAAAATGCATCACTTGCAACTTCATATCCTTCATATCAAGTTGATAACATTTATGTCTTCACCTCAAGTATCCCTATACAATCAATTCATTATTTTTATCATGACACTTTCTTCCCTCCCACCCCTAATCATGTTTCTAATCAGCTTTGGCAAATTCATATTCTTTCCAATCAACATGAAAAAAGTCTCAAATAAATCAATCTCAACTTTGAGAGATAATGTATGGAGAGTGATAGAGAGAGAGAGAGAGAGAGAGAGAGAGAGAGAGAGAGTACCATATGCATCAATAGGTGTTTACATATCATGCCTATATCCATTAACAAGAAGTAGATTGATTAAAGAGACATAATGAGACTACAAGAGAGTATATGTTATAGCTACACATGAGGTTGAAAATAATTAAATCTAAAATACCAAGTTAGAAACAATTAGAACCACTTGAGCCTTCAAATGAATCCACTTGTTTCAATATTCCAAGTTTTAGGATTCCAATCTTGTGACAAATTATATACTCATGCAAGTTCCACACATTCTTTCTCAAGTTCCTCAAACTCCCCAACCAAGGAAATTTTCAATTTTATTATCCACTCCTCATGTGCTAATTATAAATATAAATAGAGAGAAAAAGTAACAAAATTTAAACCCAAAAATTTCCCAAGTTTCTTGATCCCCTTATCCACTTCTCAAGTTGGATTTTTTCATGTAGATGAAGTTATATCAAATTTTGATAGGGTGATTACTGAGTGGAAAGAGAATAATGAAGAATGATTAGCACAAACCTCTTTCCCTATTTTTAAATATACCCTAAATTATTCCATTACCTCCATGTTTACAAGTTAAAATAATTCCTCTTCAATCCATAAACCAACTCAAGAGATTCCCAGAATTACCTATATTCCTATACTACCAAGTAGAACTTATTGCCTCCCACCATCTCCCTCTCCTTTGGAGGACCTATTATATGGAAGTGAAAACAAGAGAATTAAGGTGAAGATGATAATTTAGAGAGAATGATGAAAAAATGGCCACATGGAATCCTTCTTGGACCAAGTAACCTAGTTACAAAATGCCTAATCTTTATGTTACTAAAATAAAAGAAGATCATGTTGCAGTCCTTGAGGGGTAAAATCAAGTTATAGCTGAAAATGAGCCTTAATAAGGATATGAAGAAGATAATATTTAAAGTGAATGTGATGAGGAGTTCATCATTATCAGTCTTCATTATATCACTAGATTAGAAAATCTATCTTTTGAACAAATTATTAATGAATAAGAAGCCCAACTTGAACCAAAAGATATCAATTCACATGGTCAAGATAAGGCAACTCAAAACAATCAATGTTTGAATGAGGAAGTTAATACAGTTATATACTTAATGGATCATGATAAACCCATTGATAATGTTGATTTTGAAGAAGAAGACATCAAATTATTTGAATAATTGCCACTTGAGGTTGTTTTACTAGTTGAAGAGGATTCTAATTACTAATTTGAGTGTGTCAAGGACTATTTTGAATTGAAATAATAGAGTGAATAAAGACTATAATTCAGTTTATCCTTCATTCTTACTAATAACACCTATATATCATCTCTCATGGAATCAAAAAAAGATGCAAATAAGTGTGTTGGCGCTCTAGTTGTTGTACCAAAAGATTGACTTGTTAGTGTGTAATACAACTACCAAAGTTAATGAATCCATGGGAGGTAGTTAATCCATGTGAAAACCCAAGTTCTACATTTCACATCACAAGGATACTAGGGGATACACATTTAAACAATCCACCCCAGTGCAAATGAGGTATTCAAACATGACACCTTTGGCTCTAATACTAATTATTAGCCCACCAGTTGCCATTGCATCAAAAGATTGACATGTTAGTGATCGATACAACTACCAGAGTTAATTAATCTATGGGAGGTGGTTAATCCATGTCAAAAACCCATGTTCTACATTGCATAGCACAAGGATACCAAGGGTGTCACCTTGCAACAAATTTAAATACAAATTCAATGCTTGTTTGAAGTTCTACGAGTAGGTTATGTGGTTTTGCAAGGAAATTATAAGTTGATTAAGGATAAGGAGGGTAGTATTATAATCATGGAATCCTAATAATAAATCTCACTATACAATGACTTATTTAAATTTTTCAAATCTAGTTATCATCTTTTTTATCAACTTTCAAAAGTTGAAGAATATGCCATTCCTCCAAATGAATAAGGGGTAGACCCAATGAGGAGTGGAATCAATACCTTGATCTTCTTCAAGATGTTGAGAATATTTCTAGGGATACCTATCCAAGTAAGAACATTTATAAAGTGGTTTATAAGGTTGGATAACATGTTTTAAAATATGTTGATCAGATAATATTTCAAGTGGATCCTAATGAAGATAGGAGGCAGTATTTAGAGCTCCTTGAAAAACTTGAACAACTTGCAAAAGTTGATAATCCAATTGACATATCTGAAGATGTCATAAAATAACAAGAACATTATTTTAGAGAGACACTAAAATATGAAGTTAAATCTTTTCATATGAATCATATTGTGGTCACATTATAGGAATCTTTTATTGATGAAGAGAAACATGAGGTGGACATTGAAACACAAGAGGAGTTTTTTCTATATTAGAGATATGTTTACTTCATTTGATTCACTTGGATATAACTTAAGGATTTTAAAAAATAGTAAATAATCTAATCCAATCATAAGGACACTCAAAAAATATATTTTTATTCATCTTTATCAACCATATGTACAATATCTAAGAGGGTTTCGCTTTGATCCAAGTGGATTAGAGGTAATCTCATCTTGTACATAGTAGTTTGGTTTAGTTTTCTTGAAGTGCTTATAAAACATTTTGTTTAGTGGTTTTATTATCTCTTTTTCCTAATTACCTCATGGCACAACTATGGTGTTTTCTTTTTCTTGTGTGTGTTTCAGTTCTTTTGTGTTTGGGAAGGCATTTTCAATTATTTCAACTTGTTCTCAAGGCTTGCAATCAGTTTCAAATTTTGAATCAGGTTTAGTGTTGATTGATGAGTTACTCCATATCCAAATGGATTGATTAGGCTACTGATCAAATTATTTAGTAGTATTTTTAGAGGTAAAATCACTAAGAATTGGGGTGAATCAGTGAGCCCAAATAAACCAACTTCAATTTAAATCACTCTTCACCTTTTCTCAAACTCAAACAACAAGAGTACTTATTATGCCAATATAATTATAA
Organism: Torreya grandis; assembly: GCA_037957365.1. NCBI lineage: Eukaryota > Viridiplantae > Streptophyta > Pinopsida > Cupressales > Taxaceae > Torreya > Torreya grandis. The sequence goes on along the minus strand of JARHVA010001343.1, from coordinate 3,365,159 downwards.
CCTATAAGTAATAAAAATAGTTTTCAATTAGATCCTCTAATCAACTCATCTACTTGGCACTCTAACCCTCCTTTTTTCCACACTTCACACACACAAGCCTCTCTCAAATCTCTCAAAAGTCTCTCTCTAAGTCTAGAAACCAACACATAGTTTCACCATTTATAGATCTATCATGATTATAAACATCTTGGTCATCCATTAGGCATGCATAAACCCTTAATACATATATCATATGAATATTCAACTCAATAAAATATTCATATGTTGGCCATAGTATCTATGGGTCACCCTTAAGCAGTTACACCTATCAAATAGGCCCTTATAACCATTATAGGTCTCATGGAGACCAATTCACCCATTTATAACTTCATCAAACAAAAAAGAACATAAAATCACTTAAAATTCATGGACCCATTCCATATTATGTATATTTCCCCCTTAATTTCCAACAACCAACATAATATTATTCTACTTAAGCACAACTTTCTCAAAAAACATTATGTACACATAGTCACCATGAACAAATACGCAATCAACTTATAAACCATTATTAATATTACATATGATTTATCAAAACTTAATAATTCATAAATATTGTCCTAATGGAATCTACAACACTCCCCAATATCTAATTCATCAAGAGATATCAAAATAGCATCAAAACAATCTTGAACAACCTTCTTGGGTCAATTGCATAACATATACAAAGACAGTCAATTTTTAACCTCAATATATTTTATTATACAAAATTTTATATCATTAAATATATATTTAAATATTCACCTTGGAGTCCTCTATCACTTTGGTTTTTACACCATGAGCAAATTCTACATAGATCAAAAGATATAGCCAAAATACAGAGCACTAGATTTTCCTTTGCAAATTTAAATATTCAAATGCAAAAAATCATAGTTAAACTTCAAACGTCATGATCATATATCAAGTCCTTAATGATCAGATTAAAAATGCACTATTGATCTTATTATATGAATCTCAGCTTTTAAAACATAGTGTACTAATGATAAATGTTAAACCTTGGACATGTTGACCTCATCTCATGCACTCTTGTAACTTTGACCTCATGTACTCTATCAGTCTCTTCGATATTATCCTAGATTTAACAATGCTATACAACCTTCAATTTGACCTCTTGAATTTAATACACACTGTTGATATCTATCCATATGATCACCTGCTCACCATTGATCCTTAGCAAAATATCTATCTTTATCTCTTCTCAGCATTAAACATCAAACACTTATAACCATCATGTTGCATCCTAACATCTTTAAGCTACGTGCTCTTTTGATGTTTCTTTAACTTTAAATTTTGAAAAAATTACTACTAAGTATGGGAACCATTTCAATCTTCTTGGAAGGCTAACTTTGCACAGTCATATTTTTTACCTTGATTACTCACATGATCTAAAATTTGGACCATATGATCTCCTGACATAGGATAATCAAAATATGTGTCAATATAATCCTAAAAAATTCACATGTGTGAGATATAATGATGGTAAAATGCCTCCTCATATTTATTTAGCATAGAGCAAACAATGTCAAGAATTGATTGAAAGGTCAACTTTACACATGTATATATTTTGATGCACTTTGGTGCATGATAGGAGATTTAGCACAAATAAACTAAGCATAAAAATGAACAAACCCATATGATTAAATTATCTTAGAACTTTTTTTGGTACCAACATACCCCACTCATTTTACAAATTGGGGACCCTTGAGAGACCTGTGTATTCATGTTTGAAATATATGAATATTGAAGGCCCTTTTGAAAGAATTTGAAGATCGTCCACTCATGAATGGAACACATATGTGTATTTTCTTACCTCATTTTTTGAACTAACTTGGTTGATGAAGTTTATTAAGTCTTTTTTCAAGTTCCTTATAAGGACTAAGATTTGGTGTTCACAAATCCTAGGTAACCCTCGGTTTAAATTCAAATATTGGCAAGAGCCAAGTTGGTAGGGATGCTTGAATAAATTTGTTAACAAAAGGGTTTATGTCATGTTTTCAAACATGACTCAACCCTTTATTCATTCCTTTCCCCTTTCTTTTTCAATCTAGGAATTTGACTCAACAGAGGATGGTTAGTATGGTGTTAGTTCCAAAATGAAAATAAGATGAAATAAACACACTAATAGCATAACATCTATAGGCCTAGACACTAGAGAGATCTTAGTTAACAAAATAAAATGACAAACACAACAAAAAATCAAGGAATCAAACACAAGAATTCCTTCACCTTCCTTGGATGCTCCAAATGCCTTTGTAGTGGTGGCTTGCTTGGCTTGTGCTCATGAACTCTTTATCAAAGGAGGCTTGGATATCTCCTTGGCACCTTTGGCTTATGGCTTAGCTTGGATTGGAATAAATTTGGCATGGTAACACTAGTTTCTTGAATCTTTTGGAACCAATCCTGCATTATAACGTTGCACTAATTAAGCTTAGAAATGATGTTGCGAGGCCTCCTATTTATAGATTTTTAGATTTGATCAGAATCAACCTGAACCATCCATCTCAAGATTGAGATGTGTTGTTGGGGATTAATTCAATTTTGGGAATAATTTTTTTAATTATCCTCAGCATGTAATTATAATAAGGGTAAATTAAGATACATGGAGGGTATCATGGAAGGCATTGATGAGGCATGGAGGGCATGAATCCTGATATTTGTGGCATTTATGGCCTAGGGATGGCTTCCCAAGAAATGAGGTCACCTAATGATGTAGATATTCAATATTCATTTCCAAAAATAAGTTTTTAACAATTTTCCATGGAATTATTAATTATTACTTGATTTGGGTTAATTAGCTCTTAAGCATGATTAAGCACTTTGTGCACAAATTAGCTAAATTGATCAGAGTGTCTTGTTATTGGTCCAAAATTTGACTGGATTAGAATTATAAAGTGTTGTTAGATGCATTGTAACTATATTCTCATTTAGGATGTTGCCAAAAACAAATAAGAAAGGCACATGTCTTGTGCAGAAGATTTGATAGGAAAGAGTAATCCAGAGCACCTAGGTGCAAATTTGACATTTTGACTCGAAATAAACTAATCAAAGTTAGCTAGCCCATAAATTGAATTACCCCATTTAGGGATACCCTGGCCAAAATCAAAACTTCAATATGTCAGTTTCACATCATTTAGCATATTTTAGTGTTTTTAGACCAAATTGTGCATTTTAGGTGGAAATTAGCCAAAAGCCTGATTGGAGGTTATCGATGGCTAGCTTTAGGTGTCTACAATTTGCCCCTATTTGAGAAGATGTTGCAAATCATAGGCAAAGAAATGTCTTCTCAAAGAATGAGAAATGGTCTATATGCCAGAAATAAGATGATGGTTTAATAATAAAGCTCCAAATGGTTTTTTGGAAGCCTATGATGATGCCCCCTCAAGGGAGTGGCCATCACATTTGTTCCTTCGAAAATAAACAAGAAGAAAGGTGGAATTAACTTGTGGTTGAGATTAATCCAAAAAATAAAATGTTTGCATGCATTAATGTAAAAAGGATGTTGATTTATAATTAGGAATAAAAGTCAAAATAATGATTTACCCATAAGTGGTTATAATCATTACAAGGACCTATATTGACTAAAGATGATTATGCCCCAGTTAGGGATGATTAGCAAGCATAACTCAAGGATATAACCTAGAATATAGATTAAATATGAATAGGTGAAAAGTGATGGAATAAATGAATAGAATAATAAGATTGATTAGTGGAATGATTTAGTTGTACCTACCAATGAGGAGATGCTCATCCTGACTAGAAATGATACAACTAGAATGGTCATTGGGTTAATTTGATCAAGGGTGGGATGGAATAATTTTTCCAAGGTGACAAGGAGAAACTTCTATGACTCCATTGATTGTAGACCTTCTTGAAGCCAATTTTTATTATATCATGTGATGGTAGGATTCATGATAGAACACCATAAAGACTATCCCAAAATATACATAAAGATTGACTCTTGATCTAATAAACACTTAAAAATAATGCACCAATGATAAAAACCATGATGACAATGTTGACGTATAAATATGGATGGACTCAAGAATAATGTGCTTGAGGAATCACCCAATGAACATACACAAACTAAATCAAGGAAACAATACTGAAAACAAAAAAATAGGCAAGTGCACAAACAAAAAAACAAATAGAAAAATAAAAAAAAACTAAAATAAAAATAAACAAACAAATAGAAAGCTTGAAAACAAAAGCAAAAGAAAGCATCCTAACAATGACAATGCCCTAGTAAGGGAAATTGAGGATAACTAACTAGGCTTAGACAAGATAAATATTTTTGGATTTTCTAAAATATTGCAAATGTTTTTAGCATTTTGAGGTATCTTAACTTGTTAGAGAATGACAAGATAGCTACTTGCAAAATAGTGAGAGTGTTTGTCTTAAGTTGATCATAAAATGATGATTGTATGGAAAGGGGGATTGAGGTGACCTCAACATGAATTGAGCATAACCCATACAATCCTAAAATGACCTCAAGTCATAGTAATTCCATCTACATAAAAGGTAGGGAAAAACCAACTAGGTCCCAACAAGTTCTCAAATCTGACAAATGGCCAGTCAAATAAAAATAGTGATGGCAAGGTGATGTGGCAATGCATGATAAACAAATGTTTCCCCTAGTTTACCCATAAGTAGTTATAACTAATATACAATGTCATAGGTCATTTATACTAATTTTCCCATAGGTGGTTATAATTAGTTGCAAGACTAGTGAGACACTGATTTGCCCATAGGCGATTATAATCAAGCTCATAGAAACAAAAGTGGATAGGATGAAATATATCTTACTAGATCAACTACCACACTACTTTCATAGACTATCATTGTAAACATGTATTGGGTTTATTCTTGAAACTTGATTGGAATCCTCTCATAAAAAGTGTAAGAAGAACCAAAGTAACCAAGATCAAAACAAGATTGGGTAAGATGACTAAAAATAGGCTTTTCTCTAAATAGGAATGGATTAATAGGATGGAATGGCATTGATAAGGATAATGATGCTCTAGATATATTTAATAAAATGGTAAGAGGTTCTCCCCCAAGTGATGAGGTGAATGGTAGGAATCTACAATAATGGCAAATGGATATGTAATAATGGCAATGGCATGGCAATGAAATGGTATGGTACATGGTTTTGTCCTAGATGTGGTTTTTGATTCTATTGTTCTTATTGATGGGGATATGTACATCCTAACTAACAAATGATACAAACAAAATACTTGATTATGTTAATTTCTAGACCACACCTCATATGAATAGTTTCTCTACCAAAAATGGCTTATGGATTTGGATGTCAAGAATGCTTTTGTAATCTTCATTGGTTGTTGATTTTAATTCCTTCAAGCATAGAGATAAGGTATCTTTGTAGCCTTTGAAAAGGAAAGCGTGGCTATGGATGGTAAATAGGGACAAATAATGGATGGTAGGTTTGATTGTGAAATGGAATGGTAGATGATAATAGAATGTGGAATGGTGGGGAAACAAATGAAGATCAGGACTTTTAATCACACATAATGTTGTTAATGATAGATTTGACATAATTTTGGTTCTGGCAGGACCAAAGACTTGTTATCTCAATAAGACCACCAAATTGTTATGTTGTTTGATTTTAAAAGTAAATACCATCTAATTAGGCTATAGATTGGAAGCTATTTTGATTTGATCTTTGATTTTGTCTTCATCTAATAGTGAAGAACTTTTATGCTCAGCTATTGGTACCTCAATAATGTTTTCACTAATGAATTTGTCTTGATTATCCTGTAGCACCTCCTAAAAGGTTTCACTAATGAACATTGGATTTTGACTTTGATTATCTTCTAGCACTTCCAAAAAAAGTTCACTAGTTGATGGTGAGTTTTGACTTGGATTGTCCCCTAGCACCTTTGAAAAGGTCTAAATAGGAGAGTGTTCTTCTGCTACATGAATGTTGTATTAGCCTCTTTACTCTTCTTCAACTACAATGTCATCATGAATATAGTTCAATAAAGTATAATTCTATCCATCCCAATCAACACTTGTAGGAGATGGAAAGTCAATAGTATGGCTATCTTGGTTGATGGCAATGGCTTGTGGAATGATAATAGAATGGGTGTTGGTTGTAAAATCCTCATAGAAGATACTAGGAGAAATTATGTCAAAGTTGAATTACTCATCCTCAAAAACTATAGAAATATCATAAATTTATTCAAATTGATTTGTGACTCATGTGTAACTAATTTTTTAATAGCCACAAACATATTCTTCTTCTAAATTTTATTCTAACTTAAAGGACTTTGAATTCGATGTTGAGACTGATGTTAATTTTGATGCTAAATCTAATGTTAATTCAAGAATATAACTTGACTCTAACTTTTATTCTTCATCTAATGGTTTCTTTATTATAATGATATCTTATTGAATATTTGGTTTTAGATAAGTAACAACCTATGATGGCAAAATGGGCTCCACAAAAACTAGTTTGTCAAAGTGAGACTCCTCTAAGATGGGAAATAGGTCAAGAGACAACTCCTTAGAAATTGGCTTATTAATAGGAGACTCTTGAAAAATAGGCACATAGTCAAGTTAATGATTTGAACAAAGGTAGTTATAATCATTAAGAAGTGACTCAGCAAAGACTAGCTTATTTGAGTGAGACTCCTCGACAACTGGTATAGGCAATTCATCATAGGTTAACTTATCACTAGTGGTTGGTTCAATAGAAACATCTCAAATTAGTTGGATCTCTTGGCCTTGGTTTCCATTGAGTTGAAAAATACCATTTTTAAACATAGCTTGGTCTTTGAATGATTGGATGGGTTCAAGTTTAGTTAGGATTGGTGCTAGATGAGGAATGACTTGCAGTTGGATAATGGTAGAGCATTGGGGAGCATGATTGCTCACATGAGCCAGAGGATAAAGTCCTGAAATGGTAATGATAGGGCATTATGGGGCTTGATTGCTTACACAAACCAATGGATGAGGTCTTGGTATAAAAATTGTTGGGCATTATGGATCTTAGTTGCTCATACAAGCCAAAGGCTAGGTCTAGGAATGGTAATGGTATACCTTATATATTTTAGAGCTTGATGGCTCGTATAATATAAAGGATGAGTTCTTGGTATAGAAATGGTATTCCTTAGATATGGTGGAGCTTGATAACTCATATAATCCAAAGAAGGATTAGGGGTAGTCGATGATTAGATAGAAAAAAGATGTCATGAAACTTGATTACTTTCATAAGTAAAAGCATCCAAGTCTTCCTCGTAAACCATATCATCCTAGTCGTGAGTTGGCTCATAAGCTAGTTCTTGACTATGTTCCATTTACTAATTTTTAAAATGAGGGTGTGGATTTATATCCCACACAACATTATCTATAGTTGGGTCTTCAAAGACCTCTTCACAAGCATCTTTATACCAATCAAGGTCTCAAGTTGGATTGTAAGTTACTTCATGACTTTGTTCCCATCAATGATTAATATGAGGTAGAAAGAAATCTATCTCACAAACCATATTAGCATCATTGGGGTCTTGACAAAAGCCATAAAAGTCATTTTATGCATCCATTCTACCATAATTTGGATTATAAGTGACTCCATCATAAGTGTAGTGAGACATATCCATGTAAATGATGAAAGCTTCAAAAAAAAAGACTTAGAGTTATACAAACCCTAAAAAACTATATCCAAACGATAAATGGTTCTAACTTGGTCTAACTTGGTTAAAGGGGTGGAGTTGTATCTCTAATGTGTTTTGAAAGTGGATATGTATCCCCAAAATGATTTGTGTTAAGACTTGGCATAAAATAACCTAATGTCAAATGTCACACACTTAAAAGGTCAAGCATCTGAATAAAAATTAGCATGTCAAAGGTCTAGGTCAAAGTGTTCTAAACAAGGTCTAAACTAGGAAAGGAAAAAGTTAAGTTGCTAGGTATTTTGTCCAAACATGAGTCAAAAGTTAGGTTCAAACAAATAGTCATGCTATGAATTTTGGCCAAATAGTGTCAAAAGCTAGACTTGAAACAAAGGATGATGTGATTTGATTTAATCTAACAAGTTTGGAAATAACTTTGACATAGACTTGGCACACATAATCAAACATAAACATGATCAGTTGGCATAAGGTATAAGACAAAAGGATCTTTGAAAAGGTTGTGCTCTCCCAAATACAGGCACAAATAATGATGAGGATAGGCATTACACAAATAAACCATCAATAGTTTTCAATTTTGGGTAATTAATTAACCAAATGTATGCAACCCAAAAGATAAAGATCTATGTATCAACCCCATGAATTTAGGCTTAAAAATAAATAAATCAATGTTTGGATCCAAACTTAACAAGGCTAATTGAAAACTCAACATTGAAAATAGGATTTGACTAAACAGGGTAGACAAGAATGGACAACATGATGACACAAGATAAAGGTCTAAATAGTATATACAAATGGTTTTGATACAATGCTAAATAAGTCTTGAAACAAATTGAGTAGCCTAACGGTGTAAGCATACTCAAATAATGTGGTCAATGTTATGTTTCAAAAGACTCAAAGGCAAAATGGTTTTAACATGATTTGGGTAGCATAACACTACCCTTCACAACTCAAATTCATTATTTTGACATGGATTATGAACAAATAAACAAGTTTAGTCTCAAATCATACCAAGAAAAAATAACCAAAATACACTGAGTATAATCATCCAAATCCTAGTAAGGGTATGGAAAAATGGGTTTAAATAAACTAGGAAGGTTTCGATCATTATAGGGGAATCAATTACACAATGACTTTCATGCCAAACAATGCAAAAGAAAAGCATGGATTTTAGGTCCATATCACTTGGTTTGTTACAAAAATTTATAGTATTTTTTGTAACTACTACGTCTTGTTTTTCACTCAGTATAGTGTGATGCCCAAAGTGCTACTACATCTCATGTGTAACTACAAAGGAACCAAATGAAGTCAATGCCAAGAGATGGAATCCTAGGTCAAAGCTTCCCTGAAGAACTTGTGGGAGGTGATGAAGTTCCCCTCACAAGCCAAGATACAAAATTAAATAAAGCATGAAAGTAGAAATACTTTAGGGTCATTTTCAAGGTCACCCAAACTTTGACGAGTTTTTGGAGAGTGCTTTAGATGAATTTCTTTTTAAGCCTTGGACTAGGCTATTTACAATAGTAATGGTGCTTTTAATTCCAAAGGTTCCCTATAGGGGATAAATGGAAGAGCATACATGCAACATTTCTCTTTTTTCCAAACAAAATATAATTAAATAATTATTTCAAAAAAAAATTGACAAGTGTGTTCAATTTTAAACCCAGAATGAAATATTTGGTGGTGTTCGTTTGACCCCTTGGTATTAGTTGTAAACTTTGAAAAAATTCACCAAAAACACCTAAATTCTTTGTTAAACATCCGAAATAAAGTTTCTAATCAATTTTTAAGCATGAAAAACTGATTTAAATATGTTTTGATCAAATATCCCCTTGGTCCTATAGCAAAATTATTAGCATGTCCTTTAGCTTTGAAGCCCTTTTGAGTTTAAAATTAAAAAATTGTGAAAAATTAGGTCTCAAGTTTGTGTTTTTGGAAAAACATAATGACCAATGTCAATTTTTACCACCGACATCAGTTACTCAGCTACCGAGATCTAGCCTGATGTCAGTTCTACTGACTGACATTGGTTGATCAGTGATCAATGTCAGTATTTCCTGTTGATGTTGGTTACTATGTAAAAACTATGGCAACCAAAAATGGCAAAATAAAGTTATAAAATCAATTTAAAAGAGTTTTAAAGTCTCAAATAAGTCTTTTAAATTTTCAAAAGGATCTCCTTCATGTTTATGATGCATCTAGTCTCACTGGGCATGTCATTATGTGATCTAGGAATTTGACTCAAGAGAGGATGGTTAGTATGGTGTTAGTTCCAAAATGAAAACAAAATGAAATAAATACATTAATAGCATAACATCTCTAGGCCTATACACTAGGGAGAGCTTAGTTAACAAAATCAAATGACAAACACAACAAAAAAGCAAGGAATCAAACACATAAATTCCTTCACCTTCCTTGGATGATCCAAATGCCTTTGTAGTGGTGGCTTGCTTAGCTTGTGCTCATGAGGTCTTCATCAAAGGAGGCTTGGTTATCTCCTCTTCTCCTTGGCACCTTTGTATTATGGCTTGGCTTGGAATCAATTTGGCATGGTAGCACTAGTTTCTTGAAGCTTTTGGAACCAATCTTGCATTATAACTTTGCACTAATTAAGCTTAGAAATGATGTTGTGAGGCCTCCTATTTATAGATTTTTGGATTTTATCATAATCAACCTAAACCATCCATCTTAAGTTTGAGATGTGTTGTTGAGGATTAATTCAATTTTTGGAATTAAGTTTGTAATTATCCTCATCATGGCATTGGAAGAAGGGGAAATTAAGAGGCATGGAGGGCATCATGGAAGGCATTGATGAGGCATGGAGGGAATGAATCTTGATATTTGTGGCATTTATGGCCTAGGGATGTCTTCCCAAGAAATGAGTTAACCTGATGATGAAAATATTCAATATTCATTTCCAAAAATAAATTTTTAACAAGTTTCCATGGAATTATTAATTATGCCTTGATTTGGGTTAATTAGCTCTTTAGCATGAATAAGCACTTTGTGCATAAATAATCCAAATTAATTAGAATGTCCGGTTATTAGTCCAAAATTTGATTGGATTATAATTATAAGGCACTTTTAGATACATTAGAAATATATTACCCTTTAGGATGTTGCCAAAAATAAATAACAAAGGCATGTGTCTTGAGCAGAATATTTGATAGGGAAGAGTAATCCATAGCACCCAAGTGCAAATTTGGCATTTTGACTCGAAATGAATTGATCAAATTTAGTTGGCCCATAAATTACATTTTCCCTTTTAGGGATACCCTAGCCAAAATCAGCACTTGAATATGTTAGTTTCACATCATTTAGCATGTTTTAGTGTTTTTTGACCAAATTATGCATTTTAGGTGGAAATTGACCAAAACCCTGATTAATGGTTATCAATGGCCAGTTTTAGGTGTCTACATCTTTTACCTTGGGTCTACATTAATGTTTTTTATAAGGTTCCTTTTTTTTAGTTACCTCAATTAGACTAGGTTATTAATACTAAGGTTCGATATTTAATCGTGACCTTAGTCTTAATAATTTATCATAAGTATTTATGTTCTTAGGCCTAATAGTTACTCCTTGTGTCTTTTTTAGGATCCAATGGTGATCTCTTGCTCACTATATTTGATCAGACAAAACATATTAGCCAAAAATATCTTGCTTAAGTAACATGAATCATAAAAGGATCAAACGATAACCGTTCACTTGTTATATTTGATCTAATAGTGTGAGGCATAGGAAGAAAGTCAAAAAGTACATAAAGCCCCAAGAGGTGGATGCATGTTGACTTGATAATCAAAATAATAAATTTAAAGGGACCCATTTAATAAAATTATTCAATTAATGATTGGGTCTCCCATAAAGATCTACGATGTTCACTCACCTACTGGATTTGATCTAATGATGTGAGAGGGCCTCTACTCAACAAAAGGGCCCCAAAAATATCAAGGGTGATTGATTACATACTAGATTTGATCTAATGGCATAAATATCTCGATGAATTTTCAAGGCTCCATGAGCTTGACATGTGGCCAATGCATAACCAAGATAGAAACTGATGAAAATAAGTAGCATAAGAAATATCTATGAGAGTGCCAAATGTCATGACCACGAGCCTAAAGAACAATGGGTGAATAGAATGTAGGAACTTAGATTTGGACCAATGTATCACATTAAACCTAAGATATTAATCTAGTAGAGTGAAATAAAGGAGGCTTTTAAAAGCAAACAGCTAGTATCCAACTGATTATCATGATAATTAGTACAAAAAGACCAGAATGATGCCACATGGACTCCATGTAAGCATAAAAGGTCAAAATCAAATATCTTCTAAGATCATAAACACAAAATGTATGAAGAAAAGGGTCCCCATAAAATCTAAGGCATGTATTAAGTTAAGACCTAGATATTTTTTCCATTAAAGCTCAAAACCCTAAGCCCTCTATAAAGAAGATTCAAGTCAACTCAATCAACTTCACCTAGTCAAGATATCATAAATGAGATTTGAGAAGTAAGTGCCTTAGTGAGATCCTTGGAAATCATGTGAGGATAATTCAATATCATTAATGGTGGTAGGCAAACAATAATTTAAGATGGAAATTGAGCTCTATCTAACTTCTAACAATAAAGGGAGAGTTTTCAAGGATATAGAGCTAGACATGGTGGCCCTAAATGTCAATAGAGTTAGGAATTGGTCATAATTATTCTTCCTTGTGGATGATTTGTAACCCATTTCCCAGGAAGATAGGAAAAATGTTACTACACATTAGAGATATAATGACATAGTTGCAATTTAGATGGCAAACCTCCACCATGTAATAACAAAACTAGAGGTAATGCATTGTATCGATGTCCTTGTTCCTATTTTTTAGATTGTAGAATAGATGGGGCATATTATTTGAGAGAGAAACACCAAAAGAGTTTCATATATCAACCCCATGGCCTTGGATACCTAATACAAACTTCCCTTACCCCATCTAGATCTCCCATCCATGAGAATTTAGAATAACACCTAGGACCTTGAATTGGTCCTTGCACCTTGGCTTATCCAGGGACCCCATGTTTTTAGGTCCCTTGATGGAAAAATTCTTATAGTATAATTTAGAGAAGGCATTAAGATAGCCATGACCCTGGTAAATAGATCAATTGGTGCCTCTTCCACTACTTATGTGAATAAAGTATGGGTATCTTATGTCCACTTTATGCTAGGAGATAAATTGACCCCTCCTGTGGGAGACCTAATAATCTTTTTCCTACCCAAAAATTTCACAACCATTAAAATAAGGAATTCTAAATAATTTCATATGATGTCCTATCTCTTGGATTGCCTCCTAGCCTCTATATCCTTCCTTGGCATAATAAATTGATCCCCTAATGGTAGGACCATGATCTCCTACCATTACTATGAATTACATATATTCAAGTATAAGAACTACATACAATTTATTTGTGATGGTGTTTTCCCATCCATTTATGAGGTAATCATAGGCATCCCTATGCCAAGACTACATCCTCTCATCAAGAGACAAGTGGAAACCATGGGGGATGTGTGGTATAACCAAATTGCAATGTGATAAGGATAGAGGGGATCCTGAATCAGCCCTAAAGATTACCAATTCATGTCCCCAAAAAGCTTATAGAGTAGGATATTGCATCATATTATTCAAGGTATGGATAGGAAATGTAAAGAAAAGAGGAAAGATCAATTCCATCCCCTCCCATTGGACATTGGCAAAATCATAATTAGAGACTAGAAGCAGTTGGAGGTCATGGTAGTACATAGGAATTACTTTGATTTTTACTTAGATAAACTCAAAATGTGAGACCCTAAGAATAAGGTAATCGACCACATATAGGATAGGAAGGTCCTAAATATTTAATATGGACATCATCTAGGTGTAGGTGATGACATCTATAGCAGAGCCAAGAACTTTGAAGAATTTCTTTCTAGAATCAGAGGTCACAACATCCAATTGGAGCATAGGTTTGTCAAGGACAACAAGCCCTCAATAAAAATATATAAATTACACCCTTTACATTATCACTTATTTCTAGGTCCATGTGGGACTACTCATCAAGAGCCACCTATTGAAGGATAGTCATTTGAGCCTCAACAAGAAGAACTAGAAAGACAAGTATAGGTTGAGCAGCCTAAGGATATCAAAGGAAAAGGCAAAGCTTATGGATGAAGAACCAAAGATAGATTATAGACCTAGATAAGGCCCTCCACCTTCAACACTCCCATAGAGACTTTATTCTCTAAGGAATCCATTGTCATGGTTACCCTTGAAGTAGGAAAAACCTTGGAAGGTGATCTTCTTGATATAGCATCTAGATATGGTTCTGACAGGGAGGAAGACCCCTATTATAAAATAGGTAAATAATTGGTCCCATTAAGTAGGGAGAAGAGAAAAGTAGAGTTGGCCTTGGTGTCTATGGCTCCAATAAAAAGGCCTAGGGTGACCATCACTCATCCTACAATTGAAATCAACCTTTTTAGTGATGAAAATCTAATTTATGGACCAGCCATCAATGACTTGTTTGTATATGATAATTTTCAAATTTTCCCATCCCTCTCCCCTTCTAGAGCCTTAACATAGGTTGGTTTAACTGAACAAGACTACATCAAGCCATGGATTTTGGATATAGTTAAAACTCAACAGGAGAGAAGAATTCAAGTCTATCAACCTAGAGGACAAGGAATTGACACCTTAGGATCCTTTGGTAGTGAAAATTTGGAGATTCTTGAACCTCCAAAATTAAAGAAACTAAAAGTCAAGGTACAATTCAACCCAAACATAATAGCCTTAGAGAGGACCATAATGAGGGTAGCCATGGTGGGCCAGGAAGAGTTCATGTTTTAGAAGGTGGAAATATTCATAGGGTTAACCCTTATTAGAGGACAACAACTAGGAGAGGCTCCCATCCATGAGGAGGATGTGGAAATTTTAATTGAGGCTCAATCTCAATAGGCTAGAGCTAGTTTCTAAGGATTGGTACAAAGAATTAAGAACCTTAAGAAAGAAAAAGTGAATTTGTAGACTTAGGCAATTCTCTTAGTCCCAGAATCTATGATCAATATGCTAGATGAGTCATTTTATGACATGTTTAGAGCATTGAAGTCCATGAAGTCAAGGCATAAGGCCCTTCAAGATCAAGTTTCCTTAGCTAGGGAACTAGCTACTCAATGGAAAATCCTCTAAAGACAAAATTACTTAGCTTCTTGATATCCAGATTAAGAAGAAAATACCAAACTTTAAGGTTATAAATATGGGGCATTTAAGTGCCATTTTGGGGATTATTGGAGAAAAAACATAGGCTTTGAATTATTTTCAATTCAAACTTGCGGAGCTCATAGAAGGATAAAATGAGCTCATTAGTAGAATTTAAAATATCATAGGCACCATGCTCAGGGATCCTATACAGACTACCACCCTGGGGATTATCACTAACAAATATTTCCATCATAAATTAGCCTTGGTGACTCAAGAAATTAAGGGAAAGAGTCAAATACAATTAGGAAGGGACAACAGTAGAGTTTTGGACATGATATTTAATGCATGGGAGAGAATCAATGAATTTAGGAGTATCAAATAAGCCTTGGCAAAAAATGACAAAGATTTTGATGACCTAGCAGACCAAGAAGAAGAGCACATCACTAGGTCTGTCATGGATTTGGACCTAGTGGATAAACAACATACAAACACCATAATCATCCTACATCAATAAAGGGACCCACCTCCACCATCTTAATTATGGCTTGCCATCAAGGTAACCCATTTATTTTGTAAAGGCACATGCTAATTTTTTAGTGTGATTACCTCAAGGTTAGTAGGATTGTAAAAGATACTTGTATTATAGTTGTAATAAAGACAACTATCTTTTGTACACCCGTAGTTGTAAAATTGACTAGTATACTGCCTAGCTTCCTATAAAAGGGCATGTATTACCAATTATAAAAGGGAAGAGACTTCAATATATTTGTACAATTTGAGTAATTAAAACAAGGGATCAAATAATTCAACAAGAATTGTCTAGTTTTGTGTTTGAATTGCTAAGTTTCAAAATTATTTTGTCTATTTTCAATATGAACGATATCAAGAAATATTGAGCTAGATTATTAATTAAAAGGTTTCTAATGTGTGCATATTAGGTTAGTTGAAAGAATTAAATTTACTTCATTCCATTTACTCTAAAATAGAGATGTGCTTTAGTTATCTAAATATAGTGTAAAATTTTAAAAGCAAATTCAATGTTACTTGTATTATCACTCTTCCTTTTGAATTGGGCTTGGTTTGTGGTGAAACATGATTTTAGGTTGAATTACACTACATTCTAGTTAATATCATGCTCAGGAAAGATTCAAGTCTTATCAATATGTTCATAATACAGATCAATAATCACTATTTCTTTCTTACCCTACCTTCTCTTTTGCTCTTTTTTAAATAAATTGCATTAGTTTAAATACATTGCTCATAACCATTTTAGTCTAGTTAGTGGTTTGGATCTAGGTCAATTTGTCCAAAATTTTTAAGAAAGTTACCAAGATGGGCCCTACCATCAAAATTTATAAATATTATGGAACAGTTCATGTTGCTCTACTACTATTTCCACCACATGCATCTTAATTTCCAAATACCTACAACTCATACCTTGAATCTTTGGATTCCAAAGTGAGAAGAGTTTTTTAAACACTAGAGAGCACATGTGGTTCATTTATAATAATCAATAGGGGAAAGTTGTGCTAGCACTAGAAGGAGGGTTTGATATGTATTCTTGATCTATGGTAAATTTGACTAAAAACTGGAAACATCATTTATCTTAGCCTATTGTAAGGCATTTGAGGATACTATAGGTTGGTAATTGATGTTCTTTAAGTAGGGATGCATTAATATAGGACATATTCATGAAATTAAGTGCATCTTTGATGGGATCTAGCCAAATATTTATGTTCTTTACAAAGATTAGCCAACATCTAGACTTAAATCCCCTTTCTCATGGAAATTTAACATGATATACTTTATCTTGAATAATATATTCAAATATCATGGTGGATTTGCTGAGGATCACGATAAAATCACATTCAAAAACTTGAGAACCTTTGATTGAAGTTCAGGAACACAAGAGAGCCAAGTAGGATAAAGGTAGATGCAGAAACTCTAAATCCCTCCCAACATCACCTATTCAAGGTACATTTGCTTTTAACCCTCATACAATAATGGCTTTTTTGTGTGAATATTTTTTTAACATTCCTAGGGTATTCCATGATCTCCCATGAAATCTAGAGAAATATGTGCCTACATTTAGTCCCACCAGTATAGTAACTACTAAAGAATATATAAAGTCTTTCAAGGCTGCCTTAATATTACTTAATGTAGCGCATGAAGATATAGCATGTAGGTTTTTCCCTTTAACTTTTAAGGATGCCAACTATGAATGGTTTTTGAACCTTCCCAATAACTACATCACTAGTTGGGAAGATTTCAATAATGTGTTTATAGATTAGTTTAGAAAAATCATTAGTCCCTGTATCATTTATCATCAATTTACAACTATTATAAGGGATGTTAATGAACCCATTAGGTACTTTAATGTAATATTTAAAGATATTTTTATTAGAACCATAGATCCATATAAGCCAGATAAGATTCTAGCTCTAGAGATTTACAAGGATGTAGTAGATCCTATGACCTCAGTGTTCTCAAAAAGGTCTATACCAACCATAGCCTCTCTGGCTAAGGATTATTCAAAAGTAGTGACTATTAATGATCAAATGCAACCCCAAGGATAAATGTCTTATTATATGCCAAATGTTAACCCCCAAATGCTAATGATGACCTTGTTTCCCCATAATAATCAAAATATGCCTACTTTGAATCAACTTCCCAACGTCACTCAGTTTCCATTAAATTATGCTAACCCCAACCAAAACTTAAGATTCTTAAGTCAGCCCACAAATAATCTATTTAAAATAGGAGATCAGATGGCATTAGTACCAACTACTAATGTCGTCAATAACCAAGTACATAATTTTGAGACCCATAAAAGTGAAAATGAGTCTATCCTAAAAATGGTTCAAAAGCTAAGTACTGATTTCCTCCAATTACAAAAACAAGTGGGAAATACTACTGAGGTTTTAGGAAGGAACTTCTCATTTCAAAATATAATATACTAGGTAATAGGTTTAAAAATGATATTTTCCACAATAATAGAAACCATGACCCCTCCTCAAAGAAGAAAACTATGGACATAAACCTCAAAAACATTGCCTTACTTGACTATTGTAGGGTAAATTGCATGACCAAACATGGGGAGATTAATTGCATCAAGTTATGTAAGGCATTTGAAGCATTCCAAGAAGAATTGGACACATTTGATGTGGTTCCAAATAGAGACAACAATACACATGCATCTAGTCCTAAGCCTTATGACTAGAAATTCATGGTAGAAACCTTTGATTTCCCCTTTTCAAGAGGAAAATGAACCAGATGAGATCCCTAAAGAAATCCATGCATTTCAACATTTCCTAAATAAGACTTACCCATTAAGAAATAGGGAATAGAGATATCCCTTAACTAGCTTAACCCACCCTAAATAACTTTGGAACTCCTCTAGATCTTTCTTCAAGAAATAACCCTAAACCCCCATGAGGGAACATTCCCAAGCACAACCATGACATCCCCAGTCCTCTCAAAACTAGCTACAGCATAGTTGAGGACATGAAGAAGATAAATGCTAATATCACCTTACATGAGTTGACATAAATCATAGAATAAAGGGATTTATTGTTGGAGTCCTTAAAATTCAACAAGCATCTTAAAACATATCATGCTAATGTGATAGTGCATAAGTCTAAGGTTGAATCTCCCCCTTTATTTCTCATAGTTAGAGTATTTGGCAAAAACTTGCATATCTACGTGTTAGACTTAGGTGGCTCCACTAGTATCATGCTTGATGGCATATTTAAATAACTTGGGTTAACCCCCCATCAAGTCTGATATGATTGTCACCCAATTAGACAAGTCAAGGGTTAAAGTGGTTGGAGAACTTTTGAACATCCACATACAAATAGCCTCTAAGCCCAAGGTACAATAATTCATTGATATTCAGGTAGTGGACATGCCTGATGCCTATGGGATCCTATTAAGTAAAGAATGGACTAAATATTTAAATGGGTATATGTCTACTAATTGTTCCCACTTATGGCTGCCTTGGAAGGGAGTCCCAAACCAAATTAGAGTTGAGATGGAACCAAGGATGAAGCATATGATAATAGAATACAATGCTATTGATGAAAAGGCTAACATAATTGACTTAGATTTAGGGGTTTTCACCCTAAAATTTGATAAATGAGATTTTCATAAGGACATGGAGACTCCTCTTAGGCTGTGGAAATTACACTTTGATGGTTCTAGATGCAAAGCTAGATTAGGTGTTGGCATTGTCTTAACTAATCAAGCTAATAGAAGATACCACGCTTCTTATAGACTCCAATTTCCCTATACTAATAACATTACTACATACAAATATCTCATCCTTGGTTTATAATTTTTTTATCAAGAATAAAGCCAAGGAACTACTAGTTTTTGATTATTCAGAATGAGTAGTCAACCAAGTTAGGATTAGGTATCAATGCAAAGTCTCATACCTCAATAAATACAAGCTCAGAATCTAGGACCCATTTGAATCTTTTAATTCTTTCAACATCACTTCCATTACTCAAGATGAAAACTAAGTTGTAGATGAACTGGTATTAGTTGTAGTGAACCTCATGCCTCGTTTATACTCCTATGATTTCAATATTGAATTGGTCCCATATCCATCAATTCTTGATAATGTTAACCATTTCCAAGTCTTTAATGATGACCAATAGATATTAGATTTCTTGACCAATTCTAGGGAATTTTAGGCCCATAACATCAATGAAGCTAATGAAAATGCAACTAGAGGGAAAAAGTTTGATATCAAAGTCATTTAAATAAATGACAACAAAATCCCTAAAGGGATGATCACTCTAGAGACATTGTTTGACCAAGATAAACTAGTTGGGATTTCCAAAAATCCTAAGGTAAGTGGAAAAGATTGCAATAGTATGGATCTTGGTTCCCAAGGACAACCCCAATTAGTGAACATTGGAAAGGCTTGTATAACTTCTAAGAATAAGAAGGTCAAATAAATCCTTACCAAATATAAAGATGTTATAGCTTGGTCCTATGATGACCTAAATATCTTTGATCCAAGGGTCATTACCCATACTATACCCCTTAAATAAAGTTGTAAATCTTTCAAACAAAAACAAAGGCCATTGAACCCCATGATAAAACCTATGATCTTTAAGGAAGTCAAAAGATTAATATATGCAAGGATAGTCTTTCCCATTAGACATTAAACTTAGATGGCTAATTTGGTACTAGTCAGGAAGAAAAATGGTGAGATTGAGCTTTACATTGACTTTAGAAACTTAAACAAAGCATCCAAAAAGGATAATTACCCCCTCCCTTCCTTTGACCAAGTTATTCAAACTATTTCAAGTTCAAATATGATGGCCTTCCTTGATGGCTTCTTAGGTTACAACCAAGTACTGGATGACAAGGAAGATAGGATGAAAACAACTTTTACAACAAAGTGAGGAACCTTTGCTTACAAAAGGATGCCCTTTTGGATAATCAATACAAGAGCCACCTTTCAAAGAGATATGGATAATGCCTTCCAAGGCCTGATTGTTAAATGCATCATTATTTACATGGATGATCTAATATTTTTTTCTAAAAATAGGGAAGATCACTTCATGCACTTACAACAAGTTTTTGAAAGATGCAAAAGGTATGGCATTTCCCTAAAAGCTAAGAAAAGTATCTTTTGTATAGCCAAGGGTAAATTTATAGGGCATGTTATAACCAAATATGGTATCTCCATTGACCCTAAACAAGTAAATGAAATATCTAAGATTGAACTCCCTAATAGTAGGAAAGAATTGAAGTCATTATTTGGTAAAATAAATTTTGTAAGAATGTTTATTTCTGGTTTTGCATAAATTTTCAATCCACTGAATGACATGCTCAAGAAGGAAGTCAAGGTGATTTGGAATGAATAATCTAGGAAGGCATTCAATGATATCAAGGGAGCCATTGTCCAAGTTCCAGTGCTTATAAGTCTTGATTTCTCAAAGGAATTTTACTTGTACTCTTTTTCATCTAATCATACTATGGCTATTGTATTAACTTAGAAAGTTGATGAGTGTGATCACCAAATAGCTTTTATGAGTAATGATTTCAAAACTAATTAACTGAATTATCCCATGATTGATAAATAGGCTTATGCACTAGTAAAAGCAGTCAAGAAGTTTAGGCACTACATCCTCAGGGATAAGGTGCATGCCATTTTACCTGACCCTACTACTAAACTTATGTTAAGTCAAAATGAGCTAAGAGAATGCATAATTAAGTGGATGTTGGTTCTATAGTAATATGACTTAGAAATGAAGATAGAAAATTTGGTAAGATGCCAAAGTTTGATCTAAATGATTGCCAATAGTATCCCTAGGCTAAGTATCATGTAAATAGGCTAGCAAAGTTTTCAAATCAATGAATTGTATGATTCAATCATACATTTGTTGATCAATGGTATTTATCCTTCAAGATTATCTAGGGAACAAAAGAGGGCATTATGGCTTAAGTTGGCTCACTACCTAATCAAGGATGGGGTATTATACAAAAACAAATTTGAGGGGATATACCTAAGGTGTGTCTCACAATAATAAACCACTCAAATCATGGCCACCTTTCACGAAAATCTAGGTAGAAAACATCCCTCTAGAAAGACTACTACCCACAAGATCTTAAGGTTTGGTTAGTATTGGCCTATTGTCTTTAAATATGCCCACCAACATGTAATAAAATGCCAATCTTGCCAAATTTTCACCACCAAAGATCCAAAAGTAGCCATGCCTCTACAACCAATCATGGTTGACAAACCATTTGCATAATGGGTTCTAGACTTCATTGGAGTGATCAAATATAACTCATCTAAGGGCCACAAGTATGTCTTAACTACCATAAATTACTACACCCAGTGGATAGAAGCACCAGCTACTAAGTAATGCAGAATGGAAGAAGTGATTGACTTTTTAGAATAAAGTATATGTACTAAATTTGGGACCTTAATGTCTCTAGTATGTTATAATGGATCCACATTCATTTCAATTGAGATGATTGAATGGGCCTATGATAATGGGATCACCCTTAAGTTTTCTTTCAATCACTATCCTCAAGGAAATGGTGTTTTAGAATCAAAAAATAAGAACTTGATGAAGGTAATCAAGAAGTCTACTAAAAACAAGCCTAGAACTTGGCACAAGTTGCTCAAGTTTACACTATGGGTTGATATAATAAGAATCAAGCAAGCCTTAAAATCTTCACCATTCATGTTGGTGAATAGGTTGGAAACCATCTTCCCCATCACCCTCAAATTTCCTCCATATAGGTTCATGTAATAATACATGGAGGAGAGTCAAGAACATGCCACTTCCAGTCTACTATACCTCATCCAAATGGAAGATGATAGGGAAACTACTTTTGCTGATTTTAGTAGACACTAGGCCATAGTAAAAAGATGGTTTGATAAAAGATCTAAGATCAAGGTGTTCAAGAAGGTAGACATAGTCCTACTTT
Source organism: Torreya grandis (assembly GCA_037957365.1). Classification (NCBI taxonomy): domain Eukaryota; kingdom Viridiplantae; phylum Streptophyta; class Pinopsida; order Cupressales; family Taxaceae; genus Torreya; species Torreya grandis. The sequence continues at coordinate 3,342,805 of JARHVA010001343.1, read as the reverse complement.
GGGATAAAACATCTAAACCCAAAGGAAATCATGACAAATTCACACCCATATGGATTGGCCCATACCATATTAGTGAAACATTGGGAAACAACACCTTCAAACTCAAATATTTACAAGGGGAAAAGTTCATATTGCATACTAATTTGAAATACATCAAGAATTACTTCTCTACCACCCCTCCTGGGGTCTTTATGGAGTAATATATAGGGTGATTATATTAGATTAGGTAGGCTAGTTAGTTTGCTTTATGCATCTTTTCTTTCTTCTCCCTAGTTTGTACATAAGTTTATTCATATTTGTTTAGTTCCCTTATTTTTCTTGCTTTTTCTTTCTTTTTGTGTTGCTTGTCCTGTAGTTTTCCCTTGATCTCAAGGTATTTTTGAGTTATCCCTAAAGCTTTAAAATTATGAAATTTGATCAAAATGGGTTCCAATCCTAAAGGGAATGTGTGAACCCCATACAAAGGCAACCCTAGTCTTGGAAATTGACATTATGATACAACTTTGAGAAGCTGAGTGAAAACAGATAGAGGGGAATTCATTCCATAATATTTAAGTCATGACCTGGGATCCACGTTGGTTTTAAGAAGATTTGTACTTAGGATTTAAGACATAAATTATCAAGAGCATGCTAGTAGCTAGCACTTAATCAACATCCTTGCATATGACAAGATTTCTAGCCCTGAGTGATCCTCTCAAGATCAAATATTTGACCATATCCCAAACCTAGATATCCTAGTTCCCAACCTTATTAAAATCATAAAGATCTAAAAATATAAAAAATATGATAAGAATACAAGGAAAAACTAAAGCTTTCATAATAAGGTCATTCAAGCAACCTCTATCAGGGCTATAGACACCTAACTAGTAGTGGATAAAGGATATGATTAGATCTAAAGGTATCTTTGTCAAGGCTATCGATGCTTAGCTAATAGCAGAGCAATGCCCAAGCCTTCCCTAGGCCAAACCATGATTCAAAAGGACAAAACAAATGTTCAGTGTACCTAGGTCAACATAAATGATTGAAGGTAGAAAGCTAAGGAATACTTCTTAAGACCTATGGAAAAAACTAAGTGGAATCAAAGAACACACATAGCTTAGGTATATATTGATGTTTAACCTTAAATACACTAGTGTAAGGTTTGTTTAAACCACTATTAGATCTAGATGGTAGTTTTTTAGGTCAAATTAAATGGTGACCTCAATGTTTATCTGAAATCAAAATCTGGAAGTTCTACTATGTAGCTATGTTCCCCCAAAAGTCACCATTTGGTGGGACCAAAATACACCACTCATTTTAAAACTTGGGGACCCCTGAGAGACCTATGTATCCAAGTTTCAAATATCTAAACATTGAGGTCCCTTTTGAAAGAATTTTAAGATCATCCACTCATGAATGGAACACATTTTTGTATTTTGTAACCTCTTATTCTAAACTAACTTGGCTAATGAAGTTACTTAAGTCTTTTTGTAGGTTCCTTAGAAGGATTAAGGTTTGGTGTTCACAAACCCTAGGTAGTCCTTGAATTAAATTCTAATATTGGTGGGAGCCAAGCTGGTAGAGACAATTGAATAAATTTGTTAACAAAATGGTTTACATCATGTTTTTAAACATGATCTGAGCCTTTCTTCATTCATTTCCCCTTTCTTTTACCTTGGGTCTAAGTTAATGTGTTTTATAAGGTTCCTTTTTTTTAGTTACCTAACGTAGACTAGGTTATTAATACTAAGGCCCTGATATTTAATCTTAAGCTTAGTATTAATAATCTATCTTAATTATTTATGTCCTCAAGCCTAATAGTTATTCTTCATTTCCTTTACAAGATCCAACAGTGATTACTTGCTCACCAGATTTTATTAGATGGAACGTATTAGCTGAAAATTTCTTGCTTTAGTTAATGTGCATCATAAAAGGATCAAATGATAATCACTCACTCACTAGATTTGATCCAACGATGTGAGGTGTAGGAAGAAAGTCAAAAGGTACATAAAGCCCTGAGAGACAGATGCATGGTAAGTTGCTAATCAAAAGAACAAAATTAAAGGGACTCACTTAATAAAAGCATTCAATTAATGACTAGGTCCCCTATGAAGATATATGATGATCATTTTCCCACTGGATTTGATCTAATGATGTGAGAGTGCCTCTACTCAATAAAAGGGCCCCACAAAGATCAATAATGATCACTCACTCACTAGATTTCATATAATAGTTTGAAGAGACTAATGAATTTTCAAGGCTCCATAAGCTCGACATGTGGCCAATGTGTGACTAAGATGGAAACTAACAAAAACATGTAGCATGAGAAAGATATATGAGAGTGTCAAGTATCATGACCGTGAGCTTGGAGATCGATGGGCCAATGGGAATGCAAGAACTTGGATTTGGATCAATGGATTATGTTAAACCCAAGATCTTGATCTAAGAGACTGAAATAAATGAGGTTTTTAAAATCCAATGGCTAGTATTTGAATGGAAATTATGAAAATGGCTATGAAAATCCCAGAATGATGCCACATGGACTCCATGTAAGCATAAAAGGTCAAAATCAAAAAATTTCTAGAATTGAAAACATAAAAGGAATGAAGAAAAGGGTCCCCAAAAAATCTAAGGCACGTATGAAGTTAAGACTTGGATATTCCCACCATTAAAACTCAAGATCTTAAGCCCTCTATAAAAAAGATTCAAGTTGACTCAATCAACTTCACCTAGTCAAGATAGTGTAACTAACCTTTGAGAAGCAATTAACTTAGTAAAATCCTTATAAATCCTATGAGTATAATTCGATATCATTAATGGTGGTAGATGGACAACAATTGGAAATGGAAGTTGAGATCTATCTAACCTCTAATAATTAAAGGAGCGTTTTGAAGGATATAAATATTGACTTGGAAACCCTAAATGTCCTTGGAGTCAGGTATTGGTCAAAATTATTCTTCCATGTGGATGAGTTATAGCCCATATCCTAGAAGGAGAGGATAAATGCTACTACACATCAGATATACAATGATATAGTTATAATTTAGATGATAGGCCTCCACCATGCAACAAAAAAACTAGAGGTAATGCATTTTATCAATGTCCTTGCTCTTATTTTGTGGATTCTATAATAGATGGGGAGTGGATTATTATAGAGGGAAGCACCAAAAGAGTTTTATATATCACCCCCATGGCCTTTGAGACCTACTACAATCTTCCCTTTCCCCATCTCGATCTCCAATCCATGAGAAATTGGACTAACACCCAAGACCTTGACTTAGTCCTTGCACCTTGGCTTATCTAGGGACCTCATGTTTTTAGGTCCCCTGATGGAAAAATTCCTATAGTCTAATTTAGAGAAGGTGTTATCATATCCATGATCCTACTAAATATATTCATTGGTGCCCCTTTCACTACTTATGTTAAAAAAGTATTTGTATCTTATGTCCACTTTATGTTGGGAGAGAAATTAACCCCTCTTATGGGAGACCTGATAGCTTTTTCCTAGCCAAGTAATTCATGACCATTAAAAGGACTTCTGAGCAGTTTTATATGATGTCTTATCTCTTAGATTCCCTCCTATCCTTTGTAACCTTCCTTGGCATTAGAAACTAGTCCCCTAATGGCAAGACCATGATCTCCCACCATTACTCTAAATTACATATATTCAAGTATAGGAACCACATGCAACTTATTTATGATCATGTTTTCCCAACAATTTATAAGGCAATCATAGGCATCCCTATGCCAAGACTACATCCTCTCATCAAGAGACAAGTGAAAACCATGGGGGATGTGTGGTACTACCGAAATTACATTGTGATAAGGATAGAGGGGATCCTAATTTATCCCTATAGATTACCAATTCATGTCCCCAACAAGCTTACAACTTAGGAGATTGCCTCTCAAATTATTCAAGGTATGGATAGGACATACAAATAGAAGAGGAAAGGTCAAGTTGATCCCCTCCCATTAGACATTGGCAAAATCATAATTAGAGACTAGAAGCAGTTAGAGGTCATGGTGGTACATAGGAATTCCTTTGATTTTTAGTTAGATAACCTCAAAATGTGGGACCCTAAGAATAAGGTAATCGACCACATCTAGGATAGGAAGGTACCAAAGATTGAATATGGACATTAGCTAGGTGTAGGTGATGAAATCTACATTAGATCCAAGAACTTTGAAGAAGTGGTTTCTATAATCAAAGCTCACAACATCTAATTAGAGCGCAGGTTGGTTAGGGACAACAAGCCCTTAGGAGAAAGATGGAAATTTCACCCTTTACATTATCATTTATTTCTAGGTCAATCTAGGACTGCTCATGAAGGGCCACCTACTAAAGAATAGACATCTGATCCTCAATAAGTAACACCAGTAGGACAAGCATAGGTTGATTAGGCTAGGGATATCAAAGGAAAAGGTAAAGATATGGCTAAAAAACTAAAGATAGAGTATAGACCTAGAGAAGTCCCTTCACCTTCAACATTCCCACAAAGACATTCTTATCTAATGGAATTCATTGGCATGGTTTCCCTTGAAGTAGGAGAAACCTTGGAAATTACCCCTAGTTGATATAATAGCTACATATAGCTCTTACAGGGAGGAGGAGCCCTCTAATCAAACAAGCAAAGAATTTGTCCCACTAGGTTGGGAGAAGATAAAAGTAGGGTTGGCCTTGGTGCCAGTGGCTATAAGAAAAATTCCTAGGGTGACCATAACTCATCCTACAAGTGAAATCAATATTTTTAGTGATGAGAATCTAGTTAATGGACTAGTCATCTCTGACTAGTTTGTTTATAATAAGATGTAAAAGATCCCATATCTCTCCCATTCCTAGGCCTTAACATAGGATGGTTTAATTGAAGAATACTACATTAAGCCATGGATTTTGTATATAGTTAAGAATAAAGAGGATAATAGGATTCAGGTCTACCAACCTAGAGGATAAGGAATTGACACCACAAGAGCCTTTGGTAGTGAAAATGTTGAGATGCCTAAACCTCCACAATTTAAGAAACCATAAGTCAAGGTAAAATTCAATACATACACATCGGTCTTGGAGAGGACCACAATGAGGGTATCCATGGTGGGCTAGGAAATGTTCACATTTCAGAAGGTGGAACCATTCATAGGGTTAACCCCTATTGGAGGATAGAAACTGGGAGAAGCTCCCATCCATGAGGAGGATTTAGAAATTTTAATTGAGGTTGAATCTCAATAGGCTAGATTCGGTGTCTAAACACTAGTACAAATAATTAAGAATCTTAACAAGGAAAAAGAGAATTTGTAGACTCAAGGAATTATCTCAGTCCTAGACTCCATGATCAATATCTTGGATAAGTCATTTTATGACATGTTCAAAGCATTGAAGTCCATAAATTCAAGGTAGAAGGCACTTCAAGATCAAGATTCCTTATCTAGGGAACTATCTACTCAATGGAAAGCCTCTAAAGACAAAATTACTTAGCTTCTTGATATCTAGATTAAGAAGCAAATACCAAACTTCAAGGTTATCAGTATGGGGCATTTAAGTGCCAATTTGGGGATTATTGGAGATAAATTTTAATATTTGAATTCTTGTTATCTCAAATTTGAAGAGATCATAGAAGAATAAAAAGAGTTCATTAGTAGAGTTGAAAATCTCATGTGCACCATGCTCAGGATCTTGTACAGACTACCACCCTAAGGATTATCACTGACAAAGAATTCCATCAAAGAGCCACCTTGGTGACTCAAGAAATCAAAGGAAAGAGTCAAGGATAATTAGGGAGGGATAATAATATAGTTTTGGACATGATATTTAATGCAAGGGAGAGAATAAATGAAGCTAGGAACATCAAATAAGCCTTTGCCATAAATTACAAATATTTTGATGAGTTGGTAGACCAAGAAGGAGAGTGCATCACTAGGCCTATCATGGATTTAGGACTAGTGGTTTAATAACATACAAAGGCCATAAACATCTTTCATCATCAAAGGGACCCACCACCAACATATTAATTATGGCTTTATAGTAGGGCAACCCATTCATTTTGTAAAGGAACATGCTATTTTGTTAGCATGATTGCCTCTAGGTCACTAGGATTGTAAAATATACTTGTATTATAGTTGTAACAAACACAATTATCTTTATACAGTTGTAGTTGTACAACTAACTAGTATACTACCTATCTTCCTATAAAAGGGCATATATTACCAATTGTAAAAGGAGAGAGACTTTGAGATATTTGTATAGTTTGAGTAATTAATACAAGGGATCAAATAATTATGCAAGAATTAATGAGTTTTGTGTGTTTGAATTACTAACTTTCTCAATTATTTTATCTGTTTTGAATATTAATGATATTAGGAAATACCAAGTTAGATTATTAATTATAAGGTTTCTAACTTGTGCAAGATAGGTTAGTTGAAATAATTGAATTTACTTAATTTCATTTACTTCACAGTAGAGATGTGCTTTAGCTATCTAAATGTAGTGTAAAACTTTAAAAGCAAATTCAATTTTACTTTTATTATCATTATTCCTTTTGAATTGGGCCTATTTTATGGTAAAACGTGAGTTTAGGCTGAATTACACTACATTCTATTTAAGATTATGCTCAGGAAATATTTAAGTCTTGTCAATATGTTCATAATAAAGATCAACAATCATTTTTTCTTTCTTAACCTACCTTCTCTTTTGCTCCTTAAATCACATTAGTTTAAATACATTATTCATAACCATTTTAGTTTATTCAATGGTCCAGATATAGGTCAATTTGTATAAATTTTTTAAGAAAGGTACCAATATGGCCCCCTACCATCAAATTTTATAAATATTGTGGAATAGTTCATGTCACTCTACTACTATTTCTACCAGAAGTATCTTAATTGCCAAAAACCTGCAACTCATGCCTTGAATCTTTGGATTCTAAAATGAAAAGTGTTCTTTAAGTACTAGATGGAACATGTGGTTCATTTAGAATCATCAACAAATTCTACATGTGCAAGATATGCTATCACCAAACTGCTTACTCGGCTCTTTCTTGCCTCATGCAAAATTGGCTAATTATGGGAAAACACTGTCAAAATGCTTGAGAGCCCAACTTTGCACACACATATATTTGAATAAAATTAGGTAACCTAAGATTTATCACATAGAAAATAGGTAATAATTTTATCATAATCATATTAACAACTCCCCATGACTCATCCACACATGGTAATGGTGATGTCAGTAAATTACCTTCTTAGATTTAATGCCATTAGACCTAAAATGTCTAGATGACAACAATGATCAACCAAATAAAATCCACAAATGAACACAAACACTCAAGGCATATAAAATATCCTAGGTACCTAATTAAAATACTCTAATTATCATACTCATCCCTAAACATCTCTAATCATGAAAACTCTGAAGATCAACCAAGCCTTCTTCAAGCATACTAGGACAAACACATTACACACTTTATCATTGTCACTTAAACTATCAAGGCACTTCATACACTCACTAGGACACCTCCATAACTCATCAGTCATCATTGAAAACTCTCCAATAATCTCCCTCTTTGTCATTCATGTCAAAAACCATCACATATAGCAATATACAACTCACCTTCATTTGCTCTCTTTAAGCACTCTTACAATATGAATCTTTTCCTCCTTTGACACAATGATAAAGTGGGAACAAACTAATATGAAGGACCTAAATATACCAAAAATATGAGATTACCACCTTATAAATATGATACAAACTCCCCCTTACCATGATCCTACCTCTTCTTTCTTGGACAACTTCCTTTTGCTCCATGCCAACACTCTCTTCAAACAAGCACTATACATAAAGAAAGAACACACAAAACCAAATGAATCTTTTGAAACTTACCAAGAATAATTTGAGAGGGACTCCCCCTAATATCTTTGATCCATTTCATCAAATGAGTACCTGTAGATCTCCATACATCATGAGGAACCACCATACAAGCTTAATAGCCTTCTCTCTCAAACCACCTTGAGGACCACTGATAGAAATTCATACCACACACTGAATAGGAACATAATCTAAAAAACCTAATAAATCTCCTTGAAAAAAACATACCTTGATCTTTTGGATAAACTGATCAAAAAGCATTCTTCTTCAAATTAGGCATGTTTAGTCTCCTTATAACCTTACCTAGAACTTGTAGAGCTGAAAACTTTTAGTAGACACACATTCAAGACCTAAAACTTTGTATCTAGAGCACTCTCATATACCCCCTTAATCACACCAATTTACATTACCTTTAACATTATCTGCAACATACTTCCTTCACAATCTTACTAGCTAATTAGGCCTCCATCCTAACAAAAACATGAATAAATTGAAAATCACAAACCTTCAGATCTCTATGAATCTTGTTTTTAAAACCCATTTGGCCCATTAATTAAATTAAGATTCCTCAAAACTCAACTCATAAGGGAGAACACTTTTATAGCATAACTCAAAACCCAAGAAACTCAAAATAAACAAGGTCAACAGGCCTTTTTTTGGTCAATGCATACCTCTAAAAATTATTTCACACCTGGAGATACCCATCACACACTTCAAGACCAAGATTTGATCCTTCACACCTTTGGGATCCTTGACTTGTTATAACCCATTTTAGGCATGTTTACCCTTAATCCAAACACTGAGAAGACTGAGAGCACTCAAAATCTTCAATTTTCCTTCAACATACCTTTAGACCATAAAAACCACCTGAATCACATCATAAATAAGTGTACAAATAGACTTTTATGGACACCAAACACTTCTTGAAATTACATCAAACTCATTATGTCATCTGGAAATACCCATTATGATCCTATATCATATCTCCTTCACAAATCTCTAGAATAAGTTCATTATCTTGTTTCTCCCCATTAACCAAAGACCTTATTTGATTGGTATTACCACCTTGAGCACACAAACATGATTCTCCATAAGGAAATATGTCTCGTAAGAAGCATAATTAGAGACACCATACTTCACATTGTCATAAAATAATGTAAAACTAGGAGTTGCCCATAACTCTTCATTTTCCTTATCCTCCTTGGGTATATAATACTTGTAGTTATTCTTCTTATTCTTAAGATAAAGAGAAATAACATGCTCATCAATTATAATAGTATCCTTTTCATCTATGATTAGATTGATAATACATGGAGACAACAAAGATTCATGACATATCTTTTCATCTAAAGAATCCACCTTGTAGTTTAGAACCTCATCATTAGGCACAAACAATTGATGTTATTTACATGATACATGTTTAGCAAAAAAAATATGTTCACTTAGATCCATACACACCTTAGAACTAGCCTCAACCAGTATCTTGGTCTTCTTCATGAGCTTAATTTTTTCATTCTCAACATGAGTAGATAATGAAACCTCTTGGCACTCTTCAATTTTTTTTATCTTTCTACACCATAACAAATAGATTACTTGGACTTGAAAACTCATCATGACTGACACTTGTCACCTTTGGCTTCCATGCATCAACTTTCCTTTATCCTTGACCTCTAAGATCTTAATTAAATATATTTTGACTTATAGACCTTTTCTTGTAGAATCTAGAAATGTGACATTTGTGTTCAAAATTGTAGCATACCATACTCTTTGATGGAAACATAGTTTATCTTATCATGTTTGGAAAAAAACTTGAAATATGTCCTTTTTCATGACAAACAAAATAACCTCCCCTTTTTAAAGAGGACTCACCTTCTCAAATCTTATGTAGATAATGGTTTTCAAAGTGTCCCACATCAAGATAGTTGAATCACTTAATATTTATCACTCCTCTTGATTGATGACCCCCATCATAGTCCCATGCAAACTCATTTCTAATAATTTTCTTGCATTCTCTAGATCTATGCCCAAATTTATTTCACATGTAAAAACCATTGAATATTGCATACCTCATGGAATTAGGTTTTTTGATATGATTTGTATTCTTTATTCTAGTACCTTCATTCCTTGTCTGATGATTTGTCTTCAAATACTAATCCACCTCAATCTTATTGATATTCATGTCAACTTGAGTAGCAACTTTGGGCTCTTCATTAAATTCCAATCCAGATTTGTCACTAGTTGATTTTTGACTCTTTAGGAGATAATCTAGATCATAATAAATTTTATCAAACTTGATAAATGATTTCACCTTGCTTGAAAATTTATTTAAGTCATTTTTCAAAGACACAATCTCAAAATCATACCTTAAGCATTCTTCTTCTTTGGCTCTTAGAATTTCAAACATAGATTCCATCTTAGAATTAAGAAACATGATATCACCTTCATGTTCCCTAGAGTATTCAATCAATATTGCCTCAAACACACTAAATTATTCCTCATAATCTTTGATTTTAGATTTTATCTTCTTATTGATCTTCTTCTCAATATTCAATTCTTCAAGAGCGTTCATTAATATAGTCCACAATCTACCTTATCTTCATCATCATCTAAATCACTCCAAGTAGACTCATTCTAATGTGATAAAATTCCTTCCTTAGCCATGAATATAATAAATTCATCTTCAAAAGGACCATCATCTTCATGATTATATTCTAAGTCACTATCTTCACTCTCATCTGATGAGTTTCAATCTTCCTTGGTGTAGAGACTATTCTTATTATTTAAGGACTTTTTCTTATTGTTATACTTTTTGAATACTTTCTTCTAGTATGTCTTCTTATTTTCATTTTGACCTTCACCATGCTCTTAATTATGATTCTTCTCATTCTTATGAGGACACTTATGAGCAAAATGTCCTATCTCTCCATAGTTGAAACATTTGAAGGGTAGTTTACCCTTATACTTCCCTGAGCCTATGCTCAATTTCCAAGTCATCAAAGTGATTAGTTCATCCTCATCAATGTCAAATATGTCATCATATTTGGTTTTGTCACCTTGGAACTTCTTATTAGGATTCATCTCTATCTATAATTTTGCTTCCTTATTTGGTGGTATGTCATCATTTACTCTCATCTCATATGTAGTAAGGGTGTTATGCAATTGGTCCATCTTCAAATGAATAAGATCATGACTTTCTTTTATATCAGGTACTTTTAGATCAAAATTGAGAGATAGATACTTTAATACCTTTTGAACTATAGTAGGCTCTTCAAGGTTCTCTCCAAGACCTATTATGATGTTCATAATCTCATCAACTCTCTGTAGAAAGGATGCCAAAGAATATTCTTCCTTCATCTTGAGAGTTTCAAATTTCCTTATATGTGTCTAAAAAATAGTAAGCTTAACCTTTGAATCTTATTCATAAATGATCTGCATTTTGTAACATATGTCTTTAGTAGATTCACAATAGTCTACCATGGTGAACTTAGACTCTATAAGACCATAATTGATGGCATTCATTGCCTTGGAATTATTCTCATAAAACTTCATGTCTATAACACTAGATGGAATAGTAGGAACAACATAACCATCCAAAACAAAGTGCCATACATCAAACCTTAGGGACATAATGTATGTCCTCATCCTTGCACTCTATAAATCATAATTGGATCTATTGAACATTGATGTTTCCTTAATAGAGAAACATCCTTGATGACTACCCATATTGTACCTTAGATCACCTTAAAAGTATCAAGCCTTTACCAAAGTACCTACCTTGATACCAATAATTAGAGGTATAATAACTAGAATCAGGGAGTGAATCAGTGAGCCCAAATAAACCAACTTCAATTTCAATTACTCTTCACCTTCACTAAAACTCAAATATCAAGAACACTTATTCTGCCAATAGAATTATGACCTACAGGTCATACAAATAGTTCACAATGTGACCTGATCATCTACTAGGCACTCTACCCTTCTTTTTCTCCATACTTCACACACATAAGCCTCTCTCAAATCTCTTACAAGTCTCTCTCCAAGTATAGAAACCAAAACATTGGGTTTCACCATTTATAGAGCTATCATGATTATCAACATCTTGGTCAACCATTAGGCATCCCTTAATTTTTAAGGAATATTTCATATGAAGACACAACTCAATAAAATATTCACAAGTCAAACATAGTATCTATGGGTCACCCTTAAGTATCTATACCTATCAAGTAGGCCCCTGTATCCCTTACAGGTATCATAGAGACCTATTCACCCATTTAGTAATTCATTGAAAAAAGTAAGAACACAAGATCACTTCCAAATGCATGGACCCATTCCATATGATCTATAGGTCCCCCTTAATTACTAACAAACAACATAGAACCCTTCTACTTAAGCACAATTAGCTTAAACAACATTTTGTGCACAAAGTCATCATGAATGAATACACAGTTAAATCCTAAACCATTTTTAATACTATATATGATTGGTAAGACCTTCATAATGAACACAGATGGTCCTCATAGAGTCTAAAACACTCCCTAATATATAATTCATCAATAGATATCAAAACAAAATCAAAATGAGCTTCAATAACCTTTTTGGGTTACAAGCAAAACATATATGAAAACAAACTCAATTTTGAACCTTAATATCTTTGAATGTAAACAATTTTGGATCATCAAATCTATATTTCCAAATGTGACTTAGATTCCTTTATCAATTTTATTTTTACACCATGAGAAAATTTTGCATACATCAAAAGGTAAAGCCAAAATAAAGAGCATTAGGTTTTCCTTTGAAAATTCAAATATTCAATTGTAAACGGTCACAATTAGACTCTAAACATCATGCTCATATCTCGAGTCCTTATTTCCCAGATTAAACATGCACCATTAATCTTATTGTATGAATATCATCTTTTAACACATAGTATGCTAATGCCAAACATTAAACCTTGAACATGTTGACCTCATCTCATGCACTTTGTCAATCTCTTTGATATTTTCCTAGATTTAATAATGCTATAAAACTATCACTTTGAACTCTTGACTTTAATGTGCACCATTGATTTCTATCTATATGATCATCCGATCTCCATTGATCCTTGGATTAAGCCCAATCTTTATCTCTACTTAGAATTAAACATCAAACACTTGGAACGATCTTACTTTATCCAAACATCTTGGAGCTATATGCTCTATCGATGTTTCTAGATATTTAACTTGTGAAAAATTTATTATGGGAACCATTGTAGTCTGCTTAAAAGGCCAACTTTGTAGAGTCATATCTTTTACCTTACTTGCATGATATCAAATTTGGACCATATGATCTCCTCATAAGAGAGAATCCAACCATGTATCAATATTCTCATAGAACCTTCACATGTATGAGATATAATGACATGAGATATAATGACATTAAAATTCCTCTTCAAATTTATCTGTCATAGAGCCAATAATGTTAAGAATTGCCTAAAAGGTCAACTTTGCACATGCATATCTTTTGATGCTCTTTGGTGCATGATTTGACATTTAGCACAAATAAACTAGGTATAAAATTTAACAAATCCATATGATCAAATTCTCTTAAAAAATCCACACATGCAAGATATTACATCACCAAACTTCTTCCTCGGCTATTTCTTGCCTCATGCAAATTTGGCTAAGTATGGGAAAACACTGTCAAAATTATTGAGATCCAAAATTTATACCCACATATATTTGACTACACTTAGGTGAATGACTTAAGATTTATCACATAGTAACTAGGGACTAATGTGAACAAAATTATATGACCAACTCCCCTTGACTCATCCACATATGGTAATGGTGATGTTAGTAAACTGCCTACTCAAATTTTCTACCATTTGACCTAAAATGTCTAGATGACAACAATGATCAACTAGATGAAATCCACACATGTAAATAATAACTCAAGGCATGAAAAAAATCTTATGGAAAATTACACATCCTAAAATTACTATAGTCATCCTTGAACATCTCTAATCATGCAAACTCTAAAGATCAACCAAGCCTTCTTCAAGCATACTAAGACAAACACATTGCACACTTTATCATTGTCACGTAGACTATCAAGGCACTTCATCCACTCACTAGGAAACCTCCATGACATCATTAAAAATTATCCAATAATGCTAACCAACCCCTATAAGTCACCAAAAATATTTACAATTTGGCCTCCTAGGCCAAATTTCAACCCTTATAATCCAAAAATTGACCCTTTACATTGATTTACCTTCCAAAATAGGTTAACATGAGGTCCTATGAATATTTTATCATTGTTTAAGGTAATTTTTGATAAATTAAGTTATTTTTTACTTTTTTCTTATGTTTTTATAAGCCTCTCTAATGTCAAGTCGAACAAGGTTCAAGCTAGTATAGAGGATAAGAGGTATTTTGGGCCATGAGGTACCCATTGAAGATTATACCACACTCTTTATTCTTTGTCTTCATACCAAATAGATCATAATGGTAGTTTTGAAAGGAAATAACAAGAATTTTATAAATTATAATATCATTTTTAAGATAGAGATGATCTTTATTTTTTGTGTTATAATTAGAAACAACATTTTCATTAGGGTTTTATTCACAATAGACAAATTCCATGACATATAAAGGCATATTTTTTAAGAAGGTTATAAAGTTTTCATGTTTGTTTAGGAATATAAATCCAATAATATAATTCTCCAATGTTAACGGAATCTTCTCCAAACCATGCTTAATCTAAGTTCACAAGTCCAAGAGAGGCAAAACATTGTTCATATCCTCCATCAGGTCATTCACAAGCAAGAAAGGCCAATATGTTTTGAATTTGTTCATGGAAGAGAGAGAGTGTGTTATAAAAAATTATATTAGGGTATGTTAAGGTCCATAACTCTATTAAAATCCATAGTATCAATTTATATAATGAGGGCCATAGTTTTATCAACCATTGTTAAAAAGTTAGCAACCTCTAAAACCCCTCCAAAAACATAGTTTTATCATAATTTTCTCTTGTTTGAGTGCATTGGAAGGTTAATTGATGTAAATTTAATATTTTTAGGTATATTAAAGGACATATTAGGAATTTTTACACCATATTTAGGTATTATACAATTCTTGGATCAACCAAATATTAAGGTACAAGTTTGTAGACACTAACAAGGTATAGGGTTTGAGTTGTTTAATACTATTGATGAGTTTATTGGGATTATGAAGAGATAAAATCACATGTTATTAATATTAAAAACCCCCTAAAATTACATTACAATCCTCTCCAATATTTAACTTAACTCCCAAGTGACCTTCTAGTGCTAGTTCAAGCACACAGTCTTGAAATGCAAAAAGCACGATCATATGGACAAACAGGCTTGATGTCTTTGGGGAATAATCTATGTGAAATAAGATTTGGATCATGATGGATAATTATAGGAACTTATAAATAATTTAAAAAAAATTAACGTTCATAATCATCTTTGATAGGAAGTTTCCAGGTAGCAAGTCATGAAGGCCATTAGTCTTAGTGTTCTTCAATAGGGTTTAAAGTGTTGATAAAGAAAGTACAGACCTAAAACCAAAAATGATGTATATAATTAATTATTATAATATTTATACTATGGTTAGACCTCAAACATACCTCTAAAAATATTTCAATAGTATTCATGGTAAAGGTGGTAGGATAATAGCTAACATATGCACACCTACAGACCTGTACGTCTATATTGATCAAGACAATGCAAGTTTGGATTTGAGTTTTGGGTATAAGAGCCCATGTACAAAATTAAAAATGTATATGGATATTTAAAAATTTATTAGATTCCACAACATGGAGAGAAAACCATCAGATGAAAAATAAGGATCTCTTGGAAGAGTGTATTAGGCCTGACCAAGACCTAAGAGAGTAAGAGTACTTTTGAGTTCAATCTTGGAGAAACTTATGGGATTAGTTTATTATCCCTATAAATTATCCAAAAATATCACCCAAACTTTGAATAATCTCATACATTCAACTTATATTCTTTATTGAATAATAAAATGAATATATTTGTATGCAGTCAGTTACCTAGAAAGAGCATTTACAACCAAAGATTGTTTTGCATAAATATGATGATTTTTTTGGTAAATCAAGTGTTGTTATCAATAATAGAGAGTTATAAAATAATTTAAAGTGAATTCACATTATTTTCAAGACCATTTGACGTCATAATAATTAGAGGAATCAAATTTGGTGGCAAGTTTACAATATTTGTTAGACTTGAAATGCACACCTATAGGTTTGCATGCAAGAACATGGAGAATATACATTTTTTGTTATTATTTTTGTGGTTTTAGGGTTTTTTAATATGTTAAGTAATTATAGAAATTTTATATAATGATTATAATCCTTGGTAAGGGAAGGAAACCTTAGAATATAGCAATTAGGGTCAAAACCATAAAATTTGCATGCAAACCCTTGTTATATGTCAAATAAGGTTTTACAAGTATTGATAGAAACAAAAGCCTATATAAGTGTTATGAGACCTCATGGAAGCTTAATAAGATCTTGGGAAGAGTTTTATAAACCAAAATCAAGTGAGTTGATGTCTTTTTCTCAAAATACTCACCTCAACCTTCTAAATAGGCTTGCATAGTTAAGAAGGTCAACTTTCATCATATGAGAAGTCAGAGGAGAAGATGCATTGGGATAAGTGACATTAATAAATTTTCATCAGGTCTATATAATTCAATTTTGTGGAATTTGTCCATAAATTAAGGCCCTCAAATTTATGAATCATCATTAAGAAATTTATTACTTCAAAACTACATGTTAAATCCTCAATGAACTTGATGGAAGATAATGTTGGTTTATATGGTTCAAATACTTAGTTTTTTTAATAATAACTTGAATGATATCTACACACTTCATAGTTTCCCTTTGGTGCCATAGTTTGTCACGTGTGGATTGAGAGATGTATAAAATGGCCTAAAACTAGATATTAAGGCCTATTTACACATGTTTGGTTGGGTGAGGTCTGCTTGGCCAATTGAGGAACCTTATATAGTTGGGGTAGAGATATGATATTTTGACATTCATATGAAATGTCTTCATGGTGCTAAAATAGGTTTCAATCCAAGAATCAAGTCCAAATTAAGATTGTTTTCATGCTTGCATAGAAGATTGAGTATGTAGACCTTTCTTAAGGTCATACAAAGTAGTAATAATATTCATAATAAATTTTATGCCTTTGATAACATTATTGTATGACTTTACAGGTCATATCAAAAATATTTTAATGGTTTTAGTAAAAACTGAGGGGCTAATTGGTAGGAAGTCTATTATCTCTATTGAGATGTGATCCCTACAAGATCAAATTCATCCTTATACCAGCATTAAAAATATTGTATTAAGTTATTTTCCCTTCATATCATGAATATTAAGGAATGATTAAATATTTTACAAACCCTCATTATTACCTCTAAGAATCTTATAGAGAGATCTCAAAAGTTGTTCTTCTGAGTCCCTCTCATAGAGACCTTACTGTAGTTAGATATGTTCTTCAAGAGTTATTAAGTTAGCTTACACATACATATCGGTTCTTGGATATGGTCTATAAGTTGAAAAAAATAGGATATGATCTTCTATAGGACATCTATGAAGTTGACAAGTTATTATGGATTTCTTCAAGCAAGGACTAGGTCTTAGTTATGAGATAGCTTATCTTGATTGTAATCCTTGGGTTCAATCCAAATTTGACAAGAATATGTAGGTGATCTATAAAAATATTAGTATGATAATAATTATATCCTTAAGTCTCACTCTCACAAGGTGAAATAATCATTGAAGATACAAGAAGGGTGTAGGAAGATTCCAAGGAGGTCAAGTGTGACATGTGTCAAGATAGAAAATTATAACTCCTACATCATAAAGAGGAAGTTTAAAATGAAGAAAGATGAGTCATAGGATTTGGAGAGACATTTTTATTCCATATTTTATGGGATCATCATCAAACCAAGCAACACATGTCAAGGACAAATAATCAAACTATTTCATCACCTTTTATTTGCTTTGTAACTAATTTAATGATGGATGGTAGTCATCATAGACTCTTGGAATGTACTCCTCTCTCTTCTCCTTTATTTAATAAATTTTTTATTGAATTTAATTTTATGGATACTTAAGTTGAGTATGGTGAATCCCTTCTAAAATTAAAACTTGCTCATGCCTTCTAAAATGAATAATAAGCTAGTTTTAGCCTTCTTCAACTTTGCTTTCAGTGTATACTTGTGATTGTGCATGATTCATAGTGGTAGTGTTCTAACTCAATGTATTTTTTCCTCTCACCCTTACCTATTTTCAAGTATGTTGAATATTTGTAGGTTACACAAAGTGTTGTAGCTAGTTGCATATGGAATTAGATGTGTAAATTTGCCATTAGTGTTTATTTAGTTCATCTCTTGGTTCTCCATCCCAATTCATAAATTTATCAATACCTACATGTTTAAACACTAATTTAAGGATAACTTAAAATAATATTTGTGTGTTCTAATTATTCTTTCTTCTCTTCACAAGTGCATAGGAAAGTGGAGGTCAATATTTTGATCCATCACCAATCTTTACTTTTAGTTTTTATTTCTCTTTTCCTTGTTAGTTGAGTAGGTTAGTGTCATTTTTAATTGTTGTATCAATGTATCCATACATATATATAGGCTATATTTATTCATAGGTCACCCATAACCTTAGAGAGATCCTGTTATGTGGTATAATTAGCTACCTAGAAAGAGCATCTACAACCAAGGACAAGTTTGCACAAATACGAGGAGTTTTTTGGTAAATCAGGTGTTATTATTAATATATATATATATATATATATATATATATATATATATATATATAGAGAGAGAGAGAGAGAGAGAGAGAGAGGGAGAGTCTTAAAATTTTTTAAAGTGACTTCACATTATTATAAATACCATTTAAGTTCATAATAATAATAAGAATCAATTGTTGTCACAAGTTTGCAATAGGTGTTAGACTTAAAAGGCATGCTTATAGGTCTGCATACAAGAACATGGAGAATATGCATTATTTGTGATTGGTTTTGAGATTTGATAGTTGTGTAATAAATTAAGTACATAGATAATTTTTATTTAATTATTTTAATCTTTGGGAAGTTAAAGAAACCTTAGAAGATATCAATTAGGGTCAAAAACCATAGAATTACCTACAAAACCTTGTTATAAGTCAAATTAGGTTTTAGTATTTCTAAGGGGATAAAAATATTGTATAAGTGTTGGAACACCTCTTGGAAGGTTAATAATACCCAAATAAAACATTTACAAACAAAAATCAATCAATTTAAAGTTTTTTGCTCAAAATACTCACCTCAACCTTCTTAACGACCCTGCATAATCAAGAAAATAAACTTCCATCATGTGAGAAGTCAAAAGAGAATATGCATGGCACCAAGTACCATTATAAAATGCTCATAAGGTTTTTATACTCTAATTTCTTGGTATTTTCCCATAAATTATGTCATTAAACTTTATGAATCATCATTAAGAAGTTTGACACCCTAAAAATACATTTTAAGCCCTCAAAGAGCTCAATGTTAGATTCAAATACAAATACAAATACAAATATATCAATAATATGTATGTGGTGGTGATGGGATAGTCAATGAAATAAGAGTAAAATGATCAACATGGAGCATAAAAACATGAATAAAAAGACTCCATGACTCTCAGTGTGACTACAAATAAAAAGTCCCATCCAACAACAATATCACCAAGTAGCCTACAAAATTCCATAATAGAATCAAGATACAGTGGATGGTAGATGTGAAATGAGAGATACAGGCTCCAAAAACACATATGCCTAACAAAATATCAAATAACCAAGGAGTATTGAAAGGTAGGAAGAGCAATGTGCGGTTGAAAAAGTTGAGTGGTAGAGGAACCTTACTTGTACAATCCTCTCAAAGAATGATATCGATGCCACCAATAATGATAAAAAAATCCACCCCAAATAAACATGAATAGTGGATGAATATGCTTGGATATGTGTGGGTGAAAATTTGATAGTAGTAGAATGTAAGGTAACATCTAAATAAGTCTCAAGTAGTCATGTATGAACAATGTAGTCTCAGGTTTTTCAAGTCTGAGTGAAAGCGTAGAAGATCCCATAAGTAGATAAATATACTCATGAAGAGTAAAGTGAAAAAAATAAGGAGCTCTATAAAAATATCATAATGAAGATGAATTACCTACATCATAACTAAGGCCATGCCAAGCAATCCACGTAATAGGTTGAATAGGGTGAGTAATGCCCTATAAATGATTCCTAATGCCTACAAGTCTAGTAGTCTGACCCATGGAAAGAAGCATGCAGGAGATAAAGCTAATGGTATGATTCTCAAAATAAGTTGTCATATATTTAGGTAGAACTATAGTGTGATATATAAATTGTGAAACAATAATAGTCACATAAGTATCATCTAGAATAAGAGAAATAACAATAATAATGGTATGCTTAAAATCTAATAAATCACACTATAAAATTGCATCAAGTGGATGCATACTAGATTAATTAACACAAAATGATGACATTCTAATTAGTTTTTTCTACAAATAACATATAAGGGCATCCTTTCCATGAATCAAGAAGTGTAGAAGATAATTCTATATCAAAATTTTCATGTTTTCTTCCTGAAGTACTTGGAAAGAGGCCATATGATCAATGGGATGCTTAGGACTTAGTAAGGTATTATCAAGAGTCATATCAAAATAAAAAATAGGAGTAACAACCATTGTATTAGAATGTGAATTAGTAGGTGTAGAAGGTGAAGGTACCTCATCCAAGTGACCACCAGTAGTCAAATCTACATCATAAGCAACAATAAGAGGTGGTATAATTATCTCATCCTCAAAAACTATGTCCTCACTAATAATGCAAAGAGGGGAAGATCTAATAGGATAAGATGAATATGCCAAATATTCCTCATGCAATCACCATCAAATATCATACCCACATAAATGGGAGAAGAGGGTGGAGAAACAATGTCACCAACATAAGATTCCTCACTATAAGAGGAAGGAGAAGAAGGATGAATATACAAAGGTGAAATGACTTAATCAAACAATACACAAAGAATATCCCAAGATCTTTTAGGAGACAATGCATGCTCAATATGAGTTTATAAATTGTAAAAAACATGGAGGTGAATAAATAAAAGTGCCTCCTTTTGCAAGGATGTAAGCCACACAATATTTTTGTCATCTATAAAAATGGGAAATTCACTAATAACAACTCTCCATAATCCCTTCCTCTATAAGTGCATCTGCATTTTGGTTTTCTAGGTAGGGTAGTTTTGATGCCTCTATTTGTATCATAGGTGATCTTAGTTTTTAATAACACTTCTCATTTTATAATTTAGAGAATTCATGACATGAGTATCAAGTTTTGGTTATCTGGTTACCTATGGAGAAATATAGGCATAGCAATTTAAACTATTCCACAAATTTATATTACTTGGTAGTTGGGAGCCACCATGGTCCTTATGAATTTTGAAGTACCATGCTAATATTAGTGAATTATGACCAAATCCATATACTAAATTCTAATCTAAATGAATATTTACTGTGAGATCTATACTAAAGTGATTTGGTTAAAACGAATCAAAAGAGAAGGGTAGGGCAGAAAGAGAATATGTGATTGTTGATCCTTGAATTAAACATTATGACAAAGTTTTAATTACAACTAAACATGCATTCAACTAGTATATAATGCAAAATATTATTAACCTCATATCTCACTATATACCATATAAACTTCTAAAGATAATATGAAGGGATACAAGTAAGAACTAAATTTAATTTAAAGATTTGTTACTACATTCAAATAGAATTTACACATCCTAATGCATAAATAAATGAAATGAAGAAAATTTAAGATCATTCAACTAATATAGCATAATCATAACTTAGTGTTAGTTTTATAATCATAAATGAATTAATCAGAATTACAACACAAGGAAATGAATACAACAGATACCTTGGGAAAACCATCCTTCTCTAGGGAAAAAACCCCAACAAAAATTTTCTCTTATATATTTTAGGAATAAGAGCAGAAATATGCTTTACAATATGGCCCAAGTATAAGACCAACTCATAGTAGTTAAAGGTAGTACCTTTCCTAAGCACAAATACACAAATAATATAGTTTCTCCTTGATAATAATTTACTTGATGCAAAATGTCAATCTGTTGTAGGTGATCGATCTCCTACTTGAAATGAAAATTATTCTTGCTTCAATTAGATTACCAAATGAGGTGAAAATGCCTTGTATATATACACATTGATATGTCTCTTCACGAAGGGTCACCTCTCTTCACCAAAGGATATGACTTTAATAATAAAATAGCAAGTTGGCCAGAGATATTTTAACATTAATATTATTTGAATTTGATGGAGAAAAAATATCTCCCACTGCTACAAACATCAATAATCCCTCTTAGCTAGGGAGGTATTTTTTTTCAATAATCCTCATCTCAAATATGTATAAGAGTTCAAAATGTGATATCATTCATCATGGCTACTCCCATGTATGGAAATAACAAGTGCAAAAGTTCCCATCATAGAGTCACTCAATGTGATGTCATCATCTCATCATGATGTCTACTATGGCTACTCCTAGTAGATGGATAGACATAAATACAAGGAACTCATCATGGAGTCTCTCAATGTGATGTTTTCATTGAGTCACTTAACATGACATCCACCATGGCTACTCCTAGAGGGTAGAATAAGGGCTTTCACCTCAAATTACTCTGTCACAGAGAAAGATGCATTAACAAGGGCTTTCACCTTAAATTTCTCTATCACAGAGAAAGATGCATTATCTCAAGTTACAATAGATTTTTGATGTTGAGTCTTCCTCTCAGTAAGGGTTTCATTCTCTACAACTCCAATATTTTCTCAAAAATGCATAAACTTCACTCTCGAGAGAGGTTTGGTGAGAATATCAACCATCTACTCATAAGTGCAAATGTATCTCAACTGAATATATTTCCTTAGTACCATATCTTTGATGTAATGATATTTGATCTCAACATATTTTGTTTTATCATGAAACACTAGATTGATAGATAAATTCACATATCTTTGATTTCCATAATGAATAATGGTTGGTTCCAATGATTTTTCAAACAATCCTGTATGGAGATTATAAAGCCACACTGCTTCTCAAGCTGCAACACATACTGCAATATGAACTACCTCTATAATTATTAGTGACACTAAATACTAATTCCTACTACACCAAGAAATCATTATAGACCCCAAGCTAAATCAACATCCAAAGGTGCTTTTTGGATCAATTGCAATCCCTACCCAATTAGAATTAGAATAACCTTGCAAATTTAGATCTATATTAGAAGTGTATCTCAATCCATATATAATTGTGTCAGGTAAGTATCTCAATATATGCTTAGCTATAATTAGATGAATCTACCTAGGTTCACACATGAACTCATTGCATAGCAAATATCTGGTCTAGTATTGACTAGATACATCAATGATCCAATCAGCTACCTATATATAGTGGGATCTACCAGACCTAAACTAGTTAAAGATTCTCTTAACTTCTTCAAATTAGTTTCCATCAGAGTAGACATGTATTTATAATCCATCATCCCAAATCTCTTCAATATGTCTATGGTGTATTTTCCTTGACTCAAAATAATCTCATTAAGTCTCTACCACACTTCCAATCCTAGAAAATAATGCATAAAACCTAGATCCTTCAACTCAAATTTAGAAGCTAACTCCTTATTACATTTGATAATGAGATATTTTGATCTAGTAATAAATAGATCATCAACATAAAGAACCAAGATTAAGGCCTCACCATGAACTATCTTGAAGTAAAGATTTGAATCAGCATCATTCTTAGAGAAACCCAAACTTATCGAGTATCGATCAATCTTCTCATACCAAGTATGAGGATCTTTCTTAAGACCATACAAGTCCTTTTTCAATTTACAAACATGAGACTCCTTCCCATGAATAAAAAAACCATCAGGTTGTTTAATGTATACTTTTTCTTCAATTACACCATTAAGGAATGTTGTCTTCACATCCATTTGATGTAGCTTATATCCCTTAGCTGCTATAATAGAAATAATAGTTATAATGTATGTATAAAAAGTAAATAAAGAAAAATGTTCTTTATAATATATTCCCTCTTTTTGAGAGAATCCTCTAGACACAAATCTAGCTTTGTACTTTTCAATACTTTCATTAGCTACATGCTTGATCTTGAAAATCCATTTAGAAGATACAAATGATTTTCCTTTAGTTCTTGGTACAATGTCCCAAAAATCATTATTGATGATATATTGATATTCTTTAGCCATATCATCTCTCCATACTTTCTAACTAGAGGCTTCCTCAACACTAGAAGGTTCAGACTCAATGATATGACTCATTAATGCTACATAGCCTAGAAACTTCTGTGGTCTTTTTCTTTCTCTGAATGTGCCTCTAGGAGCTACAAAATTTTTTTCCTCATAAATTATTTTCTTATCCCATATAGGTCCCTTTCAACCTATGAAAATATCTCTTGGCCCATCAGTAGGTTCCAAAGGCTCAACTGGATCAATATCATCTTCTGGTTTAGTAAACTCCCTTTGAATCTCAAGAGTATGATCAAGATCCATGTCCTGAGGAGTCTCTTGGTCTTAATTATTTATCTCCATGAATGAACCTTTAGATCTTTTTTATTCAACATCTTCTTTAAAAGAGACATCCCTGCTGATCTCTATCTATTTTTGTCCTAGAATGTAGATCCTATAGGCTTTTGATGATTCACTGTAAGCCATAAATATTCCTTTTTTGTCAGATGGTTCTAACTTAGTTCTCTTATCTTTAGATACATTAATATAAATAGGACAAACAAATATTCTCAAATGACTAACCTTAGGATTCACACCTATGAAGGCTTCTTTAGGAGTCATAATCTCTAAAATATGATAAGGACTTTGATTCTAAACATACACTATAGTTTTGGATGCTTCTGCCCAAAGGAAGATTTGTAAGTCTTAATCATGGATCATAGATTTGGCTACCTCAACTATAGATCTATTCTTCCTTTCTACAACTCCATTTTGATGTGGATGGTAAGAAACACAAAACTCCCTCTTAATCCCTACCTCAATATAGAAGTGACGGAAGTCTCCAGAAGTGTATTCTCCTTAATTATCAAATCTCAAAACCATGATTCTTTTCTTGGACAAATTTTCTACTTGAGACTTAAATTCTTTGAATTTTTAAATCATTTCTTCAGATTCCTTAGACTTCAAAAAATAAATCCAATTCTTTCTAGAGTATTCATCAATGAAAATTACATAATACCAAAAACCACTCAAGGATGCCATAGACATTGGGTCACATAAATCAAAATGAATAAGATATAAAATACATTTGATCTTATTTCAATACTATGAAAAGGACCCTTATTATTCTTACCCAATGCACATCCTTTACAAGTATCATCATGCTCTTGACTGAGCTTTGAAAGGATAATGACCATCTTCTCCATGGATGGAAGAGATCTAAAGTGAAGATGAGCAAGTTTCATATTCCATAACTCACATGAACTGGAGGAATCATGTATTAATGATTAAACTAAATGAATGGAAAGTCTATAAATAATCTCTTACCAAACACCAATCACTCAGGCTATCTTGATGTTATAGTTATTTTTCCAAGAAAGAAATTTTCCCTTAGAAAATGCAACTTGATATCCTTTATCTTCTAATGCTGAAATCGATACAAGATTCTTCTTGATACCTAGAATGAATAAGACATCACTCAAATGAAGAGAGATGATGAAATCAAAGTGAAGAGAAGAGGCTACAACACATTTCATTGAGTAGAAAACATCATCTCTGATTATTACTTAAAGGTTGGTTTCTGTCTCCATTGATTTTGAATGATGCTCTCTATATCATGTAATGTGACAAGAAACACCACTATCAATCAACCATATGCTACTATCAGTTGGGACATTGCTTGATAGGGTTGAGATAAATAGAAATCCAATTGAATTATCTCTTGATTCCTTCTAAGGAGAGACATCATCCACATCTACAATAACAACATGTTGATTTGGTCTTGTTGCATAATCTCTCGCATAGTGACCATACTTGTCATATTTAAAGCATTGTATATGGGAGAGATATTCATTTTATTTAGGAGTAGCATCTGATTTATTGTTTCTATTAATCTTGAAATTTTCTTTTCTCCCTTCTCTTCCTTTCCTCTTTGAGGTTTGAGCAGTAAGAACCTAATTCTCTTCATTAATAGAACTTTGCCCATTTCCTCTTGTTGCTAGCCTAGATTCCTCTTGAATATAATCCATATGAAGGTGATCAAACTTGGGCAATTTGGATCTTCCACTTATAATTTGAATGAAAGGCTCTCAAAATTGAGGAAGGCCAATCAAAGACAACATAACTAGATCTCTATTTTTGATCATATCTCCAATGGCACATAGTTGATCCTTCAACTCAGTGATCTTCATGAAGAAGGAGATGATAGATTTTCCTTTAGCCATTTTTATGTGATGAAGTTATTACCTTAATAAAAGAGATCTAATACTATTATTAATCTCATACATGTCTTGTATAGTCTCAAACATGTCTGTGGCCATATTCAACTTAGATATGATAGGCACAACATGTTCCTTCATGGAATCTATCAAGATCTTTCTTGTATTAGTGCCATTCCTCATCCATTGAGTCTTTTCAGCATCATCAGTTCATTCAGGCACATCATTCTCCAAAAATTCTAGAAGATCATTTTCCTCTAGTGTAATAAGGACTCTAAATTTCCAAGAGGTGAATTTTGATGCACCGTCAAGTCTATCTTCAACCTTGAGACCATTCACCATTTTTGAGGCTTGGATAGACTCCCTTGGAATGAGAAGATGAAAAAATAACATCATTGCTTACTCAAATATGGTCATGATATTGCTTAAATCCACTCTGATACCATGTTAGTTTTATGATTATAAATGAATTAAGTAGAATTACAATAACATAGAGCAATGAACACAAAAGATACCCTAGGAAAACCCTCCTTTTCTAGGGAGAAAAACCAAAAAAAATATCTCTTATATATTTTAGGAATAAGAGTAGAAATTTGCTTTACAATATGGCCCAAGTACAAGACTAATTTATAGTAATGAAAGGTGGTACCTTTCCTAGGCATGAATATAAAAATAATATGGTTTCTCCTTTATAATAATTTACTTGATGTAAAATGTCAATTTGCTATAGGTGATTGATCTCCTCCTTGAAATGCAAATTCTTCTTTCTTCAATTAGATTACCAAATGAGGTGAAAATGCCTTGTATATATACACATTAAGATGTCTCTTCATGAAGGGTAACCTCTCTTCACCAAAGGATACAAATTTAATATTAAAATAACAAGTCATCTAGAGATATTTTAACATTAATATTATTTGAATTTGATGGAGAAAAAATATCTCTTACTGCTATAAACATCAACACTTAGAAACCCTGTAATCAAATATGCAACTAAAAATTCATAGAAACCATTCAAATTTAATACTTAAGATGAAAAATTGAGAGAAAATCCATATAAACATTAATACAAACAAACTTGGACAATCTTTATATAATTCCCTGATTGTATTAATTGCTCAAAGTATACAATTTTTTGCTCAAAGTTTTCTCCCTTTACAAAATGGAAATACTAATTTTTATAGAGAGACAAGGCATTATACCGATTAGTTACAAGATATAAATATATAGAGATAAGGATAGTTGTCCTTCTTCACAACTCTAGAATAATTTTTCTTTTCCAAATGGACTGACCTAGAGGCAAATACGCTAACAAACTAGCATGTCTTTACAAAATAATATTCATCTTTAAAAATGTTACAAAGTTTTGTAAAATGGAATATTATTCATCTATTTGGTGGGCCCTATGCCTAATAACCTACTTACTACTACTGAAGGATGTTTATGGCCTTATTCATTGACTAGCTCTATGTCCACATCTAGTTTTGAGAGACACTCTTCCTCTTTGTCAGCTAGTTCATTCAATTCCCTATCATTTTTGGACATGGCTTCCATGATTATCTTGGCCTCATTTATCCTTTATCCTACATTAAATATCATGTCCAAGATCCTACTATTGTCTACCCCATATTGGACTAGACCTTTACTTCTTATTTTTTATGTCACTAAAGTATCCCTATGCTTGAATTCATCATCTCACATGATGCCTAGGAAAATAGGTTGTGTAAGTTTAGTGAGAATAATCCCAAGGAGATGTTCAATCCTTTCTACTAGATCGTCATCATACTTTATGAGTCTCCCTTGATCCTTGGAATAGGTATTTAGATTTTGGACCTTGTCAATAAATATTCACATAATTACATTCAAATGTCCCAACCTAACTGTTTTAAACCCAAGACTCTACCTTGCAACCAATATGTTGATTAACCCTATTATTTTGTCCTCTAAAGATTTACATTAGGCTATTAGACCCTTAGCCACTATGTTCTAATGTGCCTATACACTCTACCTCAACTTCATTGATTTTAATGCATCAAACATTTTGTAAAAGGATTCATCAAGGATTTTAACCATTTCTTCTGGGACTAATAACACTGCATGTGTCTCTATATTTTCCTTTTCCTTTTCTAAATTATAGATCCTTTGCTTCATACCCCTAATGCCTAATCTAACTTGAGATGAATGAGCCTTAGCTAGGATTTTTACATCCTCCTCATGGATGGGGATTTCATTAGGATACTATCCCCCAATCAGAGTTATGCCTAAAAATGGCTCAACCTTTTGAAAAGTGAATTATTTAGTCCCCACCATAGCCTTTCTAGTTGTCACTCTTTCTAATCCTACTATCTCAGGATTGAATTATATAGTGGTAGTTGGTTTTGTGTAATTTTGAGGTTAGGAGCCTCTATTTGGGTGCTACTTGAAGCTCTTAGAGTCTCTATTTTCTTTTTATCTAACCCTATATTGGCCATTATTCTTCTCTCTTCCTCCTCCATCAAATCCCTTATCCATTGCTTAATATCATCATGTACGTCAATATTGATAGTTTTGTTTGGGGCCCATGAGTGGGATAAGGATGGGATCTTATACATTTTCCCATAGATGAACAAAGCAAGGATGATTGTTCCATGAATGGGGTATTCATCAATGAATAATTTTATTTCACTTATAGAGTGAGTGAAAGTCAACATGGGCTTCTTTTTCCCACTTGGGACTATTGTCAATTCTTCCTTTCTCTTCCTTAATGGTGCCAATGGGACTAGATCTATGGAAACTTCTTTCACTTTATATTTTTCAACCTCCTCTTTTTAGGCTTGTGATTATTCAATGTGTTCCTCCTCTTCATCAGACCCATATGCCTCAATAAGGACCTTGAGGGCATTGTCCACTATCTCATCTAGCTCGAGGGAAATCATGTTTAGGAATTCAATGGGGTATGCTAGTCTTTGAGGTAAGGTTGAGGATGAGGGTCCCTCACCAAGCCTTTTTTCTAGATTTTCCTTATTATGGCCTTGGGTAATCTGTGCTTGAGGCTAGTGCCCTTCTATTTTTGTTTTCTCTTGAGGGGACCTTGAGGGGCCAGGTATTAAATAATACTATAAGGGCCCCATTTTCCATATATCTTAAGGAGACTTTTGCTTACTGGCCAGTCTATGCTCAAGTATAGTGTTATGTCCATTAAGCCTAGCCAATATTTCTTCAAAATTATTTGCTTTAATGTATAAGGTGTCATGGACATCGATCTGGTGCTCATATACTAGCTTGGGTAATTGCTTATGTTTTAAATGATTATAGACCATGCCACTAGGGTCCCATTGCTTTATCTCATCAAGTTGCAATTTGAACTATTCCTTTTACTTGGATACAGTACTTACATGATCCCAATTTTGTAACATACTTTGTCAATGGTCATAAGAAAGGTATGAAGAAGGCCTTTCCTCTTATCCTTTCATAATTTTTCCATACCATGAAGATGTTTGTATGTAATTTATTTCTTTTCCAACTTGATGGTAACATAGATGAACAACTTATAAGGTTGAATCAAAATACTTTCAATTTTGATCACTATACAATCTGGATACAACAAGATGTCTCCCATTACCTCTACATATTTTTTTATTAGATGGATAATCTTGAGCATGGGGATCCCTGTAATGGATTCTAATAAAGCAACATAAGCACAATCACATATGAATTACATGTGTTTATATTTGAAAATATGTAGTTCTGAATAGTGATGGGAAACTATGAATCTGCCTTCAAGTGACCAATTTTTTATATAAAGGATCTTGGTGGAGGCTAGTAAGGCATTCAAAAAATATGAAATCATGAATAATTGTGTATTGGTCTTCTTTTGATGGCCATGAATTATCATTCTAGATATATGTTGATCATCTCTCTAATTAGGGGAGTAATCTCTTTCTCTACCATGAAGTAGATGTAGGACACCCAATTCTTATTGACATAAGTGGCTTAAAGGGATCTAGATATTCTATTCAAAAGAGTCATAATTACCCTAACCCTAACTCTAAATTGGGTAACTAGGATATTACCAGTAGGGTCTCAAATCACATGGTTCCCTTAGAGCAACCATGGACTAAAAATAGTGTGTAAGTCATTCTTACTAGTCCATGACTTGATGGTGGACAAGTCTAATTAGGGTTCCTAAAGTTTTTATTAACTCTTTAAGGTCAATGGATAAATGTATGAAATTATCCTAAACATCCTTTCATTAATAATCCCATTATGTTGAATTCTACAATCTTTAAAAATGGGAGTGAGGATGTCAATATAGTGGATTACCTCAGGTTTAGAGGTAGCATGATAGAGACTATCCATTTGGATTGAAACTAGGTCCTAGTATTTTCTATTCGTGGTGGAAATATTTTGTTCTTCCTTCATGATGGGTTACATATCTTCAATGGTCCAAAAGAGTTTGAACTAGTTTCTATTACCCATGTTCAATTCTAAAATGTCTAGGTCTCTGTCTTTGAAGACCCTTCCTTCATTGTTTCTAGATAGATAAAAATCTATCTCATCCCTATACTATTGCCTCTAAGCTACCATGGCTTTAAAACATTCAAATTATTCAATTCTATGTTGTAAATTTTCTATGCGTTAATTATTTCATTCTTAAATTATAATTGGA
Organism: Torreya grandis; assembly: GCA_037957365.1. Classification (NCBI taxonomy): domain Eukaryota; kingdom Viridiplantae; phylum Streptophyta; class Pinopsida; order Cupressales; family Taxaceae; genus Torreya; species Torreya grandis. The sequence goes on along the minus strand of JARHVA010001343.1, from coordinate 3,311,744 downwards.
CTCTTTCCAGCTTGACTGTGATCACTTCGAGTTCAAATTAGGGTATTTTATGTATGTCTAGGGATCTCTTAAAGTTTTAATGGTGATGTATTACATGTAATTAGGCTCATTCATGCCTAAAATTTGATTTTGACCTTTGCCTTTATACATTTTCCTTCTCGAGCACCCAAGATCTTCACCGTTATCATTTTGTGCTTACGTGGTGCTTGTTTGGCATCTATCTAGTAACTTTTGCAAAATTTTTCATAAAGGACTTCAAATTACTAGACCTTTTTATTTAAAATTTTTCCCTTTGTTTCATGCCATTGTATCATTTCCCTAAGATGAATGTGGGTTGTTGATCATGATTTGAGATCTCGTATGTCATTGGTCATCTTTGTATCTAACCTCATGGTTATGCCACTTGACACCTTTATGAGATTTCTAAGATATGTATCCTACATAAATCATAAATTAGATGGATGTATACCATGTCTCAAGCCCATAGGACCTTAGAGCTCTTCTAAAGAGTCATCAAAAAAATTTCACGATTGGATCATCCAGGTCTGATGAAGTGTGATTCGTTAATCCTACAATATGCATAAACTTTAATCAGTGCATGGTCATAGAAAGGAGCTTAGGCTAAAATATTTTAAGATAACTTTATTTCATGTCAATAAACATGCCATATAATTAGGCTAAAATATGTTATTCTAAGTTTTAAAGCACAATATCAAATTATCTCTTGAATGATATAATACATGCCCTTTTGTCTAAGTAAAATATTCTAAGATTTTTCATTTTATGGCCTCACAAATATTAATGATGGCCTTGTGGGTGTTAAATGACATTCATGAGAATGTTAAATTTAATCTCAAGAAGTTTCTTAGGTTTGGTGGGATTAAAGTTGATAGTCTCATAAACATCAAGGACAACCTCATGGGTGTTAAATACTAGTCATGAGAATGTCAATTCTAAGCTCATCAAGTTCCTGTATTCCATACATCTCATATTAATTTCATTCTATCTGATCAATATCTATAATGAAGTGAGTGCAATATGATATTAGTTCAAGGTTCTATTAACATTAAGCTTCAAATGTAGGAGCACCACATAGCATCTTTGTAGGGCTTCTAAGCTTTGACCCTATTGAACCCAGGGAAGACCCATGGGTCATTGATCTATACCTAAGTCCCCAAGATGATGAAACATGTCAACCTATCAAGACTCATTTGGCCTTTGACATTTCAACATTGTCCTTGTTTCATTGGATCCATTTTGGGTGAGTAGCTTCAAACCATTGATTTTAATCTAGAAACTTATACATGATTGTCTCCTTTGAATAATTAAAGTCAAAACCTAAGTTTTAACTTAAGGCCTTATATTAAAAAATACAAATCATTACGTAGAAACATATGCTTAAGCTTATGTTTAATAACGAGGATGATTTAACCTTGGGTAATCTTGCACCATCTGATCTTTGGTTTCGCTTAAGTGTGGGCCGTTGATCATGATCTTTGTGATGATGTAGGATTGGTCTGAAGGGTGAAGGCTTTAGGATATTTGGGCTTCCTTTTCTTCATCTAATCAAAGGGGACAATGAAGTGAGAGTTATTGGATCTACAAAATGCAAAATCATCTAAGTCAAGACTCAAGATGAAATAAGAACTTAGGCTAAAGCATTAATACTAAGGACTCATTCGTATTGATAAACATGAACAGGGCCATAGAATTAAAACTTTAGGCTAAATAGGTAAAAAAGGGTACCATGCTATAAAAAGTAAAATTTCCCTACCAATATGAAAGTTAGACTTGGTTAGACATAAAGGAAATAAAAAAGGGGAAAATAATGAAAAGGGACCAAGCATGATTTTAGGCTAGGGTTTGGTTGTGTTGTGAAACCTAACTAAACTTTAGCATAACATTAGGCTTAAGTAAAAATTTTAATTATTATTTCCAATTCATTCCCACCAAATGTAAATTTTAACCAAGGGTTTATGTTAGGGCCTTTTGAAGTAGAGATTTTAGAACATGAATCCAAGTTCAAGTTTTCACCAACCAAAGGCTAGTGAAATCTTGAATAAAGTCAATCTATAAACTCTAAGAATGATCCATCTATAAGATCTCCATGAAAATTTAAACTTTAATACATGAGGACCAATTATTGGAAACATTAGGCAACCTAAAAACATAATTACAAGTAATAAGCCATTCTTATCAAGGTGGAAAATATTCAAATTTTGATAATGATCTAATCATATCAAGTTTTTAGTGTTAAGGTTAAAATTATCTCAAGGGTCCCAATTTTTAAAAAATGGGGGTCTATTGACCTCAAAACTTCTGGAGTAAACATAGCAATATGTTAGAACTCAGATGTTTTAGTTTAGATAAGTGACTAGGTCACCTATTTCACTTGATCTATGTGATCACCAAGATCAATTCATGGTTAAAACAAGCCTTACACATGTATGATTGGGATCAAATATAAAAACATAGCCATGTTGTGTGTGTTCTTTGATTCCACTTACTATTTTCCATGAGATTCATGAGATAACTTCTAGGTTTCATGTCTTTAATCACTAACACTAACTTGGAGCATGTTTAGATATTCATGAAGAACCATGCTTGTAGTTTAGGTAAGGCTTGGGCATTACTCCAGTACTAGATAAGCATCTATAAACCTGATAGAGATACATTTGGATCCTCTCAAGGCCTTGATCTACTACTAGCTAGGCATCCATAGCCCTGTTAGAGATTACCAAAATCAGCTATGCTTGATTTTTTTTTAATTTTGCATTGAATTCTTATTTTTATATTTTAGATATTTTATGCTTTAATCAAGGTTGGGAATTAGGGTAGCCAATTTTAGGGATTTGGTCAAGTGTTTTATATTTATAAAATATCCTATGTTTGTTACCATTATCCCAATCAAATATTTGTGTTAAGTGTAAGCATGATTGTGTCTCAACAGATTAAGCTTTCATCCTACAAGTGCAAATCTTCTTAAAACCAAATTCAAGTCAAGATAATGTTTAAACTCTCATCAAAAAATTAGCCTTTTCTATTAGTTTTAACTAGTTTATTCAAATCACAACATTAGTATCACATCTTAGACCCATCGGAAACATATGTATAAGGTTCATACCCACATTCGTTAACTTTGGAGTTTCAAGCAAACTAAATAAACTTTAATCTAAGGGTTTTCCAACATGATTTATTAGAAGTAAAGAACAAGGGAAAAAAATCAAACACATGGAAAAAGTAGAAAATTAGAATGAAAAATAGAAGCAAACAAATATATACATGTTTATGTATAAATAAGGGATACAAAAGAAAGAATTGAATGAAACTAGCTAGCCTACCTACACTAAGTCTAACTATCTTACTAATTTACTCCATGAATACCTTAAGGGGAGAAAAAAAGAAGTAATGCTTGAGGTACTACCCATTGGTGGTTAGTGTGAACTCTACTCCTTGTAAGTCTTTGAGTCTAAAGGTGTTGTCTTCAAGCATCTCTGCAATCTGATAAGGCCCAATCCATAGAGGTGTGAGTTTGTCATGCTTTCCCTTAGGCTCATCTGCTTTATCCTAAAAAAGAATTAAATACCCTTATCTAAACACCTTAATATTTGATCTATTTTCAAACCACCTCTTTACTATGGCCTGACATCTAATAAAATTAGCAAAAGCCTTTTTTCATGCATCTTCCATCTAGACAATGTCTAACAGCCTTGATTTTGCAAACTATTAGTCTTCCTCCATGTATTCCAGCATAAACTTGTATGTTGGCATCTTGAGTGTGATGGTGAATATATGTTCCTAGTTGTATACCAACAAGAAGGGAGTTATTTTAAGACCCTAATTGAATCTTGCTCTATCAGCCCAAAGGGCATACTTGATAAGCTTGTGCCATGTTCTAAGTTTGTCTTCAATAGACTTCTTAATGAATTTCATTAATTTTTTTTTTGTTGATTCAGATAATCCATTACCTTAAGTGTAATGGTTAGATGAGACTTTGAGGGTTATGTTGTTATCATATGAACATTCTATCATATCTATGGATATGAATGATGACCCATTGTTGCATACCAAAGAAACTAGAGTCCCAAATCTAGTGCATATGTTTTCTTTGAAGATCTTGATCACTTTTTATGTTCTAAATTGCTTGGTGGATAGAACTTTAGTCCACCTTGTGCAATAGGTAGTAGCTACCAAAACATACTTATGACCTTATGATGAGTTGGGGTTGATTATCCCTATAAAGTCTAACTCCCATTGGGTAAAAAATTAGTCAATTGTGACTGGTTGTAAAGGTATTACTACCTTAGGATCTTTTTTGTTGAATATCTATCATGTCCCCTTTTTAGTGGACATCATCAGACTTGATGGTTAGCCTATTATGTGACCCTCGTAGGCTGATAGGATGAATAGAGGGTCATGATGGAGATTGGCTTGGCTACAATTAGCAGAATTCCTATAGTTGGCTTTCGTTTGGGCTCTTTCGAACATGAATTAAGGGAGATATTAATATTTGATTGATTACGGCTTTCATAGCCAAGCCAATCTCCATCATGACCCTCTATTCATCCTATCAGCCTACGAGGGTCGCATAATAGGCTAACCATCAAGTCTGATCATGTCCATTAAAAAGGGGACATGACAATATCTAGCATGAATGGTATTCCCTCACATGTTTATGAAAATCCTTGAAGATGGTGGGACAATAGTATCTATCTATAAGGATATTGTGAGTTATTCTTCATGATGGGTACCCACTTCCCATCATCTCATGGAAAGTGATCATTATTGAGTGGTTTCTTCCTTGGAGACACATCTTAGGGACACATATTCAAAGTTTTTTTAGTACAAGATCCCATTCTTGATGAGGTAGTAGGCTCCCTTGAGTCTCAAATATCTTCTATTTTCCTTGGTTAGTCCTGAAATATAAGTTCCATTGATTAGTAAATGAATGATGGAATCATACCACTCACTATATTTGAAGCTTTTCTAATCAACTTGTATAATACTTAGCTTAGGGCTGGTGTTAATAATCATTTGGATCAGACCTTGACACTTTACCAATTTTGGAGTATTTATTTATATGTCATACTCTTAAATAATAAACATCCACTTACCTATTAATTTTCCAAGTTCACATTAGCTTAACATTAGTTTAGTATTTAGGTCTAGTAGAATAGCATGCACCTTATTCCTAAGAATATAGTTCCTAAATTTTTTGACAACTTTAACTAATGCAAAGGCTTGATTATCAATTAGAGGATAGTCTAACTCAAAATTATTCTTAATAGTACTCATAAAATCAATTGTATGGTCATATCCTTTTATTTTATGAGTTAGCATAATAAAAATAGTGTGATCAGAAGAGAAAGAGTATAGGTAAAAGTCCTTTGAAAAGTTAGGACATATCAAGATTGGAGCTTCACTAATTACACTTTTGATGTATTCAAAGGACTTCTTGGATTCCTCATTCCATGAGACTTTGGCATCCTTCTTCAGCATGTGATTCAATGGTTTGACGATCTTTGTAAAGCTATAAATGAACTTTATTACAAATTTTATCTTGCCAAAAAATGATTTTAATTCCTTTTTATTATTGGGAGGTTCTATCCTAGATATAGATTCCACTTTCTTAGGCTCTATGAAAATTCCATACTTAGTAATGACATGGCCCGATAGTTTACCTTTAGTAGCACAAAATATTCTCTTCTTAGCGTTAAAGGAGATTCCATTCTTTCTGCACCTTTTGAACACCTACTATAAATTCATGAAATGGTCTTCCCTATTATTAGAAAAAATAGTTAGATCATCCATGTAAATTTTAATACACTTACCAATTAGGCCTTAGAAGGTCTGGTTCATGGACTGTTGAAAGGTGGATCCTATATTTATCAATTCAAAAGGCATCTTATTATATGCAAAGTTACTCCACTTAGTGGTGAAAGTTGTCTTTATTATGTCTTCCTTGTTAACTAGCACTTGGTTGTATCCTAAAAAACCATCAAGAAAAGACATCATGGCTAAACTTGAAACAATTTGTATAACCTACTCAAGAGAAGGAAGAGGATAATTATCCTTTTTAGATGCTTTATTTAAATTTATAAAATTAATACATAGTCTAATTTCACCATTCTTCTTTCTCACTAGCATCAAATTGACCACCCAGGTAGAGTGCCTGATGGGAAACACAATTCTATCATCTAGTAATCTCTTGACTTCCTTGAAGATCATGGGTTTTAGGTTAGGTTTCATAGGCCTTTGTTTCTTCTTGAAGGGTTTATAACTTTCTCTAAGAGGTATAGTGTGGGTGATGACTTTTGGATCAAAAATATTCAAGTCATCATAAGACCAAGATATGACATCTTTGTACTTTTTGTTAACATCTCTTTGGTTCTCTTATTCTTAGCACTATTGCAATATTTTCTAACATTAACTAACTAAGGTTGATCTCGAGGCCCAAGATCAATGACACTATAGTAATTTCTACTTAATTTGAGAACCTTCAAAGTTTCAGCTAGTTTATCTTGATCAAGTAGCCTCTCCAAGGCAATCATCCCCTTAGGGATATTGTTGTCATTTAACTAAATGACTTTAACATTAAATATTCCTTCTTTAAATGCATTCTCATTAGCATCATCAATGATTTTAACTTCAAATTCCCCTAGGCTAGTCATGATGTTTAGGATTTTTTGGTCATCACTAAAGACTTGAAAATGATTTATATTGTCTGGGATAGAAGGGCAAGGTACAAGTTAAATACTAAAGTTGGGGGAATCTTGGTCAAGCATGAGATTAGTTACAATAGAGGTAAGCTCATCAGTATCTTTATTTTATTCCCTAGTGGAAAAAATAATGTTGAAGGCATCAAAAGATTCCACTAGATCTCATACTCTAAATTTATACATCTTAAGGTATGCTAACTTGCATGGATACTTGTTTCTTACTTGATTGACTACTAGTTCTGAATCACTATAGACTAGTAGTTCTTTGACTTTATTCTTGATGGAAAATTTCAAACCTAAGGTGAGGGCTTCATATTCTACAAGGTTATTGGTGTAAGTGAATTTGAGTCTATAATAATCATGTTATTTCCTACCAATAGGGTTAGTTAGAACAATGCCTACTTTAGACCTAGCCTTATACCTAGCCCCATCAAAGTGCAACTTTCATAGCCCAAGTATAACATTAGAATATTTAGGATCACAAAGTTTGGTAGTTTTTAGGGTGAAAACCCCTAGATCAGAATCAATGATGTTGACCCTTTCAATGACAACATTATACTCAGTGATCACATGCTTCATCCTTAGCTCTCTTTCAAATCTAGTTTGGTCAGGAATTCCCTTCTAAGGTAGCCAAAGGTGTGAATAATTAGTGGACATACACCCATTAAATTCCTTTATCCATTCTCTACTCAAAAGTAGTCCTTATACATCAGGGATATCTACCAATTATATAGCTATAAATTGTTGGACCCTTGGCTCAAAAGTGAATTACATATGGACATTTAGCAATTATCAAACTACCTTGACCTTAGAATTATCTAATTGGGTGACAACCCCATTAGACTCAATGGGGGTCAAACCAAGCTTCTTACAAACACCTATAAACATGATATATTTAGAGGCACTAGAATCCAATAAACAATTATACAAGTTATTTCTAAACATCTTGACTGTAAGTAAGAAGGGTAGAGACTCTATTTTAGCTTTGTACATGGCTACATTTTCATTATCATCCTTGGTCACTTTGATATATTTCTTGGACAAGGATTCTAGTAGTAAATCCATTTGTTTTGTGATTTGTGTTAATTCATACAAGATGATATTATTTTTGTGTTTTTTCATGTCCTCTACAATGTTATAACTAGTCCTATTGGAAGAATTGGAAGTATCAACACTAGGTTTATAAGTACTTCCCTTTTGAGGCTCTATATTATTGTCTAAAGTTGTATCCAAAAGAGTAACAAATTTGTTTGGAGGAGCATAAGTAGTCAAATACTACCTCTATTCTTTATTCCTTCGAGGATATGTCTTCTTAAAGAATTTTTGGAAGGCATGGACTTTTTTAGGAACATCATCTAGCTCATTATATTCTTGGATGGGGAAACCAAACATTTCCACCATGAAGGTTTTATAAATAGGATTGGATCCTAAAGTACCTACACCATTATCTTTGTTAAGGACTACTTCAAAAAAGTCCAACTCTTCTTGAAATGCCTCAAAAGCTTTACAAAATTCAATTCAATAAATCTCACTATGCTTGGCAATATAATGGACTCTAAAATAATCAATCAAAGTAATGTCAATGATATTAATATCCATAGTCTTCTTTTTAGAAGAGGTTTTATTATTCTTATTATTGTGGAAACTATCATTATTGAGCCTATTGAGTCTATTGAACCTTTGAAAAGAGAAATTCCAATCAAAAGTTTCCCCATTATTACCAACTTACATTTGTAGCTAAAGGAAGTCGGTGCTCAAATTTTGGACCATTTTTAGAATGGACTCATTCTCATTCTTGGGAGTTTATGAATTATGGACTTGGTTGCTATTGGTACTAATGGCTGGTACCAAGGTCTTTTGATCATTAGAATCAAACCCATTATTGGTAGGGTGATTTAAGAACCCCAAATTTTAGTTAGGTGCAACATGTCTTAGAGGCAATTGATTTATATTTGGGAGTTGGTTGAGAGTAGGCATATTTTGGATATTATTGAGAAAGGAATTCAATGTAGGCATATGCAGATTGACATTAGGAATAAAATAAACCATTTGATCTTGGGTTTACATCTATTCATTAATGATCATAGCTTTAACATCATCTAAAGTCAGTGTTTTCATTGGATCTACAACTCTCTTGATGAACACTAAGGTCATAGGATCAAGAGCATCTTTATAAATTTCCAAGGCCAAGGACTGATCAGGTTTATATGGATCAATGGTCTTATTGTTCATTTTTTGGAACCTAACATTGAAAGATCTTATGAGCCCATTGGATTCCCTTTTTAAGATGGTAAAATGTTCATACAGGACATAAGGGCTAATTGTTTTACCAAATTAGTCAATGAATATGTTATTAAATTCATCCTAGGTGGTGATGCAATCATTAGGTAGGTTTAAGAAACATTCATATACATCATATTTAAAGGTAAAAGGAAACAACCTACATGTTACATCCTCATGAGTTACATTTAACAATCTTAGTGCAACTTTAAATGATTTAACATGTTCTTTTGTTGTTACTATACCACTATGACTAAAATTTATAAAATACTTTTCAAGATTACAAGAGAGATCATGAATTTCACCTTGTACATTAATAGGAGAGCTTCCCAAAAAAGCCATACCTAGATGAAGGTTGAATGCAGGAGTACCTTGGAGTGGTAAAACTAGTAAAAATTTTGAACACCTATGTCTACTTTTGTCCCTTATGTTTCTTGTATGGACTTCCAACTCAAGAAGAGGCTATCTTGTCTCAGAGTGTGATCTTGTTTGAATTATTGGTAGTTTTAGCTTAAATATTTGAGATCCTATTTGAAATACGGTGTATCAAACCATTATTTATGAATAATGAGGATCAAATTTGTATACTAACCTAATTTTAGAAATATTTATGTGAAAAACAAAAAAGGGCATCAGATTTCAACTAAGTTAGATAAAAGGTATGTCTAATTACACAAATATGGCCTATCTTTACAAGTCTAAGCTCAAATGAACCTAGATCTATGAATTATATACCAATATTTGATCAAAATAATCTTTTCTAACCTTAAATATTGCAGATCTTTAGATATTAATCCATCTTTACTAGAATTAAGCATCCAACCTCAAAGATCTTTGATATTTGTTTAAAAGAAGCACAAAGATAGGTCAGAGACCACAAAGATAAATGATATTATTGCTTCTGAGCAAAGAATTATGCAAAAGTGTAAAGATAACACCAATCTTATATCATAACATACTAAAAATATCAAAGATTCACCAAATTCACATGAGGACCTCCTTCTAGTTCCAATGAAAGTTGTTCCTATTGATGCCTCTATGTGTATCATAGTTGCTCTTAGTATTTTAAAACACTTCTAATTTTAGAATTTAGAGAATTCATGGCATGAGTAGTAGGAATTGGTAATCTAGTTACCTATGGTGAAATAGAGGTAAAGCAATTTAAACTATTCCACAAATTTATATTACATGATGGTTGGGAGCCACCATGGTCCTTGTGAATTTTAAAGTATTTGTGCTAATCTTAGTGAATTATTACCAAATATCTATACTAAAGGCTAATATAAATGAATATTTATAGTTAGATCTATACTAAAGTGATTTGGTTAAAAAGAAGCAAAAGTGAAGGGTAGAGAATAAAAAGAATATGTGATTACTGATCCTTGAATTAAGCATTATGACAAAGTTTCAATTACAACTAATCATGCATTTAACTAGTATATATTGAAACATAGCATAAGCTCAAATCTCACTATATACTAGGCAAACTTCTAAGGATAATATGAAGGGATACAAGTAAGAACTAAATATACTTTAAATATTTTTTACTACATTCACATATCATTTGCACATCCTACTGTAGAACAAATTAAATGAAAAAAATTCAAGATCATTCAACTTATCTAGCATAAGCATAAATTAGCATACCTGTAATCAAAGATGCAACTCAAAATTCATAGAAACCATTAAAATTTAAGACTTACGACTAGTAATTGAGAGAAATGCCATTTAACCATTAACACAAACAAACTTGGACAATCTTTAGAGAATTCCTTGATTGTATTAATTGTTCAAAGTATACAAGTTTTTTCTCAGAACTCTATTTATTTACAAAATGGAAATATTGCCTTTTATATAAGGACAAGGTAGTATACCAGTAAGATAAAAGATACAAATGTATAGAGATAAGGATAGTTGTCTTTATTTACATCTCTAGCATACATTTTCTTTTCCAAATGGACTAAGATAGAGGAAAATATGCTAACAAAATATCATATTCCTTTAAAAAACAATATTCCTCTTTCAAAATATTATAGTTTTTTATAGAATGGAATATTATTTAGCTAGTTAGTGGGACCTATACCTGAGAACCCACTTGCTACTACTGAAAGATGTTCATGGCCTTTTGGTGCTGCTCATTGACTAACTCTAGGTCCATAGCCAATTTTAGGAGATACTCTTCCTCTTTGTCAGCTAGCCCATTCAATTCCATATTATTTCTACCCATGGCTTCCATGATGATCTTGGCCTCAATTATCCCTTCTCCAATATTAAAGATCATGTCTAAGATCCTAATATTGTCTACCCTAGATTGGCCTTGACCTTTACTTCTTATTTATTATGTCACTAAAGTATCCATATTCTCTAATTCACTATCCTTCATGATGCCTAGGATAGTGGGTGGTGTAGGTTCGATGAGCATAGTCCCAAGGAGATGTTCAATCCTTTCTACTAGCTCCTCCTCATCCTTTAGGAGTCTCTATAGATCCTTGGACTAGGCATTCATATTTTATTTCTTGTTAATAACCATTCCCATAATTGCATTGAAATGTCCCAAACTAATTATTTTGAACCTAAGAATCTACCTTCAAACCAAAATTTTGATTAACCCTATTATTTTGTCCATTAAAGCTTACCATTGGGCTATTAGACCCTTAGCCACTATGTTCTACTATACCAATACACTCTACCTTAGTTTCATTGATTTTAAGGAATCAAACATGTCATATAAGGATTCAACAACTATTTTAACCATTACTTTTGGGAATGATAGTACCACCTAGGTCTCTAGATTTTCCTTTTCCTTTTCCAAATTATAGATCCTTTGATTCATACCCCTAATGCCTCCTCTAACCTAAGGTGAATGAGCCTCAACTAGGCCTCGATGCCTTCCTTAAGAACGGGGAGTTCACCAAGCTGATATCCCACAACTAGAGTTAAGGCTATGGCCTTTAGTCCCCATCATGGCCTTTCTAGTTGTCATTCTTTCTAAGCCTTTTATCCCAGGATTGAATTGTACATTGGTAGTTAGTTCTATGTACGTTAGAGGTTTAGGATCCTCTATCTAGGTGATAATTAAGGTTCTTAGAATCTCTATTTGCTTGTTATCTAACCTTATATTGGCCACTATTATTTTTCTCTTCCTCGTCCTTCATCAAATCTATTATACATGGCTTGATATCATCATGTACATCAATATCAATAGTTTAGGTCAACACCCATGAGTGGGATAAGAAGGGGATCTTCTACATTTTCCCATAGATGAACCAATTAGGGATGATTAGTCCATGAGTGAGGTATTCATCACTAAATAAGTTGATTTCACTTTTAGGGTGAGTGAAATTCAACTTGGGCTTCTTTTTCCTAAATAGGACTATTCCCAATTCTACCTTTCTCTTCCTCAATGGTGCCATTAGGACTGGATCTAGGGAAAATTCTTTCTTTTTTTATTTTTTAGCTTCCTCTATTTGGCTTATGATTCTTCAATATGTTCCTCCTCTTCATCAAACCCATATGCCTTAGTAAGGACCTTAAGGTCATATTATATTATCTCATCTGGCTCTAGGGAAATAATGTCTAAGAATTTAATGGGGGCTATTAGTCTTTAAGGTAGGGTTGAGGATGAGGGTCAATGACCAAACCTTTCTTCTAGATTTTCCTTGTTATGACCTTGGGTTATATGTGTTTAAGAATGATACCCTTCAATTTGTGGTTGATCTTGAGGGGACCTTGAAGGGCTAGGTATCAAATGGTACTATATGGGCCCCATTTTTCATATATCTCTAAGAGGCTTTTATTCACTGGCCAATCCATGCTCAAGTATAATATTTTGTCCCTTAAGCCTAGACAATATTTCTTCAAAATTGTTTGGTTTGATGTATAAGGTATCATTGACACCAAGCTGGTGCTCATATAATGGCTTAGGTAACTACTTAGATTTCAAATGCTTAGAGACCATGTTATTAGGGTCCCACTGCTTTAGCTCATCAAGCTACAAGTTGAAAGATTATCTATGCTTAGATATAGTACTTACTTGATCCCAATTTTATAGTATAGTTCTATCGATGATCAAAGGAAAGGGATGGAGGAGGCCTTTACTCTTATCCTTGCACACTCTATCCACACCATGAAGAAGTTGGTATGTAATTTCTTGCTCTTCTGGATTGATGGGAATATGTATGGGAAACTTGTAAGGTTGAATCAAAATCCCTTCAATTATGATCACTGTATAATATAGATACAGCTAGATGTCTCCCATTATCTCTACATATTTCTTAATTAGAGGGGTAATCTTGGGCATGGTGATCCCTGTAATGGTTTCTACTAAAGCAAGATAAACATAATCATAGATGAACTGCATGTTGTGTCTATATTTGAAAATTTGTAGTTTTGAATAGTGATGGGAAATTGTGAATCTTCCCTCAGGTGACCAATTTTTGATATAAGGTATCTTGGTAAAGGCCATCAAGGCATCCAAAAAATAAGACATCATGAATAATTATGTACTAGTATTCTTCTTGATGGCCATGATTTTTCATTCTAGATAGATATTTATCATCTCTCCAATTGGGGGAGTGAGCTCTTTCTCTACCATGAAGTAGATGTAGGACACCCAATTCTTACTGACATAATTGATTGAAGGGGATCCAGATATTCTATTCAATAGAGTCATAATTACCTTAACTCCCTCTCTAAATTAGTCAATTGGGATATTGCCAGCAGTGTCTTGGATCACATGGTTCCCTTGGAGAAACCATAGACTAAGGATGGTGTCTAAGTCATTCTTACTAATCCATTCCTTGATGGTGGGAAATTCTACTTGGGGTTTTTGATGTTTGTATTAACTCTTTAACTCTAATGGGAAAATGTATGTAATTATCCTAAAGGTCCTTTCATGAATAATCCAACCTTGTTCAATTATACAGTCTTTGAAAATGGAGGCAAGCATGTCAATATAGTAGATTACATTAGGTTTGGAAAAATTATGGTAGAGACTAGCCATTTGGACTACAACTAGGTCGTAGTATCTTCTGTTCATGGTGGAAATTTTTTGTTCTTTTTTCATGATGGGTTAAGTCTTTTCAATGGTCCAAAAGAGTTTGGACCCATTCCTATTACCCATGTTTAATGTTGCAATATCTAGGTCTATATCTTTGAAGACCCTCCCTTCATTGTTTGTAGATATATTCAACTTTGTCTCATCTTTGTACTATTGCCTCTGAGTTCTGATGGCTTCAAAACTTGTAAATTTCTCAATTCTAACTTGTTAATGGTCTCTAGGTTAATTTTTTTGTGCTCAAATTGTAATTGGACTCTTTTTAGCTCAACTTTGATCAATTTGAGTTTAAATTAGGGTATTTCATGCAAGTTTGAGGATCTCCTAAATATTTAATGGAAATGGATTACTCAAACTTAGGCTTATTCATGCCTCATATTTGATTTTTACCTTTGCCTTTATATGTTTAACTTTTTGAGCACCCTAAATATTCACCTTTGTCATTTTATGCTCTTGTGGTACTTTTTTGGCATCTATCTAGAAAATTTCATTGAATTTTTCATAAATTCCTTCAAATTATTAACCATTGTTATTTAAAAATTTCCCTTTATTTCATGTAATCATATTATTACCCTGGGATCAATGCAAGCTATTGATCATGATCTGAGATCTCAAATGTCATTGGTCATCTTTACATCTAGCCTCATGGTTTTGTAACATAACACCTTCATGGGATTTTTGAGCTTTGTATCCTACATTAGTCATTATTAGATGTGCATCTACCATGTGTTGAGCCAATGTGCTCTCAGAGCTCTACTAAATAGTCATAAGTTATTTCACACTATTGGATCATTTGGGTTTGACGAAGCACAATCCATTGATCCTACAATATCCACAAACTTTAATTAGTGCATGGTCATAGAAAGGAACTTAGGATAAACTAATTTAAGATAATTTTATTTCATGTCAATAAACATGCCATATAATTAGGCTATAATATTTTATGCTAAGTTTTAAATCATGATATCAAACGACCCTTTGAATGATATAAAACATGCCCTTTTTGTCTAGGTAAAATATTTTAAGAGCTTGAATTTGATGGCATCAAAGACATCAATGATAGCCTCGTGGGTGTTAAATTATGTTTTCAATAATATCAAATTTAAGCTCATGAATTTCCTTAGGTTTGGTGGGCTTAAATTTGACATTCTCACATACATCAATAACGACCTCACGAGCATCAAATGATGGTTGTAAGAACATCAATTTTAAGCTTTTCAAGTTCCTTTATTCCATATATCTCATATTAAATCTCTCCATCTAATAAATATCGATGATTAAGTGAGAGTCATCTGATCAAGATCTGAGCAAGTGCATGAGCAAGTGCATGCCATTGGTTCAGAGTTCTATTAACATTAAGCTTCGAATGTGAGAGCACCACATGGTTACTTTATGGGGATCCTAAGCTTTTACCCTATTGACATTAGGGAGGACCTATGGGTCATTTATCTCTACCTAAGTTCCTAATATTATGACACTTTTCATCATCATAGGACTCCTTTGGCCTTTGACATTTCAACATTGTCCTCACTCCGTTGGATCTATTTTGGGTGAGTGGTCATGAACCACTAATTTTAATCTAGACACTTGTACATGATTGGATCCTTTGAATAATTAAAGTTGAGACCTAAGTTTTAAATTAAGGTCTTATTGTATTAAAAAATACAATGACACTTTACATAAAAACTTAAGCTTAATATTGTGTTTAATAATGGAGCCCATTTAACCTTGGGAGATCTCACACTATCCAATCTTTGATTCTTCTTAAGAATAGTCCTTTGATCATGATATTTGTGATGATGAGAGATTGTTCAAAAGGGTGAAATATGGTTGAGAAAGTGGTTTGTTTGCTTTGAATTTGTGAGAAAGTGGTTTGTTTGCTTATGAGGGGGTCTGACCTCCTATCAGACCAGGCATCACCTTCCATCTTTGATAATTGATATGGAATGCATGTGTAAAAACAATAATATAAACCCTCAATTTTGCCACTAAAAATATAAATTAAGTGGCCAAACTTATAATAAAAAATTCCCCATCAAATAAATTTGTTTTGATTTAATAAATCAAGTAGAAAATTTATTTTTATTAAAATAAACTACTTTTGGGAGAGGTTTCAAATTGTAAATCTATGTTATTTTTAAAGGTTTGAATAAAATGGTAATTAAAACTACACCATGCTAAAATTATAATAAATTACATATGCAAAAATGTTATTTTAAAAAAAAAAATCCAAGGAAGTTTCAAAAAATGATAGAAACCTTTGGTATGGTCGAGTCATAGGTGGTGACATAAAAATGGTGTAACATGGCCACGTATTAGGGAATTGACTAGTGAGTTGGAGTTTACTTATCATGAGAAGATTGTGTGGAGGACAATTAGTAGATCTAACTATACAAAAGCCTAATGATGAGGAGATAAGTAGCCTAAAGACATCCTACAAACAAAATGAAGGCCTATCTAAGTCAAACAAAGGACAAATTACACAAATGATGCCTTGTATAGTAAGGATTTTGGTAAAAATAATAGTTGATTTTATGCCAAGCTTATAAAAATATGACCAAGATTTTGTTATTTCTGGCCTAGCTTCTTTACGTCCCCTTCCACCAAAATGCATTGTGTTGTAGTGGTTATCAATGGGATTTTTTGAGAATAGATTTCCAAGTGGGATGATGGTATTATATAGTGAGGAGATGATGATCATTCAAAATATCCATATTTATTGTATATTAAAAGTGAATATATTATAAAGCTTGAAAACCACTAGCATGACATCAAAACTGTTGAATATGTCTACCATCACCTATGCTAATGCATCAATATGAGTATATGAAACTCTAATTTTAATGACAACAGTTATGATTAAAGATAGATATTGATACAAAAACTCAATCTATAGATGAGGAAAAAAATTTATGATGCCAAATTCAAAGCAAAAAATATCTATGTCAAATCAAATGTCAATCAAACCCATCAAACCAAGGGTTTCATTGGTTGAATGGTGGTTAATAGATATGTATAATGTGGTTTTTAATGTTTACAATGGTGATTGGAAGTCTTACACCATGTATCTACCTATAAAGAGGGTAGTAAGTATATAAATATGTAGACTTAGTGAAATAACATCAGGCAATGGTTCCCGTATTTGAGTAGTTCTTTATAGCATACCTATGTGGTGGAACATCAAGAGAAGACCAAGAAGTAATGCGAAGGGAATGAATTGTCTATGTGGAGACTATGAGGCCATGTAGAGACTGAAATAGGTAATCTTAAATCAAGTATCTTCATGAGTCCAAATAATACAAAACCACCCAAAATAATGGTATGGCCTATGTATAGAGGAGTATGGCTTAATTTTGTGCTAATGGGCTAAGTAATAGCTACAAGCAGAGCTCTAAAACTATGTCTGAATACACAATGCATTCATGAAATTGAAAGATATCTTTTAGAAACCATTACTATAGAAAAACCATCTCAGACATTATGCATATAGATAAGTCTATTCATTATTTCCTCAAAGAATAATAAAACCCACAAGTTTCTCTCTCCCCACCGGTCTAAGAGAATTAATAGGAGTGCCTATTAAATAGGCATAAAAGGTTGTTATGCACAAGAAATAATTTTTTGTGTGAAACAAACATTAATTGTTATGGAATATTTTCATGCATAAAATAAGTGTGTAAATACTTGACACATAATAACTAACTAACTAACTCCTAATTTATCTTAACTCCACTAGTGAGTTTTAACACTTACTCTAACATTGACACATCCTCATCTATATTTTCTCATTTATTTTATAAATTTTGCCTTGAATGGATTTGTATGGATTCTCAAGATAAGTATGGTGAATACCTACTCAAATTAACATGTGTTTTTTCCTTTTGGAATGAATAACAAGTTTGTTTTATCCATCTTCAAGCTTGTTTTTAGTGTATACTTGTGATTATGCATGATTAATAATGGTAGTGTCCTACCTCCATTTCTTTTGTCCTCTCACCCTTGCATCTTTTCTAATGGATTGGATCTTTATAGGTCATGTGAAGTGTTGTATTTATTTATGTATGAAATTATATATGGATATTTTCCATTAGTGTTGATTTCATTCACCTCTTGGTTGTCCCTCTTAATTCATACATTTCCTAATACCTCCATGTTGAAACATTTATGTAAGGAGAATCCTGAGTTGGAGTTTTGTGGTCTAATCAATCTTGATTCACTTCAAAAGTACATAGACAAGTGGAGGTCAATATTTTGGTGTATCACTTCTATTTAATTTAAGTTTTCTATTTCTCTTTCCATTGATAATTGAGTATGTTAGTGTTATTTTTAGGTGTTGTATCAAGGGAGCCAGTCCTTTTAGGAGGTTCTCTTTAGTCACAGGTTATCCATAGCCTTAGAGAGATCTTACTATGTTAATTGGGTGAAAATATCCTAAAATAAGCCTCTTTAAGAGTGGAAATCAAAGTGACAATAGTAAACATGATGCTATATACTTGGTTTTCAACATGGTACCTACCCATGAATCCATAAGCATGGTTTTAACCATTAGACAGAGTATTTTTATTTCTCTTTTGATTTTTGATTTTTTTTATTCTTTAGAATTTGAACTCAATAGAGGATTATGATATGCATCATGTAGAGAATTTTATATTTATATCTCATACTTGTTCTATGTAGTTTATATGTTATAATCCTATTGATTATGTGGACTTCATTTATGTCCTTGTCATCTTCATTGTTTTTTAATTCTTTTTCCTCCAAAGCTATAAATAAGGTGTTTTGGTAACCTATAGGAAACAAAGTGATGCCAAGGAGGATACAAAAGGATAAAAAATTGAGTAAGGATATAATTTCATGGTATGATACTAGATTTAGATGGAAGATATGATTATGATGGAGGTAAGTGGGAATGTTGGTAGACCAATGGATATTGGTATCATGTATCACAAATAACATTGTTGATTATAACTGTGATGTGATTTTGGATGTTGTGTGGTTAAATACCTATAAAAATTATCTCAAAATGACCATAAGATTTTTATGCTGCTTTGTACTAAGAGTTTCTACAATTGGAGTGATTTTTGGATTATATATTATTCTAATATTAATTTCAATGAGGTATTCATCAAGAAATGAAGAACTAATTTTTTTATCTATTACTACCCTAAGGAGGTTTTCATTGTGTTTTTAATATTTATCACTTAATTACAATTTATCACTTGTAGGAATTTATAGAGTTTCAATATATATGAGCACATGCCTTAAAGGGTGCACCAAAAAAGGGGTGGGCAGATCGTTAGTGCTTCCTAAGATTTTTATTTCTTTGTACCATTCATACTATTATTCCAAATTCATTATTTAGAGTTTTTATCCATTTAAAACCTATGATTATTCCTAGTAATCATAAAATCCATAATATCTTTGTATAAAATCTTAAAACCTTGAAATATGACAGCTTAAAATCTATTAGGACGCTACAAAATCTAGAATTTGCATTATAGATCCTAGAGGTTTGCAACCACTCTCAAAAATTATAAAAGTATAAATACAAAATGTAACTTAAAGTATAATAAACTATGTTTCCATGTATAAATGTCAATTATACTTGGATGTTTATTTTATAATTATACTACCTATTTTAGCCTATTTTCCTACTATGTCGATTGCACTGACTCTATCATTCATCTCATCATACTACATCAACCAAGATGATACTATAATTCATAGTATGTCAGCTAGGTAAATAATATTCAATGGAATTGACCTATTTAATCTTGTTATAAAATATTTTAATCCACATTTTATAAAACTAGGTCAACCCAACCAACCTAGTCTGAGACATTACAACTGTTCATTACCACCAAATGAGGTTGAACCAACTGACCTTGTTAGATAAATTATAGGGAGAATTTAGGGTCAATATTTGCCTATAAATACCCCTTTAAATTCATTTTTAAAGAGATGATCATTCAATTTTATGTCATTATAGCTCATTAATATGCTTATATTACCATTTGAAGGTCCATTTCTTAGGTTTTTGCCTTGGAGTATTAACATTCATCTTGTGGATATCTTAGATCATAAAACAAGTATTGTAGCCTAGAGCTAATCTATCTTAGTGATAATTACAAGCCACAACAACCTCTTGAAAATTACCATTCGATAATGGAGAGATTGAAGAATGAGAGGTTCACTTCAATAGGGTAAGTATATTTTTAGCTCTTCATTGTGTTAAGTCGATGTTGCATAAATAATATATTGTATTGTATCTCTCTTTGCTTAGGTTACCTATATATTGTCTTGAATATAATTATGTTTGATTATTTACTATCTTCACCCTTTATTCCATAAGATTTTGTGAACATTAAATTAGCTTGAATTTGTGTTTAGTACATTAGTTTAGCCATATAAAATATGAAAATTGGTAACTTGAGCATGGCTAATGACACCCAACACATAGGTCCCTCCTATTTTCTTTCATGAACCTCATAGGTATCTTTTCACTGATTCCTAGTCATCTATATCCTTTTAGACCTGATCCCATCTCATCTAGACTACTCTTTCCATTACAAATCCATCCCTATAAGTCTCATTAACTAAGGACAATAGCACCCAACATGGACTACAATGTTGGTGCCACTATTTTCCACTTTTAGTGCTCCTATCCAAGTGCATTTTTGACCCCAATATTTAGTTCATTTTAGTTTTCCACCCTTTTCCTTGTTGACCTAATGTGAGTAAATTCAACCCATGACTAATAGATCCCTATAAAATCCCATTCAAAGATCATTTGGAAAGGGTTGGCAGTTATCACTAAGCAAACAAGAATACAAGCAAGACTACTCAGGAAATATTCCCTATTATCTACATATAGCCAACTAATACACTTACAAGATTATAATATTTACACCAATCCGTAGCCACCTTAAGCACATATAGTTTAGAATTTTTCATCTTCATACGCACTATTATACAAAGCACATCAAGTGGTATAACTACATAAGTATTGATCCCTCTTTGGAGTAATGGTATGTAGGTAGCATGCCCACATAAGTGGTGTGGATAAATATTCAGTGAATCTTACACACTAAATTCCCCCAACCCCATTTTTCTAAAAATTTTTCAAAGCACAAAGTATTATAGGGTTTGAAGACAAAACTTTCTATATAGGAAGTTTCATGAACATCCAACATTTGAAACTTCATAGGTAGGGTCACATAGACACAACACATAAAACCTAAGAAGCTTTGTTCTCTTGGACAACAACAATAAAGGTGGACTACAATGTTAGTGCCACTAGTGTCCTATTTTGCTTATCCTATCCAATCATAGAAAGAAACTCTAGATCCTGAATTGTGGCACTATCCCAATCCTGCACAATGAATTCCAAACCTGATAATAGCCATTTTAGTCAGTTTCTAACTAAGTCTTATGTTCTCTCCCTTATTAATATTTTTAGAAAGATTAAAATTATAGTCAAATTACACAAATTATTAGATTAATTATTTCATATTTATTTACTAATTTTACTACTTAGACCCTTTAATTAAATTAGGAATAATACACTAATTTTTCTAAAACTGTTAAATTATTTGGTGAACCTGACTTACTTCATTTGCACATAAAAACCCTAGGGTAAATTTCCTATTGATTTTTCCTATATTTTTTTGATTTTTTATCTAGATATTAAAATAAAAAATAATCATGAAATTTTAAAATTTCATAGTAATTTTAAAATAATTTTCTTTCAAACCTTAGTTGCCCATACTAGGTCCCGATATTTTCTTAGTAATTTTCTAATTTTTTTTAATTTTTACTAACATATTAAAATCATAAATCAACTTGAAATTTCAAAATTCAATAGTAATTTTTAGAAAAAATATTTTTCAAAACCCTAGTTGCACATCCTAGGTACCCTTAAATCACAATTTTTTCAATAAATTTCTGATTTTTTTACTTGAATAACTAACTCAAAAATTCACTTTAAATTTCAAAATTTCATAGTAATTTTCAAAATAATCATATTTCAAACCCCAGTTTCATATAATATATCCCATTTCTTCTTGAGGTATCACCTTACAGGTTTGTGATCTTCCTCCTTACATCTCTTCCTTTAAGATGAAGTGAAAGACTTAGTGCCAACCCTCCTAAATTCACCTAGATTCCTTCAACTTGACCATATACCATAGATAAACAACCAACTCAAGCTCCTGCTATAGATCCTACACATCCAAATTACACCAATTTCAATAAGGTGATGAGAAGTATGAGAATAATAATGATGATACAAACACTGATTTTCATCATCCACCACAACATATTCTTGATCAACTTCCACCAATTATTAATAATGAATTTATCCTCAACAAATATTTGATTCTACAAAGTTTTCAAGAAAGACTCAGGGACCATCCCCGAGATCTTAATCTTATTTTACAATCTATTATGGAAATCAAAAAGGCTAAACAAGTTGAGTCTTCCATTCCTTAAGAACAACCAATTGTAAATGACACCATGGGGGAAACTATGTCTCAACAACTACTTATAGCAGCCCAACCTGCTTCTATGCCACCAATGACAACTAGTACATCTTTTTCTCTTAATGTGGTAGCCCTTGTACAAGATATATGATCTCTTCAATCCAAGGTGATACATCTTGAGCAAGGTGCCTCTAGACCTATGCAAGATTTGGATTCTTTTACTCTATTACATACATGATTAACACATCACATTAATTCTACACCCTTGATACAAGGCTTTATTCAACCTAAACTTATTCTATATGATGGAAAGGGTGATCTAGAGACACATTTGAGATCTTTTCACACAACATGATTGGACTATGTACCAAATGATTTGCTACTTACCAAGCTATTTCCATGGAGCTTAAAGGATTATGATTTACAATGGTTCTATAGTCTATCAAATCAGTCAGTCAATGCATTTAATCCTTTAGCTAACATTTTCCTAGATAATTTTAGTGTTAACATTGATGATAAGGTTTCATATGCTGAAGTTGTACAACAAAAACAAATCTCAAATGAGCATCTCATAGATTATGTTCTTTGACAAAAGACTATTTTGACTAAGATGACTAGCCCCATGGTCAATCAATAGTTACAAGATCTCTTAAAATAAAGTCTTCTACCATCTTTACATGAATCAATTATGTTCAAAATATTCTCTTCCTTCACTAAATTATGTCACTCACTAAAGGAAAGATAAGTCAAGTTAATTTCAATGGGCAAACTCAAGTACACGAGAACATAAAAAATAACAAACAAGAGCAATAGAAAAGTCCCATACAAAGTAAAGGTCAATGATAACAAAATTAAAAATCAATCGATAGTTAATATGGCTTCTAAGCCCCCTTAGCATGTGGTTTTATTAACACCTCCTTGGTGAACATTTACCAATCTACCAGTTTCTCCAACCATATTTTTACAACAACTATATGAATATAAGATCATATCAATCCCTCCTATTAAAAAAGTTGACCCAATAAATCCTCTTACATGGGGATATAATTATCATACATTTTTTGTGTTTCATAAGGCACCAATCCATACAACAAATAGATGCATCAATTTGAGACACAAGATATATGATTTGATAGAAGGAAATCATATTGATCTTAGCACTTCAATTTAGCCTCCTCAAGTAAAGCAAACATAAGATAAAGACTTGAAAATATTATTAGATCCTTTTCCACAATATTTTAAATTATCATCGAGGATGAGTTAGATTATCATGCACTCTTTATCAGAGCTTACATTCATAGTCATCCTATTCATACTATTCTCATAGATAATGGATCTAGTATGAACATGTGCACTATGCCATTATTGTAGCATTTAGGATATTTATAACATGATATTACCTCAATGGAAATAATTATCAATAAATTCATTAGGTACATACAAAATTCATTGGTTGAGATTGTACTTCCTCTACAAGTTGGTCCAACACACTTGACTACATTTACTATAGTTCTTAGTGTAGGAGTTTTTGATATGTTGGTTGGCCATGGATTCAAAAACTTTGAGAAGTACCTACTACATTTCAAAGATGCATGAAATTAATTCATGCTAATTAGGTTGTTACAGTTGGTGGAGTTCTATATGAGTTACCACTCCCCACTTCAGAGACATTTACTATTTCATAGTCACCAGTTTTAGTTTTGCCACCATTTTTAGTTTTGCCACTAGTTATAGTTCCTCCTCCAATTCTAATTTAGACTCAGTTGAGGCATCCATTGACATCAAAAAGAATTCATATACCTCCATAGATTTAGGATTCTAGATAGCTTCCAGCTATATTGTTCACACCTAGGGTAGTATCATTAATATCTCATGTATCTACTCATAGAGCACATGTTTAGAGAGCTTCTTCTACTACTAGATGGGTCCCTAAGAGACATATAGTTGCATCCACTTCTCATAGTTATATGAGGACCTCATACTCAGTTTCTAATTCAAATATTTTAGAGCATTTATAACATATACAACTTTTAGAACCACAGTCTCAGCGCTTCTATCATGCTTCATGATCATGCATGATCTCTTTCCTTGATACATGACAACATGATAGGAAGTCTCCCATGAGACTCATCATTTAGTATCATCCCTTCCCACCTTACTTGTATATAGCTTCTCTTTAATTAATTATACATAGTTCCTTCTCAATATTTTATACATAGTCTTCCTATGATTGATTGTACATAGGTCAAATCTTAAAAATTCAAAAAAAAATCAAAATATAAAAAATCCAAAAACATTAAAATATTTTAAAATACAAAAACATTCAAATAATTCAAAAAACACCAATAATATTTCAATTGTATGCATCATCCATGCTTTAAATTTTTACTATCATTCTAGACTTACATTTGTTATTCTATATTACTATTTGTTGATTTATCTACATTAACATGCTTCACTTGATCTTTTTTGAGTGTGTACAATGACATCCAGATCCTTGATTGCTTCACTCTACCCATTGAGGGGGCATCCTAATTCATAAATTCAAGATATATACTATTATATCTTCCCTTTGGGGCCATATTCTACATGACTACACCATCCAAGTTATGTCATTACTACACCACACACTCTAGCTATCATGTTGGTGTACATTAATCACTAGTTTACATAGATTAATCTATAGACACTCACTAGTATACAACACTCATGTGTTTTATTAGAATATACATAGTCTTGTACTACATGTCTTACGTACTTCCAAATTATTACTTTGATTAGTTATATGAGATTGTATTTCTAGTTTTTACATTCTTTCCTTTCTTGCTTTGTGTAACTAGATGTGATTTAATTTCTTAGTTCTAGTTTTATCTCCTGTATGACATTTGCCAATGTCCTTTTCTTCTATTATTATGTGTGCCTTAGTATATTTTATAATGTCCTTTTCTTGTCCTCTTCTATGTGATTGTGGCTTTCACACCAACCTTGCTTATTTTATTGTGGCAAAAAATTGAAAAATTAATCAAGCAATAAGCGTACAAGGTAAGAAGTAAGAATCATACAAGAGTCACCAAGGGGTCAATTGAACAAGGGACATGGGCACATGTCACTCAAAATAGAAATAAATCATATAAGGAATGTTCAAATACCACATACACATACAATAAAATAATACTAAATGATGGTAAATGATGAGTCTCATGGGAGACTTCCACATCATGCATTATTCTTGATTTCTTGGATGCCATGATGGACATCATGTTCCATCCCTCCTTGAAAACTAAAAACTAACAACTAAAAAGACTTATAATTCTAATATAGTACATTACACATGCTATTACATTATTATATCTATTTAGGCATACCCTTGATCTAACAAACTCTCATGATAAACCAAGCTATATCTTGAGATATCTTGTTGATTATCATTACTATATCATTATATCTTTACAACATAACACACTTATATGGATGTTTCTACCAAGGGTATTAATTTTAGGGTCTTCACTCCTACCCTCAAAATATGGAAAAATAAATAGGGCTTTTGTCATAGAGAACAAAGCTCCTAATGATAAAAAAATCAGCTTTCAGAACACCTAAAAAACAACTAAACATCAAACCAGATAGATAGTGAAAATGTAAAAATAATTATCAGATTTAGCCTAAGAAAATAAAATAAAGATTAAAATACAAAATCAATGCCACTACTATCCATTTTTAGCATTCCTATGTAAATAGTATAAAAACTAGACTTTCTAGAAGCAACCAAAAAAGTATGTTCAGCTATAGTTTTGCACAATCAGACCAATTCAGAATCAATAGTTTTCAATAAACCTTTTATTAGAGAATAAAAATATAGGGGGAATCATGCATGACATGATGTCTCTCACTTTTATTTTTAGATATAATAATCGGTACAACATCTAGATCATTATCCATATTTCAGACACTAGTGATTATGGGTAATGTGCACAACACATTTATTTTCTTTTCTTTTCAAGTTCAGTATTACCTAGGAATTCTCAGTAATTTCATGCTTTATTCTATCTATAGGTGGTTGGCATCATTTTAGAGTGGATTTAATGTAATCCTTACTTCTACATTTCAGAGTGGATTTCATATAAGTTTAGTGGACTAGTTTTGGAGTGGCTTTCATACAAGCCTAATCTCCATTTTTCAGAGTGGTCAAGAGTGGCTCAGTTTCTATCATAAATTTAGATATCCATGCCAATATTATTATATAATAATACATTCATGGGATTATGATCCATCCCATATGACACATATCCATATTGGTATCAATTCATAGCTTCAATTCATAGGGCAATGATAGAGCTAAAGGAATAACTAGCTTTTGTATTCTTGAGCCACTTATTCAGAGGGATTGGACATATAGTCCAAACATCAATTAGCACACACATGAGCACCTAACTTCACTTATTGGGAAATTATGGAGCCAAAGGGCTAGCCATTAAATTCTTGAGCCACTTCTAGGGAATTGAACACTCAGCTCCATTCATGATATTACTCTTTTACAACACATGTCTAGCATCACTCATCATCATAATATATTTTTTATTAGTCTACATACCTGATGAGGTGTATTTGTTCCTCTCTCTTAATCTCTCTCTTACCCAGCTTTTGTATGTTCTTATTTTAGATATATCATCTTTGTTTTCTCTTATAGATTTGCACTTCATAGTGTGCTCTATATATATACACCCATCATCACACAGTTTCATGGGATTTACCCTTATAGCTAAGTTTAGCTATGCTTTCTATTTTTCCTTTATCTTAGTATTTCACTTTACTGCATCACTAGAATAAAGTGAAGGAAAATGTAGTCATATAAAATGTGAAAATTGGTAATTAAGCATAGATAATGACACCCAACCCATAGGTCCATCCTACCTACTTTCATGACCCTCATAGGTTAATTTTCACTAATTCCCAATCATCTATAACCTTTTATACCTGATCCTAGCTTAGCTAGACTACTTTTTCTATGACAAATCCATCCCCTTAGGTCCCATCAACTAAGAACAATAACAACTCACTTGCACTACAACACTGATGTGACTATTGTCCACTTTTGGCACTCTTCTCCTAGAACATTTTTGGCCCTAATAGTTAGTTCCTTTTTGTTCCCTATCATTCTCCTTATCAACTTAACATGAGTACATTCAACCCATGACGAGTAGATCCATATAAAATCCCATTCAAATATAATTTAGAAAGGGTTTGTAATTATCACTAAGAAAGCAAGAATAGAAGCAAGACTACTTAGGCAATATTTCATATTCTCTATATATAACCACCCAATACACTTAAAAGATTATCCTAATCTTTACACCAATCCCTAGCTCGTTAGGTTGTGGAGCTAAAAGCTTCAATTATGCAGATGAAGAGAAGGTTGCTAAAGTTCCAGAAGAACCGGCATTGGCAGTATGACTAACATCGGTCATGATGAATGTAAAAGGCAACCGATGTCAGCAGGTAGTCGGCCAACATCGGTCAGCACCAGTTAGACAGGGACCGATGTCGGTTGCCTGTGTGTTCCAGAACTGTTCGATGCATGAATAGTTAGTTGAGTGAATGAAGTGTTTGCATGTAAAGGCTATTTCGAGTCTTGAGCTACATGGATAATATCCTAAATTAAGAGTCTAAGTTATTGTTTAAGTCTGGGATCTATTTATAGACCCATTGGCATGTATTGTAATTATGAGCTAATAAGGAAGGAAAGGAAGTTCCTTCCATTGTAAGATCATTGAGTTGCAGGTTGTTGCAAGCTCATAGGAGAT
The DNA here is from genome assembly GCA_037957365.1 of Torreya grandis. Classification (NCBI taxonomy): domain Eukaryota; kingdom Viridiplantae; phylum Streptophyta; class Pinopsida; order Cupressales; family Taxaceae; genus Torreya; species Torreya grandis. The sequence continues at coordinate 3,283,408 of JARHVA010001343.1, read as the reverse complement.
CTACATGTGTAAGTATGGTCTATTGAATTGCAGGTTGCAGGTTCATGGGAGATCAACTTGAAGTACTATAGAGTGCTTGGTGTACTGGCAGGGTTATTACTAACTGGTTGGAGAGGTGAACACCAATTCTGTGTGTGAGTTATGTGTTGGGACCATTTTTGGTAGGAGAGTGTTTTGAAGAAGAATTACTGTACACTTGAGGTGTGGGAAACCTCTGTAAGGTGGAAGAGTGTGGCAGATCTTTACTGTATTCTTTTCTATAAAGTGTTAATACAAGATAGTGTATTGTCTCTCATATTTTGTGCTATTGGTGAATTATAGTTACTTGTGCTTCTGGTTATTTCCACATGTTTAATTGCTTATATTTGGTAATCATATTGTGCTCTTTCTGAGGAGCAAGATCCTAACAGGTGGGATCAGAATAGGTGTGTTTGTTCTTGGATTCCCCTATAATTAGTATCAGAGCTTTTGGTTGGGATACTAATAGGTTGGTTCAGATCTGGTTAGTGTGTGTTTTGATTACAGGTTATTCACAGGGTTTCTGTTTGAGTGGGAGTTGAGCAATGGCAGAAGACAGTAAGCTAAGAATGGAGAAGTTTAATGGCAAGAACTACCAATTATGGAGGATGCAGATTGAGGATTATCTGTATCAAAAAGATTTATACTTACCGTTGGGTGGGGTTGATTGCAAGCCTCAGGATATGAAGGATGAAGAATGGGAGGTTATTGATCGGAAGGCTCTAGGATCTATAAGATTGAGTCTTGCATTGTCTGTGATTTCTAGCTTATCACAGTGTAAGACAATGGTGGAGTTGATGGAATCTTTGGCAAATTTATATGAAAAACCCTCAGCTTCGAATAAGGTATTTCTTATGAAGCATTTATTTAATTTGAAAATGTTGGATGGTGGATCTGTTCATAGTCATCTTAGTGATTTCCATGGTTTGGTAAACCAGTTAAGTTCAATCAATATTGTATTTGATGATGAAATTAGAGCTCGCTTAATCTTGTGTTCATTACCTGAAAGTTGGGAAGGTTTGGTAATGGCAGTTTCTAACACTGTGTCTGCTTCAAAAGTCTTAAAATTGGATGATGTTGTGAGTGTGATCTTGAGTGAAGAGATACATAGGAAAAGCATAGGTGAATCATCAGGGAATGCTTTGAGTGTTGAAGGCAGAGGAAGGCAAAGAGAGAAGATGGAGCATGGGAGATCAAGGTCAAGGATAGACAGGAGATCTAAGTCAAGGTATGGCAGAATAACCTACTGGAAATGTGGAAAGCAAGGGCACATAAAGAGAGATTGTTGGGAGAATGAAGATCAGCATGAAGGACATGAAGAAGAAGCAGATGTTGTGGATTACGTTGTACAGGATGCTCTGGTATGTTCTTTGGATAGATTAGAATCTTGGGTTTTAGATTCTGGTGCCTCTTTTCATGCATCCCCAAATAGGGAATTTTTTCATGAGTATGTCAAGGGAGACTTTGGAGAAATTTGTGTAGGGGATGGTAAGCCTTGTCATATGGTAGGCAAAGGGAAAGTGAAGCTGAAATTGCAGACAGGTAACACATGGGTGTTAAAGGAGGTCATGCATGTCCCAGTTCTGGAGCGGAATTTGATTTCTATAAGAAGTTTGGGTGATGAGGGTTGCATAGTAACTCTCACAGTGGACTCTTGGAAGGTTACCAAGGGTACACTTGTTGTAGCTAGAGGTAAGAAAGTAGGTACGCTTTATCTATCTACTTGTATTATTGATTCTCTTTCTGGGTTATCTACTTCAGCTGTAGATTTGAAGATGTGGCTTAATAGGCTTGGTCACATGAATAAGAAGGAGATGCATTTTCTTGAGTCAAAGGATATGATTTCAGATTTGAAGAGCATGAATCAATATTTCTGTATGCAGAAGAAGAAAGTGACGTTTCTTGAGAGATCTGATGTTAGTGACAAGAACAGGAAAGCCTTGGTTTTCAAGGAGAAGGTGACAGACAGAGTTCAGTACAAGGGGCAAAGGAATTCTAAGTAGAGCAAGGGTGATTTGGACAAGGGTTTGATCCAAAAAGAGCTCATGGGAAAAATTTAGTTCTCACTAGAAAAACACAGAGACCGACATCGGCAGGAAAACCAGCATCGACGTCCACACAAGGACCGACGTCAGCTATGTTCAGCCCGACATCGGTGACTCAGGGTAGATAACTATCAGCATCAGCCAGGGGGAACCAATGTCGGCAAGGAGGCAGTCACAGGGAACCGACATCAGTCGGGTGCAGACTGAGATGTGACCGGAATCGATCACTGAGATGAATTTTGGGTGGATAGCAAGCTATCAAGGAGTCTCAAGCGCCCATATGGAGGACTAAAAAGGGTAAGTAAGCCTCAATTCATCATTTCCCTTCTTTACACTACTTGTTGCTCACTTATGGTATAGAACCAGGAAGTTATTGAAGAAGCAGAATAGGTAGATCCAGGAAACAGTGGGAGCTTGGCATGGATGGAGGATGTGATTCCTTGGAGGATAACCAAACAGGAGTTTTGGGTAGAGTTTCCAGCTGGAAGTAAGCATTGAGAGACGAATGGATGTTCAGGATGAAGAAGAGCGGAAACAGATACGTGAGACAGAAGGCCAGGGTATATGGTCTTGTATAAGTTGTAGGGCAATGAAGGTTTGATCATTGTGTTTCTCTTTACCAGGTTGGATAATATTAGCTACATTATCATATTACTGTATGATGTGCTTGTTGCAAGGTTACATATATAGGGTATTGCTGAACTAAAGGTAAAGCTAGTTCAGAGGGATGTCATGAGGAATCTAGGAGCAACAAGATTCTTTGGCATGAGTGTGTTTTAGAGACATGGAAGGTCATATGTTGACTTTGTTTTAGGATGATTGTGTGAGACCGGTTAGCACGCCGATGGTTAGATTTTTCACAGAATAGTATCTTGATTCACATAATGAGGTTGAGTACATTTGTACTAAACCTAAGTTTTCCCAAGCAGTGGGAGTTGTCACAAGTTTGGGGTCAATCCGAGAAAGAAATATTGGAGGGCAGTTCAGTGGGACCAGCAACAGGTGCACATGCTATGCAGGGTCAAGTTCTTTTCTACATGGTTTATAGATGCGGATGTGGCAGGTAATTTGGATGATAGGTGTTACACTATAGGATTTGTGGTGGTTGGTCTTCAAGAGTAATCTTGAAGAGGGATACAAAGCCAAGGGAACAAACTAGACAAAGTACAGGTATAGGTACAGTTGCAACTATTTATCTCCAAGTGGGAGATTGTTAGGTTGTGGAGTTAAAAGCTTCAATTATGCAAATGAAGAGAAGGTTGCTGAAGTTCTAGAAGAACCGGTGTCGATAGTATGACCGACGTTGGTCATGATGAATGCAGAAGGCAACTGATGTTGGTAGGTAGTCAGCTGATGTCGGTCAGCACCAGTTAGATAGGGACCGATGTCGGTCACCAATGTGTTCCAGAACTGTTCATTGCATGAACAGTTAGTTGAGTGAACGAAGTGTTTGCATGTAAAGGCTATTTTGAGTCTTGAGCTACGTAGATAATATCCTAAATTAAGATTCTAAGTTATTGTTTAAGTCTGGGATCTATTTATAGACCCATTGGCATGTATTGTAATTATGAGCTGATAAGGAAGGCAAGGAAGTTCCTTCCATTATAAGATCATTGAGTTGCAAGTTGTTGCAAGCTCATAGGAGATCTATGTGTGTAAGTATGGTCTATTGAATTGCAAGTTGCAGGTTCATGGGAGATCAACTTGAAGTACTATAGAGTGCTTGGTGTACTGGCAGGGTTATTACTAACTGGTTGGAGAGGTGAACACCAATTCTGTGTGTGAGTTGTGTGTTGGGACCATTTTTGGTAGGAGAGTGTTTTGAAGAAGAATTACTGTACACTTGAGGTGTGGGAAACCTCTATAAGGTGGAAGAGTGTGGTGGCTCTTTATTGTATTCTTTTCTTTAAAGTGTTAATACAAGATAGTGTATTGTCTCTCATATTCTGTGCTATTGGTGAATTCTAGTTACTTGTGCTTCTGGTTATTTCTGCATGTTTAATTTCTTATATTTGGTAATCATATTGTGCTCTTTTTGAGGAGCAAGATCCTAACAGGTGGGATCAGAACAGGTGTGTTTTTTCTTGGATTTAGAAAGGGTTTGTAATTATCACTAAGAAAGCAAGAATAAAAGCAAGACTACTTAGGCAATATTTCATATTCTCTATATATAACCACCCAATACACTTAAAAGCTTATCCTAATCTTTACACCAATCCCTAGCCACCTCAAGCATATCTAGTTTAGCATTTTTCATTATCATACACACTATTGCATAAATTACATCAAGTGGGAGAACTACATATGGCTTGAACCCTCTTGGGAGTATTGGTATGTAGGCAACATGCCTACACAAGATGTGTGGTTACATGTTCAATGAATCTTACACAAACTATCCCCCCTTATTTCTTGAAGTTTGTCAAAGTATAAGGAGTCTAGGGTTTAAATACAAAATTTTCTCTATAAGAAGTTCTAAAGACAATCAATAGTTGCAACATCATAGACAGGGTCACACAGACACATGAATAAAACCCATAAAGCTCAGGTCTCTTGGAGAATAGTGGTATAAGTAAACTAAAATGTCAGTTCCACTAGTGTCCTATGTTAATTTTCCTATCCAATCATAAAATGAAATCTAGATCCTGATTTATGAAACTATCCCAATCTTGTACAATGAATTCTAGACCTTGAAACAATTGTTTTACCTAGTTTTAAATTAAAAAAATTAGTATCTTAATTATTACATATTTATTTACTAATTTTACTACTTAGACCCTTTAAATAAATTAGGAATAATACACCAATATTCCCAAAACTGTTAAATCAATTAGTTAATTTTCCTTTATCACATTATAAGACCTAGCTAGGGTTATTTCATGATCACATTTGAATATATGCAATATAAATCTCTTCATTGATATTATGTAGTAATATATCCCTTAGTTAGGTTTAATCAATCCACAACTTGTCATGAACATGATATAACAAAGTATTGCCAAGCAGATTGTTAGTTGATTACCTTCTCAGAACTTGGATATTATTAAGTAGGATAAGTTGTAGATTTGTATTATTTCTCTTACATACATTATAGTGAACTTAACATGAATCTAACCCTTGTACTTTATCATTTTTATTTTTAGTCAACTGGATTGAGCCTTGTCAACCTAGTTTTATTTTTTATGTGTAGGTTTTCAACTAAGGCGAGTCTGTCGACCTAGTTTCATTTTTGGGTGCAAGTTCTCAAAGGGGTGAATCCTATCGACCTAATTCTATATTCTATGTACAGGACTAAAAACTCATTTAAATTACTTAGTCAAATAATAATTCAACATTCTTAGTAAAAACTTGTTCTATCTTTAAGGTTCACTCTTACCAAACTATTAATTTATATTTGTCAATTATTTGAATTTTTGTTTTTGTTTCTCAATAAAATAAATCAATACTAAAAAAATTTATTTTATTTTTTCTATTTTGTTAAAATTATAGACACAATGGGTTGGGGGGAGTAGTCGGTTGGTCGGGTACTTCCATTGCGGCTCTGCCCATCAGTGTTCAAGTCACCCACCAGCCCCGTGGTACCGGTATTAGTCGTGTCTAGCCAGTGACGCCGGTCACGTTAAAAAGTTTACCTGGCTTTCAATAAAAGTGAAAAAATTATAGACAAAATCAATTAGATTAAGTTGGTTGACCTAGTTTGTTTTGTATTTTTCAATAATTAAACTTGATTGAGATGGTTGACCTAGTTTGTTCTAACATTTTTTTAGAATGATATGTTTATTATTAGAATTCAACTAGATCGACTTGGATGAATCTATAAGACTTTTCCAACCTAGTATAATTTAATCTTACTATATTTCTTCCCAAAAATCAACTACATTGATGCTATCGACTATGTAGTTCATAGATAGCTCAGTTCAGTTGGTGGCCAAACTAGTTTGTTTTGCCTATATTTTTAGACATAATTCAATAGTTGTATGACTTATTTTAGTATGTGGATGACCTAATTTATTTCCCCCCCTATTTTTAGACATAGTTCAATAGGTGGATGACTTAGTTGAATAAATGGATGACCTAGTTTATTTTTCCCATATTTTAAGACACATTTTACTAGGCAGCCAACTTATTTCAATAGGTGGCCAACCTTTTTTTGCCTCTATTTTTTGAAAAAATCCATTAGGTGGTTGACCTAATTTATTAGGTGGATTAATTAGTTTAATATCCCAATAAACTCATAAGTATGTCTTATTTTTAGCTTCTAATTAGTCAAGAACTTTGCATAATCTAGTATTTAGATCAAAACCTTGCTTATATTATCACTTAAAATGAAATTATCAAATTCATTCTTTCATGTCTTCCTAACCCCAAACCAATTACTGCATCATCTAGTACAATTGAGGTTATACACTTTATTCCTCTTCTTATTACCAATATTAGGAATCTTCCACCCATTAATCCCTTCCCTACAATGAATATATGAAATACTCCTCCTACAACCACTAACATTCCTACCACTAAAAATATTACTCTTCTCATTGATACAACTCAAAATTTTACTTAAATTATTCAACAAATAAATATTATGCAAAAATTAACAATTAATAAATGATGTTAATGCAATGTAATATCTTAAAAATGACTAATAAATCACCTCAAATCATCATGACTCAACCAAATCAAAATTTTATCCAACCTCCTCTGAAAAAGTTTAGAAAACTCTCACATAGGGTCAAATATAGAAACCATTATGACAATAAAATCCATTGTTACATTTCTCAAACAATATCTCAGTCTATTAAATAGATTATATAATGATAAATACTCTATGTCTCTAGAGTTTGCCTATAGGAAAAAATACATAAAGAGGAAATCCACAAATAAACTAAAAGTTATGGCACACCTTTTTCATTTTCAATACCATGTAAAGAGGATGCAAGAGAACAACATATTTAGTAAGGAAAGAGAATACCAGATTTATAATTATAGATATCTTAATAGGATACCCAAGGGCTCTTCACAACCTACATTGGGTAATGGCTACTTGAAAGAGGCTCTAATACCATGAAATATTTTTGAAAACTCTCACCCATGGTAAAATATGCAAACCATTACCATATTAAAATATATTGATGCATTGATCAAACAATATATCATTATATTATACATAAATAAATAATACAATGACAAATCCTTTATATCTATAGAGGTTATCAAATACAATGAATATTTCTTGAAAATATAGGCAAGCAAGATCAATCATATTTAATAAATTAAGCTGAAAGATCAATCATAAGTAAGAGATCAAGATAAGAGATCAAATATAACTAGGAGATAAGGCTAAAAGATGAAACATATGACTAGGAGATAACTATCCGTAAAGGATAAATCTAACTAAAAAATATCCCCATAATATGTAAGATATAAAAATGTAATATCTCATAATATCTAAAATAAATCAAATGAAATATTGATAAATAAGTGGGTGCAAATAACTAAATACCTAGATGAACATGATCTAAGGTAAGCAACCTACTCTAGCATCCTCTTAGAGATACAAATGGAAATATCAACCCTCAACCTCTTTGTATACCAAAATTCTTCAACATCATCAAAATGAACCTTTAACTCATTTCATTGTATCCATAAATTTTTAATTTTTTTTTCCAACTATTACATATGATGGGACTAAGGACCCTGCTATCTTTCTCAAGATACTTAAAAATATCTATAAAGAATGGGTCCAAACTGACATTTTGCTACCACTAATCTCATAGCTAAAACCTTTATCAATGATGCACTTGGATGGTATAATAAACTCCTATACATTTCATTACACAACAAGAAGATTTAGTCAATGCTCTAGTGAAGGAATTCCAAAAATAGGATCTTCCTAAAAACTACTTTATCCACTTCAACAATACTAAGTAACTTTATAGATAATATTCTCACACTTTCATAAAATTATGGAAGTATCTATCTCACAAAGTGGACCACAATAATAAGGATGATATTGTATTAGAACTATTTGTTACCACTCTTAAATCTCCTCTTCAATACAAATTTTAGATGTTTTCCCACACAACTCTAGTAGAAGCCTTATATCAAGTAAAAAATCAAGATTTTATTCTAACTTAATTTGAATCACATTATCTAACTATTATATCTCATATTTGAACCCTTGAGAGGATGTTTGAATCCCTCTAAATTGACCTATACAATGGGATTAGTCTTAGGTTATGGGTGACCTCTAAGTAGACTAAACCTCTAGATTATAGATTTAGCTCCCCTTGATGTATTAGTTAAACTCCCAAAACTATACTACTAGTTTGAAAAGGAAAATGGAGAAGAATAAAATTCAATAAAACTAACTAAGGGGGTGATACACTAAATCAATTGATCACTACCAGCCAAATGAATGTGCCCATATAGAACATGAGACTAATATGAACTTACACTATTCCCAATCTAAATAACTCACATTAGAATTTCAATTTGGAGGTTATGATATATGTTTAGGATAGGAGGAATAATTAATAGGTATATAATGAAACTAATTAATAGGTAAAATCACTCAACCCTCACACTTCACTTGAACACTTCACATAACCCTCAAAAGAAGGTTTCAAACTGTATACATGTATTAGAATAGGACAACATGTCTAGGAAGACATGAAAAATTACTAGACAAGATCATCTATCCATTAATAGACACTAAGTTTATTCACAAGATAATGAAAAATCAATAGTATCTATTGATCTAAGGCATACAAATGAGTAGGGATTCTCTATACTTAGGTGGAGAATCCATTCTTAGCCATTCAAGGATTATTTTATAGCAAGATGAGAGAGGAGGAGAAAAAGAAACAAACATAGGTAGTCCATCATTATAATTTTTCTTAACTTTTTTTATAAAATAGAATAAAATGGACATAAATCCATGGAGGATGTGTTTTTAATTTATTTCTTTAAGTATCATTACCAATTGCTTATGATATTCATTATGTAGATTGGCATAAGAAGATACTTGGGAAATATTACGTTCCTGGTTCTATCTCCTTCATTTCAAGGCTACACCTTTACATTTAAAAGGATACTTACAAAGTTATTAAATGACATGTATCATGGTTGAGGAACTTATATGCCAACCCTTCTCTCTTTTATACCTTTTATACTAGTAAACCTATAATTGAACTTGAAGTTTCTTGATGGCACTCTTTTCTCCACCAAACTTAGGTTTTGTATTTGATAAACATCCATACAATTGTTTTCTTCTTTAAAACCATATATTAAGTCATAGATGTATTTTGACTTTATTGAATATCATGTCCAAGCTTTAATCTTCACGTGTACTCATCAAGGGGTAATACTAGAGGGAACATTCTACTATATGAACTATGAACTAACTTATGAGATAATTTTAGGCCTTAAATATGATATAAGGTGATTTTTAAGTATTACACCATGTTTAAAACTATGTCTTTCAGGTTTATATACTTCAATCCACCCTTAAAAAGCCTATAATTAAGCCTGTTAGGTAGGGTTTTGAGAGATTGGTCTCTTTTACTCAACATAGTGATCTTGTGCATCCTTTATTGCATTGAGAGGAACTAATAAGGGTCATTAAACACCTTATGATATTTTTCATGCTTATAAAGTCATTTTATTTTATTTATAAACTTTCCACCATCCTATTAGATCATAAACAGACCTATAACCATGCATTTTAGGCTATTTACCATACAATCTAAGCACACTCTTCCAATTTATGGCTTGAGAAGATGCTCAAGAGACTTATTAAGGTCATTAATGTCATTTCAAGGATCATATAATCCAATTTAGGCACTTCGAAGGTTTGTGCATGGTATAAGTTACATGACTTCTAAAATATTGTTCATACCCCTGAGGGCTTCAATTATTGAAATAATACATATAATTTTAATTATATATCCGTATTCAAATTCCACATGATATAATATTACCATGCAATTCCTCAAGGATGTTCACACATGGAGAACGTGCTTCTTGGTCAGTAGACTTTCATTTTGTGAGGTCGAGAGAGGAATTTTGATTGAAAATGGAATGAAAATATTTGGGTTTGACTCCAAATACATTTATGATGTTTGTAACATCCATCCCAACACATTATAATGGTTTTAATTTATTTCCAAATCACCATAGACTCTCTATACCCCTCGTTTCAATGCTTAGAGTTTACTTGGCTTGTAGCACAAATTATCATAGAGGCTTATTTTGGCTATTTTATCTCTATCTACCTATGTATAAACTCATTGTACATAGATGAAAATGTTTTTCTAATATTTTTTAGGTGTTTATTCTTAAAATATGTTCATAGCATTCATATTTTCACTTTCTTACACACATAGAACTATAGAAGCTCAATAGGCCTCTTGGACCAAACTATTTAGACTTAGCACCCCTCTATAGACTTTTTATCACTTTAATGGTTCTTGGAAAGTCTTGAAATGTTTACTCATGTTCTTATACACTATATAAACTCCTTTTTCACCTTTTAATTCATCATATATGTTATAAATGTAGGAGTGTGTAATTAGGTTTATTGACTTCAAACAAGGCTATATTTATTTTATAGGTCTCTTGCCATTTGAATAGTCTCTATCACTATTGAAATTTTATTCAAGTCATATTTTACCTGATATTGGACCTCAACTACTATCACCCACCTGTAGCTATTCATTGAAGGCTTCTTGGTTGCCAAGGCTATTAGATATGACATTTCAACTGAACTTATCTTTATTGACCTATATTGATTAGGTTCAGTGATTAACTTATGTTTATTTCACCCTATCATGCATTCTAATTTCTCACTCCAATCATCATAAAGTTCATTATATTCACATTTGCTTGTACAAGCCTATTAGTATTTATTTGAGAGAATGTTTCACTAAGCCTAAGGATAGTCTCTTGCAGTAATAAGATGAATATCATGAGATTAATTCATAGGTCCTAACCGTAAAGTGGGAATATTCTAAAGCTTATTATGCCATTGTAGGCTTATCTTTGAATTCTAATAATTTATACATTTCCATTACAATCCTATAACCATGATCATTCCATCTATACAGGTCATGTATGGAGATTGATTTTTATGCACCCATATTTGTTATTCACACTGACGTTATAGGACTTTTTAGGGCTATATGGGTACTTTGAGGTCTACACTAGGTGATTATTAGGCTTATACATCTCTAAAATGAGTTTTATGGATCATAAATGTCCATCTACATGTCTATAGACCTATGGGTGCATGAAACCCAACTTGGTCTTGTTTGTTAGCATCTATCAAATCTTTCCCTCATTCACAAAGACTTACTCATTATCCAATCCTAATTTTCATACACTTTTGACCTCTCCCTAGTTATTTTGGGTGACATTTGGAAATTAAGCCTATATGAAGCCATCCCATTTATCATACCATGCATAAATAGGACCCTTCCACCATGTGTTATCTCAAAAAAATAACCACATATATATTGTATAAAAATATGAGGTCTACCATTATTGATAAAGTAATTTTAGAACGCTTAAAGATGATAACACTCAATAGCCAACCAAAACATGTGTGTAGATAGGAATATAATATTCAAACCATGCATGAAGCATCAATTTATTACTAAAAGGATCTTTATCAACAAAGGTACTTAATGAACTTGACATAAAAATGGTCCTTTTTATCCATTAAATCACCCTATAATAACCACTTTCTTCCATTTAGTTTTGAGGTGGAGAAATAAAGGAAAACTTGGACCCTGGTTGGATGAATAAGACATCATGATCCCCTTACACTCTTAACAATTATTCATAGAGTTAAATGGATTGACTAGGTAACTAATGCTGTAAATTCAAATTTCATAGGGACCCCTTACCATGCCCTAGATATGAGCTCCCACATCTCTCTCCCCTACTTATATAAACTAAAAATAATTGATCCTTTTAAAGTTGCCAATAAATTTTATGGAGGAAAGGATTAGGTTTTTGATTGGTTTGAGTTTGAAACTCCCAAAAATCTAGAATTTGGACTTGTATAGACTAGAGGGATCCATAGGAGTATCTAGAAGTGATCTTCACTCTACAACGTATACAAACTTCTTGAAAACCTCCCCTTTTTCTAAAAAAAAATCATGTTATACATAGAAACTATTTGAACTATAATGATAAGTGTTCTTGAAGCACTCTCAATTATGTATTGTTATGTGGTGATGTGTCATCCACCTTTCTCTATTGTAAAACTAAAATTACTTACCGTATTATTTCTCATAATGTTACAAGTGGTCAAGAGAAATTTTCAAAACTAGTTTCAACATTATAACAAGATGTTTGACTTCTTTTAGGACACTTATACATACCATGGAACACAAAAAATGACTTTTACATGTACTTGATGATTGAACAAGGACTTTTTAACCCTTTGATACTCATGAACCTACTTGACCAAGGTAATTAATGACTAGAAAGTGTGATACCAAAAGGACATTTAACTTAAACTTGTCAAAAATACATTAAAATATGCTAAACATGCCTTATGAAGGATTGTGAATCTTGAGAACCAAATATAAGGCTTGACAAAGCAATTTTTTTGTCAAAATAGTCTATGGTATCCAAAATTTGGCTAACATCTTTGGAAACCTCTTTGGAATGCATATTTTCTATGCATCTAGACTATTGAATTAGTGTATTCATTGGGCTATAGAGTCATGAATTAAACTTAACTTGGGATAAATTGAGAATTATACTTGAAAATAACCTTGAAAGCAATTAAATTGGAAAAAACATGACAAGACACCACACCACACCACACATGTGTCATAATACACTTATAGAAAAAATAACACAAATCAAATAATACACACACTTATCCTTCAATAACTTAGGGTACACAAATACCTAATCTAATATATACAAATATATAAAACCAACATCAATATCATTGATTAAAGTGTATCCCATTGATTGGGATACTCAAATCTTTTCAATTGTATCTAGAAAGCTAAAATGCATTCTCTTCTTTAGAAGAAGAAAACATAAGGTCAACTCCACAATGCATCAAACTAAGTGTGATTACTAGGCTTAGCTCTATCTACATCCCACTTCAGGATAAGATCTCCTTCTTGGTATATTCTTCATATAGCTCTCTTGTCAAAATTTATTTGTACTTATGCTTTGTGACATTCTATGGTGTTTGTAACATGGTTTATTGTTTACTCCAAGGCCATTAATTCTTCCAATCTTATTTCAATAGGATAATTATCCATTATCTCAACTTGGTGTGCCAACTCAAGAGCTAGTAAGTCAAGTGAAATGGGCATCTTATCTTATTTACCATAGACAAACATATAGGGCAAGTTACTAATGGCAATATTTGTGGTGATAATATCATCCCATAAGGCTATCTGAAATTTACTGTGTCAAGTCCTTTGATTATCTTTTATTATCCTCTTTATAATTCTCATCAAGTTATTATTATTTGACTTACCTAGCCCATTTCTTAGGGGTAGTAATTATAATAAGTACTTAAGTAGATAACATATTGTAGATCCTATTCCATTGATCTTACACTAATAAAAGCCATGACATTATAAGAAATTATTATTCTAGGTAACCTAGACCTTGTCACTACTCTCTCATAGAAGTCAATAATTAGCCTCCTTGAGGGCCACTACTTCTACCCACCTTGTGAAATAGTCAGTAGCTACAAGAATCCACTTATGGCCTACACTAGATGGAGGATTGATCATTACAATAAATTCAAGTCCACACTAGATGACTAGTTATTCAACTTGAATAGTATTAATAGGAAAGTATTTGTTTTTCTATAAAGAATGAACACTTTTGGCATCTTCAAACCCAAGCATATGAATCTTTGAATAGGCTACACCAATAGTAACCAACTATCATTATTTTTTGAGCAATAGTTTTAGGTACAAAATGACCTCCATCTAGTCCATCATGGAATTCTTCAAGAATACTATCAACTTGATCCATTTTCACACATCTAAGCAACATCCCATTGAGGTAGTTCTTAAAAATAGCCCTATCCACAAGAACATAAGTTATTACTTCCAATATGAAGTCCCTCTTTTTTAATTGATCTAAACCCATATGAAACTCACCCATTTGAAGGAACCTTACCATTTCTTGTGTCCAACTTGGAGAAGATGAAATTGCAACTATACTAGGATCATCATGCAATGCCAAAACCATCTCTTCTCCTTCTTGAATTTTTTATGCTAGGTGTTCACACAACACTCTCCCTCTTACTATTTTAGTGTCCTTGATTTAAACATAATATTCCATCACCTTAGTTATCCATCAAACTTTTTTCTCATTCAAGGCCTTATTCAAAAGGAATTCTCTTATGCTTGGGTGGGTTACCCTGACATGTATTTCATTGTTTGAAAACATATGCCTAAATTTATTAAGGATTCTTATAACTATCGATAATTATTTCTCAAAATATGTATACCTATATTCATATCCTTATAATCATTTACTAAAAAAGGATATAGGCTATTCAAATCCATCATTATATTACATTAACATAGAATAGATGGTGTTAATATTGGCTAAATCATACAATAATAAGTCCTTAGATAAATGATGATTGATTAGTGTGGGTGATTGAGTTATAACTTATTTGATGGAATCAAAAATAACCTTCCATTAATTGGTATAAATAAATGGTTGATGTTTTTTAACATAGTCCTTAAAGGTCTCACAAGACTAGAAAAACTAGGTTTGAACCTCCTAAAAAATTAAATTTTTTATAGACACTTGAAAACTGCACAACAATAGTTTTTGATGTCATATTGACCTATGGAACTTTGAACAAATTTTTAGACCACATAATCTAATAGAACTTGTTTATAGATTCATTATGTCAAAAAACCTACAAACACATCACTTAGTTCAAGATCTTTTCACCCATTTACCCATGACCCCTTGATCATCATTGGTTAGGGTAACCATCGATAGTTTGCCCTAACCATTGATGGTTGGGGTCATAAAATTTTCCTTAAGATTTAAAATCATTGATATATTTTTTTTAGAATAACATATTCTAAAATGGTAACTTTATTTAACACTATATTTTAAAGATGAATGAGAATATGCATCTTTATCCTCACCCAACTTAACAACTTTATCTCTCCTTACTTAGCAGTTTTGTACTATAAAGGTAAAGATCTTGGTAGAGTTAAGGATATATAAATTTGCATCCAATTTTTCTTGTTTCCTTTAGGCAATCATCCAAGACCATGAAGCATTGTTCATGTGACTTTCAAAGGTTGGAGTGTTGTTATGCTACCTAACCCACTTTAGGTTTACATTATCACCAACTCAACATCATACAGTCTACCCACTGCCTATCAACCACATTCCTTTAATTGAATTTAAAAAACCTTACCTATCTTTCCATAGGTGACCATAGCTATTTTATATAACTATCATTAGTTATAACAACCATCACTGGTTATATAACTATAGCCGATTAGGTCAATCGTCACCGATCACCCTAACCATTGATGCTAACTATCAGGGAAAAATAATATTTTATTATTTTAGGCTTCCCCAAACCTTACTAGACCTAATTTTTGATTTGAAATTTTCTATAGATTATGATTTGATCCTCTAGACCTGACTTTGGTACACTTGTGCATGGTATTAACCCACCGTGCTATATCTTCTATTGAATAGGTACATTATTTATTTTCTTTCATATTTAATTTCTTATCATTTGAATGAAAGTATATTTATTATATAATCTTTGATTTAATTGTCTTAAAAGTGGATTGAAAGCCTCCAAAAAATCTTTGTGCTTTTTGGATATAGCATATGCTAGGCAATCCACTCAACCTACCATCTAACAAATCCTCTTTTAGTTTTCTTGTGATTTACAGGTTATCCTCCCTAGCCAAAGAGGAGTTCACACATTCATCTAGATTAACATGCACATTATACCAGGTATTCATCTACACACCTTAATATTCACTTTATTTTATCTACTTTCAAAAATAAGAAATAAAGGAAATAAATTGAAATATTTTGAGATGCCCGATGGGACCCAGTTCCCTTTCTTCCTTAATTTTTAGCTCATCGAATAAAATAATTTATTTTTGAGATTAAAAACCAACCATTTGTATTCATTGACTTCTTGTTGATTTTAGTTCATCTAGTAACTTAGGAGGAAAATTAATCTTATCATAACATTCAAACTTATTATCACATACAAAACTGAACCATGAAATAATTTACACATCAAAACAATAGTTGAGATAAGGATTGACTGGGATTTCATCACCTAGAGGAAACCTTAGCCCATTTTGGCTATCCCACTTGAATTTCACCACCAAGGGGAGAACTAACTTAGCTCTCTGGTTGAGTATAAACTCTAGACTTAATATATCTTGGCTAAGTACCTGACACTCCTATCACTATGGGATCATGAAGTGAGGGGGTAGTCCCCAACACCAAGCCACGTACTGAAGTTAAACACATATCATCCTTTTTATCACCTAAAAAACCTAAAACCATTCGTAGACTTCTTATTTAGTGCTCATTTTGTAAACCAACCTCCCTTATCACACTCTTTAAGGCATTAGCCAAAAGCGATTTAAAAGTAATCCTAAGGTTGAAATGCACTTCTTAGTGTATGTATTGATTTCTTTGAAATTATTTATAATTAGATTTCTATTTATGGTGTGAGAATCACAATAGCATTCCCTCTTTTCTCATATGGTTTTAACCAGATAATAAGTGAGAAATCAAAACAACCAACCACTAGCTTCTTCCTTTTTATCCATGGATTATATCTCATATGTTGACAAATATCCTCATACTTCACCTCACCATTATCCTCCTCCACCTCCTTACAGAATCCCAATCACATATAAAGTAGATATATAATTTACTTCTTTTATTGAAAATAATTTTTTTGCTTTACAACACTACCTTAATACCTTGGCCCATTGTAGACCCTCTGCTTCTATTCCTTCTGCCAATCCTTCTCTGGGCATGCCATCTCATCTTATCATAGGTATAAATTTAACCCAACCAGTGACTTAGGCCTCTTCTAACATCTCATCCATCTAAGACCAAACCAACTTTCCACCTCCTAATTAAACACCTCTTACCACACCCCATGTGGGTTCAACCTTACCATTAGTCTCTTATGCCACATCTATTATGGTATTATCTTCCACTCCTACTTCTATCTTCCCTTCGATTTACACCAATACATTTTTCATAGTTTCTTATAAGGGTAGTCATTTTAGGGTCTTCACTCCTACCCTCAAAATAGGGAAAAATAAATAGGGATTTTGTCATTGAGAACAAAGCTCTGAATGATAAAAAAATTCAGCTCTCAGAACACCTAGAAAACAACCAAACATCAAACCAGATAGATAGTGAAAATGTAAAAATAATTATCGGATTTGGCCTAAGACAATAACATAAATATTAAAATACAACATCCACTACTATCCATTTTTGGCATTCTTATGTAAATAGTATAAAAACTAGACTTTCTAGAAGCAACCAAAAAAGTATGTTCAGCTATAGTTTTGCACAGTCAGACGAGTTTAGAATCAATAGTTTTCAATAAGATTTTTATTAGAGAATAAAAATATAGGGGGAATCATGCATGAAATGACATCTCTCACTTTTAGTTTTAGATATAATAATTGGTATGAAATCTAGATCATTATCCATATTTCAGACACTAGTGATTAGGGGTAATGTGCAAAACACATTTATTTTCTTTTCTTTTCAAGTTCAATATTACCTAGGCATTCTCAGTAATTCCATGCCTTATTTTATCTATAATTTCTTGGCATCATTTTAGAGTGGATTTCATGTAATCCTAACTTCTACATTATAGAGAGGATCTCATATAAGTTTAGTGGACTAGTTTTGGAGTGGCTTTCATACAAGCCTAATCTCCATTTCTCAGAGTGGCCAAGAGTGGCCCAATTTCTATCATTAATTTAGATATCCATGCCAATATTATTATATAATAATACATTCATGGGATTATGATCCATCCCATATGACACATATCCATATTGGTATCAATTCATAGCTTCAATTCATAGGGCAATGATAGAGCTAAAGGAATAACTAGCTTTTGTATTCTTGAGCCACTTATTTAGAGGGATTGGACATATATTCCAAACATCAATTAACACACACATGAGCACCTAACTTCACATAGTGGTAAATGATGGAGCTAAATGGCTAGCCATTAAATTCTTGAGCCACTTTTAGGGAATTGAGCACTCAGCTCCATTCATGATATTACTCTTTTACAACACATGTCTAGCATCACTCATCATCATAATAGATTTTTTATTAGTCTACATACCTGATGAGGTGTATTTGTTCCTTTCTCTTAATCTCTCTCTTACCTAGCTTTTCTATGTTCTTATTTTAGATATATCATCTTTTTTTTTCTCTTGTAGATTTGCACTTCATAGTGTGCTTTATATATATACACCCATCATCACACATTTTCATGGGATTCGCCCTTATAACTAAGTTTAGGTATGCTTTATATTTTTCCTTTATCTTAGTAATTCACTTTACTGCATCACTAGAATAAAGTGAGGGAAAATGTAGTCATATAAAATATGAAAATTGGTAATTAAGCATAGATAATGACACCTAACCCATAGGTCCATCCTACCTACTTTCATGACCCTCATAGGCATATTTTAACTAATTCCCAATCATCTATAACCTTTTATACCTGATCCTAGCTTAGCTAGACTACTTTTTCCATGACAAATCCATCCCCTTAGGTCCCATCAACCAAGGACAATAGAAACTCACTTGGAGTACAACATTGATGTGACTACTATATGCTTTTGGCACTCTTCTCCTAGTGCATTTTTGGCCCTAATAGTCAGTTCCTTTTTCTTCCTAATCCTTCTTCTTATTAGCTTAACATGAGTACATTCAACCCATGACCAGTAGATCCCTATAAAATCCCATTCAAATATAATTTGGAAAGGGTTTGTAATTATCACTAAGAAAGCAAGAATACAAGCAAGACTACTCAGGAAATATTTCATATTCTCTGTATATAGCCACCCAATACACTTAAAAGCTTATCCTAATCTTTACACCAATCCCTAGCCACCTCAAGCATATCTAGTTTAGCATTTTTCATTATCATACACACTATTGAATAAAGTACATGAAGTGGGAGAACTACATATGGCTTGAACCCTCTTGGGAGTATTGGTATGTAGGCAACATGCCCACACAAGAGGTGTGGTTACACGTTCAGTGAATCTTACACACACTAACCCCCCTTATTTATCAAAGTTTTTCAAAGTATAAGGAGTCTAGGGTTTGAATACAAAATTTTCCCTATAAGGAGTTATACAAATAATCAATAGTTGAAATTTCATAGACAGGGTCACACAGACACATGAATAAAACCCATAAAGCTTAGGTCTCTTGGAAAATAGTGGTAGAAGTAAACTAAAATGTCAGTTCCACTTGTGTCCTATGTTGATTTTCCTGTCCAATCATAAAATGAAATCTAGATCCTGATTTATGACACTATCCCAATCTTGTACAATGAATTCTAGACCTTGAAACGATTGTCTTACCTAGTTTCAAATTAAAAAAATTAGTATCTTAATTATTACATATTTATTTACTGATTTTACTACTTAGACCCTTTAAATAAATTAGGAATAATACACCAATATTCCCAAAACTATTAAATCAATTAGTTAATTTTCCTTTTTCACATTATAAGACCTAGCTAGGGTTATTTCATGATCACATTTGAATATATGCAATATAAATCTCTTCATTGATATTATGTAGTAATATATCCCTTAGTTAGGTTTAATCAATCCACAACTTGTCATGAACATGATATAACAAAGTATTGCCAAGCAGATTGTTAGTTGATTACCTTCTCTGAGCTTGGATATTATTAAGTGGGATAAGTTGTAGATTTTTATTATTTCTCTTACATAAATTCTAGTGAAGTTAACATGAATCTAACCCTTGGACTTTATCATTTTCATTTGTAGTCAACTTGATTGAGCCTTGTCAACCTAGTTTTTTTTTTATGTGTAGGTTTTCAATTAAGTTGAGTCTGTCGACCTAGTTTCATTTTTGGGTGCAAGTTCTCAAAGGGGTTAATCCTATCGACCTAATTCTATATTCTATGTACAGGACTAAAACTCATTTAAATTACCTAGTCAAATAATAATTCAACATTCTTAGTAAAAACTTGTTCTATCTTTAAGGTTCACTCTTACCAAACTATTAATTTATATTTGTTAATTATTTGAATTTTTGTTTTTGTTTCTCAATAAAATAAATCAATACTACAAAAATTTATTCTATTTATTCTATATTTTTTTATTTTGTTAAAATTATAGACACAATCAATTAGATTAATTTGGTTGACCTAGTTTGTTTTGTATTTTTCAATAATTAAACTTGATTGAGATGGTTGACCTAGTTTGTTCTAACCTTTTTTTAGATTGATATGTTTATTATTAGAATTAAACTAGATCAACCTAGATGACTCTATAAGACTTGTCCAACCTAGTATAATTTAATCTTACTATTTTACTTCCTAAAAATCAACTAGATTGATGCTATCGACTCTGTAGTTCATAGAGAGCTCATTTCAGTTGGTGGCCAAACTAGTTTGTTTTGCCTATATTTTTAGACATAATTCAATAGGTGGATGACTTAGATTAGTATGTGGATGACTTAATTTATTTTCCCCCTATTTTTAGACATAGTTCAATAGGTGGATGACTTAGTTGAATAAATGGATGACCTAGTTTATTTTTCTTATATTTTAAGACACATTTTAGTAGGTGGCCAACTTAGTTCAATAGGTGGCCGACCTTTTTTTGGCTCTATTTTTTGACACAATCCATTTAGTGGTTGACCTAATTTATTAGGTAGATTAATTAATTTAATATCTTAATAAATTCATAAGTATGTCTTATTTTTAGCTTCTAATTAGTCAAGAACATTGCTTAATCTAGTATTTAGATCAAAACCTTGCTTATATTATCACTTAAAATGAAATTATCAAATTCATTCTTTCATGTCTTCCTAACCCCAAACCAATTATTGCATCATGTAATACAATTCAGGTTATACACTTTATTCCTCTTCTTATTACCAATATTAGGAATCTTCCACCCATTAATGCCTCCCCTACAATGAATATATGAAATACTCCTCCTACCACCACTAACATTCCTACCACTAGAAATATTACTCTTCTCATTAATACAACTCAAATTATTCAACAAATAAATATTATGACAAAAATTAACAATTAATAAATGATGTTAATGCAATATAATATCTTAAAAATGACTAATAAATCACGTCAAATCATCATGACTCAACCAAATCAAAATTTTATCCAACCTCCTTTGAAAAAGTTTAGAAAACTCTCACATAGGGTCTAATATAGAAACCATTATGACAATAAAATCCATTGTTACATTTCTCAAACAATATCTCAGTCTATTAAATAGATTATATAATTATAAATACTCTATGTCTCTAGAGTTTGCCTATAGTAAAAAATACATAAAGAGGAAATCCCCAAATAAACTAAAAGTTATGGCACACCTTTTTCATTTTCAATACCATCTAAAGAGGATGCAAGAGAAGAGCATATTTAGTAAGGCAAGAGAATACCAAATTTATAATTATAGATATCTTAATAAGATACCCAAGGGCTTTTCAAAACCTACATTGGGTAATCGCTACTTGAAATAGGCTCTGATACCATGAAATATTTTTGAAAACTCACACCCATGGTCAAATATACAAACCATTACCATATTAAAATATATTGATCCATTGATCAAATAATATATCATTATATTATACATAAATAAATAATACAATGACAAATCCTTTATATTTATAGAGGTTATCAAATACAATGAATATTTCTTGAAAATATAGGAAAACAATATCAATCATAATTAATAAATTATGCTGAAAGATCAATCATAAGTAAGAGATCAAGATAAGAGATCAAATATAACTAGGAGATAAGGCTAAAAGATCAAACATATGACTAAGAGATAACTATATGTAAAGGATAAAGATAATTCAAAAATATCCCCATAATATGTAAGATATAAATATGTAATATCTCATAATGTCTAAAATAAATGAAATGAAATATCGATAAATAAGTGGGTGCAATTAACTAAATACTTAGGTGAACATGATCTAAGGTAAACAACCTACTCTAGCATCATCTTAGAGATACAAATGGAAATATCAACCCTCAACCTCTTTGTATACCAAAATTCTTCAACATCGTCAAAATGAAACTTTAACTCATTTCATTGTATCCATAAAAATTTTAAATTTTTTTCCAACTATTACATATGATGGGACTAAGGACCTTGCTATCTTTCTCAAAATACTTAAAAATATCTATAAAGAATGGGTCCAAAATGAAAATTTTCTACAACTAATATAATATCTAAAACCTTTATCAATGATGCACTTGGATGGTATAATAAACTGCTATACATTTCATTACACAACAAGAAGAGTTAGTCAATGCTTTAGTGAAGGAATTCCAAAAAAATGACCTTCCTAAAAATTAATTTATCCACTTCATCAATACTAAGTAACTTCATAGATAATATTCTCACACTTTTTTATATTAATAATAATGATATTGTATTAGAACTATTTGTTACCACTCTTAAATCTCCTTTTCAATACAAATTTTAGATGTTTTCCCACATAACTCTAGTAGAAGCCTTATATCAAGTAAAAAATCAAAACTTTATTCTAACTTAATTTGAACCACATTAGATAACTATTATAGCTCATATTTGAACCCTTGAGAGGATGTTTTAATCCATCTCAATTGACCTATATAATGGGATTAGTCTTAGGTTATGGGTTACCTCTAAGAAGACTAAACCATTAAATTATAAATTGAGCTCCCCTTGATGTATTAGTTAAACTCCCACCACTATACTACTAGCTTGAAAAGGAAAAGGGAGAAGAATAAAATTCAATAAAAGTAACTAAGGGGGTGATACACAAAATCAATTGATCACTACCAGCCAAATGAATGTGCCCATATAGAACATGAGACTAATATGAACTTAAACTATTCCCAATCTAAATATCTCACATTAGAATTTTAATGTGGAGATTATGATATATGTTTAGGATAGGAGGAATAATTAATAGGTATATAATGAAACTAATTAATAGGTAAAATCACCCCACCCTCAAAATTCACTTGAACACTTCACATAACCCTCAAAAGAAGGTTTCAAACTATATATAGGTATTAGAATAGGACATCATGTCTAGGAAGACATGAGAAATTACTAAACAAGATCATCTATCCATTAATAGACACTAAGTTTATTCAAAGGATAATGTAAAATCAATAGTATCTATTGATATAAGGCATACAAATGAGTAGGGATTCTCTATACTTAGGTGGTGGATCCATTCTTAGCCATTCAAGACTTATTTTATAGCAAGAAGAGAGAGGAGGAGAAAAATAAACAAACATAGGTAGTCCATCATTACAATTTTTCTTAATTTTTTTTATAAAATAGAATAAAATGGACATAAATCCATGGAGGATGTGTTTTTAATTTATTTCTTTAACTATCATTACCAAATGCTTATGATATTCATTATGTAAATTGGCATAAGAAGTTACTTGGGAAATATTATGTTCCTAGTTCTATCTCCTTCCTTTCAAGGCTACACCTTTACATTTAAAAGGATACTTACAAAGTTATTAAATGACATGTATCATGGTTCAGGAACTTATATGCAACCCCTTCTCTCTTTTACACCTTTTATACTAGTAAACCTATAATTGAACTTGAAGTTTCTTGATGGCACTCTTTTCTCCACCAAACTTAGGTTTTGTATTTGCTAAACATCCATACAATTTTTTTCTTCTTTAAAACCATATATTAAGTCATAGAGGTATTTTGAATTTATTGAATATCATGTCCAAGGTTTAATCTTCATGTGTACTCATCAAGGGGTAATACTAGAGGGAACATTCTACTATATGAACTATGAACTAACTTATCAGATAATTTTAGGCCTTAAATATGCTATAAGGTGATTTTTAAGTATTACACCATGTTTAAAAATATGTCTTTCAGGTTTATATACTTCAATCCACCCTTCAAAAACCTACAATTAGGCCTTTTAGGTAGGGTTTTGAGAGATTGGTCTCTTTTACTCAACATAGTGATCTTGTGCATCATTTATTGCATTCAAAGGAAATGATAAGGGTCATTAAACACATTATGATATTTTTCATGCTTATAAAGTCATTTTATTTTATTTATAAAATTTCCACCAGACTATTAGTTCATAAACAGACCTATAACCATGCATTTTAGGCTATTTACCATACAATCTAAGTACACACTTCCAATTTATGGCTTGAAAAGATGCTCAAAAGACTTATTAAGGTCATTAATGTCATTTAAAGGATCATATAATCCAGTTTAGGCACTTGGAGGGCCTCAATTATTGAAATAATACCCATAATTTTAATTATATATCCTTATTCAAATTCCAC
Organism: Torreya grandis; assembly: GCA_037957365.1. Classification (NCBI taxonomy): domain Eukaryota; kingdom Viridiplantae; phylum Streptophyta; class Pinopsida; order Cupressales; family Taxaceae; genus Torreya; species Torreya grandis. The sequence goes on along the minus strand of JARHVA010001343.1, from coordinate 3,258,709 downwards.
ATGATATAGTATTACCATGCAATTCCTTAGGGATGTTCACACATGGAGAACATGCTTCTTGGTCAGTAGACTTTCATTTTGTGAGGTTGAGAGAGGAATTTTGAGTGAAAACTGAATGAAAATATTTGGGTTTGACTCCAAATACATTTATGATGTTTGTAACATCCATACCAACGCATTATAATGGTTTTAATTTATTTCCAAATCACCATAGACTCTCTATACCCCTCTTTTCTATGCTTATAGTTTACTTGCCTTGTAGCACAAATTACCATAAAGGCTTATTTTGTCTATTTTATCTCTATCTACCTATGTATAAACTCATTATAGATAGATGAAAATGTTTTTATAATATTTTTTAGGTGTTTATTATTAAAATATGTTCATAGCATTCATATTTTCACTTTCTTGCACACATAGAATTGTAGAAGCTCAATAAGCCTCTTGGACCAAACTGTTGACACTTAACATCCCTCTATAGACTTTTTATCACTTTAATGGTTCTTGGAAAGTCTTGAAATGTTTACTCATGTTCTTATACACTATATCAACCTTTTTATCACCTTTTAATTCATCATATATGGTCTAAATGTAGGAGTGTGTAATTAGTTTTATTGACTTCAAACAAAGCTATATTTATTTTATAGGTCTCTTGCCATTTGAATAGTCTCTATCACTATTGAAAGTTTATTCAAGTCATATTTAACCTGATCTTAGACCTAAATTGCAATGTTCACAGTCTACCACAAGTTGTAACTTCAATTTTTATTATCACCCACCTATAGCTGTTCATTGAAGGCTTCTTGGTTTCCAAGGCTATTAGATATGACCTTTCAACTGAACTTATCTTTATTGACCTATATTGATTAGGGTCAGTGATTAACTTATGTTTATTTCACCCTATCATACATTCTAATCTCTCACTCCAATCATCATAAAGTTCATTACATCCACATTTGCTTGTACAAGCCTATTAATATTTATTTGAGAGAATGTTTCACTAAGCCTAAGGATAGTCTCTCGGAGTAATAAGATGAATATCAAGAGATTAATTCATAGGTCCCAACCATAAATTGGGAATATTCTAAAGCTTATTATACCATTGTAGGCTTATCTTTGAATTCTAATAATGTATACAATTCCCTTACAAGGCTATAACCATGATCATTCCATCTATAAGGGTCATGTATGGAGATTGATTTTTATGCACCCATATTTGTTATTCACACTAATGTTATAGAAATTTTTAGGGCTATAAGGGTACTTTGAGGTCTACACTAGGTGATTATTAGGCTTATACATCTCTAAAATGAGTTTTATGGATCATAAATGTCCACCTACATATCGATAGACCTATGGGTGCATGAAACCCAACTTGGTCTTATTTGTTAGCATGTATTGAATATTTCCCTCATTAACTAAGACTTACTCATTATCCAATCCTAATTTTCACACCAATTTTGATCTCTCCCTAGTTATTTGGGGTGACATTTGGAAATTAAGCCTATATGAATCCATCCCATTTATCATACCATGCATCAATAGGACCCTTCCACCATGTGTTATCTCAAAAAAATAACCACATATATGTATTGTATAAAAATAGGAGGTATACCATTATTGATAAAGTAATTTTAGAATGCTTAAAGATGATAACACTCAACATCCAATCAAAACATGTGTGCAGATAGGACTATAATGTTTAAACCATGCATGAAGCATCAATTCATTACTAAAAGAATCTTTATCAGCAAAGGTACCTAATGAACTTGACATAAAAATGGTCCTTTTTATCCCTTAAATCACCCTATAATAACCACTTTCTTCCATTGAGTTCTGAGGTGGAGAAATAAAAGAAAACCTGGACCTTGGTTGGATGAATAAGACATTATGATCCCCTTACACTCTTAACAAATATTCATAGAGTTAAATGGATTGACTAGGTAACTAATGCCATAAATTCAAATTTCATAGCGACCCCTTACCATGCCCTAGAGATGAGCTCCCAAATCTCTCTCCCCTACTTATATAAACTAAAAATAATTGATCCTTTTAAAGTTGCTAATAAATCTGATGGAGGAAATGATTAGGTTTTTGACTGGTTTGAGTTTGTAACTCCCAAAAAGCTATAATTTGGACTTGTATAGACTAGAGGGAACCATAGGAGTATCTGGAAGTGATCTTCACTCTACAACCTGTACAAACTTCTTGAAAACCTCCCCTTTTTCTTAAAAAATGTCATGTTATACATAAAAACTATTTAAACTAGAATGATAAGTGTTCTTGAAGCACTCTCATTTATGTATGGTTATGTTGTGATTCATTATTAGACAAGTGTGATACCAAAAGGACATTTAACTTAAACTTGTCAAAAATACATTAAAATATGCTAAACATGCCTTATGAAGGATTTTGAATCTTGAGAACCAAATATAAGGCTTGACAAAGAATTTTTTTTTGTCAAAATAGTCTATGGTATCCAAAATTTGGCTAACATCTTTGGAAACCTCTTGGGAATGCATATTTTCTATGCATCTAGACTATTGAATTAGTGTATTGATTAGGCTATAGAGTCATGAATGAAACTTAAATTGGGATAAATTGAGAATTATACTTGACAATAACCTTGAAAGCAACTAAATTGGAAAAAACAAGACAAGACACCACACCACACCACACATGTGTCATAATAAACTTATAGAAAAAATAACACAAATCAAATAATACACACACTTATGCTTCAATCACTTAGGGAGTACAAATACCTACTCTAATATATACAAATATATAAAATTAACATCAATATCATTGATTCAAGTGTATCCCATTGATTGGGATACTCAACTCTTTTCAATTGTGTCTTGGAAGATAAAATGCATTCTCTTCTTTGGAAGAAATGACAACATAAGGTCAACTCCACAATGCATCAAACTAAGTGTGATTACTAGGCTTAGCTCTATCTACATCCCACTTCAAGATAAGATCTCCTTCTTGGTATATTCTTCATATAGCTCTCTTGTCAAAATTTATTTGTACTTATGCTTTGTGACATTCTATGGTGTTTGTAACATGGTTTATTGTTTACTCCAAGGCCATTAATTCTTCCAATCTTATTTCAATAGGATAATTATCCATTCTCTCAACTTGGTGTGCCAACTCAAGAGATGGTAATTCAATTGAAATGGGCATCTTATCTTATTTCCCATAGAAAAACATATAGGGCGAGTTACTAATGGGAATATTTGTGGTGATAATATCATCCCATAAGGCTATCTGAAATTTAGTGTGCCAAGTCCTTTGATTATCTTCTATTATCCTCTTTATAATTCTCATCATGTTATTATTATTTGACTTACCTAGCCCATTTCCTAGGGGTAGTAATTATAATAATTACTTAAGTAGATAACATATTGTAGATCCTATTCCATTGATCTTACACTAATAAAAGCCATGACATTATAAGAAATTATTATTCTAGGTAACCTAGACCTTGTCACTACTCTCTCATAGAAGTCAATAATTAGCCTCCTTGAGGGCCACTACTTCTACCCACCTTGTGAAATAGTCAGTAGCTACAAGAATCCACTTATGGCCTACACTAGATGGAGGATTGATCATTACAATAAATTCAAGTCCACACTGGATGACTAGTTATTCAACTTGAATAGTATTAATAGGAAAGTATTTGTTTTTCTATAAAGAATGAACACTTTTGGCATCTTCAAACCCAAGCATATGAATCTTTGAATAGGCTACACCAATAGTAACCAACTATCATTATTTTTTGAGCTATAGTTTTAGGTAAAAAATGACCTCCATTTAGTCCATCATGGAATTGTTCAAGAATACTATCAACTTGATCCATGTTCACACATCTAAGCAACATCCCATTGAGGTATTTCTTAAAAATAGCCCTATCCACAAGAACATAAGGTATTACTTCCAATATGAAGTCCCTCTTTTTTTATTGATCTAAACCCATATGAAACTCACCCATTTGAAGGAACCTTACCATTTCTTTTGTCTAACTTGGAGAAGATGAAGTTATAGCTATACTAGGATCATCATGCAATGCCAAAACCATCTCTTCTCCTTCTTGAATTTTTTATGCTAGGTGTTCACACAACCCTCTTCCTCTTACTATTTTAGTATCCTTGATTTAAACATAATACTCCATCACCTTAGTTATCCAACCAACTTTTTTCTCATTCAAGGCCTTATTCAAAAGCAATTCTCATATGCTTGGGTGGGTTACCCTAACATGTATTTTGTTTTTGGACAACATATGCCTAAAATTATTAAATATTCTTATAACTACCGATACTTATTTTTGAGAATATGTATACCTATATTCATATCCTTATAATGATTTACTAAAAAAGGATATAGGCTATTCAAATCCATTATTATATTACGTTAACATAGAATAGATGGTGTCAATATTGGGAAAAGCATACAATAATAAGTCCTTACATAAATGAGGATTGATTAGTGTGGGTGATTGAGTAATAAATTATTTGATGGAATAAAAAATAATCTTCCCTTAATTTGTATAAATAAATGGTTGATGTTTTTTAACATAGTCCTTATAGGTCTCACAAGACTAGAAAAACTCGTTAGGAACCTCCTAAAAGATTAATTTTTTTATAGACACTTGAAAACTGCACAAGGATAGTTTTTGATGTCATATTGACCTATGGAAATTTGATCAACTTTTTAGACAACCTAATCTACTAGAAATTATTTATAGATTCATTATGTCAAAAACCCTACAAACACATCACTTAATTCAGGACCTTTTCACCCATTTACCCATGACCCCTTGATCATCATCTGTTAGGGTAACCATCGATAGTTTCCCTAACCATTGATGGTTGGGGTCATAAAATTTTCCTTAAGATTTAAAATCATTGATATATTTGTTTGAGAATAACATATTCTAAAATGGTAACTTGATTTAACACTAGATTTTAAAGATGAATGAGAATAAGCATCTTTATCCTCACCCAACTTAATAACTTTTTGTCTCCTTACTTAGCTGTTTTATACTATAAAGGTAAAGATCTTGGGGGAGTTAAGGATCTATAAATTTTCATCCAATTTATCTTGTTTCCTTTATGCAATCATCCAAGACCATGAAGCATTGTTCATGTGAATTTCAAAGGTTGGATTGTTGTTATGCTACCCAACCTACTTTAGGTTTACATTATCACCCACTCAACATCATATAGTCTACCCACTACCTATTAACCACATTCCTTTAATTGAATTTCCAAACCTTACCTATCTTTCCATAGGTGACCATAGCTATTTTATATCATTATCATTAGCTATAACAACTATCATTGGCTATATAACTATAGTCGATTAGGTCAATCATCATCGATCACCCTAACCATTGATGGTAACTATTAGGAAAAAATAATATTTTGTTATTTTAGGCTTCCCCACACCTTATTAGACCTAATTTTTTCTTTGAAATTTTCAATAGATTATGATTTGATCCTCTAGACCTGACTTTGGTACACTTGTGCATGGTATTAACCCACCGTGCTATATCTTCTATTGAATAGGTACATTATTTATTTTCTTACATATTTAATTTCTTATCATTTGAATGAAAGTATATTTCTTATATAATTTTTGATTTAATTGTCTTAAAAGTGGATTGAAACCCTCCTATAAATCCTTGTGCTTTTTGGATCTAGCATATGCTAGGCAATCCACTCAACCTACCATCTAACAAATCCTCTTCTAGTTTTCTTGTGATTTACAAGTTATCCTCCCTAGCCAAAGAGGAGTTCACACATTCATCTAGATTAACATGCACATTATTCCAGGTATTCATCTACACACCTTAATATTCACTTTCTTTTATCTACTTTCAAAAATAAGAAATAAAGGAAATAAATTGAAACATTTTGACATGCCCGATGGGACCCAGTTCCCTTAATTTTTTGCTCATCGAATGAAATAATTTATTTTTGAGATTGAAACCAACCATTTGTATTCATTGACTTCTTGTTGATTTTAATTCATCTAGTAACTTAGGAGGAAAATTAATATTATCATAACATTAAAACTTATTATCACATACAAAACTAAACCATGCAATAATTTACACATCAGAACAATAGTTGACATAAGGATTGACTAGGATTTCATCACCTAGAGGTAACCTTAGCCCCTCTTGGCTATCCCACTTGGATTTCACCACCAAGGGGAGAACGAACTTAGCTCTTTGGTTGAGTATAAACTCTAGACTTAGTATATCTTGGCTAAGTACCTGACACTCTTATCACTATGGGATCATGAAGTGAGGGGGTAGGCCCCAACACCAAGCCATATATTGAATTTCAACATAGATCTTCCTTTTGATCACCTAAAAAATCTAAAACCATCTATAGAATTCTTCTTTAGTACTCATTTTATAAGCCAACCTCCCTTATCACACTCTTTAAGGCATAAGCCAAAAGTGATTTAAAAGTAATCCTAAGGTTGAAATGCACTTCTTAGTGTATGTATTGATTTATTTGAAATTATTTCTGATTAGCTCTCTATTTGAGGTGTGAGCATCACAATAACATTCCCTCTTTTCTCATATGGTTTTAACTAGATAATAAGTGAGAATCAAAACAACCAACCACTACCTTCTTCTTTTTTATCCATGGATTATATCTCATATGTTGACAGATATCCTCACACTTCACCTCACCATTATCATCCTCCACCTTCTCCTTATAGAATCCCAGTCAAATCTAAAGGAGATATATAATTTACTTCCTTTTTTGACAATAATTTGTTTTCTTTACAACACTACCTTAATACCTTGGCCCACTGTAGACCCTCTACTTCGATTGCTTCTTCCAATCCTTCTATGGGCATGCCATCTCATCTTATCATAGGTACCACTTTAACCCAACCAGTGACTCAAGCCTCTTCTAACATCTCATCCATCCAAGACCAAACCAACTTTCCACCTCCTAACTAAACACCTCCTACCACACCCCATGTGGGTTCAACCTTACCATTAGTCTCTTATGCCCCATCTATTATGGTATTATCTTCCACTCCTACTTATATCTTCCCTTTGATTTCCACCAATCCATTTTTCATAGTTTCAATTCAAAACTTAGTGCTATCCATACCTCAAAACCTTCCCCTAATCAGCACTAGGGTCACTACCCAACCTCAACCTACCCAAATTATTCTTTCCTCCACCATACCAACCACATCCATTTCTCAAAAAGTGCCTATAACAACTTACCAATATGTCTCTAACCCATGAGGGTAAATACCACCCTCCATGGAACCTTTTATACCAATTGGTTCTTATGTGGCACCATCTCAACCCATTATCACCACCTATCAATATGTGGATTCTTTAGAACCATTTATGCTTATTCATACATTACCATGAACCAACCCCAATAGAATGTTCCTCTCAATTATGTGACTTCTCAACCCTAGCTAGATTTAATCAAAATGATAATGGACAAAATGACTAATTTGGAGTCAACCATCTCTACCTCACCTAATCTTTTGTCTTATGACCAAATTTATAACAAACCTATTCACCCATATGTGCCTATTCATGATTAACCTCCTTAATGAGAATTGCCTAAATTTTATAAAGTCCAAGGTAAGGAGGATCCACAAAAACACTTGAGAGCTTTCCATCATGCTTGTTATTTGATCACTTATGATGATGCTCTCCTCCTTTGAAATTTTCCCATGCCATTATCCAAAACTACCCTTAATTGGTATAGTGCCCTCCCCACTCACTCTATCTTTTCTTTCTCTTAATTGGTACAAAAAATTTTAGAACATTTTTCTATAAACATATCTAAAAAATTTCCCATTACTGATTTATACTCCATCAAATAATTTGGAGATAAATCCATCATTGATTTTGTTGTCATATGGAGGGGCCTCATCAATTAACTGAAATTCCCTTTACCCCAAGCTGAGTTAATCAAGTTATTCACTCAAGGGTGTGCCAAACACATTGATCCAACTCTCCAAGTCTAAACCTTTAGGACTTTTGATGAAGCACTCGCCATGGCATGTAAATTAGAAAACTATGCTATTGATGAATAGAAATTGAAGCTTTAGAATAAGAATTTTAGTTTTAAATCCATTGAATCATCCTCCACCAAGACCATGAACCCAACCAATTCTAAATCAAAATCATTAACACACTCGGTTGTTGTCAAAACCACACCACCTCCAACCATCAACCAAACACCTTAAACCAATAATTCTTCCAATTGCCAAAACCATACCCAAAATTAGGCTTTTTTAAAAAATATTTACCCTAATTGGGGAATCCTATGCATCAGTTTTGGATAAAATACTTAAAGCCAATCTAATCCAACTTCCACCCATCAAGCCCCCTTAACAATTTGATACTTCTCATCCCCTTCTTGGGTGGTACAATGAGAATGATCATTGTAATTATCATTAGGTCATTGGACATGATATTGATAGATGAAATACCTTTAAAATTATTATTCAAGACCTAATTGATAGAGGGGATCTTGTCTTTGATCACCCATATGATCCTTCTAATCAATCTCTTGATATTTTCTAAAAATGTTTTCCAAATCATTCACCTTCAACCCAACGTCATGAAATCAAAATTGAGTCCTATAACTCACATGAGGCACATGTAATTAATGTCATCAATGATTTGCCCACTGCTGAAGAAGTCATCACCTCTATCACCCAAATGGAGGAATTAACTACCCCTTCCTCGTAGATGAAACCATCATTCCATCTACCCCTCCTATGGTAGAAATACCCAATGATATAACCATTCCATTGACCATTTCATCACTCCTTTAATCTAAGTAGAAGAGCTGCATACTTCTTTGAACAACAAAATAAAAAAAGGAGCTATACTGGCTCTTCCACTTGAAACTGCTACCCCTACCTCTCTTATTAAAGAACTGTCTATACCCCCTTAAAAACTATTTCCCAAGGGACAATGTCCTCATCTATCTAATCATCATCTTTGGAACCTTTCACCAAAGATAGTAACTATGCAACTGCTCCTTCTTCCCTAAAGGGTTTGTGCTTTGAAATTAATGATCAGGAAATAATTCCCATTTATAAACCCTTTTCCCAATTAGTTCAAAGTTTGGAATTCACCTCCCAACCTAACTTTGATAAACCCATTTTTGGCATCATCCAGGAATCCAATATAAAAATAAAACTAAACATTCCACTTCACTTGAGTCTACCCTTGAGCCTGTCACTACAACTCCACAAACTACCCCTCATAAAGTAACTAATGAACCATCTAAACAACCCTCATAAAAAATTGTCAAATCACCCTATGCTTCTTTCATAAAGCCAATCAAAAATTTAGGGATCCTTCTCATGCCTAATCCTTCTCACCCTCCTTTTTGATTGGATTTAACCACATCAACCCAACCAAAGCCAATCCAAGTAAGCTCATTAAGAAGAAAGGATTGCCTAGGCCACAACCTAAGGTTATATTTATACCAACTCATTCACCTTTACCTTCTATTTTGGGACCACATCCCTCCACCATTCCCATTACCTACTCTTCTTACAAAAAACCATATCCCTTTTATCCACCTATAATAACCCAATCCTCTAGTTCATCTTCATTCCTTACCAACCTTTCTTCATCCACTTTCCCATCTATTAAACCTTTATCATCTAGACCCCCAATTCCCAAATCAGTTAAGCCAATCCTTTCTAAACCACCAACCAAGCTCAATCCACCAATTACACCTCCTATCAAAAAATATTTGCCCAATAAGTTTCTTACCCCTAAAATTCAAACTCCACCTCCAACATATTTATCAGAATCCTATATGCCTATTTTACAAAGGCTGCTTGAAGTTTCTACCATTAACTTACCACCAATCAAGCCTTTACTCCACTCACCAAAAGCCAACCTAGTTTAATGATAATTTGATTTGTCTTTACCATAGGACCCTTGGACATGATATGCAGAACTATAAATCTCTCCAATCAATTATTCATGTCCTTTTGGAGGAAGATGATTTTTTAAATGAACCTTCCTTAATCCCCTTGCCTCTTCTACCACCTATTCAATCCACTTACCAATCATCAACTTCTTTACCTATACCAAAGAGTGAAGAAGAAGAATCAAAGCAAGAAAATTGTCCCCTTATCTAGACCATTTATATGGTGACTCAGTCTTGATCCCAACAAAAGGATAAGGGTAAATCTATCCAAAAAAATGAAAATGGAAAAGTCAAGGTAACCATTCCATGGTCTTACCCTTCAATTCCTCAACCAACCGACTAAAACCAAGCATCCACACCTTACCTTCACCCTCACAACCATCCAAGCCTAAAGTTCCCATTTTCAGAGCTCCTTCTTCTTCCAACACATCTCCATTTGTCTAATGCTTTGTGTTAAAACAACTTCATCAAACACTAGTCAAAATGAGTCTTTATGACTTAATTAGCACCTTGCCCCAACACCGTCAAGCTTTAATTAAAACACTGCATTCTATAGAGGTTAAACCAAATGATCCCCAACCTTTTATATGTTTGATTCGAGCCATCCAACATGCTACCATGGTCACATTTCAAGAATTAGAAATTCTACCATAACATAGTGAAGACCCTGATCACCCTCATTTCATCACCTTATCCATTAATTAGACACATGTCAAAAGAATCATTATTTATGGGGAAGCGAGTATAAATATCATCTCATTTCACACTTAAAATCAACTACAACTACCTAAAAATATTATATCTAAAAGCTTGGTGGTTCTCTAATCATTTAATGATACCTTGGCCACCACTCTAGGAATAGTTGTTCTCTACATCCATTTGAGGCCTCAAACTATCCCTAAACTATTTTATGTCATAGAAGGCAAGTTTTAATATAATGTGTTACTCAGTCACCCTTGGATCTATGCTATGGGTTATGTCCCTTCCACCCTTCACCGATGTGTCAAATTTGAGAATGAGGGATAAGTCATTATATTCAAATCTGATTTGAGTCCCTTTGCTTCTTATAATATTACATATCAGCCTAATGATGTTCTCATTCCACCTCCATCTTTTTCACAACCAAACTCTAGCCAAACCACTACATCAACCCAAGCCACCAACACTTATGTCTATAACAATGATGAAGCATCCACTAGTTCAACCATATCTTCATCTCAAATTCTAATTGAAGACCCTTTGCAGTCTACATTTTAGTGTCTCACACTAGGGAATATCAAATTTTAGCTTTGGATGCTTTCCCTTCTCCACATGAATTTGGGAATCTCCAAAATGATCCATCTTATGATCCCAATATTGGTACCCTCATCCCCTTTGGCCTTCCAAAAAATAGAACATATTTTATCTATGGGGGACTTGATAAACCACTCCTTGCTCCCACCACCATGCCATACATCTAACCATTCACTTTCAACTTTTCTTATCTTAGCAACTCAACCTTTGTCCAAACATACCTTCATCGGTACACTTGGAAAGGGTTTGGTTTTGGCCTTTATGAACAAGGACCTCACGAGATTCCCATCATCAAAACTAAAAAACTTGGTGAGTTCTTTAATCTTGAGTTCATTCCCCCAGAGGAGCCCATATCACTAAAACCCATCACCACCACTAATGAAGAACCTTCATCCTTCCCAACCCCATCTTCCCAATCTAAAGATACCAACATCATCATAACTAACTTTTTTTTATCAACACCATTAGTTTGGGGCCCCTAACTTATCAAATGGAGGGACAAACCAAAACCATTCCTCTCATCCACTCAGAGATGATTACATGCAATTCACCTACCATTAATACCATCCAACATGAGGATGAAAATTCCATTCTTACTTACCTTGGTATAGGGGACTCTTCTATTTAAAATTCCCCTCCTCCTAAAAACCAAACAACACTAAATGAATCAACCACAAATGTTAATTTGAAAACTCAAGAGGATCCTCACATCACCAAAATTGGCCAATCTTTAAACCTTAAAGAATAACTTAATTATCCATCTTTTCTCCATGACCATAGCCTAACATTTGCTTGGTCTTATCAAGACATGCCCATTATTAACAATTTTATTGCTCTTCATAACATTGTTACATGTCCTGAAGCTAAGCTAGTTTAGAAAAATATTCATCATATGCACCCTCATATAGCTCTTCTTTTTAGAAAAGAACTCTAGCACCTCCTATCTTTCAACTTCATCCAGCCCATTGATTATCTATAATGGGTTTCTAATGTTATTCCCATCACCAAACCCATGGGAGTCTTTGACCTCTGCATTGACTTTCATGACCTTAACCTCATCTTCCCTAAGGATGACTTTCCCCTACCTAACATTGACCAACTCATTGATCTCACTGCTAGCCCTGAAATGTTATCTCTCATGGATGGTTTTTTAGGATACAACCAAATCCTGATTGCCCCTCAAGATCAACACAAAACATCTTTTATCACCCCATAGGGAACTTTCTGCTATCATGTCATGCCCTTTGGTCTAAATAATGTAGGATAAACTTATCAACAAGCCATGAATTATATCTTTCATGACCTCATCCATAAAATAGTTGAGGACTATGTTGATGATTTGCTTGATAAATCTAAACACCACAAATATCACCTCGTTATTCTTTCTATCATATTTGAAATAATAATCCATTATCATGTCAGGATCAACCAAAAAAAATTATCTTTGGGGTCTTATCAATACAACTTATGGGCTTTATTATTTCCCTTTATGGCATTGAAATAGACCCCATAAAAGTTTGAGCCATTTTGTAAATGCCTCCTTCTACTAACCTAAAACAACTTTGTATCTTACAAGGAAAATTTCAATCAATCCACTACTTTATTTCTCAACTATCTGATCAATGTAAGCCTTTCCACCACCTCATCAAGAAAGATACCTATTTTAAATGGACCAAAGAATGCCAACATACCTTTGATACAATCAAAGAGTATCTTCTCTCTCCACCAGTCCTTATTCCCCAAAAAGAGGATCAACCCTATTATTTATACATATTTACCAATGATCATGCCTTGGGAACCATGCTCACTCATCATGATGACCAAAATAAGGAGTAGGCCATTTATTACATTAACCATACCCTCATTGACTATAAAAACCAATTTACCTATCTTGAAAAGCTTTGCCTTACATTAGTTTTCATAGCCTCTAAAATTCATCATTATCTTCTTAGCCATAAAACCTACGTCATTACTAGCACTGACCCCCTCAAGTATATGCACTCTAAGCCATATCATAAACAACATATGGCTAAGTGGCTCATGCTTTTAGCTAAGTTTTATCTTGATTTTCTTCCTCAAAATTCCATTAAAGGATAGGTCATTATGGACCAACTAGCTGAAGCTCCTCTCCCTAACAATCAAATACCCCATCTTACCTTTGTAGATGAGTCTATAACCACTCTTTATTTAGAAGAACCCACCTATCAAATGACTATATATTTTGATGGCTATCAACATGGTGGAGGTGCTAGCATAATCCTCACTCCCATTAATAGGGAACCTCTTCCCCTTTATTTCAAATTTACTAATAATATAGAAAAATATGAAGCCTTGGTCATATGTCTCTAAACCACTCTTGCTTTGGGAATTAAATCAATTAACATATTTGGAGACTCTCAACTTATCATCAACCAAGTCACAAGAGCTTATCAATGCAAAAATGATGTTTTTATGAAGTATGAATAACTTGACAACATAATTTTAGAATAATTTGACCACTACACTATCCAATTGGTCCATCATTCTACCAACAAATTTATGGCACAATAGATTCCTTTGCATCCCAAATTCCATCTCAACCTATTAAATCTAAACTTTTTATCACCATCCACCACTTAGTCATGTCATATTACCTCAAATTTGATCTTCCTACAATTTATTGGATAGAAACATCACCTGCAGACATTTGGTATGATCAAATCTTTAACTACCTTAACATCAATGTCCTCCCTTTTGATCTTTCAAGGAATGCTTGTAAAGCTTTCATACTAGGGGTCACTCTTTATAAATGAGGCTTTGATGGTCTCCTCCTTTATTACCTTCTTATCCATGAGGCTTCTTATGCCATTAAAGAAGCCCATGATGACATCTATAGTGGGCACTTCAGTGGTCTGGCTATTGCCAAACACATTTTTTTATCTAGGTTACTATTGGCCCGCATTTAATTAGGATTGTTATGACTATGTCAAGAAATTCATCAAATGTCAACAACATGGTAACCTTCATCATTCACCTCCTCATGGTCTTCAGGTATCAATTGACTATTAGCCCTCCTCATAATGGGGTCTTGATCTTATCAGAGAAATCAATCTATATTCCTCACAATAACATCAATATATCATCACTACCATAGAATATTTTACCAAATGGGTGGAATCCATATTATTAATCTCAATCAAAGCCAAAAAATCATTGATTTCATCAACTACCACATCATTTACCACTTTTTTTTCCTCAAAAAATAATCACTGATAATGGAAAATACTTTAATAAGAAAAAGGTATAAGAGCTCTATGATGCTTTCAGTATCAACTTAAGATTCTCCTGACCTTATTATCTATAAGCTAATGGATAGGCCAAGGCTTCCAATAAATCCCTCATCAAAATACTCACTAAGGTGGTTAGTGATTTAGGTAAGGACTGGTACCTCCATATCCCATTTACTTTATGGGCTTACTGCACTAGGATTCAAACTACCATGAGAGCTACACCTTTCTCTCACATCTTTGGAGCTGAGGCAATTTTTACTCTTGAAGTCCAAATTCCATCCCTTTGCATATCCTTGCATAAGATTCTTTCTGAAAGTGACTATCATCAAGAATGCCTTGCATGCTTAGAACTTCTTGATGAATGTTACCTTGCTACCCTTAATCACCTTCATATTTATCAAGAGTGTATGAAATGAGCATATAACAAACATCTGAAAACATGAGAGTTCAACATCAAAGACCTCATTCTCAAGGAAAACCACAACATCACTAACATAGAGAAGACTAAAAAGGGCAAGTTTTATTTTAAATGATTAGGACCTTACATTATCACCCATAAGTATGGATCAGGTGCTTATCACCTATCTTCTCTTAAAGGCAAGCCAAAACCTGAACCCATTAATGCTTCACATTTACATCTCTTTTATTTTTAAAACAAGGATCAAACTCACTTCCATGTCTAACTTGATCTCGTCCCATTGGATCATTAACCTTCATCTACCTTATTTCTTTTCCACCCCTTTTAGGGATTGATTGGTTATATAGAATCATGTGATTCCTCCATCACAGTCATAGGCCAATCCTAAGTATGGGTACCCCTGTTCTACCCATAGCATGGTTCTCATAGATACTTTTCATTTATTAATAGATGGAATCCCATGGTTAATTATTTCTCAAAACCCCTTCCCCTAATGAACCCTCTATGCCTAGACCTTTCTAACCCAACTACACTTGTCCATGTCCAATTTTAGTTTAACACATATCCATATATCCAAATAAATAGTAGACTAGTCCCTCGAAGGATAACTACCTCATCAAATCAAAAGTTGCTTCAAAATAAACTACTCCCTTGAAGGATAGCTATGTATAATAAAATCTTAGACCACTCCCTTGAAAGATGGCTAAAAAATATTCATTAGAATTTTCCCACATCAATCAACTTCAACAACTTTGAATACAAAATAAAAATAATAAGTGAAATCAATAAGTTGTAATTAGATTTTATATCTACCATTTTGTATACTTACCATATCAATCAGTCTACTTATTTATCTAAATTAAGCCATAATTGACTCTTATATATGGAATGAGTAGACTTCCCGTATTGATCAGTCTACCCATTATAAGTATAAAAAATGCATAGACTTGTCTACTAAGGTTCTTTGGTCACCTGTGGAAAATCCAGTGATTCTACTCCAATATTTATACGCTGACCTATCATCCACATCCTAATCACACCTAAGAGACTATGAGCTTACTTAGAACTAAGTGATCAAGATACATGTTTTCTTAATAAAGCGTGCTCTTATGAAGCATTTGATGGGTTTGTGTTTACTAAGTCCATATATGGATTACAATTGTTAGTTTCTCACCCAAACCAAGTGAATGTGAGAATTTCCTTTTACCTACAAACTATCATCTTAGATCATCATATCCATTCACAAAGCATAATCCACAAAATCATCCTAACATTAACATTATCTTATAACTATACTCATCATTTAACTCAAAATTAACATCATTCACAAATGACATAGCCAATAATATTAACATAGCATGAAATAACATGATCATCACTAACATGTAGCATATCATCACCTCATCATAATCCACATCATTATAAACACCTTTGTCAAAATTCTCATCATAATTAATAAGCTCATAACATCATAAAACATCATCACAATCCATAACGTAAAACAACATAATCATCAACCTCGTAATATTAACAAAATTAATTACACCATAACTTCATCATACAAACATCATTATCATAATCATCTCATAATGAAATCACAACATCATCTTATGAGTAGTATATCATAAATCAAAATCACTTGCCTATACTATGGAAGATAATTGTCAACATCATAAGTCTCATACATAAGCATTCATGAGACAAAAACAAAATCATCTCAATCATCTAAAACACACACACACACACACACACACACACACACACACACACACCAATCTATGTCAACAAATGTACATATCTCTCACTCATAAGTACATCTCGCATCTTGGCACATAAGCTGGTGTCAAAATATCAAAATACATCACATGAGATCTTGACTCATGAACCTAGAGCATCTAAACTAGAACCACTCACACCAACATCTAGTGGTGGTCCCCATAGAGTACCTCCTTATTAACCCACTACCATTGCCCACTGACCTAGTGCTACAAGTATTGGTCCACCTACCAAACTCACTTAATACTCACTCCACCTTGGCTCATTAAGACACTATGCTAGTACAATGCCCTCATAATAATGAAACTCATGTATGACCATTAAATATCTTGCCCATGTCACAAAACTTGGGGGTGCCATTGCTACTCCAACTACTTGTCTCAGTGAGTCCCTCTCCTAAGTAACCAAGCCAAGTGTCACCCTCACTTGGTCCCTCTCTACTATAACTATGGTAACCTACCCTTGTAAAATGGCTACCTATCCTTGTAAGGTAGTAATTTAAGCTTGAGTCTAATCTTTCTCAATTTTCACCCCTCCTACTTGACCCTGAAGAGTGGAAATCTATCCATATAATGTGGCTATCTGGGCTTAAGCCACTATTAGTGCCACTACCATTTATGTATCATCTTGTACTAGTCCCCCTACTGGGTCAATGTCCATAGGCCCCTAGCTTCCATCTCCTTAACCAAAATCCACTACTGCATATATACCCTGAAACCATGCTAGATAATCT
Organism: Torreya grandis; assembly: GCA_037957365.1. Lineage (NCBI taxonomy): Eukaryota > Viridiplantae > Streptophyta > Pinopsida > Cupressales > Taxaceae > Torreya > Torreya grandis. Next base: position 3,241,255 of record JARHVA010001343.1, on the reverse strand, counting down.
ATAATAACATTATCATCATCTCTCACCCTATATAGAAGCTCCTCATAATAAAATATATCTTCCTATGGTTGTGGATTAGGTAATAAAAACTCTACCTCCTCTTTCTTATACTAAGGAAAATCTATTGGAATGCCCTACTTGATCTAAACTATCATTATACTTTATCTATGGGGACGAGCTCTGTCTCATCATCTCATCTACTGTATACCCATATCTAGCTCTATAATGTGTATGTATGTCACATATATCCATCTCATATAGGCTAATTCATATATAGATTCCATACTATATCACTTGGTGCTAGACTTTCTAATGCACCCCAAAACCTCTCTGTCATTCGCACCACCACCAGCTCTTATAAGTGTACCACCTCTCCTCCATCACAAGAACCCAACCCTATAATATATCAGTAGATACCAATCCAAAGGTAGGCCCAAAAGTCCCAACACACATATATGCTCATATGCACAATAGTGAAACATGAATCTAACACTGATGCCATAACACTTTTAAACTTTAAAGCCCCATAAGTCCTTATAAATCTAAACTAGTAGTACCTACCCCCATCTAAATACTATCTCTCTAAACATCAACTCTATAATAACCCATAGAAAAACATAGGTAAATCTCCTTCCTATTAAATTAGGTAGGAAATAATAGGTCATGATCAGATTCATCATCATCAATAAATGTCTCTCTCCTAGATCCCTCTCGTATAATGACCTGATACTAAAACCACCTATATGAAACTATGCATAGGCTCTATCTCCTCTATACAACCAGCCCATAAAGTAATCAATCTCCTCCCATTTATGTGGTAGATAGGACCTCCATATATGGGTAGACATGTAATCCTATAAACATCCTCTAACAATATGCTCATCTTGCTAATAGGCAACCAGAAGGTGTTAGTTGTCAGATCCCATCTCTTGATGAGGGTAACTATAATTGTAGCATCTCTCAGTAGGTGCTAGTAGTGACACATTTCTCCAAAGGCCACTACCTCCATATGGTTATAATCCTCCACAAACATATCATCTTTCACCTTCAAAAACATCACCAAGACCTGATCACACAACTGGATCTACTCATGGGCCTGCACACCAGTCATACTAAAGTTTATGTGATAAATATTCCATATTTACATAAAAATTATCTAACCTTACCACACTCTTATTCCATTCTACCCTCCACTCATCTCTAATCTCAAATATTTTCCATTCCTCTCTATATTATTAGCCTATTTTCCCTCATTAATCTTTCACATATTCTCTATATTAATTGACACAACCCATTCTCCCCAACAAATATTACTAAGCTAGTAAATTATAGATTTTCTTACAAACTTCAAAATTCCCACTCACACACCCTTATCTTTGACCATATATGGTCTCCTCAACTATCAATGGTCTCCTTGGGGCTTTTTATACCTGTGGGTTGACCATCATCATTTGGGTCAACCACTGACTATCACTGTTAGTGACCATTGATAATGAGCTTTAACCCCCCAACCTCTTCCATAACACCTTAATATATCATAAAAATCCACCATTTTTTACTTCCCTCTACACCCCTACGTACCCCTTACCACTCTCAACCTCTACCCACACTCCCCTACACTATCACACACTCTCAAAACCCTAGGATAACCAAACCCTAGGGAATCTTCTCCAACACAATCTACCACTCACATGAAATCACATAATATTATTATAATCCATATCAATTTTTAAAATAATACAAATAATTCCATACCTTGTTCTATGAGCAGTGGAAACATCTCAATACATACCCAAACACTTTCCCATGAGGATCTTCATCATCCATCTCGACCCCACCATGACTCTCACACACCACACTCCTCTCGATAGATCACTGTAATTCCACAAACTCACTTGAATTCTTTATACCAAAGCTCTAACTTCATAATTCACAACACTATCAAAGTTGTAAATGAGGAAAAAATGGGCCTATTTGACCTTTTATCATGGTTTTAGGGTTTTTCACCAAATTGTTGATGGTTGCCTAACCATCACTGGTTAACCCTAACCATCATCAGTCATGCCCAAGCCTAACCATCACCATTTACCTAACCCTCATTGATTACCTCTACCCATCACTAATTGGTATCCAAATTCGTATCACCCACCTATTCTCCTTTATTTTCCATAACCTCTAAACACATTCAACAAGGTCAATCCATTCCTCACTACACCTTAACCTATTCGGGAGTCACCCTCTCCCTCAAACTAACAAGAACTACATTTAGCCTAAAGTCCATGATTGGATCTACTATCCATGGGACTATGTAGGTAGTGTCCTCTTCCCTAGTGCATTAGGAGATAGCTTGACCATTCCCTACCCAACCAACCAACCTACCCATTTACACATGTCCACCTCAATGTTGGCACCTTTTGGAACCCACCTATTCACATGTTTTGTGACAACCCTAATTTAGTATTTTTGACCACACCTACCATATTTTCCATGTTGAATATGTGAATTTACACCACCTTATGCATGACCCAACCATTTTGTGTTTTATTGGGATCACTTCCTACCCTAGATACCTACATAAACACTGACCCTATCTAAAACATTTGATATGACTAACCTAATTAGCTATGGCCAATACTAGGGACTAGTTACCTTATCATTTATCCTAGAAACTAAAATTATTTTTACTAATGATGGAAACTTTGTTATTTGTGTGATCTTGATTGTCATAATTTATCACATTTTGTGCACATTTTTGCTTTCAAATGACCACCCCTTCATCACCCACCTAATGACTCACCATTTACTGTCTATCAAACCATGAACCAATTTTGGTTTTACCTCATGGACTCCTAGTTTGAGGTGGAATACCCTCCTTCCATACTAGGGGCAACCAAACCTTGACCGTCAACACTCTATTTTTGTTCTATGGCTTATTGACCTAAAAGCCACAAAACAAAAAGGGGAAAAATGTAGACACTTGAAAATTGCATAAATACATTTTTTTTGATGTTGTCTTGACCTATATAACCTTGATCAACTCTATGTACCACCTAATTTACTAGTATTTTTTTATAGCTTTATTATGGCAAAAAACCTCCAAACACATCACTTAATTCATGACCTTTTCACCCATGTACTCATGAACCCTTGACCATCATCAGTTAGGGTAACCATCAATGGTTGGACCTAACCATCAACTGTTGGGGTCATAAAACTTGAATTAATCTTTAAAAACATTACTAACTTTGTTTGAGAATATCATCCACCAAAATGGTATCTTTATATAACACTAGTTTTTAAAGATGAATGAAAATATGCATCTTTATCCACACCTAACTTAGCAATATTCTCTCTCCTTACTTAGTAGTTTCATGCTATAATGGCAAAGCTCTTGGAGGAGTTGAGGATACAAAAAAATTCATCCAAGTTCTCTTCTTTCCTTCATGTAGGCATCCAATATCATGAAGTGATATTCATATGACTTTTGAAGGCTGGAGAATTGTTATGCTACCCAAACCCCTTCGGGTTTCCATTATCACCAACTTGACATCATACAATCTACCCACTACCTATCATCCACATTCCTTAAATTACATTTCCAAACCTTACCTATCTTTCCACAGGTGATCATAGCTAGTTTCTATAACTATCATCAATTACAACAACCATCACTAATTACATAACTATCATCAGTCAGGTCAATTGTCACCGATCACCCTAATCATCGACTGTCATTATCAGGGAAAAATAATAGTTTGTTATTTTAGAATTTCCCACACCTTACCAAACCTCCCTTTTGTTTATAAATTATCTACAACTTCTACTCTAATCCTTTGGACCTGACCTTGGTACACTTGTGCATGGTATTAACTTGTCCTACCATATCTTTTATCAAACAAGTACATTATTTATTTTCTTACATATTTACTTTCTTATCATTTGAATGAAAGTATATTTATTATGTCATTTTCAAATTAATAGTATTAAAAGTGGATTGAAATTCTCCTATAAATCCTTGTGCTTCTTGGATCTAGCATATGCTAGGCAATCCACTCAACTTACCATCTAACAAATCCTCTTCTAGTTTTCTTGTGATTTATAGCTTATCCTCCCTAGCCAAAGAGTAGTTCCCACATTCATCTAGATTAATTCATGCATTATACCATGTATTAATATACACACCTTAATATTAACTTTCTTTTATCTACTTTCAAAACTAAGAAATGAAGGAAATAAACTAAAACATTTAAAAAAAAACTTTGAAAACATTTTTTATGCTTGGGCAATGACAAAGCTAGTATGAAACTCAACCTATTAGGGTCTATATCAATACAATGCTTAGAAATAATATGGACAAGTAGTTTATCCTCATATTATTTATACCTTTCAAAGATTAGCCTTAGATGATTCAAGTGGTCACTAGCATCTTTAGAGAAAATTGTTATGTCATTAAGGTATATTAGTACCATCACATTGATCAACTGTTAGAAATCCATATCTATGTCCCTTTATAATGTGTAACCTACATTGGATAGACAAAATGGAATTCTATTAGAGGCATATGTGCCCCATTTAATATTTAAGGCTATCTTATATCGATCTTCTTTCACTAACACTTGGTTGTAACCTAAATATCCATCTAAAAGGGAGAAATGTTGAGAAATTACCACTACTTGAAGAATTTGTTCCATTAAAGTTAAAGTATAGTGATATTCAATGACACCCTATTCAAGTCTAAAAAATTTAGACATAACCTGATCTCACCACTCTTCTTTCTCATAATAACTAAGTTAGAAACCCATAAAGGATGCTTGATAGGAAATATAATTCTTGACTCTATCAACTTGGTGAGCTCTTTTCTCATCAACACCTCCACTTTAGGATGGGTGGACCTTTGTCTTTGCCTTGTAGGATTATCATTAGGATCAGGTTATATAATTTTTTGAGACAATTAGAGTTTAAACCCCTTGAGATATCTATAATCCCAAGCAAATCAATTAGTAAATTTTCTACATAAGTCAATAAATGCAACCTTCTTAGTTGGAGTACATACCATTCCAATCTTTACAAGTTTATCTTTAAATATTAATAATTTATCATGTTGTTATTATTTTGTGGACATTATTACTTTATATCTTCTCATTTGGTCAATTTAATTGAATATATTCTCAAGAGTAACCATCCCTTTGGGAAGATTGTTAGACCTTAATTATACAATTTGGTCCCCATATTGGTGCTAAAATTTGGCCTAGGTTTTACAAGAAAATTTAGCCTCTTATTGTATAAAACATTCAATTTGTTTATCAATTTTAAACACATTCCAATTTACATCATTACTTGGTATTGATGGCCTTACAACTACCTTGATGTGTGGATGATTTTTTGAATACTTGACATAATTGGGAATGTCATATTTTGCTCCAACCGATGCCAACCTATCAGCATGTCAGTTATATTCCCTTGGGACTGATTGGATGTTAAAATCTTCAAAATATTTAATAATATCCCACACTATGATTTTAGGACTTTAATAATGTTTTTTTGGTAGCACTCTTACCTCTTACTTGGTGGAAAACTTGTTCACTATATCTAATGGATTTTAATTTCTTTATTCCTTTCTTCCTTGGCCATTGAAGCCCATGTATAAGAGGTTCATATTTAATTGAATTAAAATTAAAACTAAATTTAAATCTAATGGAATAATAATACCTTTATTTTATGGATAAATAAGAATAATACCTACCCCTACTCCATTATTGCTTCTTGATTCATCAAAAAATAATTTACACAAACCATTACTATCATCATTAGGTTTAGAGAGAGAGAGTATGGATTTACCTTGTTCATATAAAAAAATGGACACCAATACCAACCTCTTCAACACATTTATATGGTTCAAACTAATGATTTTATTCCCCTTATTTACTAATGAAGATATCTAAAATGTCCTCAAGAGGATCAACTAGCTCTTGGTCACTAGGGTGATCTTCCTCATCAATGATAGTATTATTGATATTGGTGACATTTGGTTTATGTGGATCAATGTTAAACCTTGAGGAAGGTTCTAATTTTATGATAACTTTGGTGCCTTATCTTGTCATAAAAGCCATGTAAGACCAATCTGATGACAAATAACAACCAATCTTTGTCGTGAAGTCTTTTGAAAAGAAAAGGGAAAAGTATGGTGTCAAGACAACAATAACCACATCTTGAGAAATTTAGAGATTAGGAAAAAAATGAAAAGTTAAGTTCAAACCTGTGATAACACCAACTTTATTAGTGGTTGAATCATCTAGTTGTAACACACCTTAGGTATTGGGCTCATATTTGAGGCCTAGCTTATCTATTATTTAATTTTGCATAAATGAGCTATTGATCCCATTATATATCATAAAATTATGCCCTAAACAATCACCAATGATCACTAAAATATAAAAGGGAGGAGTCTTGTCCACTTTACCTTGTTGTGACTCACTAGGCTTAGATGTGTTTATGAACACAATAGTACCTATGTTTGCTTCTCCTTATGTTGAGATGAGATTAGATAGATCCTATTGAAACACATCAATTTTACTAGGAAGAGATAAAGTATTCCACATAGGCATACTTACATGAATATTTTTCATTTGATCTACTATGTTGAGTGAAGGAACACCAATATTTAGATCTCCTCTAGGAAATATGATATCACCTTAGGCCTACTTGATTTGATGTATAAAGGTAATTTTATAATTCTAATTTATTTGAGATTATTAAGCCTTAGAATCTACATTAGGATCTCTTATCCCTTATGTCATATAGGGGATTATAACTAGACTTTTACCACTCTCTTGTACTTCTTCAACATCCCTCCTTTTAGACCAAGTGTCGGCTACAATAGAACTATTTTCCACCCTACTTATAATGCCCACTTGATTCACTAGAAAATAGTCCTCTTCTTGAAAATTTACAATGTAGCACTTAACTTACCTTGTTCTATAATATCCATAACATGATTTGAAACTTTAGCTTGTGTTATAAAAGGTATTTTTCTATCTTGTGCCACATAAGATTTATTAAACACCCCATCTTGATTGATATATTTTTGATGAGATTCATTCCATTGAGAGGGAAATTATTAATATTGCATTAGAATATTTTGTATGGGTACTAAATCTCTTGAAGTGGAGTCAACATTTGGGTTATAACTAGTGTATGGTTTAACATTAGTGATATGGCTCTATCCTTGAGAATTCCTTTGGAAGGGTGGCCTATTTTATTGATAGGGCTAATGATATTGGTGTGGAGATTGATAAGTCCTATGAAACTAACATTGTTACCTTTCCATTACCATGAATTTGTGTCAACATAAAATTATATACCCTAGGATCATTTATTCATCTCCTACAATTTGATGCAACATGGAATCATCTCTCAATCTTGTGGGAACTTGTGATATAGATGAATCTCTAGTATTATAAGGGTTAGCTCCCTAGATCTTCTTTGTATTGCTTATAAACTACTCTAATCAACTTGGTAATGGAAAGAGTTTAAGAGAAACAACTAAAAATACTAACATGTGATACACCAATGTAAATTTTCCTCACACTTGAATAAAAATACTAATTGAAGATGAATAATGTGCTTTTTACACAAGACTCACAACCTTAGAATTATTATTGCATCAATGTTTCACAAACTAGGTTCAACAAGGTGAATAACTATTTTAAATGAAATGAATGACACCAAAGGATTACATTAATGGATAACTTATAATATCTCTAAACTTGAAAATAACACTATTAAGGACCTATAAAAATTATCTATATGTAACTTGGTAGACCATCAAGAGTGCAAAGTTGACAAAGACAACTTTTACTAAATTAGACCAACATGATTCAAGTCATAACATAATATTGCAGTGTATGAGTCAAAATAAAATTTGTATTACTTTTTAAAGAGTTTTTCATGTAAAAATTTCGCTAGATTTTCCTCATCAACTAATGGAGGCTACTAAAACAAGCCAAAATAATGCATATTTATAGCCTAGAGAGAGAGAACAAGCAAGAGGAAGTCCAAGGGTCACTTGGACATGTGTCCATCTAGTAAATGGAGTTAAATTTGCATTTAAAATATGTTTGAGGTAAACCATGATAATTTAAGTGGTAAAGTTGTTCAAATAGATCATAAGGAAGGTGGAAAGTGGCACAAAACTGCCAATCTTGTATAAGAAACTACCTACTTGAGTTACCTTCCAGAACTCCTCTTTTGTATACAAAACATGAAGTCTAATGGTTGTCCAAGATAGGAAGGGTTACAAGAAACATAATACATTCATTTGTCTGCTATCTGATCATTCCTATTATTGTGGACATGCACAATCATCTCAAGCAGTTTCAAAAGAGTTCATTCCCATGCACACTTACCACTTACCACTTGGCACTCCAAACCTTCCAAATATGCAAAATAATTCATGAAAAATGGGGCATGGCACATTTAAAATACTTGTAAATCATTATTTTCAATAAAAATCTTTTAAAAATCTTCCCTGATCACTTTTCACCACTTTACCTCAAAGCTCACTATTTGGCTCTCTAGAGTGGCCAAAAGTGAAGGACTAGTTGGGAAAATTAGAATGATTGGAAGGAGATGAAGTTAATTTTTTGAGTTATCTCAAGTGTATATCTTCCCCTAAAAATTTATTTCACCTTATAACTCCTTCTATAATTTGTAAACCATCAAAAATGGTGAAAAGAGTTATTTTATCCCCTAATATTTATAGATCCATACAAAAAATACACATATATGGAACCATGAGAATTACCTCTAAAATTTTTATTTTATAACCCTGGTCCAAATCATCCATTTGAGTGCACTTTTGACTTGATCTCCACCATCGAGTTTGCCTAAGGGTTTTAAGAGGGTTTAAGAGGTTTTTAGGTCTTAGTGATTGTTCATAAAATTGTGACATTAAAAACTCCTAAAAATTGAAAATTTTCCACCTTAAGGACATCCTTAAATTGTACTAAAATCCTTTAGGTCCCATGCAATATTTTAGAGAAGATACAAGCAAAAGAAAATGACCCTCGAATATGATTATTGCATTCTGTGAGGGTTCTAGCACGTCTGAGGCTTAAATTTACTTATCTCAATGTTTTTATGCCAAAAAATATACCCAAATATATTTTATTAACCCATTAAAATTTTAAATTACCTTTGGGTTCTCACCAAGAAACCAAACTAGAATTTGCCCCTATTTTGGAAGAAGGATCATGCCTTATCAAGTAGCCTACCTACCCTTTGTGAGCTAATAGATGATGAAATTCTATTTAAATATAATCCTATAGTATGAAATCATCATATTTTACCATTTAAGCATCAAAAAAATCATTATAAGTCTTGGAGGAGTATGGAATTTGAGTTGACACCTTGTTTGGGGCTGGAAAAGCATTTTTCCCCACTAGATTTTCATGTAAAGCTTCTTGTGTGAACCAAAACGTTGACATCTAGACCATATATATTGGTTTTTTAAGCCCCCATATGTGTATTACAAATTTTTACATATCATTTAGTGGTCAAAACTAGAGCAAGTCTCTCATTTGAAAGATTTCTCAAAACTAGTCTTTTTCTTGCATGCATGGATTGAGGTAGGTCTAAGACAAAATAGTGAGTATCAGGGCTATTTTTCCATGAAAATTGAATATTTTTGGAAATATATGAGATAATTATATTAATTTTTACTGAATGGTTTTATTGGATTCTATGTCCAGGTGGTCCAGCCAACTCAAATTTCCCAAAAATAGGGCACAAAAACCCTATTTTTGCATATTTTCACCCAAACTGACCCATATCTTCTATATTCATTCCTTATCCATGCTTGGGGATGTTTCTCATATATTATTAAATATTTTTCATCTTTTTTAACCCATGGAAAACTTGGTTGCACTTGTAATCCTCCTTTAGCCCTTTGAAACAAGGCCTTTGCATGCTAACTGTACATACTAGGACAAGTAGGCTTATGAGAAAGGGAGTTTGGATATCTTTGGGATGTTTTGGGAGTGTAATTAAATTAAATTTATGTTACTTTACCTTCCTATCATTTTTTAAGCCATCCTTTTTCTTGCTAGGGTATCTAACCCTCATAGACTCCTCCCTTGCTTATGGCCCTATTTGACTGTGACAGTGGGCAGGGGAATTTTTATTCAAATAATTTCTAGTATCATGTTGAAAAAGGTATATAAAATAGTTTAATACATTTTATAACTCAATTTCATGTGCCAATGTGACCCACTCTTACAAATCTAGTACCTTAGTCTGTTATACCCTTCAATTTATCATTGTCTTCTTTGGATTGAGACAATCAATGAGCCTACTTGTAGGTCAGTTTCACCTCTCCAAAGTCCATAAAAACCATGTTTATATTTATATAATAATTAAATATTAATTTCACCAATTTTAATACTTCAACTAGTCTCAAAATACCCTTTTTACTCTTGACTATCACTAACCTTCAAACTGTGATTGTAGATGCCCATTTCTAGGGTTGTAGGTTGTCAAGGAGTATTTAGATCATGATTAGGTGATTTATAAGACCTAATAAGATTGAAATAAACTTTTTAGACCTCAAATTATTACCTATTTCCATCCTAGAAACTTTCCACACTATCTTTTTCATTCAATTCTTTGAAACCTAGCTTCACTACCTCTCTGCCCTATGTAAAGACAGGGGGTGGTCCAAAAGATAATTTCATGCAATCATCACTTCTCCCCTTAAATGAGGGATCAAGATTGGTTGTTGAGTTTCCTTGAAGTGTTAAATATTGAAAACATAGGCCTAAGACTGGTCAAGTACCTTGTATGTAAAGTGTTCATTAGGAATCCTGTAGATGTCACTGTCCACTTTCAGTACCTTTTAGCCATCTTGGGGGACCACAAAACCTATCTTCCACTTAGACTCTAGTTCTCAAATTTGACATAGTTTAACTAAGTAGATAGGGATACAGATAAAAAATAATATAAATGGAGAGAGTATCATTTATCACTTCAAACATTAATCCACAAAAGCTATAGGACCTCTATTTTCTACATTTGCGGACTGAGCCCAAAAATGGAAATGGTTTCTTTTAGAGTGATGATTATATAACATCCTAGACCTCCATGAAATTAAAATCGTGACTCTTGGGTATGATAAAACTTCAAATGGACTCCACCACAGTTTTATCTCTCTTTCACCTTTGTACACCTCCCATGAAATAGGAACAAACTTGACTGAAGTTGGTAAGACAATAAATAATGGTAAAGGTGAACAAATTGACCTTGGAAGGATACTAGTTGAACTTCCCACTAGATGAAAAAATGAAAGAACTCATTATGCATGAAACTAAATAATATTATTACCATCATGAAGCTCCTTAGATGTTTGAAACACAAAACATGCACTCAACTTTAGAACTCTCATGAAACTAGCACCTTTTGCAAACTCCTTCAAAGATAAAGAGATGAAGTGTTAGTTATTGAAAAAATTAGGAAGATAACATTATTCCAACCTAAAAACACATTATCAAGATCACTCAACTCCAAGGATAACTAAAAACTAAAAATAAATGCATGATTCTACCCCTCTTAGATGTAATTATACAAAAGGCTGCCTAGATTGTTAATGATTTTTCATAAAGGAAGAGGTTAAAAAACAAAAATTTCTATTATGAAAATGAATTAAATTCAGATTAAAATTCACCTGTAGAATCACTCCTTCCAACTCTACCTGTACCTTCCATACCAAATGCTTGAAGTTGAGCCTTTTTAATATGACAAGAGGAAAAAATGAGTTACAAAAGCATATTTTTGCTTTATCCTTCATTTTTGGGCATGGAAATGTATGTGGTGAGGTGAAGATATCCCCACCCACATTTTTGGCTAGAGATTAGATAATGGTGGCCATACAAGTGCCTAAAAGAGCCTAAAAATGAGAAAACCCTACCTTTTCTAACTCTAACTAAATATTTGCCTACCACAAACCTATTACTAACCCCTTTTAACCTTGTCCAAATTCATTCCTTTCTTAGAGCTAACCTGATACCACCTGCCATCCATACAAGTCCTTGAATTTAGCCCAAAGTGGGCACACAAGCTCTTTTTTGCACATTGAAAGTGGTAGATGCAAATAATTTAAATAAAAAAGAGATTAAAAAATATTAAAAACGACATTAGGAATAAAAACATATATTTCAAGCGTTTGATTGAGTTTATCATTATTTGACTAGGGTTGACTTTCCTTGACTTGACTAGTTCTAAGGCCTAAAATTTAGACCAAGGTTGGACTATGGACAAATGGATGTTTTAGACTAAAAGACACCAATAAAAGACATGGGTAAACTTATAAAAGTTCATAAAAATACTAGGGGTTCACCAGTTTTTACCAAAGGTCAAAATTGGTCAACATTTTTGGCAACTCTTGGGGTAAACATGCCTGACTATGTTTTGAGACTAGTAGCCTTATCCAACTAAGGGCCAATGGAGTCAATGAACACCTAAAGATGACCAACAAGGCTGTGCCATAGAAAAACACACCACAACAACATAGCAAGACCAAACAAAAACAAAACAAAATAAAGACCAAACACACCTGTGTATAAGCACTTAGGAAACACAAGGAAAATAAAAGACTATGTACAAGGGAAGAGGAGAATCTTAGTAGCAATGTTTGATGTGTATCCCATTGAATGGGATATTAATCTCCTCTCCATCCAACCTTTAAAGTTGGAAAGCATTATGTGGCTACATTTAGTAATCACATATGGGCCACTCCACAAAGCATCAAACTTGGTGTGTCTTCTAGGTTTGGCCTTATCTTCATTCCATTTTAGAACTATGTCTCCTTATTTGAACACTCTAGTACTTTCTCTTTTATCAAAAAACTTCTTCATGATCACTTGGTGGTGTTCCATAGTCCTATGGGCATTATCTCTTATCTCTTGTAGCTGCATAATTTTATTCAATATAACTTGCATTGGAGTATTTTCAAGTAGTTCCAGCTATTGTGCAAGTTATAGAGTAAGAAATTCTTGTGAGATAGACAACCTAACTTCCCTTCCATACACAATCAAAAAGGGAGAATTTATAATTACCCTTTTAGGAGTAATCTTATCAACCCATAGGGCTATCTTCAACTTCATGTGCCATGCTCTTTGATTAGTCTCTAAAGTTCTTTTGATGATTTTGATAAGATTCTTATTAGTAGACTCAGTCAATCCATTACCTTGTGGGTAATAATTGGATGGAGTACTCAGGTAAACTCCATTATTGTTTACCTAAATAATAGTTTTAACACTCATAAAAGCTAGTGCACTATCAGAAATGATGGTATAAGGAGCTCTAAACCTTACTGTGATGCTCTCATAGAACTCTAAGATGGATTTTTTAGTTGCCTCTTTCAATGACATAACCTATACCCACCTTGTAAAGTAATCCATTATATTCAATATCCATTTATGTCTATCACCAGAAGGAGGGTTGATCATACCAATGAAATCAAGCCCCCATTGCATGAAAGGCTGGTCTACTTGTATAGGGTTCAATGGAAGAGCTAAAATATTTTGTTTTCGCACAAAGAAGTCACATTGAGGACATGTCCTACACCAAGAGTAGAAATCCTTGAATATACTAGACCAATAATACCCAACCCTCATTATCTTTGTAGCTATTGTCTTGGAAGAGAAATGGCTCCCATCTATGCCATTATGAAACTTTCCAAGCAAGGTACTAGACTAATCATTGTCAACACACCTTCAGAGCACACCATTCACATATTTTTGAAAAAGAATGCCATCTACAAGATAATAATGAATGGTTTGTAATATAAAATACCTTCTTTGTGACTTGTTCAAGCCATTAGGACACTCGCCATTTTGAATAAAAATGATAATATCTTGTGTCCAACCTTGAATAGGTATGTGACAAACTGATTGGGGATGAGTTTGATTAACCAATACTTCCTTTTTAGGCCATTGAAAATCTGAAGCTAGATGTTCACAGAACCCTTTACCTTTCACCAAATTTGTAACCTTGATGTCAACATCATACTCCATTACTTTGGTGATCCATCCATCCCTCTTCTCATTGAGATCTTTGCTTAGAAGAAACTCTTTCGTACTAGGATGAGAGGACATGTATTTTATTTTTATAAACCATATGCTTGAAATTTTTCAATCCTCTTATCATAGCTAAATCTTGCTTCTTAACAAAATTATATTTGACCTCATAGTCCTCTAATCCTTAGCTAAAGAATGCAATAGGTTGTTTAATCTCTTTATCATTTCTTCACATAAGCATAGCTGAGATTGTGTCAAGATTGGAAAACATATAGAGCATGAAATATTTGTTAAAATATTGATTCAAGAGAGTAAGATATTTGGAAATTGCTTACTTGATTGCCTCATAACTATCCTTCCCTTCTTTTGTCCAAGTAAAATCTTGGTTCTTCTTGAGCATGGTTATGATAGGATTCACCAAAGTTGCAAATCCTAGAATAAACCTTCTTACAAAGTTGATATTTTCCAATAAACTTTGTAAACCTTTCTTGTGTAGATTCAAAGACAAGCCTAGGATGGATTCAATCCTTTCAGGGTCAATAGACAAGCCTTCTTTTGACACAATATGACCCAATAGCCTACCTTCATGAACAACAAAAATACACTTTTTTAGATTAAGATAAACTCCAAACTCTCTACACTTCTTAAATACTTGCTCTAGATGCTTCATATGGTCATTATCATCTTTGGAGAAAATATTTATATCATCAAGATAGACAAGCAAAAAATCATTGATCAAACCTTTGAAGGTTGTGTCCATTACCCTTTGGAAAGTAGCTCCAATATTAGATAAACCAAAAGACATATTTCTATAGGCAAAGGTGCTCCATTTTATAGTAAAAGATGTCTTGAATTGATGTTCTTCATTGACCACTATTTGATTATATCTCGAATAGCCATCAAGAAGTGAAAAGCATTGAGAACCTGAAACCACTTGTAAGATTTTCTCTATGGAGGGTAGTGGATAGTGGTCTTTGAGTGAAACTCTATTGAGGTCTCTAAAGTCCACACAAAGTCTGATATCTCCACTCTTATATTGGATAGGTACAAGGTTGGCTACCCAATTTGAATGCTTTATAGGAAGGATGATCTTTGATTCAATCAATTTGGTGAGCTCCTTGTTTATGAGTTCTTCAATCTTGGGATTAATGGGACTTTGTCTTTATCTAACTAGTTTAGCTCTAGGTTCTAACTCAATAGTGTGATGAGCTAGACTTGGATCAAACCCTTTTAAATCCTTGTATTCCCAATCAAAAAAATCATGAAACTCTTTTCATAACTCAATGAAAGCTTGCCTTTCAGAAGGAGAACATATCTTACCAATCTTTAGAAGCTTGTATTTGAATATCAA
The DNA here is from genome assembly GCA_037957365.1 of Torreya grandis. Lineage (NCBI taxonomy): Eukaryota > Viridiplantae > Streptophyta > Pinopsida > Cupressales > Taxaceae > Torreya > Torreya grandis. Next base: position 3,225,835 of record JARHVA010001343.1, on the reverse strand, counting down.
AACTCTCTCATAGTTTTCATCTTTGGTGGAAATACATACTCTTTATTTTCTCCTTTGATCATCCTCATTGAAAATACTCTCTAAAGTGACCAAAACATTAGGTATTTTGTTTGTTCTCAGTTGAATGATTTGTTCTCCATATTTATCATGAAGTTTCTTTTGATTCTTTAAAGAGAATTTAGCTCATTTTGTAAGAAGAGTGCAATGTGCTTATCACTTTCAAACACTTGTCATGACACCTCATTGTCTAAAATGGAGGGTCTCACAATGAATTTTATGTTAGATTTATCCTTCTCTTTACTTACATTAAAAACCACATAAAAGTGTGCCCCTATCACAACCAACCTATCATAGCCAACCTATCAAAATGTTTGTTTGAATCTCTTGGTATATGTTGGATATTGAAATTTTCAAAGTCTTAAAATAGATCCCATAATCTATGTTTTTAGGATTTAAGTAAAGGATTCTTGGTTGTCACTTGGTTCCCTACTTGATGAACGATCAACTCACTATCTCCATAGACTTTCAAACTTTTGATTCCCCTTCTCTTTGCCAATTAAAGGCCATGAACCAAGCCTTCATATTTTGCCATGTTGCAAGTACAACTAAAAATGAGTCTATATGAAGAATAGTAATTTTTTTTTGAAGTAGAAACCAACATGACACCAGATACTACCCCTACCTTATTCCTAGAGCCATCAAAAAACATTTTCCACATCCCTTCAAGCTTATGATATTCACTAGTGAGTGATGGCATACAATTATTTTATTCATGCATACAATATACTCCCAAATTAGTTTCTTCTAGGATTGCATAAGGATCATGCTCATAATTTTTAGTACCATACTCATCAAGGAATAGGCCAGAGATACCTTCAAGTGGAAAGGATGTTTCACCACCAATAACACCTTCTTGCTCACTAATTGCATAATTTTGATTTGAATTGGTTTCCATATATGGTTCAATGTGGAACCTTACCAAGGGTTGTGTTCTTATTGTCAAATTTACTCCATATATTTTTATAAAATATATAAAAGACCAATCAGCTGCAAGGTATCCTCCAATCTTGGCCATGAAGTTTCTTGATAAGCAAATGGCAAAATGAGCTAGAAGATCCACCACAATAATGTCTTGAAAAATTTGAAAACTTGGGCAGTCATGTAAGAAAACTTTCAAGCCTTTAACCAGCCACACCATCTTGGATGGAGTTCCATCAAGTTGCAACACACCCTTGATATGGGGTTCATACTTCAACCTTAACTTATTAGAAATCACATTAGGCATGATAGTGGTACTAGCTCCACTATCCATAATACAATTGTAGACCAATTTGTTTCCCATAATGAGTGTGAGGTAAAAGGGTCGAGGTTTTATAGATTTATTGGATGGTTATAAGACACAATTAGGTGTGTTGGTGAGGGCTACACCATGGTATTTTGGGGCTCTAGAGGATACATGGATATTAGCAAGTTGCTCTTGTAAGATTTCATTTTGGCCAAGTATATGCAAGACTTCCAAAAGGGAGATGTTTATTTTGGTGTTATTATGTAATCAACAATATTCAGAGAGTAAATGAATATACTTTAACTTGGCTTGTTGGATACGTGGTGCCTTACTCATATTTTGACCTTGAGGAGTAGTAAGGCTAATAGAGGTTACTACATTAGTATTCATACCTTGTGTCTTTAGAGAGGCATTGTTAGGAATTACTTGTGTTGATGATGTATCTCCCAAAGTTTTCCTTTTTGCTCTTCTATTGGTTACCATTGAAGTATTTTGATTCAACACATAATTGTCTTCCACTTGAAAGTTCATGAAATGAGTGCTTTGGCTGCCAACTTATTCTTGGACATCCCCTTGCACAAGATCTTCTTCTTCTACTATCATATAAGGAGTATCCCCTCCTTGAACTAATAAAGATAAGATATTTTCTCCACCATCATACATAAATTTACCTTGAGACTGATCCCCAATGGTCCACATGTTCTTCCCCTTAAACTAGATTGGTAGGGATTAGAACAACAACTCCTATGGAGGTAGTAGAATTTGGATTGTAAGCATTGGGTGGTCTATTAAAACCTTATTGACCTTGGTTTCTTCTTTGATTGTTGTATTGATGAGGAGGTATATATATTTTTTGGGGGTAGTATGGAGGATTAGGTGGAGATCTCATTTTTTGGAATTGAATTTGCTTGAGTTGAGCTTGTAAAGACTGAATCATTTCATATTTATTTATAGCATTATCCATCTTCTTTGGAGCTGTCCTAGAATTGGAATTGACATTAGGAACTTGTGCTATAGTTGGAGCTTCAAGTGAGATATGGGAGAGCAAAGGCATAGACACTCTCGGAGGTAATCATCCAGCTTCAATTAAGATATTCTTAGCTACCATAGCTATCTCATATGCCTCTAGTAAAGTGAATCCATTGATTGCAACATCAGTACCAATAGCTTTGAGATATGTAGGAAACACAAATCTTACTGGAGGTCTCATAATAGGTGGAAACCTATACCATGTCCTTTGAAACCTTTCATTAAAATCTCCCATATACTCATTTGGGCCTCTCTTTATCACATTCAATTGGTGAATTAAGTGTGATCACTTGTATTTTCAAACCTATTCACCAAAAAATCTCTAAAAGTATCCCAATTAGTAATGCAACCACCTTCCAATGTTCTATACCAATCAATTGATTTACCTTTGTGGGAAAATGCAAGTATCCTAATAGTTGTATTGGCTTGTGTAAAGTTGTGGAAGTTGAAAAAAATTGAGATATCTCTAATGTGTTCACATGGAGTAGTGGGAACTTCTCCATTGAGGTAGGGAGATTCTTAGTAGCATTGGTAGGGATAGGATCATATGCAATAAGGAGGATTGGGTTTTGTGTATTGAAAGTAGGAAAGGCTTGTTGTCTAGCCTTATCTTCAACCTCTTCTTATTATTCTTCTTGATCTTGTATCTCTTCAACCTCTTATTCTTCTTCAAAAACTTCTTATGGATCTCCAAAGGCTAATAAAGGTTCAGGATGTTGTATATCAAGAGGTATTTTAGGTTGAGGGGCTTGGTTAAAAGCTATACTAGATGATGATATAGTGAATGACATAGAGTATAATACAAATAAATTGATCCAAAACTAGAAATCTTACCCTTTAAGAGTCACCAAATGCCGAATGAAGAAGACTTATACAATTTTGAGCTTGTCAAGACCAACATTTACCTTGACATAGAATAATTAGGACCCACTCTCCCACTGGGCATGCCAAAACTGTTGGCATCAAATTATGCACCATAGGATCATTGATTCATCTCTTGAAATTTGATGGAACATGGAATCATCTCTCAAGCTTGTGGGAACTTGTGATAGAGATTAATCTCTAGTATTATAAGGGCTAGCTCTCTAGATCTTCTTTGTATTGATTCTAAACTACTCTAATCAACTTGGTAATGGAAAGAATTTAAGAGAAACAACTAAAAAAATAACAAGTGATACATAAATGTAAATTATCCTTGAAATTGATTGAAAATACTAATTGAAGATGAATAATGTGATTTTTACACAAGACTCACAACCTTAGACTTATTATTACATCAATGTTTCATAAACTAGGTTCAACAAGGTGAATAACTCTTATAAAGGAAATAAATGTGACCAAAGGAGTACATTAATGGATCAATTTTAAGATATATAAACCTAAAATTAACAATAGTAAGGACTTGAAACAATCATCTATATGTAACTTGGTAGACCATCAAGAGTACAAAGCTAACAAAGATAACTTTTACTAAATTAGACCAACATGATTCAAGTCATAACAAAATATTGTAGTGTATGAGTGGAAATAACACTTGTATTATTTCTTCAAGAGTTTCTCCATCAACCAATGGAGGCTACTAAAACAAGCCAAAATAATGCATATTTATAGCCTAGAGAGAGAGAACAAGAAAGAGGAAGTCCAAGGGTCACTTGGGCATGTGTCCATATGGTAAAGGGATTTAAATTTACATGTGAAATATGGGTGAGGTGAACCATGCCAAGTTATGAGGTACACTTGTCAAAATAGATCACAAGGAAGGTGGGAAGTGGCAAAAAAATGTCAATTTTACATAATAAATTGCCTACTTGAGTTACCATCTAGAACTCCTCTTTTATCTACAAAAAATGAAGTTTGATGGTTGTATAGGATAGGAGGGGTTAAAAGAAACATAATACATGAATTGGTATGGTATCTAATCATTACAATTATTGTGGACATGCACAATCATTTTAGGCAGTTTCAAATGAGTTCATTCCCATGTACCCTTATCTCAAGTGTATATACTCCCTTCAAAATTTATTTTACTTTCTAACTCCTACAATTTGCACACCATCAAAAATGGTGAAAACAAGCTATTTTCTCCCCAGTTCTATATGGATCCCTACAAATAATACATATGTATGGAACCCTAAATTCCATCTAAAACGTTTATTTATAACCCTTGGTCCAACTCATCCATTTTAGTGCACTATTTACTTGATCTCCACCATTGAGTCTGTCTAAGGGTTCTAGGAGGGTTTAAGAGGTTTTTAGGTCTTAGTAATTGTGAAATTTAAAAATACTAAAAATTAAACTTTTTACACCTCAAGGACCTCCTTGAACTATCTTAAAATCCTTAAGGCTGCATACAATATTCTAGGGAAGATACAAGCAAAAGAAAATGACCCTCGAATAGGATTCTTGCATTATGTGAGGGTTCTAGCATGTCTAAGGCTCAAATTGACTTATCTTGGTGTTTATATGCCAAAACATTAAACATACATATCTATTATTGACCCATGAACATTTACAATTACCTTGGGGTGCTCACTAAGAAACTGAACTAGAATTTTCCCCTATTTTGGAAGAAGGATCATGCCTTGCCAAGCAGCCTGCCTACCCTTTGTGAACTAATAGATTATTTAATTATTTATAAATGGACTATTATTGTATAAAATAATCATATTTTACCATTTAATCATTAAAAAAATCATTATAAGTCTTGGAGGAGTATGGAATTTGAGTTGACACCTTGTTTGGGGCTAGGAAAACATGTTTTCCCAATAGAATTTCATGCAAAGCTTCTTTTGTGAACCAAAAACTTGAAAAAAAAAACACTATATATTGGTTTTTTAGGTCCCCTTTGGTTTTTTACAATTTTATACATCTCATTTAGTGTTCAAACTTAGTGAAAGTCTCTCATTTCTAAGATTTTTCAAAACTGGTCTTTTTCCTGCCTGCATTGGACTGAGGTAGGTCTAAGACAAAATAGTGAGTATCAGGCCTATTTTTACATGAAAAGTGAATATTTTTAAATATATAATAGATAATTATATTCTTTTTTATGGAAGTATTTGATTGGATTCTAAGTCTAGGTGGTCCAACCAACTTAATTTTCCCAAAAAGAGGCCATAAAAACCCTATTTTTGCATATTTTCACCCAAACTAAACCATAGCTCCTATCCTCATGAATTATCCATGATTTTTGGATATTAAAAAATATTTATAATATCCAATTAAATATTTTTAATCTTTTGGAACCCTTGGAAAACTTGGTTGCACTTGGAATCCTCCTTTAGCCCTTTGAAACAAGGCCTTTACATGCTAATTGTACAAACTAAGACAAGTAGGTTTATGAGAAAAGGAGTTTGGATAGATTAAGGATGTTTTGGGAGTGTAATTACCTTAAATTTGTGTCACTTAACCTTCCTATAATGTTTTATGCCATCCTTTTGCTTTTTAGGGTATCAAACCCTCATAGACTCCTCCCTTGCTTATGCCCATGTTTGACTGTGACAGTGGGCAGGGTTTTTTTTCTTCAAAGAATTTATAGTATCATGTTGACCAAGGTATATAAAATTATTTAATTCCTTTTATAACTAAATTTCATGTGCCAATGTGAGCCACTCTTATAAGTCTAGTACCTTGTCCTGCTAAACCCTCCAATTTATCATTGTCTTCTTTAGACTGAGATAGTCTAGGACCCTGCCTGTAGGTGAGTTTCACCTCTCCAAAGTCAATAAAAACCATGTTTGTCTTTATATCATAATTAAATATTAATTTCACCCATTTTAATAATTTAATTAGTCTCAAAATACCCTTTTTACTCTTGACTGTCACCAACCTTCAAATTGTGACTATAGATGCCCATTTCTAAGCCTGTAGGTTGTCAAGGAGTATTTGGATCATGCTTAAAAGATTTATAAGACCTAATAAGATTTAAATAAACTTTGGAGACCTAAAATTAGGACCTATTTACATCTTAGGAACTTTAAACACCATATTTTTCTTTCAATTCCTTGAAACCTGCCTTCATTACCTTTCTACCCTATGTACAGATAGGGGATGGTCCAAAAGATCATTTCATGAAATCAACACTTCTCCCCTTAAATGAGGGATCAGGATTGGTTATTGAGTTTCCTTGAAGTGTTGAATCTTGAAAAAATATGCCTAGGATTGGTAAAGTGCCTTTTAGGGAATGTGTTCATTAGGAATCCTGTAGATGTCACAGTCCACTTTTAGTACCTTTTAGCCATCTTGGGGGAGCTCAAAACCTATCTTCCACTTAGAATCTAGTTCTCAAATTTGGCATAGTTGAACTAGGTATATAGGGATACAAATAAAAAACAATATAAATGGAGAGAGTATCATTTATCACTTCAAACATTGATCCACAAAATCTATATGACTTCTATTTTTTACATTTGGGGATTAAGCCCAAAAATGGAAATGGTTTATTTTGGAGTGATACTTGCTTGTATAGCATCCTGGACCTCCATTACATGCACACCATGACTATTTGGGATGATAAAAATTCAAATGGACTCCACCATTTTTTATCTCTCTCTCACCTCTATCACCTCCCATGAAACAGACACAAACTTGACTGAAGTTGGTAGGACAACAAACAATGGTAGAGGTGAGCAAATTGACCTTGGAAGGATACTAGTTGAAATTCCCACTAGATTAAAACATGAAATAAATCATTATGAATGAAACTCAAGCATATTATTACCATCATGGATCTCCTTGGACATTTTAAATTCAAAACTTGCATTAAACTTTGAAACTCTCATGAAACTAGCACCTTTTTCAAATTCCAATGACAAAGAGATGAAGTGTTTGGAATTGAAAACATTAGGAAGAGAGCCTTATTCCAGCCTAAAAACACATTATCAAGATCGCTTAGCTCTAAGTAACACTTAAAACCAAAAATAGATGCATGATTATACCCCTCTTGGATGCAATTCTACAAAAAGCTATCTGGATTCTTAATGATTATTAATAAAGGAGGAGGCACCAAAACACACAATCCTATTATAAAAATAAACTAAATTTATATTACAATCCACTTGTATAATTAATCCTTCCAACTCTTCCTGTACCTTCCATAATAAGTGCTTGAAGTTGAGGCTTTTTTATATGCCAAGAGGAGAAAATGAGTTGTATAATCATATTTTTGCATTATCCTTCATGCCTAGGCATGGAAATGGATGTGGGGATGTGAAGAGACCCCCCACCCATGTTTTTGGCTAGAGATCAGATAATGGTGGCCATATAAGTGCCCAAAAGAGCCTAAAAATTAGGAAAACCTACCTTTTATAACTCTACCTAAATCTTGGCATGCCAAAAACCTATTAATAACCCCTTCTGACCTTTTACACATTGATTCTCAGCTTGAAGCTGACTTGTTGCCACCTACCATCTGTACAAGTCCTTGAATTTAGCCCAAAGTGGGCCCATAAGCTCTTTTTTGCATATTGAAAGTGGTGGATGAAAATAAATTACATTAAAAAGAGATTAAAACATATTATAAACCAAATTTGGACTAACAACATATATTTCAAGACTTTGACTGAGTTTAACAATGTTTGACTAGGTTTGACTTTCCTTGACTTGACTAGTTCTAAGGTCTAAACTTTGGACCAAGGTTGGACTATGGACAAATGGATGTTTTAGACTAAAAGACAACCCTAAAAGACATGGGTGAATTTATAAAAGTTCATAAAAAATATTAGGGGTTGGCCAATTTTGACCAAAGGTCAAAATTGGTCAACAATTTGTTTAAAAGATTTTTAAGTATCCCTTCCACATTATTTGGCTTGCTTTATTGACTAGGGGCAGCAAAATCATGACTAGTTATGGTATGAATGGTAGAAAGAGTTATATTAGGGGATTTAATGTTGGAAAATAATGGAATATTTTTTCTTAGAGCAAGCTTTCTATCTTAGATCAAATTGTTCTTAGTTTAATCAAAATTTCATATGCATATGGTAAGGTATTCCCACCCATAGATTGAATCATAATGGCTATAGATTAAAAGATTTGAGATAATATAGGAATTCATAATTTAGAGTGTGAATTAAAATAATTGGGATCCTATCCCATGTATTTTGGAACCTAACATTGAAATCCTACATGAATTCTTGAGGGGCTCTCTTTATGGTGTGTAATTTCTTAGCCAAGGAGAAATGATCACTCTTATCTTCAAATATCTTACTCAATTGGTCTCCCAAGTCATCCCATGAATCAATGGAAAGATATAATAAGGTTATATACCATTAAAAATCCTTACCTTTAAAACTAATTCCCAAAAACCTTGTGGACACATTTTCTTGTGTTATATTATGGATGTTGTCAAAATTTTATATGTCCTTAATGTGTTTAATGGGAGTAAGAGTAGTTTATTCACTAAAATAAGGGACACTCTTAAGGTATTCCACTAGTATGTCATCATATTATGCAAGGTCTAAGGAAGAACCACTATTGGAAGCAATAAAGGGTCAGTTTCTAGCCATCCTACCAGCTTTCAGAAGTCTTGGATTAAAGATGAAATAAATATTTCTTCTAAGTGACTTGGTATAAGGGAGAGTAGGAGGGAATCTCTTTATTTTGATGGAATATCAAGGTAATTAAACAAATTATAAATGGATACCTTTAAATTTTGATATTTTAGCCACATTTGGAATGAAAATTATCTCACTAGTCAGCAACCAAAATTTTATAACTTATTGGAGTTGTCAGATGTCATATGAAGAAGGTTGTTAGAGCTATAATTTTGTCAAGACCAACATCAATATTGGACAACCTCTTTCCAACTATGTCTCACTGAGCATTATAAAACTATCATATATAAAATTTTAACCCTTCATAGGATGTTTCAATCCCTCTTACTTGAGATATATAATGGGATTAGTCTTAGTTTGTGGGTGACCTTTATGTAGAATAGATCTCTAGATTATAGGACTAGCTCCCCTTGATGTATCCATTAATATCATAATAGTAAAATAATTTTTTGCAAAGGAAAAGAGAGAATACTAAAATTTAATAAAACTAACTAAAGGGGTGATATACTAAATCAATTGATCCTTACTAGCTAGTTTCATGTGCACATGTAGACCATGAGACTAATCTGAACATACACTACTCTGAATATAAATCTCTCGCATCAGCATTTTAATGTGGAGGTTGTGATATATTTTTAGGATAGGAGGAATAATAAATAGGTATAGAATGACAATAATGAATAGGTAAAATCAGTCAACCCTCACACTTCACTTGAACACATCACATGACCAATAAAAGAAACTTTCAAACTGCATATATGTGTTAGAATTAGACAACATGTCAACAAAGACCAACCAAATAACTAAACAAGATCAACTATCAATCCATACACATAATTTAATTAAAAGTATAAGGTAAAAATAGAATTATTTATTTACCCAAGGCATATAAATGAGTAAGGATTTTCCATACTTAGGTGGAACATCCATTTTTAGCCATTCAAGGCTTATTTTAAGAAAGAAGAGAGAGGAGGAGAGAAGAAACTAGTATAGGCATTATGACATTGAAATTTTTCATTAGAATAGTTTAAAAATAGATTAAAATGGACACTAAGACATGGATGATGTGTTGTGAATTTATTTATTTAACTGTCATGACCAAGTAATTATGAGATTCCTTCTATAAATTGGCATAGAATGTTACTTGGGAAATATTATTCTCTTGAGTATAACTCATTCATTTCAAGGCTACACCTTTACACATGTAAGGAAAGTTTCAAAGTGCTTAACTAACATGTGTCATGGTAGAGGAGCTTCTATGCCAATCCTTGTCTCTCATATGCATTTTCAACTAGCAAACTTGTAATTGAACCTAAATTTTCTTGATCATATTCTTTTCCCCACAAGCTTATTTTATTTATTTTATAAACATCTCTACCATGTTTTTACCTCTTTCAAACCATGTATTAGGTCATATAGGTCTTTGACCTTCAATGAATATCATCTCAAAGCTTTAGTATTCACATGTGATCATCAAAGGGTAGTATTATTGTGAATTGACTTGGGAATCACTTTTAGGCCTTGTTTATGATATAGGTTGCCTTTAGGTCTTACACCATTTTTACAAAGATGTGTTATAGGATTATATACTTTCATCCCCCCTATGAAAGCCAATAATTAGGCCTTTTGGGAAGGTATTACGGGAATTTTTTATTTTTCTCAACATAGTGACCTTATGGCTCATTTATTTCCTTAAAAGGCACTTAGAAGGGTCATTTAATACCATATGATCTCTTCAATTATTATATAGTCATTTTATTTTATTATAATACTTTTCACCATCCTCTCAGCTCATAAACATACCTAAAACCATGCATTTAAAGCTATTTTCCATATAGTCTCAGTACATAAGTGCCAAATAATGGATTGATAAGATGATAAAGAGAGTTATGAAGACCATTCATGTCATTTAAAGGATCATATAATCCACTTTAGGAACTTGGGAGTCAAAGCTTCTCTATCAAATCTTTTTGGAAGGTTTATGCAAGGTTTAAGTGACATGACTTCTTAATGATCATTCATAGCCCTAAAAACATAAATTACTAAAATAATACTCATAAGTTTAATTATATTGAATTATTAAACATTCCATATGATCTATGAGTATGATGCAATTTTTAATGGATGTTCACATGTGGAGAACTTGTTTTTTGGGCTTGTAGACTTTCATTCTATGAGGTCAAGAGAGGAATTTTGAGTGAAAATGGTATGTAAATGTTTGGGTTTGACTCCAAAAACCTTTATTAGGTATTTAAAATACATCCCAACATGTTATAATGGTTTTAATTCCTTTATAATTCATTAGAGTCTCTATAGACCCACTTTTCTATGCTTAGGGTTTACTTGCCTTATAGCACAAATTGCCCTAAAGGCTTGCTTTGACCACTTTCTCTCTATCTGGCTAGGTCTAAACTCCATAATTATGGATGAAAAAGTTTTTAAAATATTATTTATGTGTCCATTATTCAAATATGATCATAACGTTCATAGTTTCACTTCCTTGCACACATAAACCTATAGAAGCTCATTAGTCCTCTTGGACTAAAATGTTGACACTTATCACAAATATATAGAATTTTTATCACTTTGATGGTTATTATAAATCCCTTAAATGATTACTAATGTTATTATCCACTCTACCAACCCCATTTAACACTTCCCTCATCAGATATGGTAGCCTTATAGGAGTGTGTAACTAGGTTTATTAACTACAAACAAAGCCATATTTAGTTTATGTCTCTTACCATTTGAGTAGTATATAACACTCTTAAAAATTTATTCAAGTCATATTTAACCTAATATTTTACCTTATTTATAATTATCCAAATCAACCATAATATGTAACTTCATCAATTATAAATATCACCCACATATAGGTGCTTATTGAAGACTTATTGGTTGCCAAGCCTATTAGATACGATCTTCTAAATTAAAATTATCTCTATTTACATTTATTGATTAGGATGAGTTTTTAAATTATGTTTATTTTACCCTCCCATACCTTATATTTGAACATTATAATGGTCACAAAGCACATTATTCCCACATTTGCTTGTATAAGAATGTTAGTGTTTGTTTGAGATAATGTTTCAACAGGCCTAAGGATAGTCTCTTGGAGTAAGAAGATGAATATCATGATATTAATTCATAGGTGCTAAAAATTATGTGGGAATATTTTCATGCCTATTATACCCATTTATCCTTCTCTTTAACTTCCAACAACATATACTTTTTCCCATACAGGCCTATAACCATGATCACTCCATCTATAAGAGTCATATATGGAGATTGAAGCTTATTTACAAATATATGATATTCACAATAATGTTATAGTATTTTTAAAGGTTTAATGGGTACTTGGAGGTCTACACCAGGTCCTTCTCGAGTCTATACATATCTAAAATGAGGTTTTTGGATAAAAAATGTCCATCTATAAGTCTACAGACTTGTGGGTGGACAAAACCTATCTTGGTCTTGATTGTTAGCATATATTGAAATTTTCCCTCATTTAATAAGAATTAATAATCATATAATGATACTTTTCACACCATTATTGACCTCTCCCTAGTTGTTTTGTGTAAATTTTATCAATTAGGCATATACGAGGCCATCCCATTTACCATACCATCCTTTAATAGAACCATGTCACCATGGATTATCTCAAGTAAACCAAATTTAAATATGAAGGTATATGGATTTTATGAAATTTGGACATATATCATGATTTATATAATAATTTAGGAACCATTTAATATGACAACACTCAATACCAAATAAAAACATGATTGTAGTTAAGACTGTAACTTTAAACCATGCATCAGGTACTAACACTTGGTAAAGGAATCTTGATAAAATAAGGTAAATGATTAAATTTACATAAAAAAGGTCCATTTAATCTTTTAAATCACCCCAAAATAACCATTTGGTTCCATCAAGCTCTAAGGTGGAGAAATAGAGGTAAACCTAGGTGAATAAGCCATTATAATCCCCTTACACTATTAAAGATTGTTCATAGAGTTAAGTGGATTAAACAAGAAAATAATTATAAAAGGTGGAAGGTCATAGAGACCTATTTCCATTACCAAGAGTTGATATTATATCTCTCTCTCCTGCTTGTACTAACAATAAAATGTTGAGCCTTTTAAAGCTACCATGAAATTTGATGGAGGAAAGGAGTAGGTTTTTGATTAGTTTGAGTCTAAAAATACCCCAAATGTATAAATTTGGAATTTTATGATTTTTTGGGAGTCATGGGAGTGTATATAAGTGATATTCACTCTAAAACTTGTATTGACTTCTTATAAACCTCTTCATTTTTTTAGAAACTATCATGTTCTTCTTAGAAACTAATTAAAATAGAATGACAAGAGGTTTTATTCTCTCTCATGTCTCTAAAGGATGTTTGGTGATGTGTCAACCACATTTATATACTACAACCTCTCATTACTTAACATATTCCTTTTTGTAACGCTAAAAGTGTTCAAGAAAGGTTTTTAAAATTAGTTGCAATGTTATAACAAGATGTTTAGCTTCTTTTTGGACACTTGTATGGACCATGGAACATACAAAATGAATTTGACCTAGACTAGATGAATTAGAGAGGAATTTTGAACCCTTTGACACCCCTGAATGTACTTGAAAAAATAATTCATGACTAGATAAGCATGATACTAAAAGTTAATTTACCTTAAAATTGTCTAAAATACCATAAAATATGCTAAACATGCCTTATTAAAGATTTTCAAACTTGAAAACTAAAGTGAAGACTTGAAAAAGTAAGTTTTTTGTTAAAATGGTTTATGATAAACAAAATTTGGATAACATATTTGGTGATCTATTGGGAATGCATGTTTGCTATGCATCTATACTAGTGACTTAGTGCATTCATTGGGATATGGAGTCATGAATATAACTAAATTTAGGGCATATTGAGATTTAGACTTGACAACAAGCTTGAAAATAATTAAAAAATAAAAGTATAAGGAAAGACACCATAAAAAACCACACATGTGTCATAAGACACTTGGAGGAAAAATAATATAAAGCAAACAATAGACACACTTATGCTTGAATAACCTAGGGAACACAAAGACATACTCTAATATGTACAAAGTTATATTACTGACCTCAATATCATGGCTTGAAGTGTATCCCATTGATTAGGATACATAACTCCTATCCATTGAGTATTACAAGATGAAAGACATTATGTTATTTGCATGCAATGAAAACATAAGGTCCAATCCAAAATCCATCAAACTCAATGTGTTTATCGAGATTAGCTCTATATGAATCCCACTTAAAGACAATATCTCCTTATTTATATGTTCTTGATATTACTCTAATGTCAATGTTTTTTTTACTTGTGCTTGGTGATATTCAATGGTGTGTATGACATGGTTTCTTATTTACTCTAATTCCATTAGTTCTTCCAATCTTATCTCCATAGGATCATTCTCCATTCTCACAATCTTATCTATCAAATCAAGAGCTCATAACTCAAGTTAAATAAGAATCTTGGATTATCTCCCATAGAGAAGCATATAGGGCTAGTTACTAATGGAATTTTTTGGTGTGATCTTATTAGCCCATAAGGTTATCTTTAATATAGTGTGACAAGTCCTTTGATTATATTATATAATCCTTGTTATAATTATGATCAAGTTATTATTAGTGGAATCAGCTAACCCATTTCCCTGTGGGTAGTAATTTTGAGAACTACTTAAGTAGATACCATATTGGAGAACCTATACCATTGTTTTTACACCACTAAAAGCCATGTCATTATTATAAATTATTATTGAAGGTACCCCAATCATTGTCATTAGGTTCTCATATAAGTCAATGAATGAAATTTCATTAGCCTCTTTGAGGGACACTACTTCTACCCACCTTGTGAAATAGTCAGTAGCTGTAAGAACCCATTTATAGCCTACACTATATGGAGGATTGATCATTCCAATGAAGTCAATTACCCACTACATGAATGGTTGTTCAACCAAAATAGGATTAAGTGGAAGGATTGCAAGTATTTATTTTCCAACAAAGAGTGCACACTTTTGACATCTAATAACCCAATAATATGAATCTTTGAATAGGCTAGGATAATAGTAACCATATCCCATTATTTTTTTAGTTGTGGTTTTAGTTACAAAATGACCTCTCGCTGGTCTATCATGGAATTGGTCTAGAATCCTATCAATATAATATGTGTTCACACATCTTAGTAACATCCCATTTAAGTATTTCCTAAAAATAAACCCATACATAATAACATAAGGTATTGATTGAAATATTAAGTATCTCCGTTTTACTTGATATATACCCATATGACATGTACCCATTTGAAGGAATCTTACTATTTTTTATATCTAACTCAGAAAAAATGAAGTCAAAGTTTTACTAGGATTATCTTGCAATGCCAAAATCATATCTTCTCCTTTTTTAAGGTCTAATGCTAGGTGTTCACATAGCCCTCTCACTCTTATTATTTTAATGGCCTTGATTTAAACATCATACTCCATCACCTCAGTTATCCATCCAACTCTTTTCACATTCAAGTCTTTATTCAAGTGGAAGTCTCTTATGGTTGGGTGGGTTACAATGACATGTATTTTGTTGTTGGATACCATATGCCTAAATTGATTAAGGCTTATTATTACTACCAATACTTGTTTCTCAAAATTTGTGTACCTCTCTTTATATCCTTATAATCCTTGACTAAAAAAGGGTATAGGTTGTTCAAGTCCTTCATTATTATGTTTTATTAACATATAAGAGATGGTTTAAATGTTTTCAAAATCATACAAGAATATTTTTTTTGAGAAATCAAGATTGATTATTGTCAGTTCTTAAGTAATAGCTTGTTTGATGTCCTCAAAACTAGCGGCCCCCTCCCCCCCCCCCCCCCCCCCCCCCCCCCCTCTTTCTTGGTCCAAAAAAATGCTTGATGTTGTTTTTACATAGTTGTTATAGCTCTCATAAGATTGGCAAAACTAGGTATGAAACTCCTAATGAAATTAATTTTTTAAAGAAAACTTTGAAAAGGTTTCTTATGATTGGGAAATGATAAAGCTAGTATGACACTCACCCTATCATGGTTTATAACAAGCCCATCCTTGGAAATAATATGGACAAGTAGTTTACCCTCATGGACAAAAAAACACACTTATTGGGATTGATAAGAACCTCATATTAATTGCACCTTTAAAATAACAACCTTAGATGATTCAAGTGGTCATTATCATCTTTAGAGAAAATGATTATGCCATTAATGTATATTAGTACCATCTCATTGATCAAACCTTAGAAATCCATATCTATGGTTCTTTGTAATTTTGCACCTGAATTGGACAACCCAAATGGTGTTATTTTATAGGTATATGTGCCCCATTTAGTAGTGAAGGTTTTATTATATTGATATTATTATTTAACAAACACTTGGTTGTAACTTAAATAACCATCCAAAAGGGAGAAAAGTTGAGAACCTACCACTACTTAAATAATTTGTTCCATTAAAGCTAGAGGATAGTGATCCTTGAATGAAACCTTATTCAAGTCTCTAAAATCCACACATAACCTGATATCACCACTCTTCTTTCTCACAAGAACTAATTTTTTAACCCATGAAGAGTGCTTGATAGGAAATATAAATCTTGAATCTATCAACGTTGTGAGCTATTTTCTCATTAGCAACTCCAATTTAGCATTGATGGGCCTTTACCTTTACCTTAAAAGATTAGAATTGGGATGAATTTATATTGTGTGTTGAGATATTGAAGGATAAAACCCATTAAGATCTTTATACTCCCAATAAAATACATCAAAAAATTCTCTACATAACTCAATAAATGTATCCTTATCATCTAGGGTACAAACCTTTCAAAGATTTAGGAGTTTATCTTTAAAGATGGATAATTTATCATGATGTTATTATTTATTATACATGCTTACTTTATATCTTCTCATTTTTTCACTTTCATTGAATATGTTCTCAAGAGTAACCAAACCTTTAGGAAGCTTGTTAGACTTTAATTATATAATTTGGTCTTCATATTGGTGTTACGACTTGACCTAGTTTTTTTTTAACAAAACTCAACCTCTTGTTGGAAAAAACATGCTATTTTTTTGTCACTTTCAAACACTTTCCAATTGGCATAATTATTCGGTATTTATGGATGTAAAACTACCATGATGTGTGGTTGAGGTTTTTAGTACTTAACATCATTAGGAATGTTAAATTGTGCTCCAACTAATGGCAACATATCACCATTCTAATTCTCTTCCCTTAGGACTAATTCGATGTTAAAATCCTCAAAATATTTAATAAGGTCCCATGCTCTATGATTATAGGACTTCAATAGTGTGTTATTGGTAACATTATTACCTCTTAATTGGTGGATAACTAGTTCACTATCTCCAATAGTTTGTACTTATTTTACTCCTTTCTTCCTTGCCCATTGAATCCCATTTATAAGAGATTAATATTCAAATACATTAAAATTCAAACCAAACTAAATAATAATATCATAATAATACCTATCATTTAATGGATAAAAAATCATAATACCTACCCCTACTCCATTTGTGCTTCTTGAGCCATCATAAAATAATTTTAGCAAACAATTACTATCAACATTAATCTTAGAGAGAGGTTATGGTTTTACCATCTTCATGTAAACAATAAACACCAAGATCATCCTCTTCACTACCTCTATATGGGTCAAATTCATGATTTAATTCTCCCCATTCATCAAGTAAGAGGTCTATAATGTATTTAAAAGGAACAATTGTCTCTTTGTCACTAAGGTTATCCTCCTCATCAATGATAGTATAATTTACATTGGTGACATTTGGTTTGTATGGATCAATGTAAAACCTTTAGATAGGTTATGATTTTATGGTAACTTTGGTGTCATATCTTGTCCTAAAAGCCATGCATGACCAATATAATGACAAATAACCATACATATTTTATGTGAAGTTGATTGACAAGAAAAGGGTAATGTATGGTGTCAATTCAATAATATCCACATCTTGAGTAATGGATAAATTAGGACAGACATGAAGAAATACGTTCAAAACTTTGATAACACCAAATATCTTAGTGGTTGAACCATATGGTTTTAACACACCTTTGGTATTGGGATCATATTTGGGGCCTAACTTATTTGTTATTCATTTTTACATAACTTGGTTTTTGTCCCCACTATATCTCATATGTTTATGCACTATACAGTTAGTAACAATCACTGTCACATAAAGGAATGGAGGCTTGTCTACTTTAACTTTTTTTTTTATTCACTAGGATTGAATGTGTTTGTGAACATAATAGTACCTCTTTTTACTTCTAATAATGTTAATTTGAGCTTACACATCTCCTCTTGCACCATATCCCGTTACCTATGAATATACAAAGTATCCCACATAGACATACTTACATGAAGCTTTTTCATTTGGTTTACTATATTGAGATAAGGAACACCAATATTTGGTTGTCCTTTAAGAGATATAACATCACCTTGGACATGCCTGATTTGGTAAAGTTACTTTTTTTATTCTAATTTCTTTGAGATACTTGAGCTTTAGAAGGTTTCCATCTTGGATCACATTGTTCTCATCTCTAAAAGTAATTTAATATGCATCTGGTAAGGTATTCCCACCCATATATTTAATCATAATGGCTATATCACTATTTAAATCCTTAATATAATATAGGAATGCATAATTTGTATTATGTCTTACAATAATTGGGATCTTATCCCATGCCATTTGGAACCTAACATTAAAATCCTGCATGGATTGTTAAGGAGCTCTCTTTATGGAGGTAAAATGATCAACCAAGGATAAATTATCAATCTTATCTTCAAATATCTTACTAAATTTATCTAATAATTCATCTCATTAATTCAACAAAATTAGGGGATAAGGTTCTATACCATTCCAAATCCTTGACTATAAAACTTATTCTCAACAACCTAATGGACACATTTTTTTGTATTATATTATGGATGTTTCTAAAATTTTCCATGTCCTTAATGTGTTCAATGGGAGTAAGATTAGTTTATCTACTAAAATAAGGGATACTATTGAGGGAAACCACTGGTATGTGATCAAATTGTGCAAGGTTTAAGGGATAACAATAATTGAAAGCAACAAAAGCTAGGTTTCTAACCATCCTACTAGCCTTAGGAAGTCTTGGATTAAAGATGAAATAGAATTTTATTCTACATGATTTAGTATAAGGAAAATTATGAGGGAATATCCTTATTTTGACTAAATATAAAGGCAATTAAAAAAACTCAAAAGGGATATCTTTCAATTTTGATCTTCTAGTCACCTTTGGCATGAAAATTGGTTCACTAATTAGTAACCAAGAGTTTATAACTTGTTGGAATTATAAGATGTTGAATGAATAAGGTTGTTAAAACTAAACTTTCTCCAAGACAAGCATTAATATTGGAAAACCTCTTTCCAATTATGTCCCACAGGGCATGTTAGAATTGTTATAGCTCAAATTTACACACTTGAGAGGATGTTTCAATCCCTACAACTTTAGCTATATAATGGGATTAGTCTTAGGTTATCGGTGACCTCTATGTATACTAAAACTCTAGATTATAGGGCTAGTTCCCCTTGATGTATCAATTAAGCTCACAACACTACACTAATAGCTTGCAAAGGAAAAGGGAGAAAAATAGCATTCAAGAAAACTAAGTGGGTGATACATAAAATCAAGTGATTGTTACCAACTAGATGCATGTGCACATGTAGAAAATGAGACTAATATGGACATACACTACTCTGAGTCTAAATATCATTGCATCAACATTTACATGTGGAGGTTGTGATATATGTTTACACTAGGAGAACTAATAAAGAGGTTTGGATTGACACTAATAAATAGGTAAACTAACTCAAACCTCACATTTCAATTGAAAACTTCAAATGACCTATAAAATAATATTCTAAATTACATATAGGTTTTATAATAAGACAACATGTCAAAGAATACCGAGTAAATCACTAAACAAGACCAACTATCCATGCATACACACTAAGTGTAGTCAAAGGAAGAGGTAAAAATAGTATTATTTATTGATCCAAGGCATACAAATGAGTAGGGATTCGTCATACTTAGGAGGAGGATCCATTCTTATCCATTTAAGGATTATTTTATAAAGATGAGAGAGAGGAGGAGAAAAAAAAACTTAGGCAGTCCATCATTTCAATTTATCATCATAAAAGTTTTGAAAGAGAAGAAAATGGACACCAAACCATGGTGGATATGTTTTCAATTTGTTTCTCTAAATTTCATGACTAAGTTTTTATGAGATTCCTTGTGTAAATTAGCATAGGAATTTACTTGTCCAATCTTGTGCTCTTGAGTCTAACTCCTTCCTTTCAAGGATACACCTTTATACTTGTAAGGACAATTCCAAATTTCTTAATTTATATGTGTCATGGTTGAGGATATTCTACATCAACCATTATCTCTTTTGTTGGTGTTATCTTATACACCATATAGTACATAGTCATTCCACCTAAGATTATCCACATGGTAGGGGAGGAGAGACACATATCAAAATTCTTATCCATGCTATACTTAGATGCACCAAATATTCACAACTCCATGCCATCATAAATAGGCCTACATGGAAGTAAAACATACATAGCACCATGCCACAAAGGACCCTACCATGTGAGAGAAGTCATAGCATATGAAGTAGTAAATTAATTTAAAAATTTTATTTTCAAAGAAGGAAAATCATGGTTATGCGGAAGTATGGTAGATGTTAATGCATTGACTATAACATTTAAAAATTGCAAAACATGGTGTGCAGTTTCACTGTAGGATCAAGGTTTGAAAATCATGTATGAATGTGGACTTATATTCCTATGATAAAGTATGGTAGATATGTACTACCCCAAATGCACCTCCCTAAAGTACAAAGTGCTTATAGACCTCCTTATCCTATGAAAGAGAGTGGAAAGAGATTTGTTAGAAGGCTTAGGTGTTGACTACAATTATGACTTTTGAAAATGACACTCATAAGTCCACATGTAGAACAAGCATCATAGAATGTAGAATCCAACATGAATATTTCACCAATACAAAGTTTAAAGTGTTACACTATCCTTGAATTGTGTGTAATGTGAAGAATAAATGTGAACAGTTGAAAGTGGAGGCTCACAAGCAATTTTCACTATCCCCAATGTTCAACATGAATTGGCACTTCCAAATCCCACAAATCAAGGCATGAAAAAATGAGTAGGAATTTGAAATTGGAAAAAATATACATGCCTAACTAGTATGAAGTACGTATATTTTTTGTAGGTTTAACACTGCCCTGTGGGATGAATAAAAATACAAGGCATGTACTAGTATTTTGTCAATAGCAATGTGAGAGAAAATCAATGTGAATGTTTTTGATCACTCCAAAAAATATGTTTCACAAAGTAAAAGCATTGGTATTCTTATTAGTGCTACAATCTCAACAATGGTTGACATGGTGTAGAGGAGAAGGAACCAAATTAATTTTGACATTACAAGTGGTCCTTCTTTCTATGAATGATGAAATTGTTTTGGTAGCAATATTACAAACTACCATAAATGGCCCATTGTTAAGTATTGAAATAATATTAGATAAAAAGAAGGATCTTTTTGGTCTCTTTTGGAGTGACTCTAAAAAGTGAAATTGGTATTTAGTGATCCATAGCATAAAGCAATACTAGAGAGATCAAGGACATTAATTGTATAAGCGTTTCAATCATCCCTTTGCTTCCCTTTTATATCAGAATCATCTTTGGCTATTGAGGATGATTTCAACAAAGGATCAAATGCATATAATTATAGATTGGCTCTTAAATCACCATAAGGATTAACTAGTTTGATTACTGATAACATTAATAGGGTAGGCTACCAAAATGCTACATTTCTCGGTGATGTAGTTTATGGAATGGTGGTTGCTTGAATCACTTCCAAACACTTCTTGTTCTTATTCATGTCTCACACTGCCAAATAAATAAATGGGTGGAATACTAAGGTAGATGAACTTAATGGGTTTTTAGTCAATCAAGTTATAGGGAGAATTTTTATTGAATATAAATGAACAGGATCTTAGCACTAAAATAAAGCTAATCTTACCATAGATTGATGAAATCATTTAATGTAGATAGTAGGATAGAAGCCCTGAAAAATGATGATTTGCACTGATGAATGTTTCAAATCTAGATACATTGTGAAAACAAGAAGGATTTTTGATTTGAAGGCATCATACATATAAGGGCTGAATTTATGGAGAAAAATTATATCTAGGGTGTTTTGTTAGACCAAGTTATTGGGGATGGAGCTAAAATAGAAAAATTCAAAAAATTACAAGTTCCAAATATTTCAAAAACAACTCCCAAGGTCCCTAGGAAAGTTTCTATGGGAAGAGAAACTTGTAAAAGGCAAGGTCTTAAAATATAACATTCAAATTATGATCAACTCTCCCAATCCCACTAGTCAAAGCAAACATGGAAAAGTCAACTCAAGAGGAGCTTCAGGGAGATGTTGAGGAGAAATGCAATTTTAAAATTTTACACTTGTGTAAAGTTTAAATTACACTTTAAACTTCCATTTTCACCAGTCAATAAGAGTCCTTGGTGAAAGAGGGAACATCCGTATCCAAATGTAATTTTGTAATTTTCACGTTTAAAATTTGCACATTTGTAATTTGTAAATTGTAGTTGTGCAATTTGCATGTTTGCAATTTGTAAACTGTAGTTATGCAATTTTCAAGTTTGTAATTTATAAGTTTTTAATTTGTATGTTTATAATTTACACATTTATAGTTTTATGAATTTTACTTTTACAAATTACAAACTTGAAAATTTCACAATTTCTACTAGGACCCAATCTTCCCTAAAATAAGAAAAATTTCAAATTTGTAAAAGTGATTAGAATTTCTCCAAAAGAGGTCAAAAGTGAAAAATAATGCATTTTTGCATCAAGAATGTGGAATAAAACCTAACAATAAATTTTTTAAAATCCAAAGGTGAAAAAATAAAAATGTAAAAATACAAGTTGGAGCCAAAAAAGTAAAAAGGTGAAATAACCTATTTTTTTGTATTTTCATTTGCTTTAATTGTTCAAGCACCTCCATGGAATAATATTGCAGGTCTACAAATCTAATGTGGGACACTCCAAATAAGATAATTCAAATAGACATGGATCTAGAATATTCCCAATAAATCATTGCAAGAGCATATTGTTTCATGGCATGCATAAAGGGAAGGGAAACTATCTAGGAGGTTCTATTTGTGCAAGGAAGTGGTCAAGGGCATCTCTAGGTAGTTACACATAAATAAAAATGGTTTATTTTGCCTCTAGCAAAAATATTCTCCTTCCATCTCATTTGAAAACATCTCTAGCTAAGATATCAAGGGGTTTGTTGTAAATCTCCATCATTCCTTATAAAGGTAGTTGCAATAATCATTTTCTTTGCAAATACATGAAGATTCCAAGCATGGCAAAGGGCATATTCTAGCTGGGAGCATCTTGGTGAAACTTGGAGGGGTGTTTTGTAATTTTTTAAAATTGTAACCCTCATTCTTAGATCTAAAAATAAGGGTAAAGAAATGTATAAATAGAGGGTTTCTCCTCTATTCTAAAGGTGGTTGTTGTTCTTTGTTTTTCTCCCAAGTATAGGATCTTCCACATTGTGGGATCACTATTGTGTGAATTTTACCTCTCTTGTTAATGTGGTTGTAGTTGTATAACCATTATAAAGCTATAAGAGCATGTCTATATGTCTCCCCTGCCTGGCATAGAGCAAATCCAACATGCTTGTTCCCATGGTAGCATTTTGAAACAATGATTTATGTAAAGTTTTCTTTCAAGATAATGGAAAATGCATATGGTTCTTACTCTTTTCCTATTAATGAAATGCAATGAGATGTTTTACAAGCTATGATGATTAAATATCTAGTTTTTGGTTTATCTATGGTTGTCATCCTTGGCATAGATCTGGGTTATAAACCCCTTTCTACATAAATATTTGGAAATATTTTCTTTAACACCTCTTAAGGGCACCATGGGTTCATAAATTTGAAAGGGAAAGGTATTTGAGATTCTAGTTTCAATGTATGTTCTAGGGTTTTGGGGATCATTTGGGTGTTTACATTTTATTGTCATCAATGGATGCAAACCACTCTTAGTAGTCCCCATTAGGTTGTAAGTCATTTTTTGCATCTTTTCAATATGTGATGTCATGACTATTGAAAGAATCCCTACTATTTAAAAACCACCAGCACACCACCACTCTTTATATTTATCTAACTTGTACTACCCTATCCTATCCTATAAATAATACACCCTTTGCATATTATAAGTGTTATTTTCCTACAGATTCATAAATATTTCATACTTAACATGTGTTTGCATCTTGTGCTTTAAATCCCATCGCTGAAGTTTTCCATTCAACCCATGTTGTTGAAAATTCCTTAGAATTAATATTGCATTCACTTTCCATCTATCTTAAATAGCTTGTATGTAACTTAGTTGATTTGTTTATTCTATGTGACAACCCTTCCTAGGAGGATTGAAAAAGTTTGGTTGTGCCCTGGTCGTATTTGTGTCTCTTTGTACCAGTAATCCCCATGGAGGTTGAATTGAAAAATCTTTCCATGTGAGCAAGCTACCCCACAGGTCCTCTCACATTGGTTTAGGTAGAGCAAAGTGTAGTAGGGAGTTGACCATACCCTTTGTTGGTGCCTCTCAATCATTTTTTCCATTCAATCCATTTTAGGTGCCAAACCTTCACCTAGATACAATGATATATCAGTGAGTTTTTCATCATTTTTTTTCATCTTCTTCAAGTGTGCAAGGTTGAGTGAAAGAGGTGTACAATTGGGAACCAATAATTTACTGGTGCTATTATTGGGGACTATAAAAGATCCTTAGAATCCATGTTGCTAGGGACTCTTGTAGAGAAGTAGAGATGTAAGTATTTCAATTTGAAAGTTCTCTGCTTGTTATTTTTTATATTCAAACTATCTTGGCATTGAAATTCACAACACTCCACTAATGACATTATCAGGAACTAAATTTAAGTCCTGGTCACTTATGTTAATGGGATTCTTGCACAGAGCTGATTATTGTAAATTCAAGTTTGAAAAGTTTTTTGCTATGGAATATTTTCTAAAATAATCTTAGTTACATTTTTAGACATTGTTTATTCATATCTCATGAGTTTGAATGTTGAGGTTATTTGAGCATGTTTTATATCTCTATCATCAATGTTGTATCACTCCATTGGGGATGTGTCAAGAATTTGACATATTTGATAATTAACATCTATTGAATGTATTGTAAAGAGATTGAAATTTGTCATGTTTTGAGGTGGTCTCCCCTTGTTAAACATGAATCTGAATGTTTCATTGTCTTTGTTTTCATACATCATCACTAATTTCAGCAAGATATAGTTTCAATATGTATCACTACAAGTGTGTAAATGGTTATCCTAGAAGTTTGATTCTAGTGGTGACTCCAAAAAATCATCTAGTTTTAAAAATGATTAATTCTTACTTCAAATATCTTCAACTTTGAGAGTTATTTTTCTTGCAAATCTACAAGGACTAAGGTCTTCCTTCAAAGAAGACCCATCTAAGAAAATTGTCTCTCCCTTAGGTGTTCATCAAGAAAGAAGGATAAAAGTTTGGAGGCCTGTTGAAGAGCATAGTAAAACTACAAAGGACTATTTGGGCTATCAAGATTCTAGTAAATATAAATTTTTATTTTGTTGAACTTATTATTACTAAATATTTTCATAATTCTTTTAACTATTCAAAACCATACATCACCATTTATTATTCAATTATTTCTCAACCAACAGAATCCCCTCTTAAGTTTGATCTACCAAGTCCACCTCATGCACCCCCTCAAATCCCTTTGGCATTTGATCATGAATCCACCATTGAATAAATCACGAGGAATATGGACCTAGATGAGAATGAGAATCCTACATTCTACATTACTATATTTAGGCTTATTAATTTTGATGACATGGAAGGTTATCCTAGTGAAGTCCCAAATGAAGTGAGGAAATGCCTTCCAAAGTTTTAAGTGAACATTGCAATGAGTAGTGATCAAAACTTGAGGGATTTTCATAATATCATTGAATACTATAAATTTGAGCATGAGGATGTGTGCATCAATTTGTTTATGCACATGCTGGAAGAAGATGCATGAGAATTTTCAATTCCTTTCGCTATGGATGCATTGATTTGTGGGAAGATATGAAGTTTTTTTTTAGAATTTAGTATGGTTAGATAATTGATCTTATGTTTCTCTTGGATAAATTTGAAAACATCAAGAAGAACCCCAATGAGTGTATGTGATACTTCAACACACAGTTTAACAATGTTATGATGCAGTTGTCTAAAAAATATAAGGCCTAGTGATGTAATGTGATTGATAAAGTATTATGATGCCTTTGATAAGAAGGTTATGTATTACTTAAGGGACAAGTCTCCCACTAACCTATGATTGACATTCAATATGGCCATTCAAATTGAGAAAAACATAAAGGGTATGATAATGCCTTTGATTAATTAGACTGATGTAAAATTGGTTAATCTGGAAAAAGTCTAGTTCACTAAGACAACCAACTTTGAGGAGACTATTAAAACTTTGGCTTCTACTATCAAATAAATGTCCTAAAAGCTAGCTAGAGTTAAGAAGGGAAAGCTTTATAGGTCTGCATATGATGATATAAATTATAATAGAAGGGTTGGAAAATAAGTGCTTGACCTATTACATACCAAGGTAAATGCAATTAATTCTAATTTTAATATTGATTGGTGTGACAAGTGCTTCCTTCCACATCCCCCATGTGATAGTACTGAACCTAGTGATGAAGATGCAAATGATCTTGAGTCTACATTTGATGATGATGATATTTTGATGTTCCATTATCAAGACTCCCCATATATGTTTTTTGCATCCATGGAAATGATGAGTGACAATATTGTTGATTAGTTTTAGAGTATAGTTAAGAAGGTCCTGATGTATGAATTTTATTGTGATGATAGTATGGCACAAGCATATGAGTTACCAAATCATGATTTAATTTAAGATATGGATTATACTCTAATAAAAGTGCTTCACATGAATATGGAATTGGGTAATGTCATTGGGAATATTGATATGGATGAATAGCCTATTGTTTTTATGTTGAACCTAATAGCGAAGGTGCAATTTAGAAATTAGCATTTGATGAGACTTATTACAATCTTTGAAGTGAAATTGGGGATATATTTTATTCTCGTAAGGATGAATATTTTAAGTTCTCTTTCAAGTTGCCTTTTGAATGCATGAATGACATTTTTTTATCATGAGACACCCTTGCTTAGTACTTACTTGATTGTAGCTAAGAAATGAGCTCTTTTACAACTATTAAAAAGGTACCAAGATCTTTTACCATGGTCTTATCCATATTTGAGATCATACAAAGAGGATTTGTTTCAACTTGTCGTCTTGTCACATCCTAGAAACAATACCATTAGGTAAGTATAGAGATTGGTTTACTTCATCTTGGCCACTAGGTTGCTAGAAAAGTTAAAGAAATTATGGGATGAAAATATTCTAGAGCCACAAATTATTGGAAAATATTTGAAACATTTACTTGATTGTGCCCATGATTATGTATATAATTTTTATAGTGTATAGTCTTTTCATTTTATTATTTTATTACTCGTCTACTTTGGGCTTTGCTTCTATAGTTTCCTTTCCTATTTTTTGTTGGGTGTTCATTTTTAGATCCTCTTTATCTATTTTTGTCAATCTACCATGTTTTATTGAGCCTCCATGAATGTTTTCTAAGAAGCTTTTAATTTTTGACTCCGTGGCCCAATGGATTGCCACCTGGTCTTATGTTCTAGGGTTTTTTACATACCTGTAGGGGGTGTACATCCCCAGGTGAGAGCCAATGTTGGTGATATATTATACAACATATAATACAAAGTTGTGCCACCTTATAATACCAACATGGTAGGAGAGGAGAGACATACACCAACATGGTAGGAGAGGAGAGACATGCACCATCATTTTAATCCATTCTATAATTGGACCTGCCAAATATTCACATATTTGTGCCATCATAAATAGGCCTACATAGATGTGAACCATACTTATCACCATGCTACAAAGGACCCTACCATGTGAAAGAAGTCACAGTGAATAAAGCAGTGAATGAATGAATTTAAAATTTTTATTTGCAAAGAAGGAAAACTATGGTTGTGTATAAGTGTAGTAGAGGTCAATGCATTGACTGTAACATTTGAAAAATATAAAACATGGTGTGGAGTTCCACCATAGGATTAGGGCTCAAAAATCACCTATGAATGGAGATTTAGAATCCAATGGGAAAGTATGGTGGATATGCACCACCCAAAACGCACCTTCCTAAAGTGCAAAGTGCTTATAGACCTATGGATCCCAATAAAGAGAGTGGAAAGGAACTTGGTGGAAGGTTTAGGTGTTAACTGTAATTATGACTTTTGTAAACAACACCACTAACTCAATAGGTAAAATAATTATGGTGAAAGGTGAAATATAACATGCATCTTACACCAATGTAAAGTGAAAAGTGTTGTATTATCCCTAAGTTCTACAA
Source organism: Torreya grandis (assembly GCA_037957365.1). NCBI lineage: Eukaryota > Viridiplantae > Streptophyta > Pinopsida > Cupressales > Taxaceae > Torreya > Torreya grandis. The sequence continues at coordinate 3,197,315 of JARHVA010001343.1, read as the reverse complement.
AATGTGAAGCATGAATGTGAACAATGGAAAATGGAGGCTCACAAGCAATTTACACACTCCCTAATGTGAAAATTACATTTGTACTTTTAGATCCCATAGATAAATGCATGGAAAAATGATTGGGAATTTGAAATTAAAAAAATTATACATGCCCAATTGGTATGAATAACACATCCTTTCTATAGGTTTGATGTTGACCTATGGGATGAAGAAAATATGGGCCATGTATTCCTATTTTGTAAAATAACAATGTGAGAGAAAATTAATGTGAATGTTTTTTATCACTAAAAAAATATGCTATACAAAGTAAAAGCATTAGTGTTCTTATCAATGTCAAAACCTTAGTAATGGTTGATGTGGTGTGTAGGAAAAGGAACCAAATTACCTTCCTCATTACAAGTGGTCCTTCTCTTTGTGAATGACAAACTTTCTTTAGTAGCAAGATTAAAAACTACCGTAAATGGCCCATTTTTCAGTATTAAAAGAATATTATATAAAAAGAAGGCTCTTTTTAGTCTCTTTTGGATTGTCTCTAATAGTGAGACTGGTATTTAGTGATCTAGAGCATAAAGCAATAACAGAGAGATCAAGGGCATTAATTGTATAAGTGTTTCAATCAACCCTTCACTACCCTTTTGTATGGGAAGCATCTTTGGCTATTGAGGATGATTGTGTTAGAGGATCAAATGTATACAATTATAGATTAGTTCTTAGATGACCACAAGGATTCTACTGGTTTGAGTATTGACAGCATTGATAAGACAAGATATCATGTTGTTGTGTCTCTCGATAATGTAGTTTGAGGAATGGTTGTTGCTTGAATCACTTCCAAACATTTCTTGTTCTTGTTTAGGTTTCACACTTCCAAGTATATAAATGGGTGGAATACTAAGGCAAATGAACTTAATGGGTTTTTATTCAATCAAGTTATGGGGAAACTTTTGATTGAATATCATTGAGTAGGATCTTGGCACTGAAATAAAGACAATCCCACCATAGATTGATCCAATCATTTAATGCAGATAGTAGGATGGAAGCCTTAGAAAATGATGATTTTTAATAATTAATGTTTTAGATCTAGATACATTATGTAAACAAGAAGGATTTTGTAGTTGGAGGCATCAATAAGATAAGGGATGAATTTCTAAAGAAATATCATATACAAGGTGATTTGATGGACCAAGTTACTAGGGATGGAGTGAAAATTGAAAAATCTAAAAAATCGTAAGTTATAAAAATTGCAAAAATAGCTCCAAAGGTCCCTGGGAAAGTTTCACTGAGAATAAGAACTTGAAAAATGTAGGGTCTCAAAATGCAATGTGCAAATTTTGGTCAACTCTCCCAATCCCACTAGTCAAAACAAGCATTGAAAAGTCAACTCAATAGGATCTTCAGAGAGATGTTGCGGAGAAACACAATTTTACAAGTTGAAGCCAAAAAAATAAAAAGGCAAAATGACCTAATTTTTTGTATTTTTAGTTGCTTTACTTGTTAAATCACCTCCATGCAAGAGTATTACAGGGCTGTAAATATAAGGTGGGACACTCCAAAGAAGATCATTTGAGTAGACATGGATCCTGAATATTCTCAAGAAATCATTGCAAGAGAACATTGTTCCATGGTGTGCATAAAATAAAGGGCAATAGTCTAAGAGGTTCCAAATATGCAAGCAAGTGGTCAAGGGCATCTATAGGTAGTTACACATAAAGAAAAATGGTTTTTTCACCTCCACCATGAATATTCTCCTTTCAGCTCATTTGAAAGCATCTCCATCCAATCAAGTGGTTTGTTTCAAATATACATCACTCCTTGTAAAGGAAGTTGAAATAATCAATTTTACTTGCAAATACATGAAGATTCTAGGTGTGGAAAATGATGAATTCTAGATGGGAGAATCTTGGTAAAACTTAGAGGGGTGTTTTTCAATTTTTGTAAATTACAATCCTCATTCCCAAATTTGAAAAGAAGTGTAAATAAATGTATAAATATAGGGCTTCTCCTATATTCTAAATTTATTTATTGGTCTTTATTTTACTTCCATGTATAGGCTATTCCAATTTTTGGGATCAATATTGTGTGCATTTTTTCACTCTTGATAAGGTGGTTATAATTGTACAACCATTAGCAAGCCCTGAGAGCATGTTTATATGTTTGTTGTGCCCAACATGGAGAGAGAAAATCCACCATGCTTGTCCGCATGATATTATTTTGAAACAATGATGTATGTAAAGTTTTATTTCAAGATAATGGAAAATGCATATGGTTCTTACTCTTTTCCTATTAATTAAATGTATGGTTGTCATCTTGTGCATAGATCTAGGTTATAAACCACTTTGTGTATAGATATTTGGAAATATTTTATTGAATACCTCCTAAGGGCACCTTAGGTTCATGAATTTGATAAGGAAAGGTATTTGAAATTATATTTTTAGTGTATGTTCTAGGGTTTCAGAGATCATTTGGGTGTCTGCATTGTATTGGCATAAATGGATGCAAACCACTCTTAGTAGTCCCCATTAGATTGTAAGTCATTTTTTTGCATCTTTTCAATATGTGATGTCATGAATATTGAAATGATCCCTACTAGTTGAAAACCACCAACACACCACCACTCTTCATATTTATCTAACTTGTCTTACCCTATAAATAATACGCCATTTGAATACTATAACTATTATTTTCCTGTAGATGCACAAATATTGCATAATTAACATGTTTCTACATATTGGGCTTTAAATCCCAAAAATATAGTTTTCCATTCAGCCCATGTTGTTGAAAATTATTTAGACTGAATATTTTAGTCACTTTCCATCTATCTTCAGTAGCTTGTATGTGACTTAGTGTATTTGTTCATTCTATGTGACAACCCTTTATGGGTAGATTGAACAAGTTTGGTTATGCTTTGGTCACATTTATGTCTCATTGTGATAAAAATCCCCATGGAGGTTGAATTTAATAATGTCTCCATGTGAGCAAGTTACTCCACAGGTCCTTTCACCATAGTTCAGGTAGAGCTAGAAGTAACAAGGAACTGACTATACCCTTTGTCGATGCCTCTAAGTCATTTTATCCATTCAATCCATTCTAGATGCCAAACCCTCTGTCGAGTACAATGAAATATCAATAGTTTTTTCATCATTATTTTCCATATTATTCATGTGTTTAAGGCCAAGTGAAATAGGTTTACAATTGGGAACCAACATATTCTATGCCTTTTCAACTAGTAAACTTATAATTGAACTTGAAGTTTCTTGACAATAATCTTTGCTCCACCAAACTAATTTTTTTTTAATTTTTAAACATATCTACCATGATGTTACCTCTTTCAGACCCTTTATTAGCTCACATATGTCTTTGGCCTTTATTGAATTTCATCTCCAAGCTTTGGTCTTCACATGTGATCATCAAAGGGTAATTCTAAAGGTCATTGCCTACCATATGAGATGTGAACTAACTTGGGAGCCACTTTAGGACTTGATTATGTTATAGGATGAATTTTAGGTCTTATACCATGTTTAAAAAGATGCATTATAGGATTATATACTTTAATACACTGTTACAAAGCCTATAATTAGGCCTTTTTCATAGGGTATTGAGAGAGTTATCTCTTTCGCTCAACATAGTGACCTTTTGTATCATTTATTTCCATGAGAGGCACTAAAAAGGGTCATTTAATATCATAGGATCTCTAAAATTTTTATAGAGTCATTTTATTTGATTTGAAGACCTTACACCATCCTCTTAGCTCATAAACAACCTACAACCATGTATTTTAGGCTATTTTTCATACAGTCTCATTGTACACATGCCAACTGAAGGATAAATAGTATGATAAAGAGAGTTAGTAAGGTATCATGTAATTTCAAAGCTTATCTAATCAAATTTAGGAACTTGGGAGTCTAAACTTCTCTATCGATTCCTTTTGGATGGTTTATGTAGGGTTTAAGTGGCATGACTTCTTAATGATCATTTATAGCCCTGAGGGCCATAATTGATGAACTATTACCCTAAAGTTTGACTATATATCATTATTCAACATTTAACATGAGATAGGAGTACATTTAAATTCCTAAGGGATGCTCACACATGGAGAACTTACTTCTTAGGCTATTAAACTTTCATTATATGAGGTTGAGAAAAAAATTTCAAGTGAAAATCATATGAAAATATTTGGGTTTGACTGAAAACACATTTATGAGTTATTTAACATCCTTAAAAACATGTTCGAATGGTTTTACATCCTTTACAATTCACTAGAGCCTCTATAAATCCCCCTTTTCTATGCTTAGGGTTTACTTGCCTTCTAACACAAATTACCCTAAAGGCTTGATTTGTCCACTTTATCCCTATCTTCATGGGTATAAACTCCATGAATATGGATGGAAATTTATTTCCAATATTTTTTGGGTGTCCATTATTCGAATATGTTGACAACATGAATATTTTCCCTTCCTTGTACACATAAATCTGTAGAAGCCCATTAGGCTTCATGGACTAAACTATTGAGACTTAACACCCCTCTTCAAACTTTCTATCACTTTTATGGTTCTTGGAATGTCTTAAAATGTTTATTAATTATCTTATCCACTCTCACAACCCGATTTAACACATTTTTATTCATCATATATGGTAGGCTCGTACGAGTCTGTAACTAGGTTTTTTGACTACAAACAAGGCTATATTTATTTGATAGGTCTCTTGCCATTTAAGTAGTCTATGTAACTACTAAAATTTTATGCAAGACATCTTTAAAATGCTCTTAGACCTCAATTTCAATACTCCCATTCCATCATAAGATGTAACTTATTCAATTATGACTATCACCCACCTCTAGGTGCTCATTCAAGTTTTCATTATTGCCAAGCCTATTAGATACAACATTACGAAATTAAATTATCTTTATTAACCTATGTTTATCAGGGAGAGTGTATCAATTTTTTTAATTTCACCTTCCCATACCTTCTAGTTTCTTACTCCAATGTTCATAAAGCTCATTATTTCCACATTTATTTGTACAGGTCTATTAGTATTTATTTAAGAGAATGTTTCACTAGGTGTAAGGATAGTCTCTTAGAGTAAGAAGATGAAAATCATGAGATAAATTCACTTCTCCTAGCATAAAGTGGGAATATTCTAATGCCTTTTATTCATTTGTAGTCTTTTGTTTTACTTCCAACAATGCATACATTTTCCCTTATAGGCCTGTAACCATGATCACTCCATCCATAATAGTCATGTATTGAGATTAAAATTTATGCACCACTCTATATTATTCATACTAATATTATAATATTATTCATGGCTATATGGGTCCTTTTATGTTTACACCATGCCCTTCTTAGGCCTAGACATCTCTGAAATGAGGTTTGTGGATCATAAATTTCCACCTATAGGTCTATAGATAAAAACTATCTTGGTCTTACTTGTTAGCATGTATTCAATATTTACCTCATTCACTATGACTGGCTCATTATCCAATTCTAATTTTAACACCACTATTGACCTCTCCCTAGTTATTTGGTGTAATTTTTGGCAATTAGGCCTATAAGAGGCCATCCCATTTACCATACCATGATTCAGTAGGACCATGCCACTATGGGTTATCTCAAGGAAACTACATTTAAAGATGAATGCATATGAATTTTATGAAAGTGGGAGGTATATCATTATTGATAAATCAATTTGAGAACCCCTAACTAAGAGAACACTCAACACACAACCAAAACATGCTTGTAGTTAGGATTGTAACATTCAAATCATGCCCGAGGAACTAGTTTATTATTAAAGGCATCTTGATCATACAAATAACCTAATGAAATTGATGTCACAAAGGTTAATTTTATCCTTGTAATAACCCAAAAATAACCATTTTTTCCAACCATCTCTGAGGTGGAGAAACAGATGCAAACTGAGACCCTACCTAGATGAATAAGGCATTGTGAGTGTCTTACACTCTTAGTAGTTGTTTGTAGAATAAATGGTCTTAACTAAGAAATTAATGAAACAAAGTGGAAGGTAATTAGGAACCATTACCATACATAAAATATACAATACCAACTCTCTATCTCTTGGTTGTACCAACTAAAAACTATTGAGCCTTTTAAAGCTACCAAAAAAACTTATGGAGGAAAGTAGTAGGTTTTTTCTTGTTTTGAGTTTGAGAATCACCAAATTTATTGAATTTGGACCTATAAAAATGAGAGGGATCCATGGGAGTGTAAATAAGTTATCTTCACTCTACAACCTATATGAACATTTTGATAACCTCTCCTTTTTCTTGGGAACAGTCATGTTTTTCTTAGAAACTAATTGAATGGGAATGAAAAATGTTCCTCAAGCTCTCTCATGTCTGTATAGATGTGTGGTGATGTTTCAACCAACTTTATCTACTTCAAAACTTTCATTAATTATCATTTTTCTTCTTTGAACATTATAATTGATCAAGAAATCTTTTCAAACATAGTTGCAACATTATAAAAAGATGTTAGACTTCTTTTGGGACACTTGTATAAACCATGGAATATATAAAATGAATTTGACATGGAATAAATGACTTGATAAAGAATTTTGAACCCATTCAAAATATTGAATCTACTTGACCAAGGAAAGTCCTAACTAGAAAAGCATGATACTAAAAGAACATTTACCTTAAATTTGTCAAAATTACCTTAAAATATGCTAAACATGCTTTATGAAGGATTTTCAATCTTGAGAACCAAAGTGAAGTCTTGATTGAAGCAAGTTTTTTGTTAAAATGGTCTATGGTATCAAAATTTTGTCTAACATTAACTACTAACAAACATTTGTAATAATTTTATCATAACAATGATTCATCTAAGCCTCCCCAACCTTAATAGGGAGCATCCGATTCAACCAATTTTAAGCCAAACTACCCTCCCTTGAGTCTATAAGAAATTTATATGAAATTGAAACCATATAAACCCATGAGCTTTTATCTTTCCAAACCATATACAAAATGGTATAATCTTGATATGTTTTTATGGTGACATGCTAGAATAGGTCATTCTCATGAAACTTTTCTTAATCTTAACTGATTTATTCTTAATTCCTTTCTTGGTCCACATTTAAATCTTGATACTCTTACACAACAACATTATCAATACTATATTCAAGCCTCATAAATCCAATCTAAATAATTATAACCACATCAATGTCACCTACGTAATGATCAACAAGAACTACCTCATACATCCACCTCATCCACTAATGTTATCAAAAGTATAGTTTATCCTTATTCCTACACTAATTAGGAAAGTATAACTAACATGCATAACTTAATACATGTGGTTGTATCTGTCAAACCTCAACCTCTTAGGTCACATGAACCCAAGGAGAACCTAGTTCACATGACTACTCCAAAGAGCATCATACATGGTAATCCTTCACCTTATTGACCTTTTCAAAACTCTCCTACATGTTCTATGTCTATTTTAACATCCTAAAAATTCAACATCTTAACACATTTATCTATTTACAATTACATCAAAGATCTAAATGTGGTTCATTCTAACTATTTAATTTCACCTCACTCCATATTACATGTTGGGGCATCTTGCGATGCCCATCCACACATCATTTCATAATTTGGGGCATATTTTTATGCCCATCCCTATATCATATTACCCAATGGGGCATCTTACAATGTCCAATATTATTCTACATTGAATAATAAGCAAATTCAACTTCAATAAACTATTTCAAGACACATAAGATGGTATTTCACATGTTCATCTTTGATATAAATATTGGCATAAATATTGTTCATTATTTGGGTTTGAGCATAATAGTGTGTCCCACTTTTTATTAGAAAGGGGACAACAAAAAATGAAAATGTGCACATTTTTCCATTTGTATAGACAATAGTGATTGAACCATATAAAATGTGAAAATGGTGTAAACTAATGTAATGTGTTATTTTAATTGTAAATTATATTTATATTTTTTTCAAAAAAAAAATATATTTTTGAATGCCTAAATATATAGTGTGTATGTTTTATGTATAGAAATTTTATTTAGTAGTCAATTTATTCTCGCCATAATATTTTCAAAATGTAATATTTTTTAAATAGTTTTTGTAATGATGTCTTAGAAACATGGACGTAGTGTAATATAATTTTTTATAATTTTTTGATAAATAATTTTTTTTATTAATTTTTTAATGATCATAACATGTAATATTGACACTTTGACTTCTCATGATAAATTTTTCTATATATGTCGAAATGGATCCATTTTTGCCATTGAAACAAGGATATTAAAATAATGTGTGTCAACATTTTTTAACACAATCCAATATTTTTATTTTTACACTAAAAATATGATACTTTACTTTAGAAATAACAATATGTTATTAAATAAATCAAATAAATACTAAATATTATTTAAATTATATATATATATATATATATATATATATATATATTATAAATCTAATAAATAACCCTATTTACATGTGAATTCATATGTTTTTATTTTATTTTTTCTTCATGAAACATGGCATCCAAAATGGCATTTTCAAGATAATAATAGATTTCCAAATAAAAAAGAAAGATTTGATGCCACATAAGGTTGGAATGAAAGAGGTTTGAATAAACATGGTTCGAACAAAGGGGGTTCGAATGAACCCCCTTTGTTTTGACCCCTTGCATTCTGACCCTCTTTAAACTTTATGTCTAGCTACTTTTCCCACCATCATGCCACTTTTTTCATCCATCTCACCACTTTCCATATATTTTCCTATCGGTGTTGTTCAAATAAAGAGATGAGAGCGATGGGGACTTTAATATTATGAATTCAAGTAGTGATAACAAAAGTGGGAACTTCAGTGAAAGATCCTTATGTTTTTGAAGTGATTCATGCATTTCCAGTGTAAGAGCAAGATTGTGGGATGATGTTTTGGAGATTCATCTGTCATTTCTAGAAAAATATCAAGATTATGGGATGATGCTCTAAAGATTGTGGGAGTTGTGACTTTAATGGAATAAGTAATACAAAATACTCTATTTTTGAACAAATAAAAACATATTGATATATTTTTAATGTCTACACCTAATCTCATCCCTGTATATGAATTTAAGATGACCTACCTTAACCTAATTCATTATCAAATTAATTTTTCCATTTAATAGTTTTGTATCTTTAGGTTTTTTAATATCAAGAGATGACTAAACTACCAATGATGCAACTTATGTTTTCTCTATGGATTGATCTCTATTTTTCCCCCTTTATGTCATTATATTTTATTTTTGGGTTTACATTTATTTTTTAATCTAATAAATTATCACAGGATCTCAATGTGTTTTTAAATTCTTCTTATTTGCTTGCCTATGGTGATTTGGCCTCTACATCTGATTTGATTTGAGATGTTGGTAAGTATCTTATGATGTGGCATATATTTGTTCACAATAATGGGAAAGAAATATACAAACTATAGATTTGAAGTTTATCACATTTTAAAATTTATGGGACCATTTGAATCTCAACAACATCCATCACCAAAAAAATGTTTTGCAGTGTAGGTAAAACTATATTTATTTTTAAATTATTAGGTTTGTTATTTTAGTTTAATTGGGAAATCACACATTCAGAGGATTGCATTATAATCCCTTCCAATTTTTGTTCTAGGATATTTTTTGATAAATTTTCAGCTTGTTATTACAAATCTTAGAAACACTTATAGAACTTACAAGTCTGAAGAGTATTTTTTCTTTACATTAATTATTTGTTAATTAGTTTACATAATGTTATTAAATATCATTGATAATGTGAGATGTAGATGGGTTGTTAAGTTTGTTTGTTGTATCAGTTTCACTTACAGTTAAACTCTTAGGAGTGTTTGTAGCCTATTTGTTGTTTGTAGGTTGGATTTGGTCTTTAAAATTGGTTTTATGGTTGGTGATTTGCTATAGTTTAATGGTTCTTAGATGTTGGCCCTTAATGATTTAAAACTAGTGGTGGTCCTTGGAATTAGTTTAATTATTCTTAAAGACTAGTCCTATTGTGTTTTAGATCAAGAAAAAACAATAATTAAATCCAACATCTATATGTATATAAATAAGAAATGAAATAATAGCTTTGTTTTTTCACTTGATAAATAAATTTTAACTATAATACTATTAATAAAATTTGAAATAATTTGTATATTAAGATTAAATTAAATGGAAAGGTAGACTAAAATATGAACTTGGTTAAGTTGAATCATACAATGGTTTAAAAAATGTCATATCCTATTTTGATTGACAATGGCTTTCTTTTTGGCTAAATCTCCATTTTATGTAACATAATAATCTATTTTTATGAAATTTTATTTAATAATTTTAAAATTATTGAATTGTTATTTATTTTTGTTACATTCCATAAAATAATAGGTTGTTACCCCCAGATCCTTTGGTGGGAGTTTGGCAGGTAAAGACAATAGTCTTATACAAAAATTCATAGATGTCATTATAGTATTTAGTGGGGTTTACATTTCCTTTTTAATATAATAAATTATGTCATTATACTTTCTTTTGGGGTTTACAAAATTTCACTATAATAATAATATGATAGCCCTTAAAGTGACACAAAGATATACATCAAAAATGGTGGTGGAATGCAGACAAAGACAAGATGTAGGTAATAATGATGAGAGAAGAATTTTCAATTTCCATTTTAAAACATACTAACAATCCAATAATATCTCATATCAAACATGCAATATTTTTTTAATTGGTAACTAAATTTTTATTAGAGAATTTTTCTTGGATGTGTGAGAAGTAGGAGTCAATTATCAATAATATGAGAGACTCAAAAAGAGACTTATTGAGTTATACCATGGTTATAGGGTTTTAAACCATAGGTATTTAAAGGGTTCTTTCAATTCTAATCATATATATCTTCACAATCACTCACATTAAAATACTTCACTACTAATATTTTTAAGGTAGAAATTTATGTCTATAATCTAATTATTTTTATTCTCTCATTTTGATGATAATTCAATGCCTTCACTACTATGGAATCTCACCATTTTTTATGAATGGACCACTGCACTAATTCATACAAGTGACATGACCATCAAATTTACTACTGGCTTTTGCACCAGAAAGTTTCAAATCATTACTTGCAATCCACTAAATTTAGAATGCATTTTTGAGAAGTATAAGAGCCTACCTTGTTTTGGATAAGTTGAAGAGGATGCCATTTCTTTAACATTAAGCAAAAGAAACTTCAACATAAATTTGAAGCAAAAATTAGTTGAACAAAATATTTTGTCAACCCTAGAAGAGGCCTACAAGAAAGATGCTACTATGGACCTTCAAGATTTATTTCTTAGCTTTGGTATTGATTATGCATGCCTCATTCCTTTGGAGGAGTAGGACATGGGGTCTTTAGCTCCTCAATTTTCTAAAGCATTGGAGGAATTCAAGGAAGCAAGGGTTTATTGCCTAATTAGACCAACAAAATTTTACTGTCATAAGTATCAGTATATGACAACCCTTAAATTTTACTATCAAATTTTAATTTCTTAAATCTTAATTTTATAATATTAAGATTTATATTTGACAATCTCATGTAATAAATCTTAATTTTGTAAATATTAAATTTATAAATCATGTTTCTTTAATTTTAATAATATATATTTTTTAATTTATTAACATTAATATTTTAAACTTTAATTTCAAAACTTTAAACTACATAATAAATATTAAAATCTAACACTTTTTTTTTGTATATTTTAATTATATAAAAAATCTTATATTAGAGTAGAAAACTCTGAATCATTAAAGCTAAACTAATGCTTCTCTTTTAAACAAAAAGAAGATAAAATTTTTAATCTACCCCATGAATGAGTGGAAAGAATGGCCTTAAGTGATATAAATCCATAAAAAATTGATGTATGTAAACTTTTTTTACAAATGATAGGCAAATTGATGCAAATTAAATTAAACCATGAAATAAATGTAAGTTATAAATGTGATCCTTCTTTGTCCATTTCAACAGTAGGAGGTTATCCATGTGTTTCTTTACCTCGTGATGTTTGTTAGACATTCCTATTATCATATGCAAAGGTAAATAATAATATTACCATTCATAGAAATGATAATATTACTATTCATGGAATATTATTTTAAATTTATAATAGAATTCAATCTTTTCAGGGGCATCCACATTCTAGAAACTCAAATTTCACATGTTTTAACAAAAAAAAATTAAAGAGTATTAATAGCAGCAAGGTTTTAGCTCCAGTTCAAGTTATAGACAAAATCCACATGTTTCTCATTGTGATTTTTTACTATGTAACTATGATTTTTTAGGGATTTACAGTTTTATGAAAAATAACTTACTAATCCCTTTTGGTGTAGGACCCCTCAAGACCAAGGAACCCCATTACATTTTCTAACCTTTGTGCTTCCAAGAAGGGTACCAAAATAGTTATCAATTTTATTATTTTGTATATATTTTCTTTTTGTGTGTAATTTGATTGTATATACTTGTGTTTTCCTCACATAGAATAATTAATCATGTTGGAGCTATTTGTTACCCTAGCCTGAGTATAGGATAGCACGTGACATGGAATTCATCCATATGCATGGGATTATCAATTAGGGGTCAGTGATGTGGATTTCATCACCATGCACTGACCAAAATCCATGTTTAGATGGAGTATAAAAATTAGGAGACCTATCGTTCAATGGTTAAGTGGAATTAGCCATAAAGGATTTCATGGAGTGAGGGGTGGTTAAGATCCAATACACAGGGTAGTTAGAAAACATCCTATACAAAATTGGGACCCACTATACCTTTGCATATATTAGGGACACACATAAAAATCCTTGTGCAAACCTAGCATAGGACCCTTTAGTCATAACAAGTGTTTCATTATAGGGGGTAGGATAAACCCCTAAAAAGTAGTTAAGTGTAAACAAGGTTGAGAGGGTTTGGTTGATTCTATAATGGGTCATTGGCCTAAATCCTCACTTGAGAATCTATTAGATGGTGTGGGCATTAGGTTACACACCCTATTCAGTTTATTATCTTTAGGACTTATCATTGTGTGTGTTGTTTAAGTGTTGTGTTAGACCTGTATTGTTTACAAACTAAGTTGGCCATACCTCATTTTGTGTATGATACCTTAGATACCCATATGATAAGATCCATTCTCATCATTCTAAACCACACTCATCTTACTTCTCATGGTAATTTCATATCTTCCACATCCTAATATTCCATCTTACATTTAATCTACTATCCATTTTATAGTCTCTACCTATCCCATTATATCTTAAACTATGTCTACCCTATATAATATACCAATCTTGTATTGTCCATCCATCTCAAATTTTCTAATTTCTATCTTATACATCATCTAATATCTAGTCTATATTTACCCATATAGTACCCACATTACATCTTACACACCCTTCATATCCAATAACATCCACATCCTTATCCTAATTAATTTATATAACCCATCTTGTCCATCTTATATCTTCCCAAAAAACATCCCAAATTTACCACATATTTTCCATTCACCTAAAACCCATATTATAGTTTCTATTAATCTCATACTATATCTTATCTTTCATCCACCATTCATCTCATATTCTCCCATCATCCTTTTCAATATTCATTATCACTTCCTAAATCTTTGGACTAGGTATTATTAACATACATACTCCTATCAAGATTCTAATCTAGTACCCATCACTCATCCACTACAAGGCCTCATCTTAAAAATTTAGTTAGTAATTTGATTTCAGGTTTATCACTTCTTCAACTCACAACTATGGGGATTATTGATAGACTAGTTACCACTATAAATAGACCTTATACAAATACCCATCATATTGGTGTACTATTTGACATCACACTTTTTTGCATTTTTTCGACCTATATCAACATATTAATAATTTATTCCAAAATTGTAAATATTTTTATCCAACACAAAAATCCTTATCCCTTATAAAGATATGATCCAATGTTGAATAACATAATTTTCTTATTTTTTCATTAAAAATATTTCTTGGAAAGGCAATCATCACGCTAATGCAATGGCTAGTGTTTCTCCTTTAATTATAATTGATATTTGTGTAATTTGTATAATGTTTAACATTGCACCTTAGATTTTAACTCTAGTTATATGGATTCTTGTATAATCTCCTTTAATACCAGCAATAACAAGGGTTGTATAATGTTCAAGTGGTAATTGTTTGCCTTTTATGATCGACATTTCACTTTAGATTTTATCTCTAGTTATAACATGAATAAAAAAGAGACAAACCTCAAAGACTTGATGTTGTTCCTCCATGTAAATTTGCAATTCCATGATGAATGATGGATTCTTTTATCTCTTTTTGCAAACAAGTGTTAGGTTATGTATAAATCAAAGTTATGAATAATTCTATGCTAATTGAAATGAGTTCTATTTTTATTCTATATTGATTCTCTATGTATATTTATTATTAATATTTACTGTATTTTAAACTCCAATTTAACCCTTAGAATTTTCTATTTTAATCCAATGTAGTTCCCATATGTGGTGGAAAATAAAAATATTTTCTTTTGAATTTTTTTAATTGGTTACATATTTGAATAGGAATTGATCGCATATGAGTGCATGGATGTCAAATAATACCAAATACTAGGTTAGTTCATTCTGTGATGAGCACCAATAATTGTAACTAGGCATTAAAAACAAGGGATTATTCTTGTTTTTTTATGATTGCATGGTAGGAGATTATGATAACTGTAATAGTGAAGCCCATGGTTATGTCAGGCAATAGAATATGATACAAGTTGTGAATGATTCCTATGGGGTAGATCAAGATGATGATCTTAATTATGTTCCTTTGATATCATCAGATTATGACCACATATCTAGGCTATTTGAAATAGGTAATTATAAAAGACTTGTTATATATATGATTCTTTAATATAAAATAAATTCAATTGTTTCTTTTTTAGATTATAATAAAAATTCATATAGTATATTTTTTATATTATAGGATATGTATTCGTAGTAATTGTTGCCAAAAACTCTAAAAATGTTAGTTACTACTTGTCGCAGTGCATAGAACAAAGGAACAAGTTAAGAAAAGATATGATAAGTGAGGGAACCTTGTTTCCTATTGGGTTGGTTTTGCTATAGGGGACATATTTGAGACAAGTGAAGCTTATTCTAAGTGGGATTCAATTTGTTTATTATGAACCAGATAATAACATAATAACAACAAAAACACAATAACACATCATTATTCTTAATAGGATCGAGTAAAATCTCAAAATAAGAACACAATAAAACATCACGGTTTGTGATTCATACTTACTTTTTTGAACATACAGGGTTACCACATAAATAATCATACAATTTATTACATCAATAATCATACTACAACCACACTAATAATAATAATGCATGTGATATGACTAAAAAACCCCACATAAAAGTGGGCTTTCTAGAAAGCACTTGCTGGGAATGTTTTGAGAGTGGTTACAAAATCATGAGAAATGCTCAAGGATTCTTGACAGTGGCATGGAATGCTTGGTTTATGTCCATAAATTCTTAAAAAAGGCTTGTTTTGAAATCGTTGAGAGAGAACCTAAAACTTTTCAACTACAATTGGAAAATGAGCTGAGCACATTATTTTGAGGCTTATACATTTGTTTTACATGTGCAAAGGGCACTTTAGCATCAGGTTTAGTGGGTATTTTTATCCTTTTCTTTATTTTTTGTGGGAATAGCTTGGGGATGAAAAGGAGATTAGAAAATTGAAAACTTAGATGACTAGAAGCTGAAACCATATGGTGGTTATTGTTTACAAATGAAGGAGCTGAGACTTTAACCCTTTTAGGTAGAAACTTTAGTACTAAGATTAATACTTG
Source organism: Torreya grandis (assembly GCA_037957365.1). Classification (NCBI taxonomy): domain Eukaryota; kingdom Viridiplantae; phylum Streptophyta; class Pinopsida; order Cupressales; family Taxaceae; genus Torreya; species Torreya grandis. Next base: position 3,181,430 of record JARHVA010001343.1, on the reverse strand, counting down.
AAAGCTGGCATTGGTAGATGTTCTTTAGTAATAATACTTAATTATTATCATGTTAAATCTTTCTGATGACTAGAACATGTCACCTTTGCAATCAAGTTACCTTATCTCTTTTTTTCTTCTATGCATAGAAGATGTTTCATACTAATTATAACATGAACCACCTTATTAAAAATTATCATTAAATCCAAAACTTTAGTAAAATGATACTATCTCTACTAGAGAAAAATTACAAGGTAAGCTAAAATTCAAGGCCAAAAGTAATGAAAATGGATTTAAACCTAAGAGTGAGCCTAAGAATATGGTAAATTTTATGTAGAAAGTACATAACATGATAGTATTATCCAAACAAAGATAGTATAAAAAATTTACAAGGTTGAGTGAAAGTTCTAAAAATGTATTGAAAATACTTCTTGAATGAAATATGATTAATTTTATTACTATTATACAATTGGATCCATTAAGGCCACTTCCTAAAAACTATTTTTCTAATGTAATATGATTAGTTTTTCTCCTATTATGGATCTGTATCCATCAAGGCCATTTCTTAAAAATAGGGCATTCTATAAATAGATGCATTTCATTTAATAATAAGATCCAAGATCTCATTGACAATAATAAAATTAAGGTGGAGGGATCCAACAATAAATTGAATGAATTAATGGCTCCACTAGATCAACATTTCAAAATATTTACTAAACCTATTCCAATCCATGATCATCTATATAAATAACAAGGTAATGTTTGTGTGATATAATAAAGACAACTAAGTCTTGCATTATATCCACCATGTTATTGAAATTGGCTTATATCTTCCTAGAGTAAAACAAGCATGTGGTTGAACTAAGTGGAAACTAGACAAGGAAGATCATGAAAGGATCTTACATGTTATTGAGGAGCAATCTGAACCAATCAGTCTTCTATAGTTTTTCATAATTGATTTATTTTTCCTTTTTATGATGTTAAGTATACAATATACAATGATAATTGACTCTCATTTTACAATCTACTAAAGATACCTTCATTTATAATAGTCAATAAAACTCACAATATATATAGACTTTAATGTTATTATTGACGTGTCTTTTTTTCAAAATTTGTTTTTTTCCTTATATTTAAAAATATTAACTTAAAAATGTTAGAAAATATTGATGTTTGTTAGAGGTTGAATTAATTCCATTATTTTATTGATATGTAGCTATCTACAGACATACACTTGGTCATTATTTATTGATTTCATGCCTAAAAATGTAGTTATCTGCAAAGATACACTTGGTCATTCTTTATGTTGGAAGTATCTACTAGGAAGGGTGGGGGGGTAGGTAAATCGGTTTCAAAATAATGCATATTCAATTAATTAAGACACGTTACATATCCTAACCTACTAGGCCTAAATAACCCAAAAATAATGTGTCCACACATTTGCGACAAACACTCAAATCTTCCACATAGCCATATGATTAGATCATATGGGTGGAACTCAAAAAACACTCAAGAAACTTCAAAACCACTCTTAGGCATTTTTATGAAAATTAATGATTTCAAACTTGGTACATAAACCTCCAAGATAACATATTATATCTTTGTCAACACTCACCTTTGCCATCTTGTACTTATCACTAATCAACCTATCTCAATTGGTCAGGCCTACCTAGGCTTGCATACCCTTGAGATCATAAAGACTTGTTACAACATAGATACACTATATACAACTTGTTATATCATAAAAAAACTCACATTAGCTCACAAGTCACCAATCCTGATCAAACTACTTCATTAGGCCACATAGGGTCATAAGGCTAAGCCTAGATACAAGCCCTTAATGAATCCTTGCTACTGTAGGTCACTCCTAAGAGTCATGAACTAAGTCAAAACTTCCTAAACATGCTCCAAACATACCATGCTCAATATCCAACTCATATTGGTCTATCTTATCAACATCCTATCTCTACAAGCTATGACCATGCCTAAGCAATAACCTCTCTTCAAACTTCCTTGTCACCAAACCACCTTGAGCTTCTACCAGACCACTCTTGTTGTTCACAAAGTAGCTTATAATACATGAGAAAATATTACAAGCCTGTTATATCATTTTTCATTGATCAAGACATCTCAATCTACATGGATCACTTATTAAGCACACAATGCCTTCTTGTCACTTCATGATATCATCCTTCATCAATCACCACTTTGTCATTACATTTGACATCAATGATAATAATTTTTCCAACACTTTATTGATTTCTTAAAGAAAAGATAAACATGTAATATTTATGCTAAAATCATTCAATCTTCTACATTTGATTTATGAAGCCTCCTAAACTTATTAGAATCTTTATATATAATGTATGTAATCTTAAGTAGGTTGTCTATCTATAAAATCATGTAATGATAAAAAATGGCACTTTCCTTGTATAATTACATAATTGGTTCCTTCTTGTTGTGAATTCTACATTTCATTGTAATCATAACATTAACTAAAACAAATTGAAGGGATTTATATACATAATTGATTCCTTCCTATTGTGAATTCTACATTATGTCCAATTAAAGAACCATTTTGTGTTTTGTATGATAAAAATCCAACATTAAGTCAATATTAGATCTGTTTTACTAAACATACATTGATTTAATAAGAACGTAATAATACTCAATAGAATTATTAAAGAAATTGTGAAAACAAATATTAAAAATAAAATGAAACATATTGGTGATCTTATCTTAATGACAACTTGAAGTTGAATGAAAAATGAAACCTTAGAGGTTCTAACACAATTAATGACATTTTGGTTTTTTTAAATTCAAGTTATGAAATTACTTAGAAACGAAAAGGTTAATATATTTTAAGGCTAGGGGTGCGTGACCTCATGTAATTTGTGTGAAATTAGATGATGTCATTCATCAATAGTCCTACTGAACTATATAAACATGATTAGATTCCACATATCAAAAATTGGTTGGAATAAACTATGAGATACCTTTTTGCAAAATAAGTTGACATACATTATTGCAAAATAAAGATTATAGGTTTAATCAAAATAAAGATGATATACATTGTTGTAAAATTATGATTATAAATACATTGAATTAAGTTTTAGCATTGAAGAACACAATCTTAACCATATTATATGATAAGACAAAATATTAAATTGTATATCAAGAAATGCACATAAATAGAACAATAATATTAGTAATTTTTGTGCACCAACACAAAGCATGTTACTAACTTCAACTAATCCAAAATCACAAGTATATAAAAAATCATATGTCACTGAGTGTTTTTCATATATAAAAGTGTATATGTAAATATACATGAAAACAAATATATAAATGAATATAAAATTACAAATAAAAGGCTACAAGCATCACCATTGGTTAGTGTGTCTCTAATCCCTCACTACAATCACATTGTTGACCCTACATTTAAAAGGAAATAATAACTTAATTAAAAATCCATAAATTATTAAATTGATAATTATTTAATGCTTTTATCTATAAAAAAATTAAAAATAATTTTTAATTAATCATTAAATAAATATCACAATTTTGCACCTCTTTATACGTCTCCTCCAAATAAAAATGCTTTCGAGTATGGCAAACACTCCATGTCAAATTGTGCCTAGTAGATCCCTGTATATAAAAAAAAACATACATAATAAAATATATCAGATTAATTTTTAATAACCAAGTAAAAATATAAGTTAAATTTATTTGAATTTTTATATACCTCTAATGAGCTAGTATGAATGTTACCTTGCGGATGTACCTCATCTACTACCTGAATATTAGGCTTAGAAACATGCACAACATTAACCTTAGCTATGTGTGGAATAATAAGATCAATATCATGAGCAATAAAAACTATCTCTCTCCTATCCCCCTCAACCTCATGTAAACTGAAGTTGCCTCTAAAATACCCCAATGATAACATATACCCCTTATATAGAATGATAAGATCAATATCATAAGCAATGGAAACTATCTCTCTCATATCTCCATCAACCTTAGGCAAACTAAATTCATGCCCAAGAGACCCCAATAATAAACTAGTCCCCTCATACATAAGTAATGCACTGTATCCTTGGGGGTACTGAAGACATTAAGATTCTAACTATGTGTGTCATGCATGAAAAATAGTAGTAACACTAGCTCCATGTGAAGTCAAATAGGAGAGAAAGAAATAGAAGGCTATATATATGTACATGTCGACATGTAGTCCAATTAGTTTTATAATATAATTTAGGAAACTTAAAACAAAAAAAATGAAATGTACACATAATTTAAAATTAACATAAAAAATTAATTTAAAATAAACCACAAAATATTGATGAACATTAATACCACTTGCATGTTGATCAAAATTGTGCATAAGGGCTCTCAAACTCTAATCAGGAGCATAAAATACTAACAATGGTTTAGTATCATGATCATGTGCACTACAAGTCTCAGGTGGTATAATGCTCACACTATCAAAGATTGAGTCTAGTGTCTTAGATCCACTATCAATATTGTGAATAATGTCCTCTATATATCTAGTAATATAAGAAAGAGGGATACCATGATCAGCTCCTATGACCTAATAAACATACAATAAATCATTGCAAAGAATTCATGCAACCCTACACATCTTACTCATATCACCAATATAATTAATGTCACTAGGTGACACTATATGTGCCCTTATATAAGCCTACTCTGATGATCTGATGATCGTATCTAGTTGTCACAACAAAAAGACACCAACATAATCATGTGAAATTGCTTTTGTGTGGTGATCAATGTTTGACACACCCTCTATTTATTTCCCTTGCCCTAAAACAATCAAGGGTGTTGCTACATGGTTAAAACTAGGTAAAAAAATTTGATATCTATCTCATACAAGTTCATGGATGTTAGGAGGTAGAGGTAATCCCTCACATTGATAAACATCATAACATTTCAATTTTATTTTCCCTTATCCACAGTATGTAGGGATATCACAATAATTTAAACTAAATTTTAAATGAACCTCAACATATAAGTACTGCGCAAAATAGAAAGGAATTTGGTAATTTTTTGGATATTGACCATGTGTAGCAACAAACCTAGGATATATCAAGGGTGTCATAAGATCAAATTTAAATTTGGATATGTGTATCCTTTTACCCTAGATTATCCACTGTAATCAAGAAAAAATAATTTTTAATCATATGTTTGATACAAGATTCCCTACTTCTTTGAATCCCACTATTCCCAAAACACTGTCTTTTAATTTTTTCTTGAATTGATCAAGATTTTTTGGATTGAAAGGGTTGGATGTTTTTAAATTTTCTTGAATCTTTTTCAAGTCTATTAAAATATTTTCATAATAAACCCTATATGATGCTTGAATGCTAGGATCTCTCAATATTTTTTCTAATTTCTCTATTTTCATATCAATTCTACTAAACAAACCTGCCATTTGTGTATTTTGCATAAAAATAAAAATTGAATTAATTACAAGTTTTGAAAAAAATAAAAATATAAAACATTTACCTAAAAATAATAATTAAATATGTAATCAGAGAGGTCAAAATAGTATATAGATACTTATAATGAAGCAAATTACTCTTAAATTCATAAAACATTAGAAAAAAAAAATATTCTACTAAAATCTATATAATTTAAATTGTCAACAAAAATTAAAATTATTAAAAAAATTAAGTTATAATTATCTTACTTTTAATCATATTTAATTCCCATTGTTGTTCTTTCTTCATTAGAACTTATCAATATATTTATTAATCATAATTTTTTTATATATATAATTATTACAAAAAAGAGGCCATTATTTATGTTAGTACAAAATATTATTAAAAATAATAAAACATAAGTTTTGGATAAACACAATAACATCAATAAATAACATCATTAGATGAAATTGGAGACAAATTATTCTTAACAAACTAAACAATCCTAAAATATTTAAAATCATCATAAATAAATTTTTAATATTTTATTATTTTAATATATATTTATAATCATAATATGTATATAATATTATATTAAATAATTAATATAATATATCATTGGTATTTGTGGCTTTCCCAGAAAACTTAAAATGAGGCAAATACAAGGCATACAAACTGTTTGCCAAAATACCAATGAAATATGTTCACATAAATTATGCTCCCAATTTTTTTTAGCCTTGCATCTTGAGTTTTAGGGTGAGCATGAATATAAGCACTAAAAATTTGTGGAGTTATATTATTCAAAATTTGAAACTGCAAAAAAATTAAAAATGGTACCAATTCAAGAACTTATTTGTAATTTATAATTTTATGCATAAGGTAGACAATACTATGATCAACGACTAAGCACATAAGCCCAAACATTTAAAACAAATATTATGCAAGAATAGACTAATATACCGATAAATATAGAGGTCTATCAACCATTTGTAAACACCTTTGGGTGTCGATATTAGTACTTATATATTTTAATGATTGTAATAAATTAATACAAATTTTATATGAAAATTTACAAATCATTTTCTTTAAATTTTCTAATTAGAGAAAATATTTTTTACAAATTTTGAAAGAATAAAACCAATTGCCCAAAAAAATAACCCATCATTATTATTCCCATGGCATATTAAAGTGCTAACTTCCTAAGCACCAAATGGGTTAAACTTGAAGAAAATCTTATACAGGCCTATAGGTTTAAAGTGAACTATCAATATATTTTGAGTTGGTTCTCTTCTCATGAATATTATTAAAATAAACATGGGACTCTTTCTTGATCCTAATTAGCTCTCATAGTTTTAATAAGATAGATTCTTTGAGCCATAATCAAGTTTCAAGTTACAAGAAGACTTCTCACTTGGGCGAGATTAACACATTGTCCTCAAAACTCATCAAAAGGGATAATTAATCAACCCATATGTGGAGAAGATAAAACAAACCTTAAAGATGTCTTTAAATAGTGATGAGAAAATAATTAAAAAGTTTTGGATTAGAAAATGTAGGCTTGAGAACATCACAGGTTGGAAGGACATGAAACATGGTTGCATGAAAGGCCTAGAAAGTAAGCCTCATGATAGTAAAAGGAGATTCAAAAGAATCTAAGTCAATATTTTAGGGTTGTTCAGAAGAAGGAGATGATACTTTTAGTTTTAAGGATGTGACAATGCTCCTTAAGAGGTTCTCTAACCACTGCCATCTTGTGACAATAATGCATGTTATGATTTATGTTATGATTTTAGGTTTATAAACAAGCTATAGGCACTTTGACATGATAAATCCTTTGCATAACCAATAAAGGATCATGATGGTTATAATAGGGAGTTGTCAAATCCCTTGATGGCTCATGGAGTAGCATTGACTATTCCAAGAGTGAGATCAAGAATATAGTTGTAGGTAAGTGAATGATTTCACAAGCTTCTTGAGTAGTGAGGAATGATTTCTATAAGATGGAAGAGAGATAGCCAGCATATAAATAAAAGATGCAAAAGATGGTTTGATTCCCTAAAACAAGTTATCATTAGTATTCAAGATATTCTTAGATTTAAGATATTTCCTCAAAAACAAAAAAAATCATGAGTTAAATCACTCAAGAAGCATGTTAAGAGAATGAAAGTACAAAATGGAGGTGATCAAGCTTGAAAATACACATACACATCCAATCAATAATTTTACACCAGAATAATATTACACCAACATCAATAGAGAACATTACCCTAGGGACAATCATAAGACCAAGATAATGTTCAAACAATATTTGAGAAGCTACCAAAGACAAATGCAATATTTGCATACATTTTTTACAAAAAATACATTTAATAAAAAAAATTAACTAGATTCTTTGGGAAATTAAATAATTGAGTCTTTAATCAATTTTAGAATCTTGAGAATGCTGCATGTTTATAAATAAATATAGTGTATGTTGAACTAGTTTTAAAATGGTGGCTTGTATTTTCTTATGGCAACAAATTCTTTAATTAATGTGATATGATGCTTAAATTTTCATAGAATTTTATTGTAGTATGCAAACTGAATCCTTGATTAAGATTTTTGAGATTTTTTAGGTACTAATTTATTTTTTTAAAACATTTCTAATAGGTGGTGTGTTTGTATAACTTTATTTCCTTATAAAATTACTTGGTACATTGAATGAACACTCTATTTTGACCCTCGGATCCTAGATAAATGAAAGCATAACATTGCACTAAACTATCAAATTAACAAATTTAATGGTATTTTAGAAAGCTTACATCCAGTGGTTCTATAGAAATAAAGTGAAATTATTAACTACTCACCTGGTTACATAATTTTCTGTATAAGGTGTTAATATGTTTTAGGTTATGACTGTTCAAATAGAAATCAAAATGCCATGTCAATATCTTTTGGGTTATTTTAATAGTTCATATTGTTTTATGTAGCTCTTGTCTAAGCCTCTATTATTATAAGGGAGCACACACCAATAATAAATTTGTTGATGTGCCTTTGGTTCAATGAGGTGGTTCGATTCACTTCAAGGGATCAATTAAGTTTCTCATTTATCTTAAAACATTTATCAACACTTCAAATCAACATGTTTCCTATTTTTACTCATAGAGATCTTATAAAAAACATGGGTCATAAGAATAAAGCAAAGCTATTGATATGATCAACTTAAGATGTATTGGCTCTTAAATATCTTTTGTGCTAATCGATATCATCTGATTTTGATGTTTCACTCATTTTCTATTGCTAGCTACTCTTTAATATGGTTTTATATTGCTGTAAACATGGAGGTGACCTTGTTTTACTTTAGTGATATTTTGATCTTTGGACAAGAAAATACAAATTACATGGCCAAGGATAAACACAGTAGACTTTTAGGTTGAAATTTCATGACTAAAAATATGCATATATAGCTTGTTTATCTAAAAAAAATATTGAACTATAAAAAATAGTACTTATATTTCTATGTATTTTTCCTCAAACATTTCTTACCATGTATAAAATACATTTTACATTAAATAACAACCAAGGATAATTAACTTAAATTAAATCTTAGATTTTTCTTTGATTGGTGTTCATCCTCTAACCATGATAGAAAATCCAAACATTAACATTATCTAATGTCACTCTATATTTCCAAGCCAGATGTTACATGAAATAATCAGAGAAAACATGTAGAGCTTCAAATTTTTATGTTGAAGGCATGAGGCAGAGTGAAAGATAGTATAATTTCATGTAGAGTAGAATGTAGGAAAATTGCAAAAGACCCACAACCATCCATGACACCCACTCTAAAAATTTGAACTCTTCATCATTACCCACAAACACAAACCCTTAAAATCTAACCTCCTAAAAATCATAGAGCAATTGAAACCACAAAGCAAAATGTCTCAAGCATGATGCATGGGCCAAAGTAAGGCAAGATCCGTTGGGTCGATAAATGGGAAAATTAATGCACAAATGCAAGGTATGGGCATCTATCATTTGAACAAGGTATGGGCATCCATCATCTAGAAAGAAAACATAGAGAAGAAAATTTAGATTAATACAAAACAAATGTAGGGTATGTAGAACAAATGCAGGGTACACAAAATGAATACAAGGTATACAAAATGAACCTATCATTAAAGCATAGAAAAAATGAAGGGTATGGGCATCTATCATTTGAACATGGTATGTGCATCCATAATTTGAGGAGGGACAAAGGAGGAACATGATATGGGCATCCATCATCTAGAAAGAAAATGTAGAGAACAAAACATAGATTAATACAAAAAAATGTAGGGTATGTAGAACAAATGCAGGGTATGCAAAATGAATACAAGGTATGAAAAATGAACCTTGTACCACCATTAACCATGCTTTGACCAAACAAACTTCGAGTAAACAAGTAGAAGAATGTACAACCTACGCTCTTAAGTAAGTGATGGGGGGTTATAACACATGGTGGCTCAAACAAAGGTGTTATGTTCGAACAATGTTCAAAAAAAGGGGCTTCAATTGAATCTCCCTTTGTGTTTTGTATGTTCCCTTGGCTTGGCTGCAAAGTGGGACTCACTTATGTTAATCAACCCTATTTGTCTCATATTTCATTATTTTTGTGTATTTTATTTCATTTAGATTCACTTTCCTATCACCATTGTTTATTTTGGGTTCTTTGATTTTATTTCACCTTACATACATCATTTTTTACTTCTAGATTCTTTGGTTTTATATAATATTACATTAAACATTTATTTCCTTTATGGTTTCTAGGTAGCACCTTCAAGTTTTTAATCGATTTCCATTTATCAAATTTATATCATTTTATCCTTAGTATCTTTAAGATTATTTGAATCTTATTTACCTTCCCCCTTTCCTGGGAATATCATTTACTTTACGCCTCTTTTTGGGTTGAGTACTACTTTCATTGGTGCTTGTGTTAAATCCATTGTAGATTAGTATGGCTTCTCTAATGACATGACTCTCATAACATAGTCTCATCCCTCTTATACAACTATTTTACCTCCTTGTGATCATCTACAAACATTTTAATCATTGTATCACTTATTACATGGATGGATCTCATGATCACCATCTTTCCTTTATTTTCTTTCATTTGAGGCATACATATGTCAGTTTTGAGATTACACACTTACTTTTAGGCAAGTTTGGAAGTCTTTAGACACAATAGTATTTATTTGCTCTTCTCTAGTGACCAAGTGTAATCTCTCTTATGTTCATCACCTATTTCACTCATGATTGGTTTTATGAATCTATATGGAGGACGAATAGAAAAATAAAAAAGAGATAAAATCCAAATCTTAAAAGAGATAAAAGGCATTGATCAAAAGGTAAAAGAATCTTAAAATTTAGATCACACCAAAAGGAATGATCTTGGGTACATTTCTTATCTTAGTCAAATCCCAAACTCCATAGTTGGCCTCATAATAGAACCAAGGTCCATTGGGGTGCAATATGACAATAGTCTAGCCTATAAGGTCTCAATATATCATATACTATCTAGTGCCACCTACTTTTTCATGCACGTACCCAATATTTATAGTAGACCGATGAATTTATAAGGGTTCCTGAGGAATATTAAACCTATTTTGGGAAGGTATGTCCATTTTACTTTTCATGCATATAGCCTTCATAGGATGATCTTTGTACTTCACTTATTATCCCAAGCTTTGTATTTACTAGTTGGCATGTCTTAAATCCTCAACATCAATAGTTATTACCTTGTTCACATGTCTAGTTTGCATCATTCCTACTAAGGATGTTTAAATCACCCACACAGCATCTCACATTCCTTATTTACATCATATTATTCCTCCATACCCTTATACAATATTTATGCTAGGTGGGTCTCCCTCTCATTATGATTTTTTTAATTAAAACAATGACTACTCGTTAAAAACATAATAAAAAAATCCCCAAAAAATAAAAAGTGACCACTGATTAAAACACACAATTAAAAAATTCCACAAAAATAAATAATTATTACCTCGATATTCCAATTATATGCCTTAATAAAACATGTTAATAATATGTATGTTTTGACTGTTGATGAATAGCAAATTTTAATGTTAACGTAAAAAAATGTAGTTATGCAATATTAAAATAATTATAGTAACTATGGTAATGTCCTTAATTTGATGGTCATATCATTTTATTTATGTTTTTCAAAAATATAATAAATTTTTTAAGAAGATTATAATAAATGTAAGATAAAATTTTAAGCATACAAATAAAAACTATAAAAAATTAAAATAAATATATGTATATATACATACACTAACATATCCTCTTAGTACTATGAATTATATTAGTATTTAAATGAAAATGTTTTTTTGATAAAATATAGCTTATAATTTTATTATAAATAAAACATATACAATACTATTCATGAAGAAAAAAATAGAAGGCATGCCACCAAATTGACACTAGGCCACGCCTAGGGGAAAAAAGGCCCAAGGCCACAAAATCAATGAATAAAATAGGTCATGCCTATAAAAATCTCTAGTACATAAAAAAATAGGGAAAATTAAGCATAAAATGAAAATAAACTAGCTGGGGGCGGGTCATTGTTAGCAGGACCACCCTACCCAGAGCTTGAAAGATCTTTCCCATCATCCACTAGGTCCCATCCAACATTAGTGTCCACTTGGTAAATATTATATTTTTATTTAGTATCATGTGGGGGAGAAATAGCTAAATTAATCCATGAGAAACTTTTATCAAGAGGCTGAAAAGAACCATCTTGAGAACTAATAGATTGTAACCTCTCATTACGTCGAGGTGACAGAGGCAAAGAGCCCTAGCCAACACATCGATCAACAAAAGGGAACCCCCACCACCCTACTACATCAAATGGGGAGAGTGATGCTATGACAAAGAACAAAAATCTTGGAGATGGTAGTGAGGCCAACTTCACTAAGAGCCACCCCTAGGAGGACCACCCCTGCTATGAGGTGGGGTGTCCCTTGGTGGGGAAGGTAGAACGAGAATAATAATGTAAAGTGTGTCACCCCAATAATGGATGGACCACTAAAAGTAATCAAGTGCCATATCAACATTTTTCATTTTCATTTGTATCTATAGAATCACATTATAAACATTGGTATCTTTGTCATAAGTAGCAAATAGAGAGTCAACAAAAATATTAGAAAATATCATTGAATTATGTTCTTTTCAAATAAAAAATAGAATTTCCATTTTGAAATCATGCCAAACTTAGGCGAACTAATGATGTAGAATCAAATTATCTCCAAATATTATATGACACCAGTTGAAGGGAATGGAGTGACCTAGCTAAAAAAAGCTTAAATTTATAATGAGGTATATTGGGCCTTCGGATAGTGCCAGAAAAGGTACATTATTATTTCAAGGTGGCCATAAAAGGGACATTTAAGAAGAGAAATCCCTAATTGGACCAGCCATCTACCAATTGGTAGGCCTTGATAAAATAAACACCAATTGAAATGAGCAATTTTGAATTCAGTATAAGAATACCAAATAGTGTGAAATCATTTCTTCCATAGAGAAGTGGAAGAATGCATATTCCTCCTCTAGTTGAGTTTATCCATCGTAGGCATGTTTGGATAGATCCATTCATATCTTTTTATGGTAGTATAGTTTTGGAAATAAGTCTCTTTGTACCATTTTCAATCCTTCTCTGAAGGGTAGGTAGAGTTGTGAAGGAACTCCATTGGTACTGCAACCACAATCTCATCATAAGACTCTTTGTCATCTAGAAAAAGTTCATATTTAGATTAGAAATAATTTTAAGGGATATAAAATTGAGTTTACTTATATAAGATTTATTGCATGGTATGGATACCTCTATGATAAAATCTAAGTGCATGAATCCAAGGAAATTCTACCAGAGGCACTGCTTACATGTTTATAATCAATGATGATGAAAGTGATGATGGTCAATGGATATACCAACCCTAAATCCTTAACCATTAAAAAACAACCAAGGTTTGATTTTTCTTAGGATTTTTAGACACTCTCTCAATAATAAAGGTTTACACGACTTTGATAGGGGAAACTATAAGAAAGAAATTATGAAAATCAAGCCCTTTCCAAGATGCACAACTGTACGGAGATCCTTGAGAAGTGTAATTACTGAAAAAGGTGTTCCAAACTTCTTTTCCCTCCAATATGTAGATAATCTAATTTAGTGCAGATAGAAGAGGCTTGTCGAGAGATATCAATCAGGCCCATACCACCATCCTCCTACATGAAGAAGTAACAATCACGTGTAACTCTACGGAAACTCTTATCGAAGGAGGGATTGGCCCAGATGAAATCCTTCAAAAAAATTTAGAGCTTTTTGATGGCCTATTTGGTGAACACCTAGCATGAGGAGTAATACACATGGGTGGTAGCAAGAACTTTGGAGTAAATTTAGAATTTACCAGCTAAAAAAAGTGGCTTCATGATCTAATACAAGAATGTTTTCTCCACCTGGTTGACCCTGTATTACCAAAGCTAGGAAGGAGAGCCCTTAAGGGCAAAGGGGATCCCCAAAAACTTAAATATCTAATCATGTTGAAACCAATGCCAATTTTACTACATCATTTAAGTAGGATGTAGAAGATAGGATTGCCTATAGCACTACATTTTATGCCATTGAATGGTGGAGCTAGAGGCGAGACAAAAGACCTCCAAGTATTACATTGCATTATCCACAACACCCTCTTATTTTATGATCGTAAGAAAAGATTCATAAACGAAGTGTGTATTGAGAAGTTTTTAGGGTTCTTTCAAAGGAAGGACTATACCATACACAAGGCTTTACGATTGAGTATTACCTAATATATATCCAAAGCCTTCAATTGTGAGCACACACAGTGCTAGGTCCAAGGGGAAACCTTATCTAATGGATTTAAATAGGTTGAAATGTTTGGAATTGACTTCATTATTTGAGATATATGTCGAAGCATTAAAAAAATGTATGCACATAGACCTCAATAAGAATAGGGTAAAAAAACCCACAACATGTATCATAGGAAGGAGAAATAGCCACTCAATATAGTCATAGGTTTTCTCAAAGTCTATTTTGATGAATAAAGCCTTTTTATGTGACCGGTGAGCCCATTCCATGACTTCCCACAATGCTATGACATTATACATAATATATCAGCCTAAATATTTGCTTAATATCTAAGATGATTGATTGATGACAACATGTAACTAAGGCAAAGAGCTAAATCATTGGCGATGATTTTGTAAGAGACATTAAGAAAGGTGATAGGATGCCAATTACATATGGGTTTGGGGTAACCATTTTTAGAGATGAATTTGGTAATCCCTTTATTGATGGCTCAACCTAAATTTCATGAGTGGAAGGCTTCATGGTAGACTTGGTAAAGGTCAGCCCCCATAGTATCACATATTTTATTTTAAAATCCATAGGGGAAGCCATCACAGGCTAGGGTTTTGTCATTGGCCATTTTCATCATGCCTTCAAATAAATCCTCTAGAGAGAGGAGCTTATCATAATCAACCCTTTGGGTGGAGATAACTTTAGTTGGAACCAATGAAAGACATTTGTTCAGGACCTATTGGCTTTCTATAGATAGTAGTTGGGCAAAAAATACTTGTTGATAATGTTTAGTAAAAGCCTTGACCATCTCAAATGTCTCTATAAATCATTATAGATTATCCTAAAGGGTAACTATTTATTGGGCAATGAATTTAGCCTTGAACATGTAGAAGAATTCCTTGGAGACCTAGTTTCCCACCTTGAGCCAATGCATACGAGATCGAAGTTGAACACCATGAGCATTGTACTAATCAATAATTTGGATTTTATGGCATAATATGACCACCAACAGTTGGAAGACTGCAATAAATGTGTTACTCTACAAGGCCACTACCCGTATTAGCACAAAAAAGGTCATAGAGTAGAAACACTACCTAATATTGGCTAATTGACATTTGTAGATGTGCAAAAATCTTATTATCTAGTTGATAGTGTCTACCCACCACTAGGTCCACCATGTCTATTGAGTAGGCCTCTAAAGAAGATTCTAGATCTGCTTGATGTCTACCATGGTGGGCCCATGATCCAAGAGGGATATATTAAGAAAGAATTGTTTTTTATGAAATTTAGGCTTTTTGAATAGCCAAGAAATATGAAATATGATCAGAAAGTGGTCGGATAAAGTAAAATCCGGTAGTGCTTTCATCAATGGTGATAACATGCTATCAAAAGAGAAATAAGGCTAAAAAGAAATCATGGCATGATCAAGACATTTAGGAACCCTATTAGACCCACCTCAAAGATTGGTCCATGTGTAGCAAGATTTTTGAGTGGGATGGTGCCCATAATTAGGGTCATGAATGCTAGATTTATTACATATGTATAACTACACCTCCCTTTCACTAGTGGCCCATCTCATAGGCTGATTACCAATATTGTTAGTTTATTGTTCAACCATATTAAAATCCCCACAAATAACCTAGTGGGCATCAGGAAGAGAATCACCTTTCTATCACCATAAAGTTGTATGATCATCAGCATCATTCAAGACATAAACATTAATAATGCCAAATGAATGATTCTCAATATTGAAGAGGACCCTTATGACAAAGTGGGAGGGTTATTTTCTAGACATCACAAAATGAGGCTGCCATTTGGGTCCAATAAATTTCATAACCTCACCATCGCCTGCTTCGTGTTGACTAGAAAACACTAAACTATTAGGGTAGATAACTCTGGTAGGATCCGTGAGAAGGAAATCCATCACCTTCACTTCTTAAAGGAAGAGAATGTTTAAATTTGTAAACATACTTCTGAAATCTTAAACAAGATACTTGAAGACTGAGTCTGTCAGACCCCAAACATTCTATGAGAAACAATGCATAGGTTACGAGTGTCGAGAGACATATTGTCTACTTCTAGCCCTTCAAAGGCTTCATATCTATTCTTCAAGAAATGCTCTGAGTTGGCAAGGAGAAATTCTAGCTGCTGGGTAAATTCTATCACATACTTTGAATCCTCAAAAAACATCCTAATAAACAGGGCTTCAAGATCGATTCAGAGAGTTATAGGAGGGGCTATGCGAGTGCTTACCAATTCTAATCTGAGTGAAATATGATAGAAAAGCCAAAGTATCTTTAGTGATGTTTGATGTAACTTGAGAATTGGAAAATACATTCGTCACCATGGGCATGGTTTAAAAATGAGGTTGAGATGATGGTACTTCTATAGTCGTTGGTTCCTTGATGGGGAACGTACTACGATGCACTTCCTTATTTGATGGAGCCAAGGGTTTATGTGCCTAAGGCTCATAACTAGAGGAATGCTTGTGAATATTCCCATTACTTGTTTGAGCAAGTCTGTTGTTGTGATTGTTCTTCTTCCCCCGATTAGTTTCCCATTCATCTCCCTGGGTATTCTGAGGAGACACAACCATCATCTTGGCAGGGGTCCTATTATGGGGGAGGTACAATGGGCAGTCCTTAATCTTGTGGTTTATGGCTTGGCAAAAGAAACATGTGTTAGGAAGGGTGATATATAAAATTATTTTAGAGTACCAAGAATCCCCGACTTGTATTTCGACAAATTCCTTGAGCTCCTTAGAGAGATAACTTCCACAAAGACCCTCCTTTATGTCAAGGCTGAGTAGAATCTCTGGGATTCACGAGTAACAATCTGAGCTATAAAACCAGCTATTTGGTCTAAGAATGACCAAGAAGGCAAGGACAAACCCACAAACTCAACCCATACAAGGACTTTTAGAGCAACTTACTCTGAAATAACAAAGTCAATTTTGAATAGATAACTCTCATTAAAAAAATTGATGAATGATAGGGACGATCGTCAAATTGAGGCCTTGACTGCCCCTATATCTAGTTGGGAGTCGACAGAAAATTTGCCCCACAAAAATATTTCCGCAATAAAAAAGAATTGGCTGTTTAGGGAGGGAGATTCTGTTCTTCCTTTGTCACCGTTCCCGGTGAGCAATTTTCTTTTGTGAATTAATTTATCAGGGCGACGGAATAGCATTATTCATGGTTATCATTGCGACGGAATAGCATTCTTGATGGTTATCTAAGGAGACGCTTACAAATGTTCCACAATTCACAAGCGGAGGATGGTTTTGTTCTTGTTAGAGATGTAGTTGATAAGTTACCTGATTTCTTTGCTGTCGGATTTCCGAGTATACACTGGATTGTGGGAAGTTTTTTCGAAAATTTTCTTATCGTCATCATTAAAAAAATGCCACCTTTTATGGTCTAAATAACGGAACATTATAGGATGCATGGATTGGCTATAACAGCCCGACAGCAGTGCTCAAAGTTTATCTTACAAGTGGCTTCCATAGTCGGAAATTCCCCCGCCCTCCCCAACCCAAATTGCATTCATATTTTACTATATATATTGTGATAGGGTTTTCGTCTGCAGCTCTGAATTCAAGGGAAACGCAAGACATATTTTCATGGAGCTTCAATAGCAGCTTGGATTCCAAACACAGTGCTTCCGATGGAAAAAGGCGGAAAAATGTAAGCACTTTCATTAAAATAATTCTGAGTGCTAGATCTGGTGTTGTAGTTTGTATTGTAGGTGCCCTGCTGATCTGCGGCTACTTTGTTTTTGTTAGAAAAATGAGACTTACATTCATCAGAAGACATGGACCTTGACGAGCTTTTACATCATATTCCCCGAAGGTTTAATATGGATGATCTCGATCTCGTCGACGGAACAAACAATTTCAGCGAAACTCGAAAGCATGGACAGGGAGCATTTGGAGTATACAAATACATTTTTTTATAAACAAATGAGATTTTGGCACTAAAGCGCATCTCATAAGAATCAATACAAGGGATTAAGAAATTTATCACAAAAGTAAATATAGTTAGTCGTTTGAGATATCGAAATCTTATTCAACTTTTTGGGGTTGGTGCCATGAGAGAGACCAATTGCTTTTGGTGTACGAATATATGCCTAATGGAAGCCTGGACAGGCATCTTTTAGAAGAGGAGTAGGAGAAGAAGAAGCAGAAGATCATCCAGTGCTGCAGTGGAGTGGTAGGTATAAAATAGCTCGTGAAACAGCCAGGGCGCTGCCGTATCTTATCTAATATTGGGATCAATGTGTCGTACACCGTTGAGCTTAACCAGCTGGTACGTTCAGCATGGATTGCCAGCGTAACAGTCGACGCTGAACATCCTGCTGGTTACGCCATCTACACCGCTCTGTGACTGAAATTGCTGAAACAATTTCTACAAACTCTCCAGTTGAGTGTAATATTGTCCAAGAAAGCCCATGTGATATATGGTATTTAGACTCTGGTTGTAGTAATCACATGACAGGTAATAGAGATTTGTTTTCTAGCTTGTATGAATCAGTTCAAACTAATGTCACACTTGGCAACAACAATAAAGTCAATGTTTTGGGTAAAGGTGAAGTTAATATTTTAACCAAAAGGGGGGAGCTGAAAGTTATGCCTGATGTATATTATGTTACTGGTTTAAAACACAACTTAATGAGCATTGGACAGTTGGTACAAAAGGGCTATAGAGTGTATATGGAAAACAATGAGTGTGTAATTATGGACAAGTTTCCAAGCAATCAGATCATAGCCAAGGTGAAGATGACTAATAACCGTATGTTTCCACTAAGAATAAGGCTAGACATAAAAGGAAAAACAGCTCAAGCTGTTCATGAAAAAAAAAATGTAAATACTGGAGCAGCCTTTAATGTAGAAAATACAGAGTCAACAATGTAGAAAATACAGCGTCAACAGTAGCCATAGATAACTCCATAATAGTTCAGCCCAACTCTATAGAAGAAAAGGATTGTTGTGTAGAAACTCAAGCAGCTTTTCAATCAGTGGTAAAAGATGAGTCATGGCTATGGCATTTTAGATTTGGTCATTTGAATTTTGGAGGGCTAAAGCTACTATATATGAAAAACATGGTGAAAGGTTTGCCACTAATTGAAAAACCGGAAAGAGTTTGTGAAGGATGTATCATGAGAAAACAACATAGAGAATCATTTCCAGTTGGCAAGTCAAACAGAGCTAAAGCACCACTTGAGATTGTGCATTCAGACATTTGTGGGCAAATGCAAACACCGTCTATAGGAGGCTGCACTTATTTTCTTACATTTATTGATGATTTCACAAGAAAAACATGGGTATATTTTCTAAAACGCAAGTCTGATACTTTTTCTTATTTTCAGCAATTCAGGGCACTTGTGGAGAAGCAAAGTGGCCACTACATCAAGGTTCTAAGGACGGATAGAGGCGGTGAATACATATCCAATGACTTTCTAAATTTTTGTAAATCTCATGGCATACACAAACAATTTACAGCCCGCTATTCACCTCAACAAAATAGTGTTGCGGAGAGGAAGAACCAAACCATTATGGAGATGGCTCGTAGTATGATGGCAGCCAAACATTTACCTAATGAATATTGGGCTGAGGCAGTTGCAACTGCTATTTACATCATGAATAGGTGCCCAACAAAGAGTGTGAAGAACAAAATCCCTCAAGAGGCTTGGACAGGTAGGAAACATAGTGTTTCTCATTTGAAGGTATTTGGTTGTGTTGCATATGCACATATTCCGGATGAGTTGAGGAAGAAGTTAGATAATAAGTGACAAAAATGTATATTTGTTGGCTATTCAGAGGATACAAAGGCATATAAATTGTTTGATCCTATCAATAGGAAGGTTATAATCAGCCGTGATGTTCAGTTTGTGGAGGATGAAGCATGGGATGGAAGCATAGAGAGGACTGTCAAAATTGCAGCTGTTGTTCCACATGTTAACATGGTAGATGAAGTGTTTCCAACACCAACTATAACTCAAACTCTAGTCCCTTCCACTCCCGGGACAATGCCACAAGTTGTAGCTCAAGCCACACCTTCATTCACACCAAGGAGATCTTCAAGATTGATGTCCACACCAATAGAGCAGCAAACTCTTTCTAGCAGTCTAAATAGTTCCTCATCTCCTGACCCAACTCTATCAAGCATGATGCCACGAAAAACAAGGAGTCTAAGTGAGTTGTATAATGTTGATACTACAAATTCATTTTTTGCTTTTGCCTTATTTTCTCATATAGATGACCCATTAAAATTTGAAGAGGCTGTGTGTAGTGATATATGGACACAAGCCATGGATGAAGAGATTGAATCCATCGAGAAGAATCAAACATGGGAGTTGGTAGACTTGCTTGAAGGCAAAGATGTAATTAGTGTCAAATAGATCTATAAGACTAAACAAGATGTTGATGGAAATGTTCAAAAGCATAAAGCAAGGTTAGTTGCTAGGGGCTTCACACAAAACCCTGGTATAGACTTCAATGAGACATTTTCTCCTGTTGCTCGACTGGACACGGTTAGGACTGTTCTAGCTATTGCTGCCCACAAAAAGTGGCCTGTATACCAAATAGATGTGAAGTCTGCATTTCTAAATGGATATTTAGAGGAGGAAGTATATGTGGAACAGCCACAAGGCTATGAGATTCCAAGTCATGAAGACAAGGTGTATAGGTTGAAGAAGGCACTTTATGGGTTAAAGCAAGCTCCTAGAGCTTGGTACAGCCGCATTGACTCCTATGTCATTCAAAATAGTTTTCAACGAAGTGGTTGTGAGCCAACATTGTACATCAAAGTCAATGAACAAGGTAACATTTTAATTGTTTGCTTGTATGTGGATGATTTAATTTTTACCGGTGACCTTGGCATAGATTCGTTCAAATCAAAGATGAAGAGTGAATTTGAAATCACTGATTTGGGGCTTATGAGGTATTTTTTGGGCATTGAAGTCCATCAATCCAATGATGGTATATTTATTTATCAATCTAAATATGCAAATGAAGTCTTGAAGAGATTCAATATGGCAAAGTGCAATGCAGCCCCAACACCGGTTATGACAGGATTGAGACTAAGCAAGGACGATGATGGAGCATGTGTGGATTCTACACTGTTCAAGAGGCTGGTTGGAAGCCTTATGTACTTAACAGCAACAAGGCCGGATATTATGTACGATGTAAGTCTGATTTCAAGGTTTATGGAGTCTCCAAAAGACTCACATTGGCAGGCTGGTAAGAGAATATTGAGGTATGTGAGTGGTACAAAGGACTTTGGCATACTTTATTCCACTTCAGATGATTTTAGTCTTATTGGGTTCACCAATAGTGATTGTGGAGGTAGCTTAGATGATAGAAAAAGCACTTCTGGGTATGCATTTCATTTTGGCATAGGTGTTGTGTCATGGGTGTCAAAGAAACAACCCATTGTGACTCTTTCTTCAGCTGAAGCTGAGTATGTGGCAGCCACTAATGCCGCATGTCAAGCCGTTTGGATGCGGAGGATGTTGAAAGATTTGATGCATGAGGAAGAGGAAGCCACTACAATATTTTGTGATAACAATTCAGCCATAACACTGTCCAAAAATCATGTATTCCACAAGAGAATGAAACACATTGATACAAGGTATCACTTTATTAGAGAGCTTGTAAATAACAAAGAAATTTGTCTTGTTTTTTGCAGCTTTGAAGATCAGTTGGTTGACATCCTCACAAAACCATTGGCTAAAGACACATTTTAGTATTTGCGAAGTGGCTTAGGAGTTTTTGATTTTTCTCAAGTTTGCAGTTCTGAAAATCTGTTCTTAAATAGCTCTGGAAGTACTGTAGCAACTTTTGGACAAGTTTGATGCAATTTTTGATGATCTCCAGCTGTTCATAATTGAGGGGGAGTATTGGAAAATGTTAATTATTTACAGCTGGACTGTCAGAAGTTTTGATATGCTATTTTCTTGCTCTGTTTTTATTTCTGTCAGTTAGTTAGTTGGGTGAAATATTTTCGGTGATTTCCCTTGTCTTTTTGGATTGCCTTGCACTCCAAGTAAACATTTATGGCTGTTGGTTGTTGTATTCTCCAAAGATATCATTCGACAATTTATTATGGTGGTTTTTGGTATTATTTTTAGCTATAGCAAAAACTGTGTAAGTAGAAATCCCCAACTCAAGTCTGGGTGGTTTTTACAAGGAGAAAAATCTTCAGAACAGGGTTGTTTTATGAATGAATGCAAGTTTTATGTATTGATGTTGCTGCTGTTAAATTTTAGAGTTTTATTTCCTTTTGTGCAATCTGTTATTCATCCCTCATCTAGTATCAGAGCCAGGTTTAATGGCTTCTACTTCTGGTGCATCCCTTGTCAATGTGCAAAGCCCTGTTTTCACAGGGAAAAATTATGAGTATTGGTCTTTAACTATGAAAGCCATGTTTAGGTCTCAAGACATTTGGGAAATAGTGGAAAATGGCTATGTGGAACCAGCAAACCAGGCAGCATATAATGCTCTTACACAAGCAGAGAAGGATGTCTTGAAGGATCAACGGAAGAAAGATGGGAAGGCACTATTTTACATTCATCAAGCAATGCATGAAAGCATACTCCCAAGAGTTGCAGCAGCTAAGTAAGAAAAGGAGGCATGGGACATATTGCAGATTGCTTATCAAGGTATGGATAAGGTAAAGACTGCCAAGTTACAGCTCCTTAGAAGAGATTTTGAAAACTTGTCAATGAAAGACTCAAATTCAGTAGAATCTTTCTTTACTCATGTTGTTGGTCTGATTAATCAAATCAAGTCTCATGGAGAGGTCATAGAGGATAGGAGAGTTGTTGAGAAGGCACTTAGGAGTCTTCCTTCTAAGTTTGACCCTTTAGTTGTTGCTTTGGAGGAAACCAAAGATTTGAGCCAGTTTAGTGTTGATGAGCTTCATGCATCTCTTATCAATCATGAATATAGACTAAACAGATCACACATTTCATTAGAGAATGCATTTTCATCATAGTTATTTATAAACCGTGGAAGAGGCCGGGGAAGGTTTAGTTCTCGAGGTAGAGGGAGAAGTTCTCCTAGAGGTGGACGTAGTAGCAGTCCATCAAATATTGGTGGAAGAGGTCAAAATCAGAATTTTAGTCACCCAAGTGGCCAAAGATTTGACAAATCAAACATTCAATGTCATTATTGTAAGAAGTTTGGGCATTTTTCTTATGAATGCAAAAAAAAACAATATGACCAGCAGAAGCAAAGTACAAATCAGTCAAGTAGCACATCAACAGGGTTCTTCGAATACAACCCTTTGGATGAACAATGAGACTGACACAGGCCCAAAATAGATATGTAAGCAACCTTCGGCTCTGAACCGACTACAACTTCCCAGGATACTCTCTGTGGGCTCTGATACCACTTGTTGGAACTTGCAGACCTGATACCAACGACTTACAGTGCCATTAAAACACACAACAACAAGATTACCAACCCAGACATAGATCATATAAAGACTAACAACTTATATTATCATTGATAAACTGATTCACACAACCTTCTGGTTTTACAAAATTGGGCAGAGCTGCCATTCACACCTAAACACATTTCAATGATGAGCTACGGTGCTCAAACAAACAACTCAACTTCCAAGGCCATTCTGAGGCCATGCCACATGATTTACCATTCTTACCACAGCTGCGTTGCTAGTGGCTGCCATTCATGGCTTACATCTCTTCACTCAGTCTATCTACCAGCTTCAGCTGGAATGCTGCGAGGCATAGCATAAAACATAGCAGATACATATATTTATAGTAATGGGTAGAAAGATCTAGATATCCTTGAAAAGTCACTTAGTCTTTGAGCACGGATAAGTTCCACCAAATAACATTAAATACACTAAAGAAACGGATCCATTAGCTAGGATATGCATTAATTACATATGCAACAAGATATGC
Source organism: Torreya grandis (assembly GCA_037957365.1). Lineage (NCBI taxonomy): Eukaryota > Viridiplantae > Streptophyta > Pinopsida > Cupressales > Taxaceae > Torreya > Torreya grandis. Next base: position 3,157,223 of record JARHVA010001343.1, on the reverse strand, counting down.
AGAAGTCACCAAGATGTGACAAAACAACAGCTTGCTATGGATTGGTCTTTGGCATATATTCGCAGAGATTTGATTGTCATCAATGTCAGGTAGGCTAGAGTACCTATGTGGCTACAGCCACATTTTCCAACATCCGTGACTGCCAACGGCGAGTACTAAACGAAAACAGAAACGGAAATGTCAGATTGGAGAGTGATTCAAATTTTACATATCCAACTTAAATATATCCCGTTTAAATTTTGAATTTCGTAACCATTTACATGTTCTATCTATTCAACAGTGAAGCATTTTGCTGTCTGATTGCTTTTATTTCATCTTGGAGGCGGTTTTCCATCTTCAGGTAAATTGCTTCAATTTTTTCATACAGTTTATACTAGATATTCTTTCTTCGTTTGTAATTACGGAAGCTAATTGAAATAGCTATTGTTTTGAGACATGAACTCAGGTGGGCGTTACGGATCTAGACCAGGTTGTGGATCGATTCCTCCTACAAATTTATGAGATTCAGTCTCTTCTCCAATAGATGGCTCCACTCCAATTCAAATACAACAGAAGTCCTGCGCACATGCAGGGAAAAAGTGCCTCTGAACGTGTTCGAGGGCGCAGGTTAGCTGAGATATACGCGTCTCGAAGCAGTATCTGCTGCCCAGACTTAGACAAGGCTTGCATACTTTCTGACATTTATTGAACAAATTTATGTTTGTTTTTTACTGCTAACAAATAAATCAATACCACATAATAGGAACTGAATAAACATTAATTTAACAGGACATTGTACTGTACGTATTGTTTAAAATGCATGTGAATAGGGAGGGGTAAATGTACACTTTCCTCCCATCCATGGACCGTGCTCACTTTTAATTTTCGTCCTCCTGTGCGCAAGATAAAAGATTTTGTTGTGATGCAGCTTCGGTGATGTTTTAAATTGTAGCTGAAGTCAGAAAACCTCTGCAAGTGAGCTGTCAGAAACTGCTAACTCATTTCATCATAGCAAGATGCATTATGCCTGATGTCCCCACTTTCAATGTCGACATGAAGCAGAAGTCGATATTGGCCTTTATTCGAGACAAGGATGCATAAAATCTTTATAGATTTTATATCTCGCCGTAATATGTAGAGAAACAGAGAAGATTTTTATAGACTTTTTCCCGAAATTGTCGGCTCAGGTCAGCACAGCCACTTTTCCGAAGATACACGAAACCCCAATTGTTTAACACGGCTGCATTGTATAAATGTGAATGTTATAAAGAATCAAAATACATTATCAGCGGTTCAATCCTTCATGAAATTGTCGATAGACGCTATCCAAATAAAATAAATTTGTTTGGGAATATAGCAGATGGAATTCATGCATTAGTGCGCGTAGTTCCCACCATAATTTTCAGGCGCAAGGTCTTCGGAAGCGTGTACAGGATTGTATGTGCACTTGAATTCATAAAGCGCACAACTATTGTTTTCTGTGTTTGTTGCAGCATAATAGCTCTGGCTTTTTGTAGGACACTTTCTTCCATGCAGGGTGTTAGCGTTATTTCCAGTTATTTCCGCTGCGCTTTTCTCCGTGAATAACGGATTATCAAATTGTTGCATGCTTGTGGGTTAAGCTAACAAAGGAGGACAGCGTATTCTCATTTTGTTGACGGCTCTCATCACTGCAAGTCTTGTAATTTTTGAGGTTGTTCTTCCTTGTTTCCTCCATTTTCTGCTGCGGTGTTTACTTATTGTAAGATTCGTGCTTTTTTTTTTCTGTCAATGATATAGTCTTAATTTTTCCTATCGGCGGCTTTGTTTTTCTCTGTATTCTTCTGGAAGCTTTGCTCTGTTCTTTTTCTGCTATATCATACTGGTGCAAGTCCTGCTGTATTTCTACATGGTATCAGAGCACACGGAGCTAGGAAGAAGGAGCATTAACAATCTTTTGCAGGTACTAAAGATTAGAGCTGTCATAAAAAATGGAATTTCCAGCCTCTACTATTCTCACACCATACAACTATTTCAAATGGAAGCCAATGATTCTGCTTCAGCTTAGAAGTAGAGTCTTGTATCGAATAGAAATGGATACAGAGGTTGAACCTAATCCTGCTATCAAAAAATCTAAATATTTCAATAGGATGGATGAGGCCTTCGGTCTTCAATGCTTATCCATGTCTCCAGAATTGAGGTTTCATGTTGAAGCATGCCCAAAACAAAACGAGGTTTGGAGACTATTTCTGGGAAGCAAGATGAGATGCAGGGTCACATCCTTGAAAATGAGCTCAGCGCATTAGATCTGAGTAGTTTTGAAAATATTCAAGACTTCTTCACCAAGTGTAGGGCCTTTTTACTCCAGCTGAAATGATGTTGAATTGACAAATCCATGCAAGAAAACAAATTAATTCTTGTTATTCTATCAAAATTGGGTCCAAAATATGTTGTATTTGTCATAACTTTTCACACAATCAGGCTTACAACAGGAGCAACTTGGAAGATGCCGACACTCGATGCCTTTATTGAGTCTTTGATACATGAGCAGGATAAGCTCGTAAAGATGGGCACATTAAATGTTTTCAAAACTCATGCACTTGTTGTGCATGCAAGTGGGAATAATAATTTGAAGTCAAATCAACAATCCAAAGGCAAAGGGAAAAGGATCCAGATCTAAGAAAAGAAGGCAATCTCAAACCTCCAAATGAAGTTACAAGCTCGAAGGACAAGAAAGACAAAAAGGGAAAATCAAAGTGCAGCTATTACAACAATGGTTACCATCTGGAATCATCATGCATGCATAAGACCATTGATCTCATGGTGTAAACACTTCAACAGAATAACCTTGGTCACCATATTCCAAAAGGTGCCAAGAAGAAGTAAGAAGAAAAAGCACCAAAAATAAGAGGTAATGCACATACATTAATTGCCATTCACTCTTCTCCAGATGCATGGATCATAGACTCCGGAGCTTCACCCCACATGGAAGCCACAAAGGATGCTCGTTCTTCTTTAAAACCATATGTTGGTCCTCCTATTCTCATGGGGGATGACTCTCCAGTAGAGGCAACTGTAATAGGGAGGGTAGAGCTTGGAAGTCAAAGTTTTGAAAATGTCCTTCACATTCCAAAACTTTCAATTAATCTTCTCTTTGTATATCAAATGACACATACAGGCACAAGAAGGAGAGTTGAATTCACCCCAGATTTAGTGACCATATTTGTATGCAAGACAACTCCAAAATTATTGTTGGTAAGGCAAATCATCAATCTCACTTATACACTTTTTTTGATGTTTTTGCTAAATCAGATTCTACTTTACTACTAACACATGCAAATGATGAAAGTCAAATTTGACATGAAAGATTTGGTCATTTAAATTTTAGATACATGCAGCAACTCAACAACTAGGGAATGGTAAAAGGCTTGTCGACCATAGAATTTTCTAATGGAATTTGTGAAGGTTGTGTTCTTGAAAACCATCCACAAGCAAAGTTTCCAAAGGGGCATGCATAGAGAGCCTCTTCTCCTTTAGCTTGTTCAAAATGATCTTATGGGTCCATTTCCTGAACCTTCTATAAGGAAAACCAAATATGTGCTAACATTCATTGATGATTACATAAGATATACATGGGTGTACTTTCTCAAATTCAAGTCTGAAGTGTTTGAGAATCTCAAGATTTGCAAACCCCATGCAGAGAAGTAGTCTAGGAAAATGATCAAGATCTTCTACATAGAAGTAGCGTTTGTGATGGAGTAGGAATATAATTGTAGAACATAGTTCCATACACTCTAGATATGAATGGGGTAGTTGAGAGGAAGAACCAATCTTTAAAAGAGATGTCCAGTTGTATGTTGCATGCTAGGTCCCTTTGTGATGTCCCTTACTTAGGGGCTCCTTTTTCCAAGCAAAAGCTCTGATACCACTGTGATGTCCCTTACTTAGGGGCTCATTTTTTCTCCTACAAAAGCTCTGAACAACTGTAATATCCACCTTCCAATAGGGAATATAGAAACACAAATAGTTCCAAACAAAGATACAATCTTGTAGAATAAATTCAGATAAACAATAAACCACAGTAAATCTCTTATCTGCCAATCAAATATCTTATCACTTGTTTAGATAATTACAATTACAGTCTTCTGTCCACATATCAAAGAATATTACAATATGGTCTTAAAACCCTGATCTTTTTCAAATCTGGAAACAAACCCTGAATTTAGACAGTTCTAGTTTCTGTGTCGACACACAGTCACCGTCGTCGGTCGATATACTGCCGACGTCGGTCTCTGTCGGTCAGCTTCCCTGCCGACGTCTATCTTCAGTCGACCGATGTCGGTCACTGGGATGCCGATGTCGGTCTCTGTGGATCTCTGCCTGCCGATGTAGGTCTCTGTGCGAATCTGTACAGATCTGTACGGTCTTCATATGGCCACCAATAAAGTATAACACACCCTGATAGCTGAACAACCTGATCTCAAGATATATGATTATAATACAGAAGATATAGATCTGTATATCTTATTGAATCAAAAACTAAATAAAGAAATACCTGAAATACTGTGATAACTTCTGTGTGATGTTATCTCTCAAACCTGTAAATCTCTGTGATAACTTCTGTATGAAGCTATCTCTCAAATTGGCAATAAATCAGCTAATATTTCACAACCTCTGAATCACACACAATGAAGAGTTGATGTTCTCCACTGCAGATGGAATCCTGGAGCCCTTGGCTCAGTCTTCTCAGGGAAAACCCTTAGCAAAATCTGTCTTCAAATCAATAATGAATTCATGAATCCATACTCTCCCCCATGAGAAACCCTTATACCCTCCAAAGGTGTGCTTTCTAAAATTAGATTTCCTCAAATTAGAACTTGGGGTTCTTAAATTAGAATTCCTCAAATTAGAACTTCTCAAATTAGAATTGGGGTCTTAAAATTAGACCAATTAATTAATAATTAATAATTAATTAATATATAATTTAAAATTAGACCAAATAATTAATTAATTAATATCTAGTTTAAAATTAGACCAAATAATTAATATTTGATTAAATCAATCAAATATTAATATCTCCCTTAATACATGTCGGATCCTCGAACCATCTGTAGCTGGTGAATCAGGGAGTGATTCTACACATGACCATATCAACGCAAGGGTGCTCTGCTGCATGTCAAATATCCCTAAATAATAGGAGCTCAAGCAAATATGTCTGAAAGAGCCTGAATGAAAGCCAACCATAGAGATTCTGCTAATCAAAACCATGCCAAGCTCCATCAAGACCCTCTATCCATCCTCTCAGCCTACGAGGGTCGAATAATAGGCTGATCATCAAGTCTGACGATGTCCACTAAAAAAGGGGACATGACAATCTGCCCCTCCTGAAATTGCTTACCCCCAAGCAATCGCAGAACAATGAACCATTCGATCCACCTGGATCCCAAATGTAGTCATGATCTACACTGCGGGAAATCAACGCACGCTCCTGCAATATCTTCTGAAATAGAACAAGGAGGAATCCACAATCAAACTAGTTAATGCAACTCAACCAATCTCTAAAATCATAACTGCCCTGGATGTGTCGATACTGTAGTTTGTGTAACTTGTTACTACCAATTCCATCTACAAAATATGGTGCCGATCCATTCCAAAATGGATGGTAAGAAACAAGTGCCGATCTACACCTGTGTGAAATCACATCTTCGATCTCTAGATCAACAGAAGAATAAAGAGCATACCCTACCGTATAATGTCGGTAGGAACCCCTGAACTCTGCTACTAGCTCACCATCACTGAACTGGGAATCAATAGATGGCTCCAATCTCTGACTCCAAGTGGCTGTAGGCTGGATAGGACCCTGTGCAATCTGCTCAACAAACCCCACCTCAAAATCCCTGTGAAGTAGCATAGTAGAAAGGATCACTATAATCTCCCCACCCAATCTGCTAATCGCACTAGTACCTCAGATGAGAACACCTTTCATCGCCTTATGCGAGTCCAGATGAACACCTGCACTATCCAGAAAATACTCCATGAATGACTCAGTGCAGTAAAAATTATATGTGGAAGCATCAACATACTCCCCCGCACACCACAACTGATCCGTCTGTAAATGTGGCACAACCAACTGTACCACACTGTCATCTGTGTGAGAAGAATCAATCTGGAGACTCGACTCCACTGGTATTCCAAACTTATCAAGACCAGGTACTCCCAAATCCTGAACATGTGTGTCAGCCTCAACAACATGTTCCTCAGTAACAACTGCAGGAATGTACTCACCACCAACCACCTCAATATACAAATGAACTGGGTCTGGAGCTGGTGAAGACCGCAAATGCTCTAACTCTATGGTCCTCTTAGCCAAATGAAATTGTGACTCCTCATAAGCCAACTGCGTACTCTCAAGAACCTTAGAAGTCACCTCGAGCTGCTGAGTAAGCTCACTCACCTTATCTTCTTCGACCAACAATGCATCATATGTTGTGCTGCCCCACTCCATGAGATAATCTATGTCAGCTACCAACTACATATAATCCTGTCTCAGAATCTGGATAGCCTCCCATAACGAGTAGATCTCTGTCAAGGACAAATAACTACCTCCCTGCTCAATGCTAGTAGGAGAACCCCATCCATAAACTGCTAACAACTGACGAGCAGTATCGAAATGCTTGCAAGCGGTAGCAATGTCTCGCTCACTAACTCTCAGCTGACTAGACACATGATGGTGCTGGCTAGATTGTCTCCTACAATCCTCCACTGATGCACGGTCCAAAAGAGTAGACTCAAAATCACTGACCTCTGTAATACTACCATCCATACTCTGTGAATCAACTTCAAAGCTCATATCAACATACATAGTATCAACAAATGTAGCATCACTGTCTAACTCCTCCATACCAGAAGAAACTGCCAAAGAAACTAAGTCCTCAAAACTGTCCACTGCATTCTCCTGGGTGTCATCTGCAACAACCAGATCCTGGGACTCTGCTACAATCTCTGCCATATCTGAGAGATCATCAACACTCAGTGTACTAACATCTAAGTACACCTCCACACTCTGAATGCAAGCATCAGACTCATCCTCACTATCAAACACCTGAACTGAACTCACCTTAAGACAAAGCTCATCCACAACATCCTCAACTGCTCCTACCTGTGAAGATAATGCAGATAAATCATTACCTGAAGATGTGTTAATGTCTCCCTGTACTGGATCAACATGTCTGTCAAACTCATCATTCAAACTTCTGCATGTCATAGGGAAAGTACTACGATCCTTAGGCCTATCAATTAAACTCTTTAACCACATACCGGCTCTAGGTGAGACATTTTTCTCTTTTGTCCAGACATACCATAAATCTTCTGCCAAAAGTTTAGAAATTTTATCCTCCTCCTCAAACAAGATTGTGAACATGATAGAGTGCATTGATGCTAATACATCACTGGAATGAAACTCATCTAAAATATTCCAAAATATGTTAAACATCCTACGAATGCCACCAATACAACCTACTAACATCATAATGTTTTCAAATCCATACCTTGCAAATATTTCAAGTAATTTTTCCCTCTTTGAGAAATGAGGGTCTCTAATGTCATCCAAATTTTCAAAGCTTTTTACCATGGCATGAAGTACCTCTCTCATAATCCGATCATCATAAAAATTAAAGCCAGCTATTATCCTCATGATTTCACTAATGCAAGAGAGAGTTGCAAGTCTTACCACCTCATCATGATGTCTCAATAATCGGGGCTTCACCAACGAACCAAACATTGGAGATAACGCTGTTTGCATATCATAAGAATTTGACTGATCAACCTTGCCTAAATAAGTTTCTAACTCCTCCAAAATTTTTTGAATGTCATCTGCTTGCTGAAATGGATTATCTAACTTCTTCTTTGCATTGTGCATTCTTTCTTCCAAATCTTTGACATCTGTTAAAGCCATACGGATAATCAAATTCAATCTGAAATAACCCAATCAAGCTGGCAAGACATTGGCTTTGATTTGCCCACTCTATCCAACAGGATGGCAGGAATTTAGCTCTAATACCACTGTGATGTCCCTTACTTAGGGGCTCCTTTTTCCAAGCAAAAGCTCTGATACCACTGTGATGTCCCTTACTTAGGGGCTCCTTTTTCCAAGCAAAAGATCTGATACCACTGTGATGTCCCTTACTTAGGGGCTCCTTTTTTCTCCTACAAAAGCTCTGAACAACTGTAATATCCCCCTTCCAATAGGGAATATAGAAACATAAACAGTTCCGAACAAAGATACAATCTTGCAGAATAAATTTAGATAAACAATAAACCATAGTAAATCTCTTATCTTCCAATCAAATATCTTATCACTTGTTTAGATAATTACAATTACAGTCTTCTGTCCACATATCAAAGAATATTACAATATGGTCTTAAAACCCTGATCTTCTTCAAATCTGGAAACAAACCCTGAATTTGGACGGTTTTGGTTTCTGTGTCAACACACAGTCACCATCGTCGGTCGATATACTACCGACGTCGGTCTCTGTTGGTCAGCTTCCCTGCCGACGTCGGTCTTCAGTCGGCCGATGTCGGTCACTGGGATGTCGATGTCGGTCTTTGTGGATCTCTGCCTGCCGATGTAGGTCTCTGTGCGAATCTGTACGGTCTTCGTACGACCGCCAATAAAGTATAACACGTCCTGATAGCTGAACAACCTGATCTCAAGATATACGATTCTAATACAGAAGATCTAGATCTGTATATCTTATTGAATCAAAAACTAAATAAAGAAATACCTGAAATACTGTGATAACTTATGTGTGAAGTTATCTCTCAAATTATCTGCAATACTGTGATAACTTCTGTGTGAAGTTATCTATCAAACCTGTAAATCTCTGTGATAACTTCTGTATAAAGCTATCTCTCAAATTGGCAATAAATCAGCTAATATTTCACAGCCTCTGAATCACACACAATGAAGAGTTGACGTTCTCCACTGCATATGGAATCCTGGAGCCCTTGGCTCAGTCTTCTCAGGGAAAACCCTTAGCAAAATTTGTCTTCAAATCAATAATGAATTCATGACTCCATACTCTCCCCCATGAGAAACCCTTATACCCTCCAAAGGTGTGCTTGCTAAAATTAGATTTCCTCAAATTAGAACTTGGGGTTCTTAAATTAGAATTCCTCAAATTAGAACTTCTCAAATTAGAATTGGGGTCTTAAAATTAGACCAATTAATTAATAATTAATAATTAATTAATATATAATTTAAATTTAGACCAAATAATTAATTAATTAATTAATAATTAATTAATTAATATCTAATTTAAAATTAGACTAAATAATTAATATTTGATTAAATCAATCAAATATTAATATCTCCCTCAATACATGTCGGATCTTCGAACCGTCCAAAGCTGGTGAATCAGGGAGTGATTCTGCACATGACCATATCAAAGCAAGGGTGCTCCACTGCATGTCAAATATCCCTAAATAATAGGAGCTCAGGCAAATATGTCTGAAAGAGCCTGAATGAAAGCCAACTGTAGAGATTCTGCTAATCAAATCCATGCCAAGCTCCATCAAGACCCTCTATCCATCCTCTCAGCCTACGAGGGTCGCATAATAGGCTGATCATCAAGTCTGACGATGTCCACTAAAAAATGGGACATGACACCCTTCCCTACAAATTATGGGCAGAATCAATCAATTGTGTTTCATACATACAAAATAGATCTCACAAATTTGTTATAGGAAAAACACCTTTTGAAGGATGGAGATGTATGTAATTGGAAGTCATGCATTTTAGCATTTTGTGATCATGTGGATGGGCATGCATTCCTAAAGACAAGAGAAAATATTTGGAGTCTTAAAGCAAAGAATGCATCTTTATTGGATATCCAAATGATGTAAAGGGATATCGACTTGTTGATCTTTCAACATAAACACTTTTCATTGAAAGGAGTGTCTATTTTGATGAAAATATTCAATAAGCATCTCAGGACCAACATGCCACCACTTTTGTGTTTCCTCCTCTTACAAATCTTAGAGATGATACATGCAATCATTCTGATCTTTCTTCAGATATTTCTGAATCTAATTGAGAGGAACCTAAGCATGCATGATTCCAGTGATGATTCATTATCCCATATGAGATATCAAAGAACAAGGAGCTTACTTGATATATATGATGTCCCTCATGCTCTCTCAACTACTGAGCCCATCATGCCGATGCATGCCTATGTGGTTCAAGCACCTGACTCTCATACTTATGTAGAAGCTGTAGTTTTTGTGAAATAACCATAGATGAGGAGTACAACTCCCTCATTATGAATCAAACTTGGGACTTGGTTCCACTTCCTTCCAATCACAAGTTTGTCAGATGTAAGTGGGTTTATAAGACAAAAAATCAATAGATGGACATGTGAGCAGATACAAAGTAATGTTGGTATCCAAAAGATTTCAATAAGTTCATGACATTGACTATGATGAGAATTTTTCTTTAGTGGCAAAAATGGACTCCATTTGGTTGGCTCTTGCCATTACAATAACAAGAAGGTGTGAGGTTCATCACATGGATGTGAAGAACACATTTGTTCACGATGATCTTGAAGAGGAGATCTACATGTTGTAGCCACAAGGGTATGCATAAAATTCCTCATTGGTATGTATACTCAAGAAGTCACTCTATGGCCTCAAGCAAGCACCTAGAGCTTGGTATGCTAAAATAGACTCTTATCTTCTATCTCAAAATTTCATGTGATGCAAATCTGATCCAAATTTTTATATGATGAGAACATCAGACTCTTTATTGCTCATAGTACTCTATGTAGATAATCTAATAATAAAAGTTGATTCAACCACAACCATTACTATGATTAAAACTTCTTTGCATGACATATTTTACATGATAGACATGGGTCTCCTACACTTTTTATTTGGACTTGAAATCAACCAGAATACATTAGAAATCATCATTACTCAATCCAAGTATGCATGAGCTCTCTTGGTTCAGTTTCACAATTGATTACAACCCATAAGCCACACCTTTCCTATCAAGGGTAATGCTTGAGGATGACAAGGATACACCATTGGTTAATTACACTCAGTACCGTTAACTTGTGGGGAATCTTCTTTATCGTACTCATTCTCAACCAGATCTCTCATATACAATGGGAACCATTTTTGGATACATGTAGGAGCTACATGAGCTACATTTGAAAGCTACAAACCATATCCTTTGATATGTTTAAGGAACCGTTAGCTATGGGATTCATTATTCAGTAGGATGTACTTTGGATCTCATTAGCTACACTGATTTTGATTAGGCTGGTGATAACATTGATCATAAGTCCACTTTAGGATATGTTCTTAGTTTGAGATTTGACCCTATCCATTAGTCAAGCAAGAAGCAAACTTATATTGCTTTATCATCCTCAGAAGCCAAATATAGAGGTGCAATCAATGTTACCATTCAAGCCATTTGGTTGTAGAACTACCTAACTAAACTCAGTATACTTTTTCATCATCTGACTATCATTTCATATGATAATCAGAGTACATCAAAGTTTTGTAGAGATCTAGTACAGTGATAGCATACCAAACATATTGAGATCTATATGCACTAAATCCAAGGTTTAATCCATGATGGAGTCATCGACTTGAAGTATTGTCCCACTTCTCACCACACTGCTATCTTTATGAAGACATTTATTGAGCAGAATTTCCCCTTTTTATGAGATTTTCTTGGGGTGAAGGACACTACACCACAGTAGCTACCATGTGAAATTAGTCTCTCTTTTGAGGGAGGGTTTTGTTCCCACAGGTTGTTCCCTCTTTCCTCTTTTTTGTCTCCTTAGTTAGACTTGGGGGGGGGCGGGGGGGGGGGGCGTTATTTCCAGTTATCTTCGCTGCACTTTTCTTCGTGAATAATAGATGATCAAATTGTTACATGCTTGTGAGTTAAGCTAACAAATGAGGAAAACATGTTCTCATTTTTTTTACACCTCTCATCACTATAAGTATTGTAATTTTTATAGTTTTTCTTCCTTGTTTCGTCCATTTTCTGCTGCGGTGGTTACTTATTGTAAGATTCACGCGTTTTTTTTCTATCAATGATATAGTTTTAATTTTTCTTATTAGTTGCTCTATTTTTTTATGTATTTTTCTAAAAGTTTTGCTCTATTATTTTTTTTCTAGATCATACTGGTGCATGTCCTGCTTTATTTCTACACAGAGAACAAGCAAGAGCAACAAACTTAGGATTAATCGACATGGTTTTAGTTGTCATAGAATGCTATTCCTAGAAGTTGAAATTATGTTATGTGTATACCAGTAATTTTATTAACATCTTCTAAGTTGATGTAAAAGTAATGTTTTAGTGTATCAATAGGGTAGAGCATTGTGTTGCACATTTTCTTAAAGCTTAGACTTGGAAATATTGGAAAGCATTTAAGATTTGAGTGCATACTAATTCATCTTTGAATTTTTAAGTTTATAATAGTTCCTCTTGTAAAATTATGACTCCTCTTCACGAATGTGATTTCTTAAATATCATGGTTTTATTGTTTTATAAGCTTAAACATATATGATATTTTTAAACTTCTTTACACATACCGAGTTGTAAGAATTCATACAATATGGAATGCTATTATTTATTCCTAATTTATTTTCATTTTTCATGGTGCTTGCTTTATCGAGGTTTACGTGGCATGTTATTCTTTACCCCAAACTTTTAGCTTTATCAAATTGAATACAATAAACTGGCTCTGAAGGTAGCATTTTTTTTATAATTTGTTATATTTTGGGAAATTTTATTGGCAATATATCTCACATTTCAATCTCTTCACCACCATATGGTGGTTCCCAGTAAGGGTGTGCCACCACTGCAATTATTCTTAGTAAACTTGTGGTCATTACTGTAACTATTCTTAGTAAACTTGTGGTCATGGCTCAACTATTCTCAATATTGCTATTAATTTTTTATGTTCCTATGTGACACCTAAGTGGTAGTGTGAACTTCTAAATTTAAGGATTACCATTAATGACACTTCTTCCCTGTTACAATTAATTAAATGGAAAAGGGATATTTTTAATATACGCATTTTTTTAATTATTGGGAGGGAGTTGGGTAAATGTGATGAGAATATGGTTCGGATAGGCTAAATGTGGTGGGAATAAGGTCATCCCCTACATTTATTATTAAGCATATAAATTCTCATTCCTCTAAATTTATTTATGAATTTTATATGAAATATTTCTTCTCTAAATTTTATATTTATAGCAATATTAGTTGTATTAATCTTGTCAAACATGTTATTTGTACATAATGATGATGGACATGCCATTTTTAGGGCATTAATCATGGTTTCTATGTTTGTAGATGAGTGTTCATATTAGGCCGGTTAATACAAGGAAGATTCATTACCAAGGCTATTTTGGTCAAATAATATGTAAAATATTCATCTAATAAATCTAAAATGAGTTGTCACCTACAATTGGAAATATTTACTAGCCTAAAAGAGGTAAGCTTGGTATTCAAATGATGACAGTTAGTGATATATGATTCCTCAGTGATCTATGATTCATCATCTAAAATTGAAAACCTCTACTAGCCTAATAAAGGCAAAAACTTGGGCTTTAAATGATGACAATTAGTAAGATTTGAAAAATTATCTAACAATTTATGATGACATGTTTAAGGCAAGTCATGAAACAAGAATCTTCATTCATTCCTTATTTATCAATTATTCAAACACTAAAGATGCATTATTTAATTTTTTTTAAATCCTTTTCAAATTAAAGAGAATAATGTGGTTGTGGAGGTGGTTTTTTTTAATAATTTATTAGATTTGTGGAAATTTAATTTGATATATGTCATGCATTTTAATCACTTCAAAACCACACGATGTTCTTAGTAAGGTTGTGGTCACTGGTGCAACAATTCTCACTATTGTTATTAATATTTATATTCCTACATGACATTTAGGTGGTAGTATGAACTCCCAAATTTATGGGTTCCCTGTAGTGGCACATATCTCCAAACCATACTTAATTAAGGGAGGAAAGAATATTTTTAACATACACACTCATATAAAAATGTGGAGGGAGTAGGGTGAATATGGTGAGGATGGGGATGGGGTAAGTTTAATTTGGTGGGGATAAGAAGGTCTTCCCATAAATTTATTATCGAGTATATAAAATCCCTTTCCCCTAACTTTATTTTAGAATTTTATATGATTTTTTTTCTTAAGTTTAATATTAATATTAATGAATGTTCTCTTAATAATTTTGACCATGTAATTTATATGGAATGTTGATGGACATGCCATTTCATGGGGACATAACATGTTTGATGTGTTTATAAATGAGTATTTTTAGTTGGTCAGTCGATCCAAGGAAGATTTGTTAGTGAGGCTACATTGGCTGGAAAACATTGTAAGGATTCATTCATTAAATTCAAAGCAAATGATTTTCTATAATAGGATACCCCTGATATCTTAATAGCATAAAAATATTCAGCTTCAAATGATGATAGATATTAAGCTCTATAAAATTATCCATCCATTAATGATGACATATTTAATGTAAGTCATGAATCAAGTATCTTCATTGATTCTCTCTTTATAAGTTATTGAGGTAGTAAATATGCAAAATTTTATGCTACCTATGTGTTTTAAATTATTAGGCTCCATTGGCATAATATTTTATGATTTTGGTAGTTTTGTGCCAGGTCCCATTTTTTTAATCTCTCCCACCTCCTCTCTCCTTCCTCCTTGTTTCTAGTGGTTTCTCAACAACATATAATATACATTTTTGGGACTAGAAACCTATAGTGTATGTTTTTAGGGTTGTGAACACTCTTCATCCATTAAAGTCCCCTAGAGGTTTTTGATCATATTTGTATTTCTTTTTCAGTGTGCTTATATCATGATTATTTGAATTCAAGAGGTCTACAAATACAAAAATTCATTAGTGTAATTATGACATCCAAGGCATGTAAAAATTAATTCAAAGAATCTAAGGAAATGTGAAGGAGGATCAATAATTTATTATATTGAGAATTCTAGAAGAATCAATCATTTAAAAAGATTTAATTGTAGTTCTAAAAATTATAGTAAATATAAATTGCATCACACTAGCATACATGGTTGAATTTAATTTTATTTATTGTGATGCAATAGATATTTTATATCAGTGAAGTACCTTATGAGTATATCATGTTTTAAACTCCTATTAAACCTAAACACATGCCATAAAAAAAATTTTTCCTTATCCATTGTAGTGTATGTTTCTTTATTAGGGTTTAAATAATATTAATTTCATAGTAATTAGAGCTAAGTTTTTGAATAATGATAGATGTTTTTGAATCCCACACATAAGTAGCATTGCCATTAGATAAATGTATTCTTGTCAATTATTTTCCAAAAACAAGGCATAAAAATTATAATAACAACTAATGTGGTGTTTAAAGTTAAATGGGTGCTCAATTCATGATTATTTTTTTTAAATCAATTATCAGTATCTTGCTAAAAAAGTTCTAATTATGTTTTTAAAATGTGAAGACTAGTTCTAGTTTAATCACAAATCAAGATAATTTTCTAATCACTATCCTAGTAAATTATTGCTCTAGGATTGTAATATTAAATAAGTCATTTTTATTTTTTTTAAATCATTTTGCATCAGCTTAAAATTAATTAAATATTGATGCATAGATTTTATTTCATATCATTAGATGTGGCCCTCTCACACTGCTTAGGGTTTCATTTTTTGGTGATACTACATTGTGTTACATGCTCATTATCCCTCAAGTATTAGATATTACTTCTTGCTTCTAATAGATATATATTTTATTAGGCTTGTTTGATGTGTTATCTACCCTAATGTCACATAATTTTTCACATAGTTTCACATTTAAATCCATCTAAATATTTAATGGGTTGTTCTATCACATGCTCTTAGATTAAATATTCTTAGTTTCTATTTTTTATCATTCCAAACTCCAAGTCATTCTAAAATTTATGGATTTTATTTCTAAATCATAGTTTGGTTACCAAGATTTTGATATCTTGTGTCTCTTCTTAGGATTGTTCTTAAATCTATAATACTCAAATCATACCCCTAGATTGTAGATATTATTATATCCTTGTGTGTGTGTGTGTGTGTGTGTGTGTGTGTGTGTGTGTGTGTGTGTGTGTGTGTGTGTGTGTGTGTGTGTGTGTGTAACACACACACACACATGTATGTATATATGTATATGTATATACACACACACATATTCATACACACACATACATGCATATTGTTGACCAAATTTGACTTTTAGGTTAAATTGGGGAACCCCTTGTTAAAAAATTGGTTTATAAATATTTTAAGCATGTAATAAATATTTACAAAGGAATTTTATAAGATAATTAAATTTACTTAATATTTTACTAGCCATGGCCATTAGTTATTTTAGTCCTTATATCATTTTGGGTCATTTTGAAGTCAAAAAGGTGCATCTAATGACTTATACAAATTTTCTAAAAAGAAAAAAGGTATCAAAACATGATGTCACATCCCATGTGTCCTTATAAGTATTAATTAACTGACATAACTGAAAAATGGTGGGTTCATTAGAAAAATAAGTAGTTTTCTTAAAGAAAAGAAGAGTTTGGCAATTATACGACCTCATTGGGAAGTGTTCCATGTGGTAAAATGTTGTAATGTGATTCTTCACCTTCATCATGTTCATTTATATGTTTTAAATTATTTGGAAGTGCCATTTTTGAGCTAAAACTATTTTGTTCCTTTTTCACCATTTTTGACAAGTATAAGTGACCTTCAAGTTTTTGCTTAGTATGGTTAGCATGTGAGATTTCAAGAAAAATTATATTGAAGGTATATTATACACTTAATAAAATTAAATTTTATGCTTGGTTGTAGAGGAATGGTGGTATGAGATTTATGAACCGTTCCTAAGAAGTTGACCTTTCAAATCTACCCTGCTAATCTATGTACCCTACATGTTTTCCCTTAGTTTGAGCAGCTCCATAAAATCCACTTACTGATGTTGGTTATATAGGATATTTAATTCATTTCCAAATTTTATCTATGATTATTTTCAATTTCAAGTTATTTTAAAGATCCAATCACCTCAAGTTTGCAGATTGATCCCATTCTATGTTATTGGTAGTTTTTCACCATGTTCTATATTTACATACTTGAAAATGGCTCCATGGTGTTGTGATAGGTTCATTATAATATTTAAAAATTTATCTTAACCTCAATTCACATTCTAATCTCACTTTCGAAGAAAATGCTCTATGAGTTGTAGTCATGTGTAACCTGCCTTTCTATCTGCCATGAATATGTTTGTGTACAGGTGCTTGGAGGATATATTCACATTGAATGAGATGTCTTGATAATTTTTTTATACTATCATAAGTGAAAGTATTAAATTTTAAAACTCATAATTAGGTTTAAAACTCATTAAAGGATTGGATTCCTTGTTCACTATTTGAAATTTCCTTGCTCCCTGTGTATATGTAAATACCCACCTACTAGTGACTTGGCACATAGTTTTAAATCCACTTTGGAGTGCTTAAACATGTGTTGAAATTATTATTTAAGTGATAATATATGTGGATAACATTTAAATACCATGTGAGGTGTTAAATTGACAACATGGATGTTGTAAATATGCTCTAGGGACAAGACTAAGTTTCAAGCCTCCAATCCCTAAAGTGGAAAAATAGAGGTCTAAAAGGTTTTTGTAGGTGCCTTAAAACATTATTATAGAGTGTTAAAAATAATACAAATAGGTGGACCATGATTATTATAGTATATATAAGATATATTAAATTTTTTTGGGGTAAATAATGATTAAAGGATGGTTGTTGAGGAGCCTAAAGATGCCCTTAAAAGCACTGTGAATAGATATTGACATTTACAGTCTTGAGCCTAAGGTGGCTCTCCATCTAAGAATTAAAAACTTTGACCATAATATAAAATATAAATATTATTAAAGAGTTAAAATGGAATCCATAAACTAAAATATCATCAGAGGGAGTGACACTTGGTGTTATGCTTCTCCAAGTACATTTCTAGTCTGTACATTATGGAATGTTAACCCACAACAAGGTAGACAATGAGTTGGCTTGATGTTTTGATGATGTTTAAGTCCATAAAATGGTAAATTAAAGTATGATAAAGTGAAAATACTATCACTATTAAATAATTATTTCCATTCATTAGGGCCAAGGTTTCCAATAAGAAATGCATACCTACAGGAAGCTAACAAGTAGGGTTCCATAGTCAAGATTGGGTGAGTTGAGTTGGGTCAGTTCCAAGTGCACATGAGGGATAAAAGTAAGTTATAATGAATAATGAAATATTATAACTTCCATAAAGGTTATTATGACCTCTAAATTCCCTTATAAATGTGAAAGGACCCATTGAAAGACTCTGTATACACCTACAACCAACTGTTTGATTGAGTCAGATAGTGAGTGGAAAGGGAGTATGTCTAAGTGTTTGAAAAGCATGAAGATGGATAAAATGACTTTAAAAAAGAATAAAATGACTTTAGGATGTTATAAATATGATTTTTACTTTGTGTTTGAGATAAAACCATTGCAAAATAACCTGCAGGTCATTGTTGCAAAGGAAACATAGTAATTAAGGGAACCTAGTCTTGACTGGTCAAGTGTGTAAGGACTTCATAAGATTTTAAAGTGATGAGTTAAGAATATAATACAATTAAATGTGATCATATTATCCTAAAAAAACAATTTTTGTGGATATTTAATAGGTAAAGGACTCCAAGAAGGTACACATATAGTCTATTTTAGAGATTCCTGCACATAGTCCTTGTGCATAGAGTTAAGTCTTAGATTTTAGAGCATTTGAGGGGTCAAAAAATCAAAACAAGACATAAATTTTTTTGTAGACAACAATTAAAAATTTTATAATTAAAAAAAACATTAAATTTTTCCTAGAAAAATAGGGGATTGCCTTTTATTTTGTCTCAAATAGAGAGCACTCCCATCGATGTAAACTCTGATAGGTTGTGAAGAAAGTGAGTAATAGGATGAACCAGTAGTTGAGTAATCCATTAAAAAATATTTTTTAAGATGGAAAACACTTATGGTGACATTAAAATTACTTCAAATAAGGATTGAATACAACATAATGCTTTTGAGTACAAGGTTTGTAAGTGGGCCTACTAGGCAGGTTTTGGCCTAAAGTCCAAACAAGGGGTCAGTTTGAATTCTAACGCTAATTGAGATTTAAAATTGGTTGTGACATGTTTTTTGGATATGATAGAGGTTTTGAGATATCTAAACTGCAATAAACACAGTTGGATGGCCTAAACCACAAGAGTGCAGGTAGGCCTACTATGTAAGGATTAGGCCTAATGTCTAAAGATGAGGTCTTTCACACTTTTCACCTTGGATATAACTTTAAACATATTTAATAATGTTTTTGGGACATATAAATATATATTTAATAATTTATAGTGTAATTAAACCCAAAATAACCCACTTTTAGACATCAGATCAACTCAGACATGCAAGAAAGTGAAGGACAAGCTCGATAGGAGAGGTTCAAGTGATCATATCTTTTTGGAAGTTTTCAATTAGAGAAATAAGAGTTAAAATATGTTATAAAATGTATTTAACTATGAATTTTAGGAATTGGTTGGCAATTTGGATGTTATAACTTTATCAATAAACCTTAAGAATCAAAACTACTCAGAAACTATCCAAAACCCTTGCAAAGACCAGTCTAGAGAGATAAACTTGTAAATATATTATAATGAGATAGTTTGAACATGTTGGTGATTGGACCTTGTATAATACTGAATCAAGCTTCCCCCATTATTTTTTTTCTATATGAAATTCTATGGATGGGGTGAAAAATAGGTTTTTAACCATTTTTTGTGTTATGCAAGTTATAGGAAGAGTCTGAAGATAAAACCAAATTTGGGAGAAATATTAAGACTTGTGATAACTCTTCACATCCATTTAATACCTCATAAAAACTCTTAAGTGTCTCAATAGGATTGCCCATCTTAGAAAATCAAAATTGGCCTATTGGACAAGATAATGATAAGGGAGAAAAACTTCATGTGAGTTGATTTTAAGGTGTCCCAAATGCTTATAAGGACATGGAGGGTATTAAAAATTTTCATCCACTCCATTACATGTATTTTAATTAGAAACATATGTTAAGTTTGAGGACAAGTGTGTAGGGTGCATGAAATAGGATTTTTCTGGACTACAGATAATGATAGTTCCCTTTTAGGTGATTCCAAATGACTAGGCCTACAAACAATAAATGGATAGGTATGTATTATTTTATTACCATTCATCCAAATAATTTTATATTTTCATCATTAGTTATAAGGTGTTCAAATAGGGATAATCATATAGGCACTTTTTCTGAGCCAGAATGAGGATTTTTATGCCACTTTTCATGAAGTTTATGCCTTAAAATAAAACATATGTTTCCTTAACTTGCATGGTTCATCCCATATCCTCTTAAAATGTAAAACTAACTCCTTGGATCATCTTGAGAAGTATCGTTGTGACCCTTAGACTTCTCTTTTATTCTCTCTCAATTTCTATAAGAACTAGCCATTTTGGCATTGTAATTCATACTCCACATGAGTATGGAAAAGCCCTACTTAAATGTATAAACTTTTATCAATAAGATTAATTATTTTTACCTCTTTCATGAATAATCATAGTTTTTTTAATTATATGATGAATCTTGCTTAGTGAAAACTATGGATTCCTTAACATGTTATTTCATTATTTCACCTATTTATAGCATCTTCTTGAAAGGACTGTGAAGTGTTCTAGGAGATGTCCAGGTTTGAGTGAGTTAGTATATTCACTAGTGCCATTCAAGGCTCCTTTTCTATTCCTCCTAGCCTAAGGCATTTTTTTATAACTTCATAATGTAACATTGATGTGTAAAGACATAGATTAAAGAAGTGTGTGTTTAGTTTGTCTTTTATTCTCATGTGTAACATGTTATTGGTTGGTAGTTATCATGATTTGGTGTATCACCTACCTTATAGTAGTTTTGTCTTAGTTATCCTTATCCTTTTTCACCCCCCCAAGTTTAGTTTCAGTTGTGATCCAAAGTGGTACATCAAAGGAGCTAGCCCTATCTAGAGATCTACCTCATCCTTAGACTACCCACAAGCCTAGAGGTTTTTCCATTGTGCCACTTGGATGAAGAGAGATTTTATATCTCCTCAAAGGTTACAAATCCAAGTGATAATACATACATACATACATACATACAAATAATTACATACATACATATACATATAAATATACATATAGATATAGATATAGATATAGATATACATATACATACACACAGATACATATTCTTAGATGTAATTCTACTATTTCTTAATTTTAAATATTTACATCTACATGATATATTCCTAAAATGAATATATTATTTTATAAGTTAATATAATTGTACAAATGGTTAGTATCTATGTTCAAACATATGTTTCTAATGGAAAATCATAGAATGTTATAATAAATTTCAATATATGTAAGGGTTCCAAGAAATTGTGATAGTTTATTTTATTTATGTCCTACTACCCTTGTAAATCATAGAAGAGCCTCAATACCTTATGTAGACATATCTTGTTTTGATTTAAATTTTTCCAAATGTATGATGAAATATTAGGTGTTGGAGTATATTATGAAAAGGTGGTCCAAGGAAATTATTGAAGTATATGAACTCTTGATCTTCATCTATCTCAAGGTGAAAGCATCCAAATCACCCCTCCCAATCTCCTATAAGCTCCAAAAATTTGGTTATTTAACCCTAAGTTTAAATAAGTGGGGATATTGTTAAGAATATATATAAATCTTAAGGGCAATGGTGATAAATAAATATATTGAAGGCCCATTAATTATAAAATCTGATAAATAAATATTTTGAATAAATTAATAAGATATGTTAAATATATAAATTACCAAATTTGAGAGATCTTAAATTTATTGAAATCTAAAAGAAAAATGATGCTTAGATATGTTTATTATATGCATGTAGATCTAGGATAGACATTGCCAGGAATATACAAGATCAGGATTCTAGATTAGTCATTAAATTCTAGAAATTATACCTCTATAGCCACATACACTACCATTAAATATGGACACTACCATCAAAACTAATGCCCAAATGGGATGCATGTTTCTAGTGAAAAATAATGATTAGATATTGGTATGACTAATTTTTTTTATTATGGGATACATATCACCTTTCTATTAATGCATTCAAATGTATGATCTAACTTGTCTCTCTTTACTAATTGATCAAAGCCTTCCCTTGGAATGAGTTGAAAACAATGGGTTTGTGGGCTCATAGTGTTGAGATGACCTCAAATACCCCTATATCAATGAGAATTCCCTACATAGACACTAATCCAAGGAGGGTCTCAGATAGATTTATTTTTTCCCTATATGTGGGAAAGTGAGTGCACAAGGGTGAAATATAATATATATGGATGCATGCAATTATCTATCTTTTAAATTTGAAAATATAGATCATGTATTGTTATTTTAATTCTTTATTACTTTTTGTATGAAAGATAAATTAATAGGTAGAAATAACTTAGATTTGTCAATGATTGAATGAGCCTTGTTAGGTACTTGATTGGTATTTGGTAGATGAGGAATGACAAGGATTAAAATTTTATTTATACCATACCTTTTCAAAATATCTCATGGCATGGTTAATTAAGACACTTAAGAAGATCCATGGGTTTCAAAACATTTTCAATTTGGATGAATTTTGATAACTAGATACTAGATAAGGATTTGGACACTATCATTAGTGGTAGTGTCCATCTATCACTAGTAGTGTTTAGAAGGCAAGAAATTTTGTATTAGTCTAAATTGATAGTGAAGGATTTTTATCAATTTTTGAGCTTTTTGGGTGGTACAAGAGACTTGAATCATCATAATGACATAGATCAGACTAACATATGCTAATTTAATCATAATGAGATGGCTAATGAAATCCTTTCAATAACATGAGGGTATAGAATAAAGGGTAGAGACCTTAGACATATATTTTTATTTATTATCTACATTCCCCCCGTTTAATCTAGTAATGCATAAAGATGAAATTATTAAAATGAAGGAAAATAAATACATAAATGGGTCTGTACAACACACATTGGACTTTTTTGAGACCACTTTGAATGATTTGATAGTGTATGACCTATAAATAAGATCATATTACATTATAAATTAGTGCATCTAATCATAATTTTGAAGCAACTAATTTTTTTGAAAATAAAGAGAGAAGGATGGATCACACATGTGTGTCAATGCAATTGTGTTTCCTCTTGATGCTTTGACTTCGTATATATGCTTCCTTATGAAGCATTGGATATATAAAATGGTTTATACCTAAATATTGGAGATACAAATAGGGAAATTATAAGGTATTATGATCCCAATCTAGTGAAATTGTGGTTGTGACACAACCATTGAGATCATTACATCTCAATCACACAACTCAGGTGTGAATGTACTCTATTAAGGGTGAGTGATTTAATTAATTTATCCTATAAATATATTGAGTTTGGATGAATTAATCACTCCAACCTATAAATGTGGCTATTTTAAATTATTTAATAACTTCAAACTATCAAGAGAACCAAATAATGTAGTAGAAAAGGATCAATAACAATACATCTTAGTATAATTTGTGCATCCTAGTGAATAATATGGTCAGTAAAATTATCATTTTTTGGGTGAAATAACATGGAATATTCACCTATAATATGTATTATCTATAGTATGTGTCATAAATATGAAAAAACCTATTTAAAATTGATGCAATATTTAGGATCCTAACCCAAGTGTATATTTGAATCATGAAATTAAATTAGAGATTATTCAAGATTGGAGTTCATGTATTTATCACAAGCCCAATTTAAATATGAAGATAATAAAAATTGAGTAAGTGTGAAGATCATGGATTTATGTCATGGCCCCACTAAAATCTAGAAATTGTGAAAAATGTGGAGGTTATGCTTCTATGACTTCCCCCACTAATATGACCGCCCACCTTGGTTTGAGGTTAAGGAAATAGAATGTGGTACTTAACTTACCTCAAAAGGATAAGATAAATGTATAATGTGTGTATGAATCATTTAGTATATAGGAGTAACATGTCTAAGTATATATATCAATGAGGATCATAGTACAAGTGTTAGGAATAAATACAAAAATTGATGTAGAGTAATTTCATAAAATCGTAATAATAATAGATAAAAAAAGAGGTGTAGAAAGAATAGAAAATAAACATGCAAAATAAAAAGACCATATTCAACATGTTTCACCTAATGTGGGATACATCCACCAAGAAACACTTGATCATATTTTATTACAAGCCATGAGAGTACAAACACTCTTAATCAGTCTTCTCACAATTAAAATGTACAAATATTATTTGGAGTTACGCTCAACAAACCCTCCTAAATTTACACATAAATTTACACACTCTATTCTTCCTTCTCATACCTAATTTCTCATGATATATTACCTAATAAATATTAATCAATACATAATACATCAACAAAGTAGTATTTTAAAATAATGGGTACCAAAACCATGGGGAGAATAAACCCAAAATGGTTTCCCATTAAAAGGGATCCAAAAAATTATAGTAGAGTGTACAGTACATTTAAAATGTACTGTATTTGAAAACACATTGTAATTTAGAAATAGGCTCCATAACACAATAATCTCCCACTTGGAGATTGATTTCATCTGAGAAGGCTTCTGAACCCTTCGCCATCAACTTTGAAAGCTAACTGAAACTAAACATAGCTTTAGTTTCTCCTTTGTGACCACCTTGGTCATCATGTCTATAGGATTATGATTGGTATGAATATTATCTAGCTTTAACTTCTCTTCTTCTAAACCTTTCCTAATGAAATCATACCTTAACTATATATTCTTTGTCATAGAGTGGAAAGCGAAGTTCTTTAATAGATGTTTAACACTCTGACTATCACTATATAACTTCCCTTCCTCATACTTATGGCCCAACTCTTCAAGTAATTACTATAACCAAATCATTTCTTTACTTGCCTCTATGGTAGAAAAATACTTAGCCTCTATGGTTGATAAAGCCACAATTTTTTGTAGTCATGAAATCCAACTCACTGTTGTGCCAACTATAATAAATACATATCTTGTTATACTCCTCCTTCTATCTAAATCTCCAGCCATGCTTGACTATACATAACCAAACAAATTGGTGTCCAATACAACATAGATTAAAACTATCCCCGTGGTCCCTTTTAAATACCAAAGGATCCACTGCATTGCCTTTAAGTGTTCTCTACCTAGATCACTCATGTACCTACTTACAACTCCCACTGCATGGGAAATATTTGGCCTAGTGCATACCATGATATACATCAAACTGTCAATAGGTAATGATTATGGTAAATGTGACATCTAGATTCTCTCCTCCTCTTTCTTGGGACATTGCTCTTTTGATAACTTAAAATGACTTGCCAAAGTAGTCCCAACCAATTTAACATCCTACATACTAAACCTCTCTAAGACCTTTTCTATGTACTCTTCCAGGGATAAATTTAGATTTCATTCCTTTTTATCCTAAGTTATTCTCATATTAAGGATTTGTTTTGCTGCTCCCAAATCCTTCATAGAAAAGGAATTACTAAGCTATTTTTTGAGTACCTTTATTTCTTGTATATTCTTATCTGTAACCAAAATATCATCCACATATAGATGAAAGATAATGTAATCACCATCATCAAAATTCTTTATATATATGCAATGTTCTGAATCACACCTGGAGTATCTCTGTTCCATCATAAAACTATTAGATTTCATGTACCATTGTCATGGATCTTGTTTAAGGCCATACAAGCACTTATTCAATTTTTACACCATGTTCTTCTTGTCTATGACCTCATATCCCTATGGCTGCTTCAAATACAAGTCCTCTTTTAAATCACCATGTAGAAATGCAATCTTCACATCTAGCTTCTCTAAATGTAATTATTTTACTACCACTATCCCAAAAATAGTCCTAATAGAAGTCATATTTACCACTAGGAAAAAAATCTCATTGAAATCAATTCCCTTCTATATAAATCCCTTTACCACCAACTGGGCCTTTTACCTTTTCTTACCTCCATCATCTTCTTTAACTCTATACACCCACTTGTTTTACAATAATATCTTACCTTCAAGTGGGGTTTCTGAATCCCATGTCTGATTTTCCACGAGAGACTCATGCTCCTCATCCATAACTTGTTCCCACTTCTTCTTGACATCTACCTATATTGCTTCTTCAAAGCACTCTAGCTCTCCATTTTTAGTGAGTAATAAAGAATTAAGAGATGGATAAAAATGTTCATGTTCTCTTCTTACCCTAGAAGAGTTTCTCACAATAGGAGTTTGGGGTTCTTATGGAGTAGGTTCTTGAACTAGTTGTTTGGACACTCTATCATATATAATGTCCTCTAGTACTATGTACTATTTTATAGAATCTTCTTTTTGATCTTACAATTGATATTTATACATAACTTTTTCATTAAAGACAACATCCTTAGACCTAAATATTCTTTTCCTTTAAGACTCCTAATCCAAAAATAAAAGTCATCCTCACAATAACCAATAAAGGTGCATTTTTCAGACCTAGCCTGTAACGTGGTCCTATCATGCTTATCAATATGAATGAAGGATTCATATCCAAATATTATAAGAAATTAATAATCAACCTTCTTACCAAACCAAATATCCTTAGGTATGCCTCCATCCAAAGTAGATGAGGGACTTCTATTTATCATATATACAATGATGTTTACTGTTTCCACCCAAAATTAAAGAGGTAGTCCTAAATGCAACATCATGCTTGTGTTATCACACTCTGTTATATTCCTATCCATCCTTTTTAACACTCCATTTTGTTGTGGAGTTTTTGGAACCATCCTTTATCTACACATTCCATTCCTTGAACAATAATAAAAAAATGCATTGCTACAATATTCCCCACCATTATCTAACCTGAGACATTTTAACTTCAGGCTTGTTTCATTCTCAACCAAGCCTTTCCATATTTAAACATATCAAACACATCAGATTTTCTCCTAGTGCCATAGACCCAAAATTTCCTAGTTGCATAAATAAAAGTGACATAATAAGATGACCCACAAATAGAAGACACCTGAGTTGGCCCCCATACATCTGAATGAACTAGCTCCAACTTATTCTCCTTTCTCCTAGGTCCAACCTTGAGGGACTTTACCATTTTTTATTTTCCATACACACAGTATTCACAAAAACCTAAATAAAATCCTTTCAATTCAGGCAACAAATTCTTTAAAATTTGCATACCCTTTTGGCTCATATGACTGAACCTATTATGCCACAAAGTTATATCTACATATATAGAAACTAAATTATAATAATCAACACTACTTGATAAATACATGGTACTAATATTATTACCTCTTGCTACCATAAGAGCACCCTTGGTCACCTTCCAAGAATCTACTATAAATGTCACCATACAACCTTCACTACATAGAAATCCTATAGATACCAAATTTCATCTCAACTTAGGCACATACCTGACATCTTTTAGTATCCAAGTTTTCCCATTCTACATCTTGATCTAAATAATTCTTTTTCTTACTGTGCTACAAGGCTCATCATCACCAAGATAAACATGTCCAAAATCCCCTTGAACATAATCAATAAAATAATTCATATATGGTGTAGCATGAAAAGAAGCCCCTAAATATAAAACCAAAGACTCAGCAATATTGTTAACATAGATAATTAATGCATCGTGACAAACATTACCTATTTCCACATTTACTTTCTTGATGGCTTTCTAATTTTTGTTTTTGTTCTAAAGAGACAAACAATCCTTCTTCATATGCCTAGTATTTACACAGTGCCAACATACCATCCCAACCCTTGATTTTGACCTTCTAAGACCATTTACCTTTCCACACTTTCCTCTTCCTCTAGAATTTTATCTCCCTGAACTCTTCACCACCAAATAATCACCTTAAGTACAAGTATCCATATATGTTTTCCATCACATTTCCTCATGAAGGATTACTCCTATAACATCCCTAAACTTCAACATAGCATTATTAGAGACCGAGTTAGTTTCATCCATTACCAGGATATTCCAATTATATGGTAAGGAACACAAAATAAACAAATCCCTAACTTCATCATAAAAATCTATTTTTATATAATTTAACATACTAATAACCATATTGAATTCATTTAGATGATCAACAATTGAACCATTTTTAGACATCTTCATATTAAATAACTTTTTCATTAAAAATATTTTATTAGAAGTAGAGGGTTTCTCATATAACTTAAATAATTCATTCATGAAACCTTATGTGGTCTTCTCATATGATATGTTAAATTTGACCAAAGATGAAAGGCATAACCTAATATCCCCAAGTGTTTTCCTATCAAGCATCTCCTAAGCTTCATCTGTCATACTTATTGGTTACTTTAATTTTCCTCCCAATGGAGCATGGATGTCCTTTTGATAGAGGTCATCCTCTATTTGCATCTTCCATAGACCAAAGTTCTATCCATTAAAATTTTCAACTTTTGATATGTGATCATCAACCATAGCTCCCATTTGAATTAATAACCGTTATTACGATTCAATACTTTAGTAAATACAACCTAAAGTTTTGATACCAGTTGTTAGGGATAAATAAAAAAATTGATGTAGGATAATTTCATAGAATCAAAATAATAATAGATATAAATAAAGATGAAAAAAAAATATAAACATGTAAAATAAGAAGACTAGATTTAAGATGTTTCACCCAATGTGGGCTACATCCACCAAGAAACACTTGATCATATTTTATTACAATCGATGAGAGTACAAACCACTCTCAGATCAATATTATCATAATTACAATACACATATATTATTTAGAGCTACGCTAAAAAATAATAATTGAATTCTCACCTAAATTCACACACTCTATTCTTCCTTCTCAAACCTTAGTTCTCATGATGTATTACCGACAAAATATCCATTAATACATAATACATCAAAAAGTAGTATTACAAAATAATGAGTACCAAAACCATGGGAAGATTAACCCAGAATGGTTTCTCATTAAAAGGGGTCCAAAAAATTGCATATAGAGTGTATAATACATTTAAAATGTATAGCATTTGAAAATACATTATAATTTAGAAATAGGATCCATAACATAATAATCTCTGACTTAGAGACTGATTTCCTTTGATCAGGATTCTCAACCCTTCACTATCAACTATGAAGGCCAATCAAAAATAAATATAGATTTAGTTTCTCCCTTATGAACACCTTGGTCATCATGTCTATAGAATTTTTACTGGTATGAATCTTCGCCAGCTTTAACTTCTCTTCCTCCAAAGCTATCCTAATGAAATGGTACCTTAACTATATATTCTTCATCCTAGAGTGGAAAGTGGAGTTCTTTGATAGATATATAACACTCTGACTATCACTATATATCTTTCCTTCCTCCTAATTATGCCCCAACTCTTTAAGAAATTATTGTAACTAAATCATTTCTTTACTTGCCTTTTAGGCAGTAACATACTTAGCCTCTATGGTTGACAAATCCACAAGGTTTTTTTGTCATGAAATCAACTCACTACTATGTCACCTATAGTAGATACATATCCTATTGTACTCCTCTTGCTATGTAAATCAACATCCATGTTTTAATCTACATAACCACACTATGTGGTGTCCAATCCACCATAGCTTAAAACTATCCCCATGGTCCCTCTTAAATACTAAAGGATATACTTCATTACTTTCTAGTGTTGTCTACATAGATCACTCATGTTAAATACTCCCATTTCTCAAGAAATATATAGCCTAGTGTACACTATGTCATACATTAAACTTCCATAATCAATATAGAGTGTAAAATACATTTAAAATGTATAGTATTTGAAAATAAATTATAATTTAGAAATAGGCTCCACAACACACTAATAAGATCACATAATGTCCTAAGATGCATGATATAGATCATGGCATGTATAGAGAGTAAGAATACAAGCCAGGTAAATAATGAATCACAAATACAAGATTAATCAATGTAATACAAAAGGATAGCCTAAGGAGGCCTCATACAAGGGTAAAGTTCAAATGTTGTACAACCAAAAGAAATGACATATTCAAATTCCTAATCAACATATAATGGCACATGGACTAACAATAAAGGATATTATTAAAATGTTCCACAAGTAAGATAATATAAAGTAATGAAATATATGCAATGAAGGGATAATGTGAATATATGAAGTATAATCAACCAACATAAGAATATTATACTAGTCCCTACATATATGTGTTAGTAAAAAATGTTATGTAACATAACATATCAAGTACACCATCAATAATATGAGTATGGATATAGACATGTGTATCACTACTATATAAACTCAAACATGATAATATAGAATTGATCATAAAGGATATGCAACCTATATTAATTATGATCAAGGGAATCAGGTTCCCCCAACATAGTGTGATATGTGAGAAGAAGAAAGGTCCAACATTTTTTGGTGCATATACTATTTGCTAAAGAGGAGACCCAATGGATAACATAATTAATTCTAGTTAATAATGTTATATATATGACAATTAATTATGAATGATAGATAATATGAAGTAAAATGTGGTAGTGATCAATTAAATTTAACAAGATATGACATCCATGTTAGAACTGTAATAACAAATTTGTATTTTGCTAAGTTTTATATGGGTAAGTGCATTTATTTGATGAACCATTTCATGGGAATTTTAAATAATTCTCATGAGATTTTAATGA
This sequence comes from Torreya grandis, assembly GCA_037957365.1. NCBI lineage: Eukaryota > Viridiplantae > Streptophyta > Pinopsida > Cupressales > Taxaceae > Torreya > Torreya grandis. Next base: position 3,126,361 of record JARHVA010001343.1, on the reverse strand, counting down.
GGTATTTGAATTAGTCTTTGTAAATATTGATCTTATATCATGCATGCATTATAATGCATACACATTATAGTACCTTTGTATTATAATGCATATGAATTTCAAAACATATGAAATGTTGAATTGTCTTTAGTTTATTACATATAAACAATTCATAATTTAGTAATGTGTATGTGTTAATGCATGCATGTAATATTTGTGTTATAAACCAAAGAACTATAATTTACTTAAATTAATGTTAAGTATAAGTTAACATTTAAAATAAATTTAAAATTATATTTTAAATCTATTTTAATGAATATAATAAATTAGGATCACTCAACATATTTTAGAATCAATGTCACAATACCATGAGTTATTATTTAGAAGATAAATTTTGAAAATATAATATGGTCAATACTTATTCATTTTTAGGATTTCAGTATCAAACTTAAGGATTACATGGCAAAACTTTTGTAACTAGTGTCTATTTTTTTTAGTTTTGTGGCCTTCTGGATTGTTTTTTGATATTTATAGAGTTCTAAGTTTGACAATATTAAATTTGGGACACATTTATGAGTAATCACCCCATATTTATTTGAATTTATGAAATAGTGGTGTGCATATACAAACATAGGTCGCAATGGTGAGCCACACACACTCAACTACCAATTTATGCCAAATTTACATGTAATTATGTTCCTTATAGGCTAAAAGTGACACAAAAATGCCATATCTACTTACGAAAAAGGTTAATGAAAATAATTATAGGTGCATTTGTTCACGATTACCCCATTTTTATTTGAATTTAGAAAAAAAGGTGTCATTTTGACAATGTAGATTGTATTATGACCCTTCTTCATGCAACCACCAATTTATATTTATTTTATTTGATATTAGTTCCATTATATGTGAAAAGTGACACAAAAACACTATATACACATAAAACCAAGGAAGGAAAATAATTTTGGGAACATTTGTACATATTTAACTCAATTGACTTAAAACTCAAGATAAATGGTGTGATTAGTACAATCCAAGTCACATTGGTGACCCACACACACCTGACCATCCCCATATGTTGATCTCAATTGTGATTAAGTCCCTTATATGATAAAATTTATACAACAACACCAATTTACTTGTGACTAGGACAATTGCAAATGATTTTGGGATTATATGATTTTGGGAATATATGTGTGATCACCCATGTTAATTTTGAAATAAAGATAAAGTGGTAGATTGGGATAATGTGGGTCACATCAATGACCCATCCATATCCAAACTTGATATTATGGGGATTATAGGCTAAAATAAACACAACACTATATTGATTCTTATCTTATCTATAAGGATGTGATATTTCCAAAGTCTAGCTTATAAATCAGCATGAGACACTGACCCTCAATATCTATATGTGATACACTACATGTAGTATGCCTCCATCATGCCACATGTAGCCAATATAATGTCATGTGTATGTATGAGATAAATACACATGAGATTTGTTGTCTATGAGCCATGATCCATGGCTGTTATCTTGAAAGAAGAGACAACTAGTTGGTTTACTTGGGTATTGGGATAACCTTGGTATTCTAGTGATTCTAACACTGATGTCTTAGTATGAAAGTGACTAGGAATGATAGGTATTGACAAACTAAGTCCCTCAGTTCTCTTATATAAATGGTTGTATTTGGTAGAGGATTAGATGGATTTATAATGGCATCATAGTAGTCAATTAAATATGGGAGGGGAACACTAATATGTTAATCCACCCATAATACCACACTAGGATATATATTTCTACTTAATGACATCATAATATTTAATAAGACCACCAACTAGTTGGTTTACTTGGGTATTGGGATAACCTTGGTATTCTAGTGATTCTAACACTGATGTCTTAGTATGAAAGTGACTAGGAATGATAGGTATTGACAAACTAAGTCCCTCAGTTCTCTTATATAAATGGTTGTATTTGGTAGAGGATTAGATGGATTTATAATGGCATCATAGTAGTCAATTAAATATGGGAGGGGAACACTAATATGTTAATCCACCCATAATACCACACTAGGATATATAGTTCTACTTAATGACATCATAATATTTAATAAGACCACCAACTAGTTGGTTTACTTGGGTATTGGGATAACCTTGGTATTCTAGTGATTCTAACACTGATGTCTTAGTATGAAAGTGACTAGGAATGATAGGTATTGACAAACTAAGTCCCTCAGTTCTCTTACATAAATGGTTGTATTTGGTAGAGGATTAGATGGATTTATAATGGCATCATAGTAGTCAATTAAATATGGGAGGGGAACACTAATATGTTAATCCACCCATAATACCACACTAGGATATATAGTTCTACTTAATGACATCATAATATTTAATAAGACCACCAACTAGTTGGTTTACTTGGGTATTGGGATAACCTTGGTATTCTAGTGATTCTAACACTGATGTCTTAGTATGAAAGTGACTAGGAATGATAGGTATTGACAAACTAAGTCCCTCAGTTCTCTTATATAAATGGTTGTATTTGGTAGAGGATTAGATGGATTTATAATGGCATCATAGTAGTCAATTAAATATGGGAGGGGAACACTAATATGTTAATCCACCCATAATACCACACTAGGATATATAGTTCTACTTAATGACATCATAATATTTAATAAGACCACCAACTAGTTGGTTTACTTGGGTATTGGGATAACCTTGGTATTCTAGTGATTCTAACACTGATGTCTTAGTATGAAAGTGACTAGGAATGATAGGTATTGACAAACTAAGTCCCTCAGTTCTCTTATATAAATGGTTGTATTTGGTAGAGGATTAGATGGATTTATAATGGCATCATAGTAGTCAATTAAATATGGGAGGGGAACACTAATATGTTAATCCACCCATAATACCACACTAGGATATATAGTTCTACTTAATGAAATCATAATATTTAATAAGACCACCAACTAGTTGGTTTACTTGGGTATTGGGATAACCTTGGTATTCTAGTGATTCTAACACTGATGTCTTAGTATGAAAGTGACTAGGAATGATAGGTATTGACAAACTAAGTCCCTCAGTTCTCTTATATAAATGGTTGTATTTGGTAGAGGATTAGATGGATTTATAATGGCATCATAGTAGTCAATTAAATATGGGAGGGGAACACTAATATGTTAATCCACCCATAATACCACACTAGGATATATAGTTCTACTTAATGACATCATAATATTTAATAAGACCACCACAACCTTGTGTTAGGAATGGTAAAGGAATTCTAACCCAAAAATCTAAAGTGTTAGCAACAAAAAATCACATAAGGAAATTGTAGATATGATATGTAAAACTAAGGTAAATCATATATTTTTAAAAATGAAGTATAATGAAGTATGTTATTAAAAATGAATGCACTTACATATATAGGCAAGGCAAAATACTAAAATAGCTAAAGCAACCAATATGGGATAAATCCTCACATAGGACAAACTCAGTATAAGAAAAATTAGTTAGCTAATACACTAGTAAACATGAGAAAATACATGAAATACATACTCTAACACCCCAAATCAAGTGAATATAGGGGCTAACAAAAACCAAAACAAATAGTGGCATATCCATAATATGAGTCCCAACAACTAGGCATGATAAGGTACTTATCTACAATATGTGTCTATGAAATGAAGATGGAATATTTCCTACAAATAGCCCCCAAAAATAAATTTTGAAACATGAATCTTTCCATGAAACTCATGAAAATGAGGTAATTCAAAAGGCTTCATGAATATGCATGCAACCTACTATTGAGTCAAAATGTATTCCGAGTTAAGAATGCCATCCTAAATGTGGTGATGAATGAAATGCATATATACCTCAATTTGCTTGGTCCATTGATGCTCAACTGAGTTTTAAGATATGAGAATTTAATTTTGGTTATCACACCAATGTATAACTAGTGAATCCTATGTGAAGCCAAACTCTATCAATAATGGATCAATCTAGAGAACCTACTGACTCACTGTAACTACTTATCTATGATCAAACTATGTAGATAAAAGTGAAATAGATTTTTTCTTGTTACACAACCAAGAAATAGTTGAAGAAGTATGAAAAAAGATGTATCAATTAGTGGAGCACCTATCATCAAGAGAACTTGCCCATCTAAATCACTATACCCAACCAACTGAGTATAACCCCTAGTGTAATGTAATCCAAAATGAGTAGAGCCTTATAGATATCATAAAATTATCTTTGTATCATATCAATGAATATCATGAGGCTCATGTGAAAGCATAGAGACAAGTCCAAATGTAAATGAAATATCAAGGTGAGAATGGGTCAAATACATAAGACTCCCAACCATCTCCATATATAATGTAAGATCAGAAAGTGGAGTAGTACAAGAGGTAGTGATAGTCACTCTAGACTAAAAAGGAGAAATACTAGATTATAATCATCTATTCCAAAATACTAAAGAAGGTCAAGGGTATACCTCTGTTAACTCAAATTAATCCCTATATCTGACTGTGAAATCTATAAACCAAGGAAGAAATGAAAAAACTCAAGATATTTCATGTCAAACTAAGTTGGAAGTGCCTCCTAAATAGTCTAAATATAATATGAGGAGATTAAAATGAGAATTAAATCATCAACATACAAGACTAGAATAGAAATATCCTCTCTAATACGTTGAATATACATTGTGAGATCATAGTGGCAGTGAACAAAGCCAATGGATAGAAGAAATGAATCCATCTTATCATACCAAGCCTAAGGGGCCTATTTGAGACTGTATAGAGACCTCCTAAGTCAAATAATAATAAAATAATCATGAACAAACCTAGTATACTGCTCCATATATATTTCCTCATGCAAGTCTCCATGCAAGAAATCACTCTCAACATTCATGGAATATACTGGCCAATCTTGTGATGTAGTAAGAGAAATTAAAAGGTGAACAAAATCTATCTTGGCAGTGAGCACAAAATTATCATAATAAGCAATACCTTTGGTTTTTGAGAATCCCTTTGTAATAAAGCATGCCTTATACTTGTCAATGGACCCATCGACTACATACTTGGTGTGGTAAATCCATTTTCACCTAACCAATTTTATTTCCTTAGGAACAGTAACCAAATCCCAAGTGTGATTTTCCATCAATGAATAATATTCATATATCATTTCATAATCCCATTCCTATATCCCATAAGCCTCTGAGAAAGGTTATGGATCCCTAGAGAATGCTTGACACAAAAATCTGTTAACTGTAGAATGTGCATGATAATGTCAAGTAGGTGAAAGCTCCTAAATGAAATGTGTTTCCTCAAAAAAATTAGTATGAGTTAACCTAAGCATATTGGAAACATCAAAGTGAACAAGATCCTCATCCTTTATAACCTCCTTAAGAATCTCCTAAACTAGTTCATAAAATAATGAATCTTTGAAAGGATGTGAATCATCAAAAGTAGGCATGGAAGAATATGAAGAGTCATGAGGTGTGAAATGCTCATCAAATTATACATGTGTTTGAAAATGAACATCATGATTACCAAGATCTAAAATATAATAAGTTCTCATGTCCTCACAATACCTTGTAAAAATCAAAGGTTTGATCTTCTTATCCAATGCTTTCTTTTTATTCTTTTTTACAAATACCCAAGCAAGGATCATAAAGACTCAAAAAAATGAGACATTAGGCTTGGTTCCAAACCAATCCTCCTCTAGAGTCATATGCTCAAATGCTCAATGTGGTGTAAAGTTTTGAATCTAGTTTGCATAATTAACTACCTCTGGTCAATAGATAGGAGGTAAATCCCATGATTGCATCATGAAGTTAGCCATCTCATTTAGATTTTGGTTCTTCTATTCTACTAAGGCATTCTATTGTGGAGTATGTGAAACATAATTTTGGTGAATAATACCATGGACTTCCAAAAAATCATAGAATTCTTGACTAAATAATTCACCGCATTGTCTATACAAATCTTCTTGATGAAATTCAAATACTATTTCTTGACCAAAGCCTTAAAGACTTTGAAGTGAGAAAAGAAAAAAATCTTGTACTTGATAAAATAAACCCAAGTATGCCTTGATAAATTATCAATGAAGGTAAGTGCATACTTAGCTTAGTTGAAAGAAAGAGTAGGAAAGACCATCAAATCATTGTGCACAAGCTCAAGTGGTGAAGAAGCTCTCATGGACATACCCTTGGTAAATGGATCTTGGTGTTGTTTTCCTAATGCAATACTAAGGTAGACTTCATCAAGAAATGAAAATATAGGAATACCCTCTACCATAATATGAGTACTTCGCTCCTTGAATATTTAAAGTTTAGATATCTAAATCTCTCATGCCAAAGTCAACTTTTAGAATATGCATGGGAAACTAAACACATCCCTAATGGAGGAGTATAATCAAAACCCTCAAAATAATAAGGTCAAAAAATATGATCAATAACACCCTATGTAATGAGTGTGTGTGGTTATAATAAATCTCAAACTTTATCACCCTATGGTGTGAAAGTCATTGTCTTACCGTGATAAGAATGACAAATCTGCTATAGTAAAAGTATATTAGTGGTGATGTTTGGAACATATAATACATCATTGATGAAACCATCATCTATTTGTATGTTAACCTTTACCTTAAAAAAAATGAAGGAAGAATCTCCAATGCCAATTTTGGATGTAAAACTTAGACCAAGTGACATAAATGACTCCTTAGTAAAAGTCATATGGCGTGAATCACCAAAATCTAGAGCCCAACTATCAGAAACAGGCAACCATAATATCTTGACAACATTAAGTGTTATCCCATGCTCATTAGATGGAGAATCAATGGACATAGAAATATTATGTTTCGTAGCAACATCCTTTAAGGGTTTAATTATTTTGAAACACCTATACTCTTTGTGGCCAATCCCCCCTCAATAACAACAAGATAGATTAGAATTATTCTTGGATTTAGAAGATGGTTTGGGTTTAGATGTAGTAGTGTTGGGATTTGGTGCATCTTGAGGTAAAAGAGGGGTATTATTATTATTACCCTTAGATTTTACCTTAGTCTTAGTATGTGAAGCCACTAATAATTTTTAAGAGGTGGAAGATTCAGGGTGAGACAATTTGGATACCTCCCTAGTAAGTCTCTTACAAAGAAATTCTAGATTTGGCATTTTGAATGTAGTACCTAATGCATCCATTATAGATATAAAGTTAGAAGCAAAGATTTGGAATATGACACTCAACTTAGACAAGATTAAGTATACACACTCTTTATTATTTTTATCTCATCCACTCCCCTTCAACTATGTCAACAAATGCTTGAACTTAGTGAGATAGTCTAAAATCAAAACAAAGTCATATGGATTTAGTGAAGTAAGCTCCACTTCAAGCTACATTTCTCTCAATTGATATAATTTCCCAAACAAAACCTTTAAATTATTCCACATTTTAAATGGATAATCACACCCATCAAAATGAAATAAAATAATATCACTCATATATCCCCCAATCAAGCCCACACATTTATCAAACTTACATGTGAACTATAGTTGTATTTCATTTATTAGGGACCATAATTATTTATGCTTTATTATTTTTTCCATTCGAGGTCTCTATGTGTGTTAATTATGTGTAGTCAATGTTTCACAATGGTTAACACTGAAAGTAGAAACCATGATAACTAATCATCAAAGATAAGAAAGAATGCAAAGAGAGCACAAAATCGATATTGAGACAACCCCCTAAAAAATTGTATTACTGAATTTTCATATTTTAATGACACCAATGGATAGATAATATAAAAACTTACACTTTTGGAAAAAACAAAATTCAAATCCAAGTTATTAATCAAAAGATACAAACATTATGATTTCCCATAAAATGGGTCAATACATTAAAAAAATCACTACAAACTAGAATTTGTGACCAAATTACAAAAGAATATATTTTTTCAAACACTCATTGGAATTGAAATTGAACCACTGACTAAAAAATTCCAACCAAAATGAAAAAATATCCTCCTGGTTAACATTATGCTTGTGCAAGTGAATTGTGATTCCACTTGAGGCAAAAATCAATGTGTGAAAATGAAAAACAAAATGAAACCAATAGTTTTGAGAGATAAAAAGGAAAAGTTTACTATTGTTTTAGATCTAGATCTCCCTAAAATAGATATAATGTATAAAAATATGATGTTATGTGGATTCAACACCTCTTCCAATCAGATTTTGACACCAAAGCTGAAAATAAGGATGCCCAGCCAATAAAAATGGGCAATCTAAAAAGCTCTGTAGGTATGAAATTAAAAGGTTGATGCCAATCTTAAAAGGATGATTCCTTTACACTATTTTCAATGCATAAAAATAGAGAATACAACAAAAGTACATTTATTTTACTTCTTCAAATTTTAGATTCAATGCCTAGCCACAAAGTGCCTTCTCCAACATGTAATAACTTGGAATCAGATTTGTAAAAAATGTAAAACTAATAGTTCTAATTATTTGCAATAGTGATATGCTGAGTAAATCTGGTGATGCTTCAATGAGGTAGATCTAATACAAGCCTCCTTCTCTCTTGCCAATCTCAAATTTAGTGTTGAGAATAAGATGCCAAGATGGATGAAATTATTCTAATGCCACTCTTTTCAACATCTGTTATTCTCCTCCATGACACGATTAGATCTAAATGTGAAACTTTAATGTCAATTTTCTTATCTCAATGTCAAAATTTTATAGGTAGATAAAATCTAATAAAATATGCCTTAGTTTGATAGAAAATTTCTACTCAATATGCCAAGATGAGAATAAGTTGATCCACAAGACTCCAATATCTCCATGTTGAAGATATCAACACTACAGATCAAAAAAGAGGTTGATGCCACATAAAATACAACTTAGATAAGAAAATCACCAAGTTAAAATTTATAATGCTTCACTATTAGATCTAATGCAACAGAAAAAGCAAAACCTCATGCCTCTATTGTCTTGAACATAAACAAGATTGTATATCATAGAAATAAAGAAAAACTCTTAGTTTAGATCTGAAGCAAATGAAGAGACTATGGTACTTTCACTACCTTAGAATCAATAAAATCTTCAAAATGTTTGAGAAGGGGAACCAAAGGGCACAAAAATCTCCTTGTATACCTCTCCTCTATGCTTCCTCTCTAAGACAAAGGAAGAAGAATCGACAAGAGGGAAGTGGAAAAGAATTATCTAAATTTCAAACTAATGGATGGTCCTAAATTTTTTAGGGATTTTTAACCATGCTATGAAGGGTAAATACATTCCAACCTAGGAATTGAAAGTGTTAGCAATAAAACATCACATCATGAATTTGAATATATGATATGAAAAAATAAAGAAAATCATATATTATTCATAATGAAGCATAATGAAAAATACTAATACAAATGAAAGCACTTACATATATAGGCAAGGCAAAATACTGAACTAGCTAAACCAGCCAATGTGGGATAAATCCTCACATAAGACAAAATCACTACAAGATGAAATAGCTAGCTAACACAATACCAAATGTGAGAAAATTCATGAAATGTATACTATAACACCTTCAAAGTGGTGTACCCATTTATGATGGATGTAAGGCATGTAAATCCTAAATCTACGTAGATGAAATCTACCATGAAATAGAGTTGACACATATCACATGAAGTTTTTGAATTACAATGTTGATGATTTTTGGAATAGATCATGTATAAGTACAATATGGAAACAATTTTTCATCAACCACATCACACCATGTTTCATCACCCTGGTGAATGGCTGAGAAAACAATCATAAATAGTCAGAGTGTTTACAACTTTAATCTTGATATTGATTGTATGTACCCATGCCCACTTAAATTTTTTATCCAAATACCAAACTTGAAATTCTAAATTTCTCTTAGTTGATTCTAATTTTCCTAGTGCCATTGTAATGAGTAAAATTTAATCATTGAAATTTCCAAGACAAAACCTAATCACCCACTATTATCTTGACCCCAACATGTTGGGGTCATCAAGCAACCAATAAAGATGTTCCTTGATTGAAAACAAGGGAGATCTAATTTTGACATAGATATTGGGAAAGGATATTATTTATTTACCTGAAGAATACAAAGCATCATAAGTTAAATAATCACATGGACATTTAGATCCCAATCGCTTTTCACCTCAAATTATTTTACATGAACATATTTTGACATTAAAATACATTCTTACATAGCATGAAAATGGTGAAATATTTAAAGGAGAGACGGGAGGTGATGGGAAGAATAAATGCAAAATTAGTAGGCATGGGTTTCATGTGAGGTTTAATTATCAATTTACACTGCATCACTTTATAAAATACCATGTATGTCATTGTAATTATGGAAAATCCTAGCTACGTCATAGTGATTTACTATTTTTATTTAATAATTGTTAGTTATTATATAAATAGTATATAATTTATATTGTAATATTTGTGTATATTAAACATTACAAATATAATATTTATATATTATATATTATGTAGTTGAGCTAAAGAGAATGTAATGATACCAAAAAATTAGCAACCCAATAACACATCTGAAAATGCGAAATTAATGAAAAAATGATATAATATTATCCATTATTAAAATTAAATATATAATAAAATAATATCATATATAAATAAATAATTATTATTGATACATTAAATTCCTTTGATAACCATATTTTTTATTTATTGAATTTATCAATCATATACATTAGTGAAATACAATATTTAAGGATTGCCATGACTATAATCATCCATGAATTTCACCACATGTTTTCATGAAACATATACAAGGGGTACCAACTATATATATTTTATTTTGGTCTAGTTTATGATGGAATAGCTAGAAAAATATACAACAATTAATGTGTTTTAACCTTTAATGTATGAATTTCTCATAAATTCTATTTTTAATCTATGTTGATGTAGTAGTGAAAGGTGAAGTTTAAAGGTTTAAATATTGATGCACCCAAATCTAACACCACTATTCTCTACGATGCCTCATAACACAAGGTTAAATTTTTTCACAGAGGTTTTTATTTCTCCCTTTTTTATTATTGCAGCTAACCCATCATGAAGCCACATTGTCAACTATTTTTATTTTTTAGTTTCATTTGTTGTTGAATAGTTGGAATAGAATATATATATTTTATGAATCTGAGGAGCATGGATTTAGAAGATATGATATCATTTTTATGTTTCATTATCTAAAACTATCAAAATATATTAAATATCATTTTATGTAATAATGACATCTGCAAAATGCCCATCACCTGACCATTAAGTACTCATCACAATCCACCTCACCTAGTGTGTGTATCTTTTTTCATTCATGAAAACCTCCCCTTGACACCACTTAAAACCACCTATGTCATCCTAATGTATATTGATGTGACTCCCTGTCACACACTAATCAATCTAATCAGATAAGGCCTTCACTATGCACATGTGACAACATTTCAATGGAGGAAAAAAATAGTTTTTCAAGGCATATGTGAAGATGAGTCTTTGGATATTTTCTCATATAAAACACCTTATTCATAAATAAATATATGAAAGTCACTTATAATAAATCAATACATAAAATGTAAAACCTTAAAACTTGAACATATAATAAAACGACTTAAATTAAAATAAGAAGTACCACACATTGGCTCAATGATTATAACTAACTAGCATTAGCTACTACTAGCATCCAGATCTGGTATATTACTAATTCTCTCACAAAACTTATGGATAGGAGATTAATAATTAAAATAATATTGAGACTTTTACCCCTCTCCAAACATCCTAGTGAATATCTCTCACATTCAATGCACCTATGGAATCTCACCCATCTCCTTCACACATAGAGGTGTATATAAGGAGGATGTGTACATAATCATCTAGGCAAACATAATCTACTTCTAGGCAAAATAATTTACTTCTCCTTAGTGCATTACATAAAAATACAAGGAGGAAAAAAATACATATCAATAAGAGCAATCATGTATATTTAAGTTTATAAAATATATTCAATTTATTCTCTTTCATGCATAAAATCACTACAAAAGGAGCAACATGATTTGAAAAAAAATCCATCATGCATGGGGAATTACAAAAATACAAGCAATAGTACATAATTGTGATTAACATTAGATATAAATCAAACATATGTCACACATATGAGAAATTACAATATCTAAGCAATAGTGCATCATTGCATAAAGTAAACATTATAGAGCAAACATCCATTACACATGGGAATTTTCATAATTAAACCAATACAAGGCAAATTACTGTCACTACAATTAGTTAAAATCATAGATAAAACGTCCACATGGGGTACATGTAATAAATAGTGTCATCTAGTATTTTTAGAGTGATTGGATTATCAAATCACATTCCAAAATTACTCAATTACCATAATTCTGCATATATGGTTTCCATACAACTTAACCCCTTATTCAATGAGAAAAATAATCCATGAAATACACACTCATAAAACCTTAATGTACAATCATTTTATAGACCAACATCTCTTGAGAAGTTAAATAAATGATCAGAATAACTCTTGCACTTTCAAAAATAACATACACATACATAATAAAGAACATTTTCACCCAAAATGGAATAGAATTAGCATACACAAAACAATATGTAATAGCATATAGTTGGGATGAACCATGTTCATTATCATCACATAATTTAATTCACATTCATAGAAACAAAAAATATTCTATCAATCACTCCTAATATCTCTGCGAAATGAAACCATGTAGTAATTTCATTCAATGTGATCTATCCAGTAATAGAATTGTGATAATAAACTATGCTATTATCAAGTATGGAGTTCATCATTCCTGATTAGGTTTAGCTCAAGGTATGTTAAAATAAAACAATGATATTTTTTTAATTATTATCAATTACTTTTTCACATATGTTGAGTCAAGATAAATTACACTTTAACTACATTTATAATAATATAGATGATCCACCGATCATCCCCAAAACCATGGTAATATAATTTGTTCCTAAAAAACACTTTTGAATGCTTAACTAAGTATACAACAATTTGTGTCTAGACTAACGAATAACACCATATGGGAACTAAACACCATATATTATAATAATTAATCAATCAACAATGAAATACACAACATTGTAGCTTATTTATAGTAGAATCAATCAATAAAAGTTTGACAAACTATGCCTTTCAATTCAATTCAACATCTCACCAGATCAGTTGAATGGGGAAAGGGATAATTTTACCCATATAAATCTCTTCTTCTTGGTACACCAATAAATTGATCACCCATATTCAAATGGTTAAATGTACCATCAACTAAAAATTTATCTTTCTCATTAATAAATATGATTTATATTTTTAAACAATAGTAATCATGATAATAAGCCATTGATGAAATATAATCCAAAATGTAATCCATTAAATTAGTTACAATATTTACAATAGTGATGTAAGAATAAGAGAGGGTGTCCAATTAAAGAATACCTTTATATTTTTACTATTAGGGTTGAATAATTATGCATGGAAACACATTAGCATATACTTATACTTGACACAATTTTAAATCTCATTACATTAATCTTTAAAATATCATAGTGGAATACATTCACATTATAAAATACACACACTATCTCACACATGCCTCGATAGTGTTATTACATTGAATGAAAGACTTATAGACTCTCATACAATTATTATTCAAATCTATGTTATGCTCATGGAGAGTTCATATCCTTCACAACTCATCCTTCTATTGTAAAATCAATTTCTTTCAATCCAATATTACTTTTGACATCCTTACATCTATGGGTTGTATCTTAAAATTCAATGGAATTAATCATAACATACAATATTTTGGAATGTTTTAGTTTTCATGATTAAATTCCAACTAATGAGTAACATATCTAGGGTATTTAAGTGACTTTTTCTAGCTAACAATAGTTACCAGAGCTATCATAAATTTACCATTGTTTATCCAATTGATATGAAATTTGAAATAAACATTTTATATTAAATTTTTATCATTAATAAAAATTCTATAACATAATTATTATGGAAATGTTACCACAAAGTAAAGACCCATCTCGAGATTATGCATATGACATTTTTAGGTTTAATGACAATTAAAAAATTATCATTAATTTTTTCATATTTATCCAATTGAGCTAATTTTAAAAAAAAAATATGTATACTATAATTTATATCAATTAAAAAAATATGGTGACCTTTTTATTACCACAGATTTAGAATAAGGTAAATAAACATCCACAAAATAGGTAAATGACATAGTCTAATAAAAATGGATGGTATATTACTGTTGTAATTCCAAATTCACTTAAATTTGTTACATAGTTTAAAAGTGTGTGGGACTATAATCAAACATAATTTCATCATAAAATTATTACCACATAATTAAAAAAAACCCTTCCAAGTTTTTTGACAAAATAAGGTGGTAAACCTTCATGGTGACTTCAAATGATCTAAAAACTGGTACAAAGGTTGTAAATGCTAGGTTATATGACTCCAAAACTTTTCATTAAGAATTTATTAATATATATTTATTGAAATTAACAAATTTAAAATAACCAATGCTTGTGACTTAACATTCTATGTAGAATGACATAAACAAACAAAACATCTCCAGGTGTTTCCCTCAGAAAATGATTAATTTTGTAACATCATTAGAAGTGGTTAACAAGATCACATTTAAAATGCCACAACCAAAAAACCAAAATGAACACATTACAATATATTTTTGTTTGATAAAAAATTTCATGAACCCTTATATGCTCATGAATTAGACACTTGAGGTTTATAAAATGTGAGTTCCTACTCAAATATATGGAATAAGTGGAAACACCACTCCTTTGACCATGAGTGCCATGTAATTCCCATCTAGAACATAAAGTACATCAATTGATTATCCTACTTGTTCTTCCATATCCTTCTTATTGGTTTCAATTCATTTCTCTTATTCTTACATTTAATCTTATTTTTATTTTCTCTATTCACTCTTCTTTATTTTCTCTATACTATGTAGATAGTAATTATTGTGAACCCAACATAACTACCAAATGTAAATCTTTACTCTTCTTCTTCTTCTTCAACCCACCCAAATAAATAACAAAAAGGATATAAAATAAAAAGTAATAATAAGAATCACTGAAACTAAAATAAAATAGTCCAACCAATGTTTTCCAAGATATAAAAGTATACAAAAGAGATTTACAATAAATATAATCACATCACAAAGATAAATTTTTTAAATATCATCCTTCAATAAGGAAATAAAACAAAATGTATTCATGATTAAAGTCACAATGACAAATCACATATTTTAATTCAACTACAATACTAAATAAGAGAAATATCAATCAAAACACTTGGGCATCACCTCCTTCATAACAATAATATGCCAAATTACTTTCCCACAATAATTTGATCTAAATATATTTCTGCTCCTCCATCAATGATTTCCACATTTACCATTTTTTAGGGTGTTCCAATGAAAACATTTATTCTTTGATTGAAACATGAGGGAATATTAATTATTATAAGGTTGTCAACATAACATGAAATCATTTTCCTCAATATAACCTAGAAATATACACACTCAAACATGGTTGAAGAATGGGTCCCATAAAATCTAAATTTATATATTTTTTCCAACTATCACTAGTTTGTTACGGTCATAAAGTGTAAAAACAATACCATACAACTATTCAAGAGTCTATTTATGCACATGCATGGGTCTCTACTCACTATTTCAAGAGTTAAACTCTTATTATTGAATCAAAACTTTCATTAAAACTTGAGGTATATCATGTTTTATGGTTGAAAAACATTTAGTAGTATCATCACATAGTGGTCAAATCTTTAGGTTACTTTCTTAATGTTCAAAGTTGCATTCTATATACATAAATTTTATCAAAAAAAATTCCCCAAAGGTTAAAATATTTAAACCCAACTCTAATACCAATGTGTAGCAACCATACATGTTACTCCAAAATAAACTATAATTTATTTATTTAATCTCCTTAATTATGGTTAAATAATGTAAATGAACCAATGACTGATAACAAATTTATAAAAATTTCACATATGCTTGAAATAATGGATATTTAATTTACATCCATAATTAATCTTTTTAAATAAATATGTAAAGTCCATAGAGACATTTATTTGACGACAACCAAGTTACGAACCTAGGACTTATGGGTTATGGGCCTAAACAATTATACCTCCTTCCATGATTAAGGATATTTTTATATTATCATATAACTACATTACCTTCACTTAAGCTAATGCTTCAAATCTCAATCATACATACATTTCATTATAGTCATTACATGACCATCACAATCCATCATGGTTTCATACCATATGACCAAAGGATTGAATTCTCATTAGAGGCTAAAATGACCTTGATCATGTAATTATTTACAACTAAAAATATTCATAAAATATGATAGAGATACTTATGGATTTATGATATATCTACATATTTAACCAAGAAAGACTATCATATTTAACCAAGCGCTCATAAGATAATGTGTTTGATTGAGTAATCGACCTTGTTAGCTATGTAAAACCATGTCCCATTTTCCTATAAGTTGATTTTATATTATATTGGTTCACACGATAATGATTGGGATTAATAATTTTCATTCAATCTTAATCTTTTCTTGTAAGTTCCATGATGAAAAATTGCACCTTCTTATTGAATTACAAACACACATTGGAAAATCATACTGCACCTTAAAAAATCCATGATATTATGATCAGGTGACATGTGGATATGGGTTGTGGGGTTTCTTTCCATTAAAATTCAATTCTACAATTTAATACTTCAAGGCGCACTATGTGGAAGCATATTGTTTATTTGAAAGCATATAAGCAACCTTGATATAAATGTCTTAGCCAAAATCTATGAAGTTGTGACTAAATACATAATTTACAAGTGTAAACCCCACACTTCCTTGAAACCCCTTAGTCCTTTATGATTTTCCAACTTACTTTGTGACTTACAAATGTGAAAAATTGCAACATGAAGCATAGAGGATGTAAATGAATTCATGCTTTAAAAAATGTTTATGAATCTTAAAATTGATGTGACAATCACTTTTGTAAAACTTGGGTTGATTATTTAAAACTCATGATTGATTATCAAGTTGTGTAAAATAAATATGTTTTATCCTCTGCACAAGTAAGTGACTAAAAAAACAAAAATAAGGTAAGTTAAAAAGTGACCAAGATGGTAATCAAATATAATATCGATAACAATGACTACGTTAAGTAACAATGCTAAGTTCAAGTCCATATTACTAAACCAAAAACACATGCAAGCAAGAGTGAGTGATCATGAATGTTTAACAAGAAAGAGGCCATATAATGGCTCATCAATTCTAACTAGCGGGTATCAGTACTACTAGGATCCATTAATGAGACATAACCACCCATCTTAGAAAAGTTAGGGAGATGAAGTCAATAATTATAATAGGCACAAGATGTTTACCCCACTCACAACATATGAGTAGAGATTTCATACATTTTGTGCACCTAGGGAATCTCATCCATATCCTTCACCCACATAGTTTTACACAAGAAGTATGTGTGTAAATTCATTGAGGTGGGCGTACCCAACTTATAAGAAAATATTTTAATTCTAATTCACATATTAAAGTGGTATACAAGGAGGAAAAAAACATCTCATTATGAGAAACCACATATACATACATAAACATATACATACACATACACAATATATAACACACACACCAACACACACACATACATACCTATATATGTGTGTGTATATGTATATGCATAGATAGGTATACATATATGTAGACACACACAGTTGGACAAAATATAATTGATTTATTCTCTTTTATGCATAAAATTAGTACATAAGGAAGAACATAATTTAAAAACCATTCATCATACATGGAAAATTAAAATAAATACAAGCAATAGTGCATATTTAAGATTAACAATTATTATATAAATAAAACATGCATCACACATATGCAAAATCATAATATCTAAACAATAGTACATTGTTTCACTAAGTAAGCATTATAGATCAAACATCCATCACACATATGATATAATGCAATAACCAATAGATAATCCATCATTGTGTAAATTAAACATTATAGACAAAACATCCATCACACATGGAAAATTGCATAATTAAACTAATACATTTTTTTTTATCATCACTTCAATAATTAAACATCATAGAGAAAACATACACATGGGGTAGTTTCAATAAATAGTGTCATTAGTATTTTTAATCTATTTGTATCAACCAATTGCAATGCATAACTACTCATTTACCATATTTGTGGATGCATGGTTTAATAGTAACTTAACCTCTGAATCACTAAGAGAAATAATACATGGAATACAAAATCATTGAATCATCATGCCTATTTATTTGATGGCACAATAACTCCTTATAAGTCAAAAATATAATTAGAATAATTGTCACACATTTAAGAACATCATACATAGGCACAATCAAGATCATTTTAATATATAATGAATTACCCAAAGCATATACATAATAACATACAATAGCATATGCAATCAACAAAAAAATAAAAATAGATACATGGTTACAGCAACGTTCATTCTCATCACATTAATAACTACAAATTCATAACAATAATGATTTTATCAATCACTCCCAATTAATCTAAGTAATTAAATGACATAATAATTTCATTCAATATGATCTATCAAGCAATATATTTGTGATCACACATTAAACTATTATCCAAACATGGAGTTACTTTTTCTTGATTAGTTTTAGCTGAAGCTATGTTAAAATAAAAAGAATGATGCTTTTATTCATTCTTATTTCTGAATTTTCCACCTCTATTGAGTCAAGATAAATTACACTTTAAAAACTTTTTATAATAAAGGGTATGCTCCATCAAGAACCCTAAAAACCATTGTAATATAATTTATTCTTTTAAACTTCTAGATATATGTAAACACTTCTAAATTTGGCTAAGCAATAAACCGACCCAAAAAGCACAATGTCAAATTTACACCAAGAAAATAGATAAAAATGTCTACGACCAGGTGTGAAGGTAAGTGACTAAGTCCTTCAATATTTATAAAAAATAAGGGAGTCACAAATAAATATTAAACAAAATTTAAATAGGTATTATCAATTTAGATTATGTGTGTATAATGACATGAAGCAAGGGTTTAAATTTATAAATTATAACATATCCACATAACGGTTAAACTTGATATAAGGGTAATAATGTGAGTGAAATAACACCATTCATTTTATCCAACTTCATCTGAATAATGTGTATATAGCAAATTTATTTTTAAGAATCCATTTCATCATGTATATTGATAGTATTAACACGTCCTATACTTAATTTATTCATCCATTTTTTATGAAAAATCTAACTGAGTTATAATTGTCTGACTTGGATCTAATTTCATCTTACATTATTAGGGAATTAAATATATATCCATACGTTTATATCTTCAAGCCTTCACTTAGATTTCTTCTAGCATTTGAAATAATTTAAATCTTTTTCTAATCTACTAAGTCCTTAATTTGAATCTCCTTTTAAATTTAAAGTTTTTATGAGTCTGAATAATATGTAGAGTTTTTATGACTTTACAACCCAATATACATATAATGTTGTTGACTTGCACTTGAAATTAAGGAAATAATTCTATGATTAACTCAATTATCTTCTTATTCCAATAAGAAATAATTTAATTCTTTTTACAATATCTCACTTAAAATTAAACTTAACCATTTTGCAAGGACACAAATAGACAATATTCATTTCCCCATAATCTCAATCATTTTATAAGATGACCAATATAGATTAAAATGATAATTATAAGATGAATCATAACACTCTTTCTATCAAAAACTTATTTATGCCTAAGTCATATTTATGAAGCCTCTCTTAAAATATTTTATTCACTATCACATCTCTAAGAATGTTCCCAATTCATGAAAAGGATATTAATAATCCTAGATATGTATATATTCATCAATCTCATCTTCTATGATCATTTAGGAATAAACAACTAAACTATCCATAGTGCATCTCTAAATGTGTAGGTTGGTCAATCAACCAACACATATCCCATGTCCATGACCATACTTCCTACCTACACTATTAAATGATCAGTGTTCTCTATCATTAATTTGTAGAGTACATAACTAAGGGCCTTCGTTTACAAAGCTAATATCTATAAATCTCACTTCATAAGAATGAAAGTCCATTAAACATGGTAGGAATAAGTACAATGTGGATTAACATATTATTTTTTCTCAATGCATATCATCAAAGATTCAAGTAAACATATTAATTTAGACATGTTTTAACCCTAATGATTTATAAGTCAAGGCATTTCAATTAGATTACATGAGTTATTTTGAACTATAGCTTATATAATCATTTCCATGGAAATATAACACAAAGGACTAATATAGTTAATTTTATTATTCCTTAGAATAGGAATCATTCATTCATGCCATGTATAATGATATTAATATGCGTAACCCATTTTAAATATCTTATATCTCATAATGGATCAAGTTTAACATGCCATAATGACCCCTATAATTATTCAATCAGTATTCATACTTTTATCCAACATATCATACTTTCTAAGGAATGAAATGAGGGAATTTATGTTAGAATGTATGAACTTATTTTTAAGATATTTTATGTTGTTAAAAAAGTTCATCATGCTGACACTTTGATACTAATTATGAGATGATTTTGTGTCATGATCTAATTGGCCACCTATATTGCATTTGTATGTTATCCATAGGGTGAAACTAAGAAATTCATTTTTCTACTCTATCATCTATAGATATACAAATATCCATTGATACGACATAGCCTTATTAAGACCCAATGTATTATAAAATGCTCCCAAATATATATTTTAGTTGAATAATTTTTTTCTAAGATCCAATGATGCCAAAGCTTTCCTCTAGTTAAATATATGTAGTTGAGTTTTCCTTTACCCCATAACTATGTATGCATTTCATTAAAGTAACTCTATCTATTTTAATATTGATACACTATGATATTTCAAACCACTATGAGGCCTCAAAATGGATACTTATGCTCCATTAATCTTGATGTGTTATTTAATAAAATAACTCAATATGATTTAAAATTGTAACATGTTGTTACAATCTTTCTCTAAGTGAGTATGTATATAGTGTGATGCCATATGTTGATATGAAGCTTTCACAATGGATAATGTTTCTTTCATTGAATAAATTTCTCAAAAATTTATCTCCTTTAAATTAATTTTCCCTCCCATAATCATGTGATTATTTGTGTAAAAATCTCCCATATCTTCACAAAAATTGCGTTGCCTTTGAAGGCCTATCTTCTATCTATCATCTATTTTATACTGTAATAGATAATTTATGATAATTTATTACTTGAGATACTTCAAGATAATCTCCTTCAAATTTTAAATGGTGTCCCATGCTATTTTTTGTATTATAGATTACTTGTAACTACATTTTTTTTTTATATTCAATTTTTGCTACGTTGTAATGTCAATTATCATTTCTTATAGAAATATCTATTATTTATGCAAGTTGTTTTTACTTTAATCTCTTGCAGTCATTTTTTATCTTGTTTATTCTTGGTTTTGTTATCGATCAACTACATTCTTGTGGTCATTTTCAAAATTTTAATTCTCTAGTTTCCACCTTCCTTATGATACTCATAGCCCACTTACACATTAAAAAAACAAACCCAATCTCCATGGATTTGATCATGGCCTTTATTTAATTATTTATTACTTTTATATTTGTTATGGATGGAACCAAGATACTTATAGAGATTATCTCACATATAATAGATACATTTGAATTTGATGAATACGAGGCCCTTTGTCTTCTCCTCTTATTTTATTTAATATCTATGTGAATATGGATAATGGTCCTTAT
This sequence comes from Torreya grandis, assembly GCA_037957365.1. Classification (NCBI taxonomy): domain Eukaryota; kingdom Viridiplantae; phylum Streptophyta; class Pinopsida; order Cupressales; family Taxaceae; genus Torreya; species Torreya grandis. The sequence goes on along the minus strand of JARHVA010001343.1, from coordinate 3,104,368 downwards.
TAACCATAATATCATCTTTTTTACACTACATATGCACATCTGATAAGTACCCATGGAGTCAACATACAAAAAATTTGGTTCCATATAAAGTGAACCTTATCTAAATTTATTGTTAAGATATATGTTTAATGTAGTTTTATTTTGTTGAAGCTCATGTTTTTATGACATTGATTTAGATGGCAATCTGATGGACTGAATTCAACCCCAACAAATTCATTTGATAGTCAGTAGGTAGAATTAGGACATACTCGGATACCCCTATCTTCTACACACACACCAAACTCATCATTATACCTCTATGAAATGAAGTTATAGAAATAAAATCACATCAAACAATTGTTTATTCATTGTAACAATAATAAATATCTCTTATTTCATGTATAATTATAATATCACCAATGGTTATATAAGATTAAACATGATAATAATCATTAATAAATAACATATCAATATGTCAAACCGTAATTAATACTTAACCATATGCCTAAGTGAATGTGAGACTAGGTGGGGCATTATTTAGATGATGTTAGTTTTTCACATCCACTTTTATTAAAAATATAATTTATGAGCCTATACATTAAAGGTAATTAAAGACAATAATACGAATATAAATCATTCATGCTCTAATAGGGTTGAAATAGTATTTTGAAACTTCATATTAGATAATAAAAAATAGGACCAATTTATTTAGATGAACCTAAATGATTTATAAATATCATGCTTACTACAAAGATGGAAAATTTATTCCTTATTTAAATATTCCATGTAACACCTTCAAAGACCATGTGACAACACAATTTTTTTGTATGTAAGTAAACATTATTCATAAAATTATTTGTATCTTTTCATTGTAAGTGATATGGTATAATTCAAATTTTAGCAATAGATGCTTGATAGTATGTATCTTCGTAACATTTTTATAGGATGCCATTTTTATCATTTATTTTCCTTAAAATTATGATGTGTATCATTCTTAATAGAAATCTTTATATTTAGACAATGTTATCATCGATAATATTTCCAAGACCCAAACAAATTTAAAGTATAATAACATATTTTAGAAGAATAAAATTTGATTTTGTAATGGTTTAATTGTCTTCTATTTTTTAGTTTTTATACATTTAAACTATCTAGGAATGTAATTTTTTTGGCTTTGAATGTTAAATAGTGTTTCCCCATAGAGATGAATTCAGTTTATGAGTGAAGCATCCCTAATAACATAATTGACACAACCTAAAAAATATTGAGAAATGTTTAACTTCTTTTTCAGTTTTAATGTTTTAAAGAATAGAAATTAAATAACATGGATTGAATCTAGGTTAACATCATGCAAATCAATTTTCATCACAATGGAACATAGTGTACTAAATTATATATAGAGTATTATTATTGTGTGAGGTTGTTCTGAAGATTTTGAAAATAGTTTATTTCATCTTTTGGTATATTTTTAATGATAATGGTATTATATACATTACAAATAAAATTTGAGTCCTCAATTTATTATTAAAGACTAAAATATTATTTGAAGTTTTATTAATGTATAAAATCATTAATGCAAGTAGATTAAATTTTTTTTTATTACATTAAGTTTTATAAATAATTGAACTATGAAATATTTATATAAATAAAAATTAAATTTAACATCCTCAAAAATTGGTACAATTGGGGGTAAATGGTCATCTAGGTATGGTCAAATCCTCAGTTGAACTCATCTTGAACCATGTAATTATTTCTAGGCCTAATATGAATGGTTTTCCTTTTGAGAATATCCATACCAATGAGAACAAGATATTTTTGATAAAATTTAGTTCTATGGATGAGCAATCATCCCAAAAAATAACAAAAGAGACCCTATATGAAGTCAAAATAAAGATATCCCTGTTAGAGGACTATTTGGGTGATGATAATTCTAGGCTTAGGAGGGACATGGATGTTCTTATTATAGTGTGTTTTGAGGAGAGATCCCACAGAAGTAATGGGATTATGAGATCTATCCTTTACCAATTCTACACAAGGTCATCCCTCATATAAATGGACCCTTTTGAATAATGTGAAGTAAGTTTGGATAGTGTGTTAGCATCGCTAAAAAATCTTGGGTGATCTAGAAGGAAAGGCTCATTAGATCACACACATAAAAATAACTATATAACTATCCTAAATAAAATTGGAAGGCATCGATTTTAAAATTTCACAATGGTTGTTTCAAATGAAGCTCCTAGATCTATGGTGGAATTCTTGTCCCTTAGTCTTTGTGCCAGTTTGCATTCATGTTTTCAAGTGAATGAATCATTATTTAGATTTAATAATGGATTGAGTTTTGGTTGGTGGATTTATATGTTTTCTACCCCTTTTTCCATCTTGCCATTAGTTTGGACCTAACACCTCCATTTTATAGGTTGGAAGAGTTGATGATAGGTTATTAAATAGCCTTTATTTTTAAAACCTTGGCCATTATTATGATTAGGACTTTTTGTCATTGGGGATTTGGTACATGCCATTTTTTATTTACTGGGAAACATAATTGGTCTTTATTTTGTTAATTTATATTCTTGCATTGACTTTTTTATTAGGATTTATCTTTTTTTTAATTTCAATTTCTACTTTGGCTCATCTTTATGGAGTTAGCTTTACTTTTTGGACTTAACCACTCCATTCAGTATTGTTTGATTCTTTTCATAAGTGTGGAGTGTTTATTTACCCCATATTTTACTTTGTTATGGAAGCACCTCCATTTGTGCCTGGGCTAGTTTTAGATCCAATCAAATAGTAGATTATTGTTGTGTTTATTAGATTTATTAGGTTTGGGTTCCCTTGGGACCCTGATGGTTTCATTTTGAGAATTGGGCCTCTATCTCCATTATTTTAGGATAGTTTTTGGTCTAGATAAAAATGGTTGGTTCCCAAACCAATAAATTATGGTTGTTATTATTTTCATTATTGTTTCCTCTTTTGGTTGGGTCATTTTTGTTTTCCTAGTAAGTTGTACTTTCTTCTATCTTATGTATGCTAGGGTGAGACTGATACCTCTTGATGTATTCAGGTTGGGTTCCAAACTAATTCAAAAGTTGGTTTTCCTTAATCCAAACAAATAAATTTAAGAAAAATACCCAAAATGGGAGAAGGTGTTATGTGAAAACATACTAGTAATATATATATTTTTATATGTAATGGTTTGAAAAAGTATGTAAACAAGATTATTTGTGAGATAATCTATGTTCTTAGGTGTCAAATGTTACATCAAATAATAACATAATAGAGTGTGTAATGAAAGAGATATATAATTAAGTATTTATGTAATGCACCTATAAAACACAAATAATATAACATAACTCAAAACACAATGTGTGAGTATGTTACTATCTTATCAAGTCCCCCAAATTTTGTTATCTTGATGAGTCCCCGAGCTATTTATATGATATTTTATTTTTGATATATTGATGTATAAAGATTCAATCACACTCGACAAGTAATTAAAGACTCAAAAAAATCAGTCTTAGAATAACTAGTACACCAAAAAAGATCTTGTTCTCAATCTATAATTCTTTGATACCTGATGTAGAAAAAATAATCCAAACTTATAACGGCCATAAATTTTGATTCATAGCTTCATTTGAGATCTTCCATGTGCCAAAATGACCATTTTAAAAAGATTTTTTATGTCCTAATCTTTTCAATCCACTTAAATTTTGTTTTGATATTTTTTAGAGGCCAAATGACACCATTTTAGGGTTAAAATTACAGTATAATGATTTTTTTATAGGATTTTTCTATTTTTAAAAATTACATATTTTTATGACCAGACGTGAACTTCAATTAAAATTCATTGTATAGGTTAATTTTAGTTTTTATAGTATTTTGGGAGATTTTTAGAGCTATACAAGTTTTCATAAAAAACTTATTAAAATAGTAGATGCTAAAAATAGAGCTTTTTTTTAGATTTTAGTTTTTTTTTAATTTTTTCATGTAAACTCTAATTCTAATTTGGGGCTTATTTATGAAAGGTTTATAATTATTTGAGTTCAGTAAATATAAATCAATTCAAGGTTATTATTTTTATATATTGGCCTATTGTAATTTTTGGTTTTGATAGTAATTTGGTTCATTATTTGGTATCAAAGTTAGGTTGAATCTTAGAGGAGTAAGAAATGGAAAGAGGATGAGGAGGTATTGTGTAGATGAATTAGACTATTAAAAAACTATAAAGGCAAGTGAAATAATTAATCAAGGTTATCATCAATTAGAGAAGAAGACATAGTGGTGATGAAATTGAAGAAGACACAGATCATCATGAATAAATTCAGAAAGAAGAAGAACAACAAGATCATCCACCATCAATGGAAGAGAGTATAGTTCACAATTTAAAAAGAAGACTTGAAGGAATTAACGTTGATGTTCTAGATTATAGATAAGGTTTAAAAAATGATGAGTTGATAGATTATATGAATAACATGGATATGTTATTTGAGTGGAAGACTATGAGAGAAGACAATAAGGTAAAGTTTACATGCATGAAATTAAAAGGTCATGTAATGATTTGGTGGGATCACCTATAGAAAGAGAGATAGAAAAAAGGTAAAAAAAAATTAATATGTGGAAAAAGATGAGGGATAAATTTTTCCTTATAGATTATACACAAACCATATATAGAAGATTTTATAATTTGAGGAAAAATTATCACAATATAAAAGAGTATACAAATGAGTTTTATAATCTTTCCATATAAGTAGAGCATGATGAAACATAAGAGTAGATGGATACAAGGTATGTAAATTATTTTAAATTCACTATTAAAGTTAAATTCAACATGCATAAAATACTTTTCACGAAAGAGGCTTATAAATTAGCTTTCAAGGAAGAAGAAAAACAAAATAGACAAAATTTCATAAGAATGTCTCTTGGTCCAAGAAAAGGTAGATACCCTCCAATAAGGAAATGAGGTGGGTCTAATACCACCTAAGGTGGTTTTGATACTAATAGAGGGGAATCATCATGTGGTGTAGAAAGGAAAGATGATAATAAGTAAGGGTAATAATACCAATAAATAGGAAGAGGGTTTTAGAGAGGACTAAGTGATGGTGGTTCTAGAAGATTGTTCTGGAATCAACATAGATATTACATTTTTTATAGATGTGGAGAAGAAGGGCATAGGGAATTTGAGTTTACACATTATCAAAATTAAGAAAGGAGGTAAGAGGATCACCTAAAAGTGAATCTAGTTGAGGTTGAGATAGAAGAGCAAAATACTAAAATTATACCAATTGATGTTGGATAAAACCTCATGATGACAAGAACAATGGCTATTCCAAGGAATGGACAAGTAGAAGATAAAGAAGGTGGTGATGCATGGCTATGATCAAACATTTTTCAAAAACATATACTTTAAGTGGAAAGGTACGCAAAGCAATTATAGATGGTGGTTGTTGTGAAAATATGGTTTTTAAAGAAATGATAAAGAAAGTATATTTACAATGTGAAAATCATCCTAATCCTTATCATATTTCATGGTTTAAGAAATGGAATGAGGTTACAATAGATAAAGGGTGATTAATCAAGTTTTCTATATGAAAAATGATATAATGAGAAATATGATGTGATGTTATTTTGATGGATGCATGTCATGTGTTATTAGGGAGACCATGAACATTTGACATGAAAGTAATTCATGATGGAGAAAAGAACATGTACACTTTTTGGAAAGGTGGTACAAAGGTAGTTTCATTACCTCTTAAAGAGGAAGAAAAGGTAGAAATCATTATCTCTACTAAATAATTTATCCATGATATGAAAGTGGCTGGTTGTTATTATGTATTAATAGCAAAGAATATATACACAAAAATGGAGAAAATACCAATAGAAGTAGAAAGAGTGTTGAAATTATATAAATATATTATGTCGGATGAGTTATCAGATGGTTCACCATTGAAGAGAGATATTCAACATCATATTGATTTGATTCTAGGATTAGCTCTACCCAATCAAGAATCTTATATAATGAGTCTAACAAAACATGCCAAATTAAATAAACAAGGTACTAAATTGGTAATAAAGAAGCTAGTAAGGGAGAGTATGAGTCCATGTACAACACCAGCATTACTAAATCTAAAAAAGGATAGATGATGGAAAATGTGTGTGGATAGTCGATCAATTAATAAAATTACAATCAATTATAGGTTTATTATACCTTTTTTAGATGATATGATGGATGTGCTTTTAGAAGCAAAACATTTTATTAAGATTGATGTAAGAAGTGGCTATTATTAGATTCAAATTCATGAAGGAGATGAGTGGAAAATTGCATTCAAGACTATGGATGGATTATATGAGTGGATGATGATTCCATTCAAATTATCTAATGCACCTAGCACATTTATGAGGATGATCAATAAAGTGCTACAAGAATATATTGGTAATTTTGTGGTTGTTTACTTTAATGATATTTTGATATTCATTAAAACTAAATAAGAATGATTACAACATTTGAGAATGGTACTACATTTATTAAGAAAGGAGAAGTATGCAAATTTGAAGAAGTGTAGGTTTATGTAGAATAGTTTGGAATTTTTGGGATTTGTAGTTTTAGCAGATGGTGTTAGAATGGATGAAAAAAGATAAAGGTAATTGTTGAGTGGCCTATTGGAAAAATCATTACAGAGGTAACAAATTTCCATGGCTTAGTAAAATTTTATAGAAAAATTATTAAAAATTTTAGTAGTATTATGTCACCGATAATAAATTACATGAGAGGGAAAGAATTTACATGGACTAGAGCAGCCATAGAAAGCATTAAATTTTTGAAGAAGAAGATTATAGAGAAACTAATTTTATTACTACCATATTCTAACAAAGTGTTCTAGGTTGATTGTAATGCTTCATTTGTGACAATTAATATTGTTTTAAGACTGTTAGGTGAATAGTTTGTCAACCAGCTAACTGGTGAGCAAAATAGGTCTCTTCAACCACAACATAGGGAGATTGGTCATCCAGACATGTGGGTTTACCACATAAAAACGGGACAAATATCTCCTCTCATCAAGGGGAGGTTCCCTTATAACTAAGAGGAGTTATATACATATATATATATATATATATATATATATATATATATATATATATATATATATATATATATATATATATATATATATATATATATATATATATATATATATATGCAAAAAATAACACTCAGGGGTAGGGTACACCATCTATCTCTCTTATTTTAGAGATGATGTTCACAAACGAAGGAGAAAATCTTGGTGAAAACACTAAAGGCACTTTTCTTCTTTCAGAAGTGTTCTTGTAGGGGACAATAAGAGTTCTTTTAGGTGGGATAAGTGACTGGTAAAAGGGTAAAGAGAAACCATCAATCTAAGATGTAGCACAAAGTCTCCACCTTGATTTCCCAAGAGTGAAATATGAAGAAGAATGGCGGAACAAAGTCATCCCAAGGTCCTTTACATATGAACCAAAAACAAACACACACTAAAGACAATTATGATAGTGCAAAGTCTGAAAGTAACTGGCTTCAGAACACCTTTCTTGTCACTTCCACTAGCTCTGCTTATTAAATTGCACAAACAAGAATAAATTTAGGAAATAGACATAAGAACAATCTCCTAGAATGCTACAAGCTATAACAACACGAAGTATGAAAGTAACTTGCTTTTTTATTCAAATAAAGAAATATGATGAACAATCTGATCTCAAAGTCTCAGTAATGCCTTTTAATTTAGGCAAAGTTTTGCTTCTTATAATGAGAAGATCTCCCTTTTCAAAATGAGAAGTTACAATATATATATAAAGAAGAGAGAAAAAAAGGCACCCCTCTTGGAAAAGACTTTTGGCACCATTTTACAAGTGGCCCATGTACGTTCTGAGCATTGGGAAGAGGAAGCTACTTAATAGATAATGTTGTGTCAGCTACTGTTATGACTTCAAGTGTTTAGAACATAGGCTGTACCATTTATCTACAAACAAGACCGCTCCTTCAAGGCATTCATGTGGCTTGTCTACTCATCAATGCAAAGTGAAAACAAATAGGTCGCATCATTCACTATTTGCACCTCTTGATGATTAATTTGTCGACACTGTGTCAACCGCTGGAGTAACTCCTTGAGTTGACACCTTCCTTCACCACTTGGATTGTTTTGTCCATTTTTGTACTTGGCTCTTTTGCCCCATACTAGCTTTGTCTTATTTCTATCCTTAAGCCTTTGAATTTATTTGGGTTTGCACTTGAGTCTATGAAGATCAACAGCTATTTTATTGCCACAAATTTGATGTATTTGGGTCTGTCATCCTCTTTAACAATTCTTTCATGTATTTTTCACTTGCTGAGTGTCGAGTGCCTCTTCAAGTCTTTAGAAAAGGTCCTTTATTTCCTTCAAATAAAATGTCTGAAGGAATTCCTTTAGATAATTTGTCTGAAGGAAATCTTTCCTTGGCTTTGCAACTTTAAATTGGGAGTGTTCCATTTTTGACACGTGGCACATTTTGCTGCTTTAGAAATGCTAAAAAAACATTCAGGACTCATTGGATTTATGCAGATGATGACACTTGACACATTTTTCTTGTTCCTATGACTTACCTGGGGTCCACCACAATCGTTACTCAATAAGTGCAGATGTCAAAACTTGGCAGGTTCCATTGAGTTTTAGCAAGGACATGTGGAAACTTATGTGGCTTCTTAAAAATAGATTAAAACCTTCTGTGATTGCCACTTGGTGATTTTTGTGGGACCCTGGGAGAAGCTTGGAAACTTATAAGAAGCTTGAAGTGTGGATACTGACACTTATCATGCTCCATTGAGTTATAATGGGACACGTGGCTACTACCACTCTATTTTAGCAATCACACAAACTATGACACTTGGAGCACTCCACTTACTCGTTTAGCAACTCATCTGGGGACCACCATAGTTCTCACTCGATAATGAAACCAAAGGAAGATACAATAGTTGTTGACACTTGGTAGCATCCACTAAGCTTTTCAAATGACACGTGGCACATTTTTTTACTTTTAGAAAAAAAATATTGAAACCTTCCGCAGCTGCCACTTGTCACCTTTTGCAAAACTCTACAAGGGACATGTGGCATGTTCTACTACTTTGAGAATAAAATCATAATGTGTCTCGACAGATGACACTTGGCAGCTTTTGCTCATATTTTTATTTTGCACGCTCCTTTGAATCATTTGATTGAACTGACTGATTAAACCAAGCCTAGAAATGTATAAGTGTTGGAAACTCACTCTTTTGAAGGAATTTACCTATTAAAGCCATCGAACCTTTTGAACCTATTAATTTCAAGCATGTTGAGTCTGTAGATTTCATCCTTTAAAGCCCATAGAAATTGAGAAGCTTGAAAAATGAGGAATTTTAATGTCCAGGACAAATTTTGAAAAGGGAAGAGACAATTTTGGTTTGTGCAGGGCCAAAATAGTCCGTAGGTTGTCCTAAAAATGGGTGACATTTTTTAGGGACAACAAAGTCAAGAAGGAAAACCAATAGCATATTTTATTAAAATATTAAATGAGATAAGAACAAAATATTCTACCTACATTATTAACTACTATGGTGAGGGAAGTAGTTAGATTTGAAGATATCAAATAATTATATGATACTAAACCATATTTTAGTAATGTAGTTGAGTAGTGTAGGAATCCATTAATAGGTGGAATAGTTAGTGTTTATGGTGAGTATCTTATACAAGAAGGTTATCTCTTCAAAAGGAAACAATTATTCATTCTAGTTAGGTTTCTATTAGATAATATAATAATATAATTACATAATGGAGGTATGGTTGGATATTGTTGTAAGATGAAGATAATAGCTTTGGTGGAGGAAAAATATTCTGGCCATAGATGAAGAGAGATGTGACAAGCTATGTTTCTAGGTGAAGGGTGTGTCAGGTGGCTAAAGGACATGCATAAAATAGTGGACTATACATGCCATTCCCAGTTCCAAAAGGAGAATAAATAGATTTGAGTATGGATTTTGTGTTTGGATTACCAAATACACATAGAGGTAATGATTCAATATTTTTTATTGTAGACATATTTTATAAAATGGTTCATTTCATTGCTTGTATGAAAACCAACGATTCCACTAATGTTGCATAATTAATTTTTAAGGATATTGTGAGATTACATGGTGTTCCAAAAACTATTACTTTAGATAGGGATATAAAAAATTTAAGTCATTTTTAAAGGAATTTGTGGAAGAAGATGGGTACTAAGATACCATTTAGCAATGCATATCACCCAAAAACAAATGGATAGATAGAGGTTATGACTAGGACCTTGGAAAATTAGTTGCGATGCATAGTGGGAGAAAACACCAAATAATGGGACTTAGCTTTACCACAAGATGAGTTTCTATATAATAGTTTAGAGAATAGATCAACTAGAAAATAAGCATTTTAAATTATTTATAGGATAAATCCTATGGGTATTTTATCACTTGTAGATTGAATTAGTGATGATGTAGAAGCATTTATAGAGAATTGAAATAGTTGCAATAAAGAGTAAAATGAAAGTTACAGAAAAGTAATGAGAAAAATAAAGCATTGACAGATGTAAAAATAAGATCCAAAGTATTTGAAGATGTATATTTGATAATGTTTTACTTGAGGAAAGAAATATTTTGAAAAGACACATACAAGATGTTGAAGTACAAGAAAATTGGTCGATGTAGAATTGTGAAGAAAATCAAAGACAGTGTTTATGAGGTGAGTTTACCATAGAATTTTGATATATCAAAAGTATTTAATATTTTATATTTATAGTAATTTCATGGAGAAGATGGTGAAGGTGATGGATATGAAGAATTAAATTGGTAGTAGTAGATTGCAAAGAAGAAGGAAAAGATAGTACAGGTTTTGGATATGAAGACAATGAGCACAAGGCAAGGGAATTATAACAAGTATCTGGTCTAGTGGAAGGGATTAAAACAAGAAGACAACACTTGGATTACATAATGGTAGCTAAAAAATATTGACAAATAAAAATGGTAGTAGTACAATCATGGCAACTCATAGGAGATGAGTTATATTCAACTAGAGGAGAATAATGTTCAAAAGATAAGCCAAACCTCTATAGGCCATAAATTTTGATCCATAGCTCTTTTTGTACTCTTCCACATGCTAAAAAAACCATCTAAAAAATTTGGTTTCTGCCCTAAGATATTATATCCACTTATAGGTGTTTTTAGATATTTTTTGGAGGCTAAATGAGACCATCTCAGGGTCTAAAATTACAATTTAATGATTTTTTAGGGATTTTTTTATTTTTTAAAATTGCATATTTTTATGACCAAACATGAAATTTAGTTGAAATTAATCATATAAGATAATTTTAGTGTTAGAGTATTTTAAATTATTTTTAGATCTACATGTGCTTGCATGTGAAACTTATAAAACATAACAACTTCTAAAAATAGATTATTCAGAGATTTTAGTTATTTTTTGAATTTTTGCATGTCAAATATAATTCTAAGTTGATGTTTATTTATGAATGGTTTGTAATTATTTAAATTCAATCATTAAAAATCAATTTTGAGTTATTATTTTTATATATTATCCTATTATTATTTTTGATCTTGATAGTAATTTAGTTCATTAATAACAAGGCATCACAACATACTTAAGAAGAAAAGAAGTACAATAAATTCTAAAACAATAATCAAATAGACTAAAAAATCTTCTAAGTCTTATATATATATATATATATATATATATATATAATAATATTTTCTTTGTTTAAGTTCATTAATATTTAGCTAACTCTTGATATTCAAGGTGTTTGTCTAAAATAAGAAGAGTCAATAGACATCACCAAATTAAAAGGTTTAGAGAAAGAGTAATATCTCATTAAATGACCTTATAATGGGTGAATATGATTATTTAATCCTTAAAATTATTCTATTAATAATATTTATAAAGTCTTTGTCTAACATGAACAAGGTAACATACTATACTTGTACCGATCAAGTCTTAAACAAAGATCACTGATATAAATATTATTTTAATAGGTTAGGGACTTAATTCAAGACTTATAAACTTGGTTAATAATAATAATAATAATAATAATAATAATAATAATAATAATAATAATAATAATAATAATAATAATAATAATAATAATAATAATAATAATAATAATAATAATAATAATAATACATTCTCCTCATGTTATATAATTAAGATATACTTTCATCTTAATAAGAACAGTCATGTTACTATGATATAGATTTATTATTCTATGCTTTGACATATTATATTACCTTCTCAAAATAATGTTTATGATTTAAAAATTATAGATAATACATTCATGGAAAATATGGATGAAGACACATTAAAACATTAGTCCATTTTTTAAAAAAAACCTTAAAGGGGGTAACCACACAAGTTCAATGTTCCCTATAATTTCCCCTTGACATAGATACTGACCTTGATTTTATCAAGGTCCATCCCTACAATTGATTATCTTTACCACTTGAATCAAAATAGTTTAAAAGGGAGTAATAATTATATTTCATACACAAGTGATTTTAATATATATTTAGGATAAGGAATATATATTATGTTTACATTCTATAGAGTTTCACAAGTGGCTTATCAAGTAAATAAATATGAAAATAGGAAAATGAAAAATCCTTTGGTGGTCCCAACTTTTAAAACATTCATACCATAATGCAACAAATTTCAAACATACAAAAATAAATAAAATTATAATCTTTCCTCTTTTTTGAACACATCCAATTATTAGTTAAAAGCATACACAATGTAGTATAAGCATGCAGATAATAATCGTCTAGCAAAAAATAAAATACATCTCTTTTTCAAGTATATTTTTCTTAGACAAGATTATGACCAAGATAAGATACATTCAATAGGGTACACACAATATTATTTTTCATGAGAGAGATGAGGGACAATAAATAAATATTCTTTTACACTATTTACTACATAAGAGATATGGTAAGTAAATACACATATCTAGATTAACAGGATTGATATCATAGAAAAATTATTTTCTTAAATACTTTATTATTTACATTCAAATTTCACCCAAAACATTTAATCATCAAAATGTTTAAATTAGGGTAAGCCAACTTTTAAACTAGTGTGATATCTCAAACACATTCGAAGCTATAGGTCTCTCTAAGGGACAACCGAAAAAGAAAATAAGAAAAGAAACCAAATGAAACACCATGTCCATGCACACCATGTTCACATTGGAGTATGAAAGAGAAAACCCAACATGTCCACCATTTTTATAAAATTGAAGTAAAATAAGGAAAAAAGGACAAACCCTAACCATAAAAAAGATCAAGGAAGAGCCTATCAAAACCAACACGAATTAGATAGAATGAACAATAAATAATAAAATAATAATAAAATAGAATCCCCAATAGGTAACAGTAATTAAATCCCACCAAACTGGAGTACAAAATAAGAATATATGACAGTGCCCTCAATTCAAGTAGGAGAATAATTTAAAATTCAAAAACATTATTCACTCCAAGGTGGTAAAAAAAATGGTAACATCCAAGAGAGATCTCAAGAAATTAGCACCGTTGATAGGCATCAAATCATCCAAATTATTGGAATTTATTTTTTTGTTGGAGCATTTAATTTATCCTAGCCCCACATTAGTTTTTTTGGGGATCTCCTCAATCAGACCTCAACAACCATTTTCCTACTAGCATTTATTTGTGATAGGTTATTTTTAATTATATTTAAGCATCTATTTTCATGGGCATGCCAAAAAAAGAAAAAGAAACAAAAGTTATAGTCAATTTTAAAGGAGGGAATTTTGGAAGAGTAAGACATTAATAAAAAATCCTTTAGCAACATCAAAAGTGTAAGGGAATGTTCCAACAGAGAACAAAGATATTATAGTAGAAGGAAACAACAAAATAGTAGAGGATAGAAGGTATATGTTTAGTAACGTAGGGAAGGTATAGGAAGCTCTAGAATTTGGGTCAAAACATAATTTGAATGTGAAGAATAGAGGAGTAGCTCTGAATGAAGTTTGTAATAATGTTTTGAATGTGTATTTTGAAGTGGAAAATATATAATATATATTTTACTATTATTTCATATTCTCTCTCCTCTTTTGAGTTTGTTTTTTATGGTGTCCACATTGTTGTAGCCATAGTTTTAGGACAATAAACAAACCCCCTTCTTACCAATAAGTTGTATCATATCCCTATATTTCTAGGTAGTTATAAATTTTTTATGGGTGTTTAAGAAAATCCCTAGATTCTCTAGGCACTAAATAACCTTCTCAGAATTTGAGAAGCATGGAAAGTGGGGATAACAATGGTTGGTAGTAGCCATTGAAATTTGATGGGTAGAACTATGATATATCCACTAAGAAGATGAAAATTATCTTGTTTTCAAATGACCCATGGGCATTGTTCGTTAATGGCTTCACTGATATTATAGACCTAGCGGCCTGTATAGCCTTATCTAACATCCACAGAAATCAGTTGAAGGAGACTCGTATGAAGGATACAAAATCCCTTAGTTTGATTGAGGCAGACTTGAGAAAGGTTATTTTCCACCACATTACAGCAAAAAAATATTTAAAATAGGCATGAGAAATACTCCAAAATACCTCTAAGGGGAATGATAAAGTGAGATTGGTAAAGCTTCAACTACTAAGGAGAGCTTTTGAAACTTTACAAATGAAAGACATTGAATCTATTTCAGACTTTCACACTAGAGTTTCTATCATGATTAATCAACTTAAAATAAATGGAGAAACCATGGATGACCAAGAATTATTGAGAAAATCTTAAGGAGTCTATCTTCTAGATTTTATCCCATTATCATATCCATTGAAAAGGCAAAGGACATGTCCAAAATGATAGTGGATGAGTTGATGAGTTCACTACAAACCCATGAGAAATGGTTGAATAGATCCAATCCTTCCCTAGAGTAAGCCTTTAAGGCTCAAAACAAATCAAGATGTAGGGGAAGAGGAAGAAACAATAGAGGTAGAGGTCAAAAAGGTAGAGCAAGAAGCAACTCTAGAAGAGTAATTTCAAGTAGCCAAGAGGAGGCAAGCACATCATAGCCAAACTACTAAGACAAGAAGATGAATAAAAATTCTAATCAGAGGTATGAAAAAATCAATGTTTAATGATATTGTTGTCATAAGTTTGGTCATTATGCTAGTGAATGTAGGAAGAAACAACATGATTATGGAGGTCTAAGTGCTAATGTAGAAAATGAGAACAAGATTGAAAATAAAAAATTAGTCAAATGTATTTATAATTTTTAACCTTGATGAGAAGAGTAGTGATGAAGTATGGTACTTAGACAGTGCTTGTAGAAATCACATGAGTGGTAACAAAACATTCTTACCTTGATAGATAGTAGCATACAAACTGAAATCAAAATGTGAAATAATGAGAAAGTTTCTATCATAGGAAAATGTACAATCAACATCAAAACCAAGAATGGTGAGAGGAGGAAGATATAGAATGTCTACTATACTCCAGCCATAAAACATAACCTATTGACTATTGGATAAATTGTCTAAAATGGTTATAAAATATTGATAGAGAATGGAGAGTGCATGATATTTGATAAAGGAGGTAGCAAGAAAGTCATTGTAGGAGTACAGATGATGAAAAATAGAATGTTTTCTATAAATATTCATATTGAATCTTTGATGCTATCTCTAGCATAGTTTCCAACACTATCTCCATCACTCACAACAGTGGAAAAGCAATATGCCTTTAGGATAGTCATCAAATATCCATCCAAACTTTGAAATTTAAGGTATGGGCACTTAAGTTTTTTTGGTTGGAGTTTAATATCCAAAAAAAGCCATGGTTAAAGGGCTACCAAATATTGTAGAGCCCAATGGAAAATTTGAATCCTGTATCTTAGGAAAGTGACATAGATAACCCTTTTAATCAAGATATTATAGGAGAGCAAAAACGCCATTGGAGTTGGCGCACATAGATTTGTATGGTTAAAAAAACCCCACACCTTGGTTATAAATAGTTATTTCATGACATTTATAGATGATTACAACAAAAAATTGGTTTTATTTCTCCAAAAACAAATCAAAAGCCTTTAATAGATTCAAGTGGTTTAAGGCCTTGACTAAAAATCAAAGTGGCCACTATATCAAACCCTTAAGAATGGATGGAGGGGGAGAGTATATATTGAAAGAATTTGTGAATTTATATAGGAATGTAGGCTTATAAAAATAGTTTATAATAAGGTATATTCCATGACAAAATGGAGTGGCTAAAAGGAAAAATAGAACCACTCAAGAGATGGAAGTAAACATGCTGAAAGTAAAAGGACTATCACATGATTTTGGGGTGAAGTTATAGAAACAATAGTTTGTTTATTGAATAGGTGACTTACAAAGGATGTTCATGATAAGATTTCACAAGAGACATCATGGATAAATAATAAATGTAGTGTTGAACACCTAATAATATTCAGATGTGTGGCATATGCATTCGTGTCAAAGGAGAATAAGCATAAATTTGATGATAGAGGTGAAAAATGTAACTTCATAGGCTATAGTGAAGAATCAAAAGCCTAAAAGTTGTATAATCCCATCACCAAAAAGGTTGTGATAAGTAGGGATGTTGAGTTGATTGAGAATTAATCATGGGATAGAACAATGGACATCACCATGGGTATTTCAGTCATAATACCCCTTGAAGATGAAGAAGCTCTAGAGGACAACAAATTAAAAGGAACTCTGGAGAGAATCAAATTAGGGGAAAACTACCATAGAGCCTTGGAGAATAGTATCTCTAGATGTGTTCAATATAATAGTAGATCTAAAGGTGGATAATAGTATAGTAGCTCCAAAGGTCAACAACTCTAAAGATTAGCAGCTCTAGAGTTCAGTGGAGTAGAAACTCCAAAGGTCAATAGTATAGTAGCTCCACAGGTTAGAATAAAAATATCTCTGGAAGTAACTCAGACCCTACACTCACATCACTGATGCCATAGAGTACAAGGAGTGTGAGGGAGATTTATGAAGCACAAGTATGCTAATCTCGATGAGAATATAGATTTTGCATTATTTTATTATATTGATCCAATAGACTTTGAGGAAGATGTGAAAGAAGAGAAGTGGTATAAGACCACATATGAAGATTTGGATGCTATAGAGAGGAATCACACATGGTACCTAACTGATTTACCCAAGGGTATATAAGTGATTGAAGTTAAGTGGGTATACAAGACCAAGTCTACTGCTAATGTAAAGATTAAAAGACATAAGGCAAGGCTAGTTGTCAAATGGTACAAATAGTAGCTTTGAAGAGATTATGATGGGATATATGCACCAGTTGTATGGATGAAAATAGTTCAGATAGTCATAGAAATAACAACCCAACACAAATGAAAGTTGTATCAAATAGACGTGAAGTTAGCCTTCTTGAATGGAGTGCTGAAAAAGGAAGTTTATGTGGAAAAATCACGTGGGTATGATGTCCCAAGTCAAGAGGACAAAGTATATAGGCTTCAAAAATCCCTTTATGGGCTCAGACAAGCACCCAAGCCATGATACAACATAATAGACTCATATCTAGTGAGCAATGGCTTTAACAAAAGTAGCAGTGAACCCACTCTTTACATCAAAGAATATCAATGTAATATTTTGATTATTATTTTATATGTAGATGATATGATTTTTATAAAAAATGGTGATCTCTTCATTATTGATTTCAAAGAGGTAATGAAGAATTAGTTTGATATGATAGACTTATGTCTGCTAAAGTATTTTCTTGGCATTGAAGTCAAACAAACAAAGCATGGCATATTTGTTTCATAAACTAACTATGCCAAATAGATTATGAAGAGATTTAAAATGGAGAATAACAAACGTATCCCAACACCAAAAGCTATAGAACTAAAACTGAGTAAAGAGGATAGTAGCAAGGAAGAAACCCAACCCTTTATAAGAGCATGTTTGGAAGCCTCATGTATTTGATAGTTACTAGGCATGATTTAATGTATGCAATAAGCTTGATTTATAGGTTCATGGAGTAACCTAAAGACATAGATTGGCAAGCAGAAAAAAGATCTTGAGATATGTGAATGGCACACTGGGTTATGGTATCTTGTATGATGCATCTAATGAGTTTAAGCTGGTTGATTTCATAAATAGTGATTGGGTTGGTAATCTAGATGACATGAAGAGCACATCAGGGTATGTTTTTCATATGGGTTCTGGAACTATATCTTTGGATTCAAATAAACAATTGATAGTGTCACTTTCTATAGCTGAAGTGAAGTACATAGTAGCCAATGCATCAACATGTAAGGCTATTTAGATGAGAACGATCCTTGCAGATTAGAATGAGCAACAAGAAGTTACTACAAGCATTCATTATGAAAATGTTTCTTTAATAGCCTTAACAAATAATCTAGTCTTCCATGGAGGAAGAAAGCACATTGAAATTTATTACCACTTCATAAGGGATTTGGTAGAACAAGGAAAGATTGAGTTACAATATTACAGATTTGAATCAGCAACTAGTTAATATTTTTACTAAGTCATTATCCAAAGACACTTACATGTATCTAAGAGGAAGGTTAGGTGTCATAAATGTAGCAACATTAGGCCTAAAATATTTTTTGGTAGTTCTAGAGTCCTATAATAGAGTTATAGATTTCAATGGGGTAGCTATGGATCTTGATAGTCCAACTACAAATTTCATCAGTCCAGCTATGGATTTCATCAGTCCAGCTATGGATTTTATTAATCCAACTATGAATTATAGGCCAACTCCAGAGATACTCTATAGATGCAAACAAAGAGCTCCAGAGATGCAAAAAGGTGTTGTGGAGGTAGTCCAGAATGATAAAAAGAACTCCGATATCCACTCCAGAAAGGCAAATACAAATATTTAGCTCTAGAGATCAATTTCGGAAAGAAAATTTTAAAATGACAAATCTGACTTTAGATTAAGGTGGAGTGTTGGAATTTAATCTTCCATGAGAGCATTTAATTTAGCCTACCCCCACATCAATTTTTTGGGGGATCTCCTCAATTTGATCCCATCAACCATTTGCCTGCCAACATTTATTTTTGGTAGGTAATTTTAAAATCAGATTTGAGCGCCTATTTTCATGGCATGCAAAAAAGACAAAAAGAAATAAAATTTATGGTCAGTTCTAAAGGAGGGAATTTTGGAAGAGTAAGACATTGAGAAAGAAAGCCTGCAGCAGTAGCAAAAGTGTAAGGAAATGTTCTAGCAGAGAACAAAGAGATTGAAATAGAAGGATATGGTAGAATAGCAAAAGATTGAAGGCGTATGTGCAGTAGCACAGTGAATGTACAGGAACTCTAGAGTGTGAGGTAAAACAACGTTTGAATGTGTAAAATAGAGTAGTAGCTCTGAATGAAGTTTGTATGAAAGTTTTGAATGTGTATTTTGTAGTGGAAAATATATAACATATATTGTTGCTATTGCATATTCTCTCTCCTCTTTTGTGTGTGTGTGTTTTTTTTTTTTTTTAATGGTGTACACATTGCTATAGAAATAGTTTTAGGACATCAAACAAACCCCCTGCCTGCGAACACAAATCACCGGTCAAATCATAATGCCAACAATTTAGAATCAATGGCTACCCTGTCAACATCACTGAGTACCTGGCAAGGATCCCAAAATTGAATATAGTGAAGCAAGAAGAATCATCAAAATGTTAAGCCAACATGATGCTGACAATATTTTCTCTTAAATTACATTAATTTCATGATAAACATATAATAAATATTAAATAACAAAAATATGATTTTTCTACTCAAAATTAGCACAAATATAATCTCATTCCAATACAATAATAAAATCATAATATTAACTTTACATAGCTTTGTTTTAACAACTAAACTTTGGTGCATTACTAGGCATCCCAACCACTTGTTTGAATTATACCATAATGTTTATAGCGAGATACTTACAAATTGAAGTCCCCACGAATACTAGGAATAATAATTAAAATAAGGTTAAAAAATATCAGTCACGTGACAATATTTTTATATATTGAAACGGTTTTGTATATTCAGCAAATCGAGAAAAATGTAAGAGTATATATAAAAAAAATGTGAGCGGAATAAGACATTGATAGCCTTTCCATGCATCACAGTCCATAAAACCCTCTATTTCTTCACCACTCATATCCAATTTTAATATACTCTAATCATGTACAATAGATGTTCCGGTTATGAACAAAGGTATTTTAATCAAACACCATACCTTGCTGACCACATGTGCTTTAGTTACAAACATACAACCACACATTGTATTCCATCATTAATAATATAATTTAATTATGAATTTTATATAAGATTATCCTTAAATTTTACAATTCTGGTTACACCAAAAATGGGCAATGATTATTCTCAAACAAACCCACTGTCTTCAGTTTTGGCATTTACAAAATGTCCTGCTTGCGTTTGGCACAGTTGACCTGTGCGATTTGTGTGGGCTTTCCTTCCATTACATCAATGGCGTGGTAAAATACAGTTGAACTGAACTTAAATATTTGAATTTACAAATTATTTTAATGTACGGTGGATTGTTTCGTCTCATATATTAATTTCATGAGAAATATGTATAAATAAACCAGTATTCCACAGACATCTATGATGTTTGTGGCTGCCAAGGGACCATAATCAAAACTTTATAAGTAGGACTCTACGAGCACAAGTTCACTTGACAAGACGTAAGGCTTTTCTATGAAATTCCTCATTCATATGTCATCTCATGAAATGCCATGGTTTCTGTTGAAAACTGATGCTGCATGTTCAGTTCATCAGTGGTCGCGTTTCATGCACAACTTTTAGTTATAGTTTGTTATTTTGCTGGAATAAATTGCATGCTGTTTTTTGTCCCATGCGCTGTAGTTCAAGTCAGTTATCATTGCTTCACTGTCTGTTTTAATTCACCAAATAATGCGTCCCTGTTGCATGCGCAGACTTTTCTCTAGTTCAACAGGGGCTGACTTTCCTTTAGTTCAATATGTTTTCTGAATGCTGCGATCTGGGCAGCAATGCAGTATTGTAATTCTTATATATATGCATTAATAAAGACAGTTTTTAAAAAGCTTGCAAATAAAGAATTTCTGAGTACTCTGTTTTTTAAGTTTTTATACTCTTTTTTTTTTTTCTGCTGTTATCTTCTGTGGGCATAGAAATTTTGTTTAGTTTTTTCAGATTCTACATTTTGTATCAGAGCAGGATTTTTCTTTTGGGTTAAAGATTTAGTAGTTGGAATTTTGCCAAAAAATTTATCATGTCAAATTCTAACTCCTTGTCCATTCCAGAATTTGATGGAAATGAGTATGATTATTGATGTATCAAAATGATGACTTTTTTTATAGGAAAAGATTTGTGGGAGATTATTGAATCAGGTTATGCAGAGCCAGCTGATTGGAATGCCCTCACAGTGAATGCTAAAATAGCTAAGAAGGAGGCTAAGAAGAAGAATGCTCAATCCTTATTTCATATTCAAATAGCACTAGATAAGAGCTTATTTCCGCGAATTGCAGGACCAAAGACAGCAGAGGATGCCTGGAAGACTCTAAAAGGAGCTTACCAAGGTAGTGATCAAGTAAAAATTGTCAAGTTACAAACATTGAAGAGAGACTTTGAGAATTTAAAGATGCAAGAAGCTGAAAGTGTGAGTACCTATTGTGTCAGAGTAAAAGATGTGGTCAATAAGATGGCTACACTTGGTGAAATTGTGAACAATGAGGTTGTGATCAAAAAGGTGTTGAGGTCTCTCACACCAAGGTGGAACCATGTTGCCATAATCATAGAAGAAAACAAGAATTTGTCTACCCTTCAATTTGATCATCTAGTTGGATCTTTGATGTCTCATGAAGAAAGATTGAGAGATTCATTTGGAGAAAGTGAAGGGAAAGCTTTTTCCTCCAAATTACAAATCACAAAGAATGAAGATGCAAATAGTAGCATCAAAAGTAATCAAGGCTAAGGTAGAGGTCAAAATCAGAATTACTCAAGAGGAAATAGAGGCAGAGGTGGCTTAAGAGGAAGAGGTGGTTTCAGAGGAAGAGGTAGAGGTAGATTTGATAAAAGAAATATTCAGTGTTATCATTGTAACATGTATGGCCACTTTAATTATGAGTGTAGATTAAAAGAAGGTAATAATGGTAAAAGCGTTCATTATGCTCAAAAACGTGATGAGAATCCTCCAGATAATTTATTTTTATCTTATGACAAAGCTGAAAATGTTTCTAAAGATGTTTGGTATTTAGACTCGAGATGTTCTAACCACATGTCAGGGAATGAAAAACTTTTTTCTATAATGGATGAAAGTTTCAAATCCAAGATCAAGCTTGGTGATGACAAATCACTGGAGGTTCCTGCAAAAGGAGCTATGGAAGTCCATACAAAAGAAGGTATGAAGAGTGTTAAAGACATTTATTACACTCCAAATTTAAAGCATAATTTGTTAAGTGTTGGACAATTATGTGAGAAGAATTATAAAGTTGTATTTGAAAATCAACAATGTATAATTTATGATAAGAATCAAGGAAACATGTTGGTAACAGTGGTGCCTATGACAAAGAATAAGATGTTTCCATTGAAGTTTGGTGAACATAACAAGAACTTTGTCAATATGGCATATGAGGATACAAGTTGGTTGTGGCATCTCAGGTATGGGCATTTAAATTTTCATAGTTTGAAGATTCTAACATCAAAAGCATTAGTTTCTGGTTTACCTAAGGTTGAAGAGCACAAGAAAGTTTGTGAAGGATGTGCTAAAGGAAAACATGCAAGAGAGAAATTTTCAAAAGGCAATGCACGGAGAGCCCATTATCCAATCCAATTAGTTCATTCAGATATTTGTGGTCCTATGCAAACAAAGAGTTTGGGTAAGTCATCATATTTCATTACTTTTATTTATGATTACTCATGACAGTGTTGGGTTTATTTTTTGAAGACCAAAGGTGAAGCTTTTGATACATTCAAGAGGTTTAGAGCCCTTGTAGAAAATGACAAAAGGTGCAAAATCAAATGCTTAAGGACTGATCGTGGAGGAGAATTTTTTTCAAAATCCTTTCAAGGTTATTGTGATATGCATGGCATTAGAAGACAACTCACCACTGCATACACACCTCAACAAAATGGTGTAGCTAAAAGGAAGAATCATATAGTGGTGGAGATGGCACGAAACATGCTACAAACAAAGGGATTAAGTAATTCTTTTTGGGGAGATGCAGTTGCTACAACAATATATATTCTCAATCGGAGTCCCACTAGTGCACTTGATAGGATGAGTCCATATGAAGTTTGGTATGAGAAAAAGCCAAATGTTAATTATTTCAAAGTTTTTGGTTGCTTAGCCTATGTTCATGTTCCTGATCAAAAGAGGTAAAAGTTAGATCCCAAAAGTGAGTCATGTATTTTTGTTGAATATAGTGAGGAAAGTAAGGCTTATAGATTATATAATCCTCTCACTAATAAGCTTATTGTGTCAAAAGATGTGATTTTTGATGAAGGGGGAGTTTATGGTCATCACAAAGGCCATATGGAAAATTCAAAATCTGTTTTAAATGAAGTTATTATGGATGATATTGATCATGGGCAGCCCACTAATATTTATGTTTCAAGTGCTACAAATCCACCAAGTAACCCCTCATCTAGTTCAATTCCAAGTGTAAGTCCAGATTCAAGTCCTAGTTCTGCAAAAAAGGTAAGAATATTGAGTGACATTTATCAAAGGAGTTCAAATCAAGAACATGAAGAAAATCTAAGAGGTGAGACACTGAATTTTGCTTTACTTACCAAGGCTGATTTTGAAGCATCATGTTTTGAAGATGCATATACTAATGAGGTTTGGATGCAAGCAATGCAAGAAGAGATGGATTCTATTCACAGGAATGACACTTGGGAGCTTACAAAGCTTCCACACGACAAGAAGAAGATTGGCACCAAATGGGTCTACAAGACTAAGTGTAACAGTGATGGAAGTGTTGAAAGGCATAAGGCAATATTAGTTGCTAAAGGCTTGACACAAAAGTATGGCATTGATTATGAAGAGACATTTGCACCAGTAGCAAGACAAGAGACCATTAGAATGCTGATTTCATTAGCAGCTCAAAAGAATTGGAGCATCCATCATATGGATGTGAAAAGTGCCTTCTTGAATGGGTACTTAGAATAAGAAGTATATGTGGAACAGCCACAAGGTTTTGAAGTGCAAGGAAAAGAAAATCATGTCTACAAGTTAAAGAAGGCTTTGTATGGCCTCAAACAAGCACCAAGAGCATGGTATGCTAGGATTGATGGATATTTTTAGGAGAATAGATTTCAAAGAAGTAAGAGTGAACCTACCCTTTACTACAAACAAGAAGATAATGATATGCTAATTGTAAGTTTGTATGTTGATGACTTGTTGTATATGGGTAGCAGTTCTATGATGAAGGATGAATTCAAAGTTTTCATGATGAATGAATTTGAGATGAAAGATTTAGGCCTTATGAAATATTTTTTAGAAATGGAGGTTTATCAAAGGGAGAATAAAATTTTTATTTGTCAAAGAAGGTATGCTAAAGATATGTTGAAGAAAATTGATATGGTTGATTGTAAACCAGTCTCCACTCCAGTTGCTCATGGAGTTGTGTTGTGTAGAGATGATGGTGCTGAAAGAGTTGATGAGACAACTTATAGAAGTATTGTTGGAAGCTTAATGTTTCTAACTCATACATGACCTGATATTGCTTATTCAGTTTCACTCATTTCAAGGTACATGATAGAGCCATCAGAAATACATATGAAGGCAGCCAAAAGAATTTTGAGGTATGTGAAAGGCACTCTAGATTTTGGTATTCATTACTACACTTCTAAAAGGTTCAATCTTGTTGGTTTTAGTGATTCTGATTGGGGAGGTAGTTTGGATGACCGAAAGTCAACATCTGGGAATTGTTTTTCTTTTGGTTCTGGTTTGATTACTTGGAGCTCAAAGAAGCAAAGTATAGTTGCCCTTTCTTTTAAAGAAGCAGAGTATGTTGCAGTCACTTCAGCAGGTACACAAGCATTATGGCTTAGAAAACTTCTTGAAGAAATTGGAGAGATGCAAGTTCAGCCCACAGTTATTTGTTGTGATAATATTATTGCTATTAAATTGGCTAAGAATCCAGTCCATCACAGCAGGACAAAACATTTTGATTTAAAGCATCATTTTATTCGAGATTTAGTGCAGATGAAGGTAGTAGAATTGAAATACATCAACACTAAAGAACAGTTGGCAGATTTCTTTACGAAAGTAGTTGCAACAGATCAATTTTTGACACTAAGAGATCAGATTGTAAGCCCTCTCAGCATCAAGGGGGAGTATGTTGAAAACTGATGCTGCATGTTCAGTTCATCAGTGGTCGCGTTTCATGCACAACTTTTAGTTATAGTTTGTTTATTTGCTGGAATAAATTGCATGCTATTTTTTGTCCCATGCGCTGTAATTCAAGTCAGTTATCATTACTTCACTGGCTATTTTAATTCACCAAATAATGTGTCCCTGTTGCATG
Organism: Torreya grandis; assembly: GCA_037957365.1. Classification (NCBI taxonomy): domain Eukaryota; kingdom Viridiplantae; phylum Streptophyta; class Pinopsida; order Cupressales; family Taxaceae; genus Torreya; species Torreya grandis. Next base: position 3,078,821 of record JARHVA010001343.1, on the reverse strand, counting down.
CGTAGACTTTTCTCTAGTTCAACAGGGGCTGACTTTCCTTTAGTTGTTCAATATGTTTTCTGAATGCTGCGATCTGGGCAGCAATGCAGTATTGTAATTCTTATATATATGCATTAATAAAGATAGTTTTTAAATAGCCTGCAAATAAAGAATTTTTAAGTACTCTATTTTTTTTTTGCTGTTATCTTCTGTGGGCATAGAAATTTTGTTTAGTTTTTTCAGATTCTACAGTTTCAAGATATGCACAAAATGGGTTTGTTGAAAAGGCATCAAGGCTTTTGAGGAATTTCCATTTTTAGATTTAAAACTAAGCTCCACAACCTTTGCGACGATGACGATGATGATGATGATGATATCCACTCTCTACAATAAGCACTCAAATTTTAACTGTACATGTCAAAAGTATAAATATATTCTATTCTGAACAAAGATACCTAATTTTAAAGAAACCAAAAAATCCATCTACCAACAACTATGGGCAAATTTAGCAAAAGAGGAGGAAGAGAAATCCTAGAACTCGCCTAATTTGCTACTCCAAGGTAACCACAAAAGTGACTGCGTAATAAATCATTACCACAACCAACATGGTTTTAAAAATACACATTACAATGGAAGTATCATGCAGCGCACCATGTTAAAGATGAAAGGGGAAACTATAAGATGTGTTTACACCATCCAAACAACAGAAAAATCTTTCACAGTAAGCTAAAGATGAAAAGGAAAACTATAAGATGTGTTTACGCCATCCAAACAATAGAAAAATCTTTCACAGTAAGTTTATATGGAGAAAGACCACACAGTCCATTACTTGGATGAACTGAAAGTATCGAAAAGTCTTATGGAAGCTGAATATAAAACCTGGGCCCTCCTTTATCATGGTAGGTCTCACACGGTGGGCCTTCTGACAGTATAAACCCATGTCTACAGATTGCTTCAAAAAGATCACAATTTTTACTGTTTGAAAACATAACTAAGTAAATAATATAGAAATATCTCAAAGAAAAAATATTATGGAGCACTTGCCTGCTATCAGAGTTGGAGCATCTACTATATTAAATGTTTACGTTAAAAATTTATCGATGGATAAACAGAAGCAGATAGAGAGCAAGAGATAGCCCAGAATGAAGGTGTTGATAGAGGAGGCAGGGAGATAAATGGAGACTCAATGCTTTAAAAATAGAGTAAACAAAACCGAATAGAAAAGAAATAACCTAGAAAAATACAGAGCAAGAGAAAGAAACAGCCAGCTGTTAGAAAAACAAATCTGCACACAAACTAGCTTCATCTATATTTATATATTCATTAACAAGACACATAACAGCTACAGCTGTTAGAGAAAGAAAAAACTACAATTGTTAGAAAAAAAAATCTGCACACAAACTAGCTTCATCTATATTCATATATTCATTAACAAGACACACAACAGCTACCGCTGCACATAAAACTTAATACATTCAATGTATATCTGTTCTAGGAGTTTTCTGGTCTTTCTGGTTATACTTTGTCCCTTTTCTTTCTGCTGTACATACTACACAAAATGGCTCCTTCTATCTCTTTCTAGACTGGTTGTGTTGGGCTTTAGGTAAAAAGATAATAAATAATATTTAAATGTGCAGCTCCATCTCACACATGACACAGTTAACATCAACAAAATAAGACATGTAATTCAAATCCCTTGGACAATGATAAAAATCATAGACAAGACAAGTAAAAGATTCTGACATTAAAAACCCAACTATGCATAATTAATATTTCCAATGCTCCCCCTTAGTTTGAACGGCTGGTGATCATAAAAATTTGCATCAAACTACTCTAGCATTGTTGTAACATATCTTCGAAGCATCTTCGGAGTTTCTTTTTGGAGCACATCATCGGAGCATCATCTTTAGAGCATATTTTCATTGCATCCGTCTTCAAAGCTCATCTTTGGAGCATCCATCTTTGGATCACATATTTGGAGCATTCATCTTCGGAGTAGTCTTTGGAACATCTATCTTTGGAGGAACTTTTTTTGGATCTCTCTTCGGAGATATATACATTTGCATGATCAAAAACTCCTAAACAACTTTGTAAATACTAAAATGTCTCTTTTGCCAATGGCTTTGTAAAAATGTCAGCAAACTGATCTTTAAACCTAAAAAAATCTACGCAAATTTCTTTGTTGTTGGTAATTTCTCTAATAAAATGATACCTAGTATCATTATGCATAGCTCTCTTATGAAAAACCTGATTTTTGGACAATGAAATTGCTAAACTATTGTCACAAAATAGTGTAGTCACTTTTCTTTGATCTTGCATTAAGTCTTTCAATATTCTTCTCATCCAAATAGCTTGACAAGCTGCACTAGTGCCTACCACATACTCAGTTTCAGTGGAATAAAGAGTCAAAATGGGTTGGTTATTTTAATCCCATGACACAACACCTATACCAAAGTGAAAAGCATACCTAGAAATGTTTTTTTAATATCTATACTACTACCAAAATCGTTGTCTAAGTATCCAACAAGACTGAATTCATTTGAGGTGGAATACAATATGCCAAAATGTTTTGTACGACTTACATACCTCAGTATTCTCTTACCATCCTGCCAATGAGAATCTTTTAGGGACTCTATAAACCTTAAAATTAGGCTTACACCATACATAATATTAGGCCTTGTGGCTATCAAATACATAAAGATTCCAACCAATCTCTTAAACAATGTAGGAACCACACATGGTCCATCATCCTCTTTGCTTAGTTTCAATCCCATCACGATCAGTGTCAGAGATTTCATGCATTTTACCATATTCAATCTCTTCAAGATTTAATTTGCATATTTGTAATGAGAAATAAATATACTAGCATTGGATTCATGGACTTCGATGCCCAAAAAATATCTCATAAGTCCCATATCAGTAATTTCAAATTAAATCTTCATTGATGTTTTGAAAGCATCTATGCTAAAATCATCGGTAAAGTTTACATCATCTATATACAAATAAACAATTATAATTTTAGCTTGATTTTTGACTATGATATACAAGGTTGGCTCATAACCATGTCTTTGGAAACCATTTTTAATGAGACAGGTGTCAATGTGGTTTTACAAAGCTCTAAGAGTTTGCTTTAATCCATAAAGTGCCTTCTTTAACCTATATAATTTATTTTCATGACTCGGTATCTTATAGCCTTATGGCTATTTAACATACACTTCCTCCTCTAGATATCCATTTAAAAATGATAACTTCACATCCATTTGGTACACAGGCCACTTATTATAGGCAGCAATAGCTAATATGGTCCTAACTGTGTCCAACTATAGAATAGGAGAAAATATTTCATTGAAATCTATTTCGGGTTGTTGAGTGAAGCCCCTTGCAACTATCCTTTATGATTTTGCACTTTTCCATCAGTATCTTGTTTAGTCTTATAAATCAACTTTATACTTATTATATCCTTGCCTTCAGGCAACTCAACTAACTCCCATGTTTGGTTCTTTTAAGTGGACTCAATTTATTCACCCATGGCTTTTGTGCATGTATCATCACTTATAGTGTCTTCAAATATTAATGGATCGTCTACATGAGAAAGTAAAGCAAAGATCAAAAATGAATGTACTGTATCAACATTACATACCTCACTCAAACTCCTTATATTTTTTAGTAGCAAACTTTCTAGAGTTGGATCCGTAGATGTCAAAGTACTTGGAGTGCTAGTTGGAGTTACTCCAAGGATGTCAGTTGATGTAGAAGCTATTGTGGTTACATGCGGAGTTTCTTGTATTCTTAGTGTAGGTAGAAACCTTGAAGATCTTCTCATCATGAATAGGGGTGTATCTTGAGCTACAACCTATGGAAATATGTGAGTTATTGTTTGAGTTATACTTGATAATGGAAACACTTCATCTATCATATCATCATGAGGAATAATAGGTATAATGTTTATAGTCCTCTCTAAACTTCCATCCCACACTTCATTCTCCATAAATTAAACATCACGGCTAATTTTAACCTTCCTAATTATAGTATTAAACAACTTATATGCCTTTGTATTCTCCAAATAGCCAATAAATATACATTTTTTGTCCTTTATTGTCTAATTTCTTCCTCCACTCATTTGGAACATGTGCATATGCAGCACAACCAAATACCTTAAAATGAAAAACACTATTTTTCTTACCTATCCTTTTTGTCCTTTATTGTCTAACTTCTTCCCCAACTCATCTGGAACATGCACATATGCAACACAACCAAATACTTTAAAATGAAAAACACTATGTTTCTTACCTATCCAAGCATCTTGAATGAATTTATTCTTTACACTCTTTTTTTGTCACCTATTCATGATATAAATAGAAGTTTCCACTACCTTAGCCTAGTATTCATTAGGTAAATATGAAGCTACCAACATACTACGTGCCATCTCTATAACAGTTCATCTTTTTTCTCTCTAACACACCATTTTGTTGAGGTGTACATCGGGCTATAAATTGCTTCAATATGCCATGTAATCTACAAAAGTTCAAAAAATTATTTGAAATATATTCATCGCCTCTACCCATCTTCAAAACCTTGATGTAGTAGCCACTTTGCTTCTCCACAAGTGCCTTGAACTATTAAAAATAAGCAAAATGCATGGGACTTATGTTTTTAAAAGTAAACCGAAGTTTTCCTTGTAAAGTCATCAATAAAAGTAATGAAATAGGTGCTACCTCCTATAGAAGGTGTTTTCATTTTCCCACAAATATCTGAATGAACAATCTCAAGTGGTATTCTTTCTCTTATTTATTTTCCAACTGAGAAAGACTCTCTATGTTATTTTCCTAAGATACAACCTTCAAAAACTCTTTCCAGTTTCTCAATTAATGGCAAACCTTTCACCATGTTATTCATATGTAGTAGCTTCATCCCTCCAAAGTTCAAAAGTCCAAATCTGAAATGCCACAACCAAGATTCATACTTTACAACTGATTGAAATGTTGTTTGAATTTCTCCACCACTACCTTTTTCTTCTTTGGAGTTGAATTGGCTTGCTCTAGAATAGACATTGGATTACTCTGGTGCTAAATTTATTAAGTCTGGGAATTTAGTTTAGCTTTTAATTTTTAATTTTTTGCCTCAAAGCCAATTCCAAAATATACATTATTTTTCTTATGAACAACTTGGACTATTTTCCCCTTCATATCAGGCCCTATCCTCAATGAAAACATCTGGTTACTAGTCATTTGCACTTTGGCAATCAATTATTTGCTTAGAAACCTATCTAAAATCACACACTCATTATTTTACATGTACACTCTATAGCCTTTTTGTACCAAATGACCAATACTCATTATGTTATGTTATAGACCAAAAACATAATACACATCATGCATAATGTTTTGCTCCCCATTTTTGGTTAGAATATTAACATTACCTTTACCCAAAATAGTTACCTTTTTGTTGTTACCAAGTATGATATTAATTTGAACTGATTCATCCAAGATAGAAAATAAATATACATTACCTATCATGTTATTACTACAACCAGAATCCAAATACCATATGTCACATGTGCTTTCTTAGACTACATTTCACACAACTGGGGAGTTTGTAGGAATCGTTTCAACAATCATAGTGCATTCAATAAACATAGCTCTTGTGGGAGTGTTACTTGATTGATTTGGATATTGCTTGTGTTGGTCATGCTACTTTTTCTTTCATTCATGAGCATAATGCCCAAACTTCTTACATTTAATGACATTGAATGTGTGATTTGTTAAACCTTGAGCCACTTGGGTGACAAAAATTCTGAGTTTGACCTCTACCACCAACATTTTTAGGATTACTGTTACATCCACCTCTAGGGGAACTTTTCCCTCTACCTCTATACCTAAATTTATACCATCATCTTCCATGAATTATAGATGGTTGATATGAAAAGATTCTCATTCAGTATTGGCAAGGCAAAATACTGAACTAGCTAAACTATCCAATGTGGGATAAATCCTCACATAAGACAAAATCACTACAAGATGAAATAGCTAGCTAACACAATACCAAATGTGAGAAAATTCATGAAATGTATACTATAACACCTTCAAAGTGGTGTACCCATTTACGATGGATGTAAGGCATGTAAATCCTAAATCTACGTAGATGAAATCTACCATGAAATAGAGTTGACGCATTTCACATGAAGTTTTTGAATTACAATGTTGATGATTTTTGGAATAGATCATGTATAAGTACAATATGGAAACAATTTTTCATCAACCACATCACACCATGTTTCATCACCCTGGTGAATGGCTGAGAAAACAATCATAAACAGTCAAAGTGTTTACAACTTTAATCTTGATATTGATTGTATATACCCATGCCCACTTAAATTTTTTATCCAAATACCAAACTTGAAATTCTAAATTTCTCTTAGTTGATTCTAATTTTCCTAGTGCCATTTTAATGAGTAAAATTTAATCATTGAAATTGCCAAGACAAAACCTAATCACCCACTATTATCTTGACCCCAACATGTTGGGGTCTTCAAGCAGCCAATAAAGATGTTCCTTGATTGAAAACAAGGGAGATCTAATTTTGACATAGATATTGGGAAAGGATATTATTTATTTACTTGAAGAATACAAAGCATCATAAGTTAAATTATCACATGGACATTTAGATCCCAATCGATTTTCACCTCAAATTATTTTACATGAACATATTTTGACATTAAAATACATTCTTACATAGCATGAAAATGGTGAAATATTTAAAGGAGAGACGGGAGGTGATGGGAAGAATAAATGCAAAATTAGTAGGCATGGGTTTCATGTGAGGTTTAATTATCAATTTACACTGCATCACTTTATAAAATACCATGTATGTCATTGTAATTATGGAAAATCCTAGCTACGTCATAGTGATTTACTATTTTTATTTAATAATTGTTAGTTATTATATAAATAGTATATAATTTATATTGTAATATTTGTGTAGATTAAACATTAAAAATATAATATTTATATATTATATATTATGTAGTTGAGCTAAAGAGAATGTAATGATACCAAAAAATTAGCAACCCAATAACACATCTAAAAATGCGAAATTAATGAAAAAATGATATAATATTATCCATTATTAAAATTAAATATATAATAAAATAATATCATATATAAATAAATAATTATTATTGATACATTAAATTCCTTTGATAACCATATTTTTTATTTATTGAATTTATCAATCATATACATTAGTGAAATACAATATTTATGGATTGCCATGACTATAATCATCCATGAATTTCACCACATGTTTTCATGAAACATATACAAGGGGTACCAACTATATATTTTTTATTTTGGTCTAGTTTATGATGGAATAGCTAGAAAAATATACAACTATTAATGTGTTTTAACCTTTAATGTATGAATTTCTCATAAATTCTATTTTTAATCTATGTTGATGTAGTAGTGAAAGGTGAAGTTTAAAGGTTTAAATATTGATGCACCCAAATCTAACACCACTATTATCTACGATGCCTCATAACACAAGGTTAAATTTTTTCACAGAGGTTTTTATTTCTCCCTTTTTTATTATTGCAGCTAACCCATCATGAAGCCACATTGTCAACTATTTTTATTTTTTAGTTTCATTTGTTGTTGAATAGTTGGAATAGAATATAGATATTTTATGAATCTGAGGAGCATGGATTTAGAAGATATGATATCATTTTTATGTTTCATTATCTAAAACTATCAAAATATATTAAATATCATTTTATGTAATAATGAGATCTGCAAAATGCCCATCACCTGACCATTAAGTTCTCATCACAGTCCACCTCACCTAGTGTGTGTATCTTTTTTCATTCATGAAAACCTCCCCTTGACACCACTTAAAACCACCTATGTCATCCTAATGTATATTGATGTGACTCCCTGTCACACACTAATCAATCTAATCAGATAAGGCCTTCACTATGCACATGTGACAACATTTCAATGGAGGAAAAAAATAGTTTTTCAAGGCATATGTGAAGATGAGTCTTTGGATATTTTCTCATATAAAACACCTTATTCATAACTAAATATATGAAAATCACTTATAATAAATCAATACATAAAATATAAAACCTTAAAACTTGAACATATAATAAAAAAAACTTAAATTAAAATAGGAAGTACCACACATTGGCTCAATGATTATAACTAACTAGCATTAGCTACTACTAGCATCCAGATCTGGTATATTACTAATTCTCTCACAAAATTATGGATAGGAGATTAATAATTAAAATAATATTGAGACTTTTACCCCTCTCCAAACATCCTAGTGAATATCTCTCACATTCAATGCACCTATGGAATCTCACCCATCTCCTTCACACATAGAGGTGTATATAAGGAGGATGTGTACATAATCATCTAGGAAAACATAATCTACTTATGAGCAAAATAATTTACTTCTCCTTAGTGCATTAAATAAAAATACAAGGAGGAAAAAAATACATATCAATAAGAGCAATCATGTATATTTAAGTTTATAAAATATATTCAATTTATTCTCTTTCATGCATAAAATCACTACAAAACGAGCAACATGATTTGAAAAAAAATCCATCATGCATGGGGAATTACAAAAATACAAGCAATATTACATAATTGTGATTAACATTAGATATAAATCAAACATATGTCACACATATGCGAAATTACAATATCTAAGCAATAGTGCATCATTGCATAAAGTAAACATTATAGAGCAAACATCCATTACACATGGGAATTTTCATAATTAAGCCAATACAAGGCAAATTATTGTAACTACAATTAGTTAAAATCATAGATAAAACATCCACATGGGGTACATGTAATAAATAGTGTCATCTAGTATTTTTAGAGTGATTGGATTATCAAATCACATTCCACAATTACTCAATTACCATAATTCTGCATATATGGTTTCCATACAACTTAACCCCTCATTCAATGAGAAAAATAATCCATGAAATACACACTCATAAAACCTTAATGTACAATCATTTTATAGACCAACATCTCTTGAGAAGTTAAATAAATGATCAGAATAACTCTTGCACTTTCAAAAATAACATACACATGCATAATAAAGAACATTTTCACCCAAAATGGAATAGAATTAGCACACACAAAACAATATGTAATAGCATATAGTTGGGATGAACCATGTTCATTATCATCACATAATTTAATTCACATTCATAAAAACAACAAATATTCTATCAATCACTCCTAATATCTCTGTGAAATGAAACCATGTAGTAATTTCATTCAATGTGATCTATCCAGTAATAGAATTGTGATAATAAACTATGCTATTATCAAGTATGGAGTTCATCATTCCTGATTAGGTTTAGCTCAAGGTATGTCAAAATAAAACAATGATATTTTTTTAATTATTATCAATTATTTTTTCACATATGTTGAGTCAAGATAAATTACACTTTAACTACATTTATAATAATATAAATGATCCACTGATCATCCCCAAAACCATGGTAATATAATTTGTTCCTAAAAAACACTTTTGAATGCTTAACTAAGTATACAACAATTTGTGTCTAGACTAACGAATAACACCATATGGGAACTAAACACCATATATTATAATAATTAATCAATCAACAATGAAATACACAACATTGTAGCTTATTTATAGTAGAATCAATCAATAAAAGTTTGACAAACTATGCCTTTCAATTCAATTCAACATCTCACCAGATCAGTTGAATGGGGAAAGGGGATAATTTTACCCATATAAATCTCTTCTTCTTGGCACACCAATAAATTGATCACCCATATTCAAATGGTTAAATGCACCATCAACTAAAAATTTATCTTTCTCATTAACAAATATGATTTATATTTTTAAACAATAGTAATCATGATAATAAGCCATTGATGAAATATAATCCAAAATGTAATCCATTAAATCAGTTACAATATTTACAATAGTGATGTAAGAATAAGAGAGGGTGTCCAATTAAAGAATACCTTTATATTTTTACTATTAGGGTTGAATAATTATGCATGGAAACACATTAGCATATACTTATACTTGACACAATTTTAAATCTCATTACCTTAATCTTTAAAATATCATAGTGGAATACATTCACATTATAAAATACACACACTATCTCACACATGCCTCGATAGTGTTATTACATTGAATGAAAGACTTATATACTCTCATACAATTATTATTCAAATCTATGTTCTGCTCATGGAGAGTTCATATCCTTCACAACTCATCCTTCTATTGTAAAATCAATTTCTTTCAATCCATTATTACTTTTGACATCCTTACATCTATGGGTTGTATCTTAAAATTCAATGGAATTAATCATAACATACAATATTTTGGAATGTTTTAGTTTTCATGATTAAATTCCAACTAATGAGTAACATATCTAGGGTATTTAAGTGACATTTTCTAGCTAACAATAGTTACAAGAGCTATCATAAATTTACCATTGTTTATCCAATTGATATGAAATTTGAAATAAATATTTTATATTAAATTTTTATCATTAATAAAAATTCTATAACATAATTATTATGGAAATGTTACCACAAAGTAAAGACCCATCTCCAGATTATGCATATGACATTTTTAGGTTTAATGACAATTAAAAAATTATCATTAATTTTTTCATATTTATCCAATTGAGCTACTTTTTTTAAAAAAATATGTATACTATAATTTATATCAATTAAAAAAATATGGTGACCTTTTTATTACCATAGATTTAGAATAAGGTAAATAAACATCCACAAAATAGGTAAATGACATAGTCTAATAAAAATGCATGGTATATTACTGCTGTAATTCCAAATTCACTTAAATTTATTACATAGTTTAAGAGTGTGTGGCACTATAATCAAACATAATTTCATCATAAAATTATTACCACATAATTAAAAAAAACCCTTCCAAGTTTTTTGACAAAATAAGGTGGTAAACCTTCATGGTGACTTCAAATGATCTAAAAATTGGTACAAAGGTTGTAAATGTTAGGTTATATGACTCCAAAACTTTTCATTAAGAATTTGTTAATATATATTTATTGAAATTAACAAATTTAAAATAACCAATGCTTGTGACTTAACATTCTATGTAGAATGACATAAACAAACAAAACATCTCCAGGTGTTTCCCTCAGAAAATGATTAATTTTGTAACATCATTAGAAGTGGTTAACAAGATCACATTTAAAAGGCCACAACCAAAAAACCAAAATGAACACATTACAATATATTTTTGTTTGATAAAAAATTTCATGAACCCTTATATGCTCATGAATTAGACACTTGAGGTTTATAAAATGTGAGTTCCTACTCAAATATATGGAATAAGTGGAAACACCACTCCTTCGACCATGAGTGCCATGGAATTCCCATCTAGAACATAAAGTACATCAATTGATTATCCTACTTGTTCTTCCATATCCTTCTTATTGGTTTCAATTCATTTCTCTTATTCTTAGATTTAATCTTATTTTTATTTTCTCTATTCACTCTTCTTTATTTTCTCTATACTATGTAGATAGTAATTATTGTGAACCCAACATAACTACCAAATGTAAATCTTTACTCTTCTTCTTCTTCTTCAACCCACCCAAATAAATAACAAAAAGGATATAAAATAAAAAGTAATAATAAGAATCACTGAAACTAAAATAAAATAGTCCAACCAATGTTTTCAAAGATATAAAAGTATACAAAAGAGATTTACAATAAATATAATCACATCACAAAGATAAAATTTTTAAATATCATCCTTCAATAAGGAAATAAAACAAAATGTATTCATGATTAAAGTCACAATGACAAATCACATATTTTAATTCAACTACAATACTAAATAAGAGAAATATCAATCAAAACACTTGGGCATCACCTCCTTCATAACAATAATATGCCAAATTACTTTCCCACAATAATTTGATCTAAATATATTTCTGCTCCTCCATCAGTGATTTCCACATTTCCCATTTTTTAGGGTGTTCCAATGAAAACATTAATTCTTTGATTGAAACATGAGGGAATATTAATTATTATAAGGTTGTCAACATAACATGAAATCATTTTCCTCAATATAACCTAGAAATATACACACTCAAACATGGTTGAAGAATGGGTCCCATAAAATCTAAATTTATATATTTTTTCCAACTATCACTAGTTTGTTACGGTCATAAAGTGTAAAAAAAATACCATACAACTATTCAAGAGTCTATTTATGCACATGCATTGGTCTCTACTCACTATTTCAAGAGTTAAACTCTTATTATTGAATCAAAACTTTCATTAAAACTTGAGGTATATTATGTTTTATGGTTGAAAAACATTTAGTAGTATCATCACATAGTGGCCAAATCTTTAGGTTACTTTCTTAATGTTCAAAGTTGCATTCTATATACATAAATTTTATCAAAAAAAATTCCCCAAAGGTTAAAATATTTAAACCCAACTCTAATACCAATGTTTAGCACCCATACATGTTACTCCAAAATAAACTATAATTTATTTATTTAATCTCCTTAATTATGGTTAAATAACGTAAATGAACCAATGACTGATAACAAATTTATAAAAATTTCACATATGCTTGAAATAATGGATATTTAATTTACATCCATAATTAATCTTTTCAAATAAATATGTAAAGTCCATAGAGACATTTATTTGACGACAACCAAGTTACGAACCTAGGACATATGGGTTATGGGCCTAAACAATTATACCTCCTTCCATGATTAAGGATATTTTTATATTATCATATAACTACATTACCTTCACTTAAGCTAATGCTTCAAATCTCAATCATACATACATTTCATTATAGTCATTACATGACCATCACAATCCATCATGGTTTCATACCATATGACCAAAGGATTGAATTCTCATTAGAGGCTAAAATGACCTTGATCATGTAATTATTTACAACTAAAAATATTCATAAAATATGATAGAGATACCTATGGATTTATGATATATCTACATATTTAACCAAGAAAGACTATCATATTTAACCAAGCGCTCATAAGATAATGTGTCTGATTGAGTAATCAACCTTGTTAGTTATGTAAAACCATGTCCCATTTTCCTATAAGTTGATTTTATATTATATTGGTTCACACGATAATGATTGGGATTAATAATTTTCATTCAATCTTAATCTTTTCTTGTAAGTTCCATGATGAAAATTTGCACCTTCTTATTGAATTACAAACACACATTGGAAAATCATACTGCACCTTAAAAAATCCATGATATTATGATCAGGTGACATGTGGATATGGGTTGTGGGGTTTCTTTCCATTAAAATTCAATTCTACAATTTAATACTTCAAGGCCCACTATGTGGAAGCATATTGTTTATTTGAAAGCATATAAGCAACCTTGATATAAATGTCTTAGCCAAAATCTATGAAGTTGTGACTAAATACATAATTTACAAGTGTAAACCCCACACTTCCTTGAAACCCCTTAGTCCTTTATGATTTTCCAACTTACTTTGTGACTTACAAATGTGAAAAATTGCAACATGAAGCATAGAGTATGTAAATGAATTCATGCTTTAAAAAATGTTTATGAATCTTAAAATTGATGTGACAATCACTTTTGTAAAACTTGGGTTGATTATTTAAAACTCATGATTGATTATCAAGTTGTGTAAAATAAATATGTTTTATCCTCTGCACAAGTAAGTGACTAAAGAAACAAAAATAAGGTAAGTTAAAAAGTGACCAAGATGGTAATCAAATATAATATCGATAACAATGACTACGTTAAGTAACAATGCTAAGTTCAAGTCCATATTACTAAACCAAAAACACATGCAAGCAAGAGTGAGTGATCATGAATGTTTAACAAGAAAGAGGCCATATAATGGCTCATCAATTCTAACTAGCGGGTATCAGTACTACTAGGATCCATTTATGAGACATAACCACCCATCTTAGAAAAGTTAGGGAGATGAAGTCAATAATTATAATAGGCACAAGATTTTTACCCCACTCACAACATATGAGTAGAGATTTCATACATTTTGTGCACCTAGGGAATCTCATCCATATCCTTCACCCACATAGTTTTACACAAGAAGTATGTGTGTAAATTCATTGAGGTGGGCGTACCCAACTTATAAGAAAATATTTTAATTCTACTTCACATATTAAAGTGGTATACAAGGAGGAAAAAACATCTCATTATGAGAAACCACATATACATACATAAACATATACATATATACATACACATACACAATATATAACACACACACCAACACACACACATACATACCTATATATGTGTGTGTATATGTATATGCATAGATAGGTATACATATATGTAGACACACACAGTTGGACAAAATATAATTGATTTATTCTCTTTTATGCATAAAATTAGTACATAAGGAAGAACATAATTTAAAAACCATTCATCATACATGGAAAATTAAAAAAAATACAAGCAATAGTGCATATTTAAGATTAACAATTATTATATAAATAAAACATGCATCACACATATGCAAAATCATAATATCTAAACAATAGTACATTGTTTCACTAAGTAAGCATTATAGATAAAACATCCATCACAAATATGATAAAATGCAATAACCAATAAATAATCCATCATTGTGTAAATCAAACATTATAGACAAAACATCCATCACACATGGAAAATTGCATAATTAAACTAATACATTTTTTTTTATCATCACTTCAATAATTAAACATCATAGAGAAAACATACACATGGGGTAGTTTCAATAAATAGTGTCATTATTATTTTTAATCTATTTGTATCAACCAATTGCAATGCATAACTACTCATTTACCATATTTGTGCATGCATGGTTTAATAGTAACTTAACCTCTGAATCACTAAGAGAAATAATACATGGAATACAAAATCATTGAATCATCATGCCTATTTATTTGATGGCACAATAACTCCTTATAAGTCAAAAATATAATTAGAATAATTGTCACACATTTAAGAACATCATACATAGGCACAATCAAGATCATTTTAATATATAATGAATTACCCAAAGCATATACATAATAACATACAATAGCATATGAAATCAACAAAAAAATAAAAATAAATACATGGTTACAGCAACGTTCATTCTCATCACATTAATAACTACAAATTCATAACAATAATGATTTTATCAATCACTCCCAATTAATCTAAGTAATTAAATGACATAATAATTTCATTTAATATGATCTATGAAGCAATATATTTGTGATCACACATTACACCATTATCCAAACATGGAGTTACTTTTTCTTGATTAGTTTTAGCTGAAGCTATGTTAAAATAAAAAGAATGATGCCTTTATTCATTCTTATTTCTGAATTTTCCACCTCTATTGAGTCAAGATAAATTACATTTTAACAACTTTTTATAATAAAGGGTATGCTCCATCAAGAACCCTAAAAAGCATTGTAATATAATTTATTCTTTTAAACTTCTAGATATATGTAAACACTTCTAAATTTGGCTAAGAAATAAACCGACCCAAAAAGCACAATGTCAAATTTACATCAAGAAAATAGATAAAAATGTCTACGACCAGGTGTGAAGGTAAGTGACTAAGTCCTTCAATATTTATAAAAAATAAGGGAGTCACAAATAAATATTAAACAAAATTTAAATAGGTATTATCAATTTAGATTATGTGTGTATAATGACATGAAGCAAGGGTTTAAATTTATAAATTATAACATATCCACATAACGGTTACACTTGATATAAGGGTAATAATGTGAGTGAAATAACACCATTCATTTTATCCAACTTCATCTGAATAATGTGTATATAGCAAATTTATTTTTAAGAATCCATTTCATCATGTATATTGATAGTATTAACACGTCCTATACTTAATTTATTCATCCATTTTTTATGAAAAATCTAACTGAGTTATAATTGTCTGACTTGGATCTAATTTAATCTTACATTATTAGGGAATTAAATATATATCCATACGTTTATATCTTCAAGCCTTCACTTAGATTTCTTCTAGCATTTGAAATAATTTAAATCTTTTTCTAATCTACTAAGTCCTTAATTTGAATCTCCTTTTAAATTTAAAGTTTTTATGAGTCTGAATAATATGTAGAGTTTTTATGACTTTACAACCCAATATACATATAATGTTGTTGACTTGCACTTGAAATTAAGGAAATAATTCTATGATTAACTCAATTCTCTTCTTATTCCAATAAGAAATAATTTAATTATTTTTACAATATCTCACTTAAAATTAAACTTAACCATTTTGCAAGGACACAAATAGACAATATTCATTTCCCCATAATCTCAATCATTTTATAAGATGACCAATATAGATTAAAATGATAATTATAAGATGAATCATAACACTCTTTCTATCAAAAACTTATTTATGCCTAAGTCATATTTATGAAGCCTCTCTTAAAATATTTTATTCACTATCACATCTCTAAGAATGTTCCCAATTCATGAAAAGGATATTAATAATCCTAGATATGTATATATTCATCAATCTCATCTTCTATGATCATTTAGGAATAAACAACTAAACTATCCATAGTGCATCTCTAAATGTGTAGGTTGGTCAATCAACCAACACATATCCCATGTCCATGACCATACTTCCTACCTACACTATTAAATGATCAGTGTTCTCTATCATTAATTTGTAGAGTACATAACTAAGGGCCTTCGTTTACAAAGCTAATATCTATAAATCTCACTTCATAAGAATGAAAGTCCAATAAACATGGTAGGAATAAGTACAATGTGGATTAACATATTATTTTTTCTCAATGCATATCATCAAAGATTCAAGTAAACATATTAATTTAGACATGTTTTAACCCTAATGATTTATAAGTCAAGGCATTTCAATTAGATTACATGAGTTATTTTGAACTATAGCTTATATAATCATTTCCATGGAAATATAACACAAAGGACTAATATAGTTAATTTTATTATTCCTCAGAATAGGAATCATTCATTCATGCCATGTATAATGATATTAATATGCGTAACCCATTTTAAATATCTTATATCTCATAATGGATCAAGTTTAACATGCCATAATGACCCCTATAATTATTCAATCAGTATTCATACTTTTATCCAACATATCATACTTTCTAAGGAATGAAATGAGGGAATTTATGTTAGAATGTATGAACTTATTTTTAAGATATTTTATGTTGTTAAAAAAGTTCATCATGCTGACACTTTGATACTAATTATGAGATGATTTTGTGTCATGATCTAATTGGCCACCTATATTGCATTTGTATGTTATCCATAGGGTGAAACTAAGAAATTCATTTTTCTACTCTATCATCTATAGATATACAAATATCCATTGATACGACATAGCCTTCTTAAGACCCAATGTATTATAAAATGCTCCCAAATATATATTTTAGTTGAATAATTTTTTTTTAAGATCCAATGATGCCAAAGCTTTCCTCTAGTTAAATATATGTAGTTGAGTTTTCCTTTACCCCATAACTATGTATGCATTTCATTAAAGTAACTCTATCTATTTTAATATTGATACACTATGATATTTCAAACCACTATGAGGCCTCAAAATGGATACTTATGCTCCATTAATCTTGATGTGTTATTTAATAAAATAACTCAATATGATTTAAAATTGTAACATGTTGTTACAATCTTTCTCTAAGTGAGTATGTATATAGTGTGATGCCATATGTTGATATGAAGCTTTCACAATGGATAATGTTTCTTTCATTGAATAAATTTCTCAAAAATTTATCTCCTTTAAATTAATTTTCCCTCCCATAATCATGTGATTATTTGTGTAAAAATCTCCCATATCTTCACAAAAATTGCGTTGCCTTTGAAGGCCTATCTTCTATCTATCATCTATTTTATACTGTAATAGATAATTTATTACTTGAGATACTTCAAGATAATCTCCTTCAAATTTTAAATGGTGTCCCATGCTATTTTTTGTATTATAGATTACTTGTAACTACATTTTTTTTTTATATTCAATTTTTGCTACGTTGTAATGTCAATTATCATTTCTTATAGAAATATCTATTATTTATGCAAGTTGTTTTTACTTTAATCTCTTGCAGTCATTTTTTATCTTTTTTATTCTTGGTTTTGTTATCGATCAACTACATTCTTGTGGTCATTTTCAAAATTTTAATTCTCTAGTTTCCACCTTCCTTATGATACTCATAGCCCACTTACACATTAAAAAAACAAACCCAATCTCCATGGATTTGATCATGGCCTTTATTTAATTATTTATTACTTTTATATTTGTTATGGATGGAACCAAGATACTTATAGAGATTATCTCACATATAATAGATACATTTGAATTTGATGAATACGAGGCCCTTTGTCTTCTCCTCTTATTTTATTTAATATCTATGTGAATATGGATAATGGTCCTTATTAACCATAATATCATCTTTTTTATACTACATATGCACATCTGATAAGTACCCATGGAGTCAACATACAAAAAATTTGGTTCCATATAAAGTGAACCTTATCTAAATTTATTGTTAAGATATATGTTTAATGTAGTTTTATTTTGTTGAAGCTCATGTTTTTATGACATTGATTTAGATGGCAATCTGATGGACTGAATTCAACCCCAACAAATTCATTTGATAGTCAGTAGGTAGAATTAGGACATACTCGGATACCCCTATCTTCTACACACACACCAAACTCATCATTATACCTCTATGAAATGAAGTTATAGAAATAAAATCACATCAAAAAATTGTTTATTCATTGTAACAATAATAAATATCTCTTATTTCATGTATAATTATAATATCACCAATGGTTATATAAGATTAAACATGATAATAATCATTAATAAATAACATATCAATATGTCGAACCCTAATTAATACTTAACCATATGCCTGAGTGAATGTGAGACTAGGTGGGGCATTATTTAGATGATGTTAGTTTTTCACATCCACTTTTATTAAAAATATAATTTATGAGCCTATACATTAAAGGTAATTAAAGACAATAATACGAATATAAATCATTCATGCTCTAATAGGGTTGAAATAGTATTTTGAAACTTCATATTAGATAATAAAAAATAGGACCAATTTATTTAGATGAACCTAAATGATTTATAAATATCATGCTTACTACAAAGATGGAAAATTTATTCCTTATATAAATATTCCATGTAACACCTTCAAAGACCATGTGACAACACAATTTTTTTGTATGTAAGTAAACATTATTCATAAAATTATTTGTATCTTTTCATTGTAAGTGATATGGTATAATTCAAATTTTAGCAATAGATGCTTGATAGTATCTATCTTCGTAACATTTTTATAGGATGCCATTTTTATCATTTATTTTCCTTAAAATTATGATGTGTATCATTCTTAATAGAAATCTTTATATTTAGACAATGTTATCATCGATAATATTTCCAAGACCCAAACAAATTTAAAGTATAATAACATATTTTAGAAGAATAAAATTTGATTTTGTAATGGTTTAATTGTCTTCTATTTTTTAGTTTTTATACATTTAAACTATCTAGGAATGTAATTTTTTTGGCTTTGAATGTTAAATAGTGTTTCCCCATAGAGATGAATTCAGTTTATGAGTGAAGCATCCCTAATAACATAATTGACACAACCTACAAAATATTGAGAAATGTTTAACTTCTTTTTCAGTTTTAATGTTTTAAAGAATAGAAATTAAATAACATGGATTGAATCTAGGTTAACATCATGCAAATCAATTTTCATCACAATGGAACATAGTGTACTAAATTATATATAGAGTATTATTATTGTGTGAGGTTGTTCTGAAGATTTTGAAAATAGTTTATTTCATCTTCTGGTATATTTTCAATGATAATGGTATTATATACATTACAAATAAAATTTGAGTCCTCAATTTATTATTAAAGACTAAAATATTATTTGAAGTTTTATTAATGTATAAAATCATTAATGCAAGTAGATTAATTTTTTTCTTATTACATTAAGTTTTATAAATAATTGAAGTATGAAATTTTTATATAAATAAAAATTAAATTTAACATCCTCAAAAATTGGTACAATTGGGGGTAAATGGTCATCTAGGTATGGTCAAATCCTCAGTTGAACTCATCTTGAACCATGTAATTATTTCTAGGCCTAATATGAATGGTTTTCCTTTTGAGAATATCCATACCAATGAGAACAAGATATTTTTGATAAAATTTAGTTCTATGGATGAGCAATCATCCCAAAAAATAACAAAAGAGACCCTATATGAAGTCAAAATAAAGATATCCCTGTTAGAGGACTATTTGGGTGATGATAATTCTAGGCTTAGGAGGGACATGGATGTTCTTATTATAGTGTGTTTTGAGGAGAGATCCCACAGAAGTAATGGGATTATGAGATCTATCCTTTACCAATTCGACACAAGGTCATCCCTCATATAAATGGACCCTTTTGAATAATGTGAAGTAAGTTTGGATAGTGTGTTAGCATCGCTAAAAAATCTTGGGTGATCTAGAAGGAAAGGCTCATTAGATCACACACATATAAATAACTATATAACTATCCTAAATAAAATTGGAAGGCATCGATTTTAGAATTTCACAATGGTTGTTTCAAATAAAGCTCCTAGATCTATGGTTGTATTCTTGTCCCTTAGTCTTTGTGCCAGTTTGCATTCATGTTTTCAAGTGAATGAATCATTATTTAGATTTAATAATGGATTGAGTTTTGGTTGGTGGATTTAGATGTTTTCTACCCCTTTTTCCATCTTGCCATTAGTTTGGACCTAACACCTCCATTTTATAGGTTGGAAGAGTTGATGATAGGTTATTAAATAGCCTTTATTTTTAGAACCTTGGCCATTATTATGATTAGGACTTATTGTCATTGGGGATTTGGTACATGTCATTTTTTATTTACTGGGAAACATAATTGGTCTTTATTTTGTTAATTTATATTCTTGCATTGACTTTCTTATTAGGATTTATCTTTTTTTTAATTTCAATTTCTACTTTGGCTCATCTTTATGGAGTTAGCTTTACTTTTTGGACTTAACCACTCCATTCAGTATTGTTTGATTCTTTTCATAAGTGTGGAGTGTTTATTTACCCCATATTTTACTTTGTTATGGAAGCACCTCCATTTGTGCCTGGGCTAGTTTTAGATCCAATCAAATAGTAGATTATTGATGTGTTTATTATATTTATTAGGTTTGGGTTCCCTTGGGACCCTGATGGTTTCATTTTGAGAATTGGGCCTCTATCTCCATTATTTTAGGATATTTTTTGGTCTAGATAAAAATGGTTGGTTCCCAAACCAATAAATTATGGTTGTTATTATTTTCATTATTGTTTCCTCTTTTGGTTGGGTCATTTTTGTTTTCCTAGTAAGTTGTACTTTCTTCTATCTTATGTATGCTAGGGTGAGACTGATACCTCTTGATGTATTCAGGTTGGGTTCCAAACTAATTCAAAAGTTGGTTTTCCTTAATCCAAACAAATAAATTTAAGAAAAATACCCAAAATGGGAGAAGGTGTTATGTGAAAACATACTAGTAATATATATATATTTTTATATGTAATGGTTTGAAAAAGTATGTAAACAAGATTATTTGTGAGATAATCTATGTTCTTAGGTGTCAAATGTTACATCAAATAATAACATAATAGAGTGTGTAATGAAAGAGATATATAATTAAGTATTTATGTAATGCACCTATAAAACACAAATAATATAACATAACTCAAAACACAATGTGTGAGTATGTTACTATCTTATCAAGTCTCCCAAATTTTGTTATCTTGATGAGTCCCCGAGCTATTTATATGATATTTTATTTTTGATATATTGATGTATAAATATTCAATCACACTCGACAAGTAATTAAAGACTCAAAAAAATTAGTCTTAGAATAACTAGTACACCAAAAAAGATCTTGTTCTCAATCTATAATTCTTTGATACCTGATGTAGAAAAAATAATCGAAACTTATAACGGCCATAAATTTTGATTCATAGCTTCATTTGAGATCTTCCATGTGCCAAAATGACCATTTTAAAAAGATTTTTTATGTCCTAATCTTTTCAATCCACTTAAATTTTGTTTTGATATTTTTTAGAGGCCAAATGACACCATTTTAGGGTTAAAATTACAGTATAATGATTTTTTTATAGGATTTTTCTATTTTTAAAAATTAAATATTTTTATGACTAGACGTGAACTTAAAATAAAATTCATTGTATAGGTTAATTTTAGTTTTTATAGTATTTTGGGAGATTTTTAGAGCTATACAAGTTTTCATAAAAAACATATTTGAATAGTAGATGCTAAAAATAGAATTTTTTTTTAGATTTTAGTTTTTTTTTAATTTTTTCATGTAAACTCTTATTCTAATTTGGGGCTTATTTATGAAAGGTTTATAATTATTTGAGTTCAGTAAATATAAATCAATTCAAAGTTATTATTTTTAGATATTGGCCTATTGTAATTTTTGGTTTTGATAGTAATTTGGTTCATTATTTGGTATCAAAGTTAGGCTGAATCTTAGAGGAGTAAGAAATGGAAAGAGGATGATGAGGTATTGTGTAGATGAATTAGACTATTAAAAAACTATAAAGTCAAGTGAAATAATTAATCAAGGTTATCATCAATTAGAGAAGAAGACATAGTGGTGATGAAATTGAAGAAGACACAGATCATCATGAATAAATTCAGAAAGAAGAAGAACAACAAGATCATCCACCATCAATGGAAGAGAGTATAGTTCACAATTTAAAAAGAAGACTTGAAGGAATTAACGTTGATGTTCTAGATTATAGATAAGGTTTAAAAAATGATGAGTTGATAGATTATATGAATAACATGGATATGTTATTTGAGTGGAAGACTATGAGAGAAGACAAGAAGGTAAAGTTTACATGCATGAAATTAAAAGGTCATGTAATGATTTGGTGGGATCACCTATAGAAAGAGAGATAGAAAAAAGGTAAAAAAAAATTAATATGTGGAAAAAGATGAGGGATAAATTTTTACTTATAGATTATACACAAACCATATATAGAAGATTTTATAATTTGAGGAAAAATTATCACAATATAAAAGAGTATACAAATGAGTTTTATAATCTTTCCATATAAGTAGAGCACGATGAAACATAAGAGTAGATGGATACAAGGTATGTAAATTATTTTAAATTCACTATTAAAGTTAAATTCAACATGCATAAAATACTTTTCATGAAAGAGGCTTATAAATTAGCTTTCAAGGAAGAAGAAAAACAAAATAGACAAAATTTTATAAGAATGTCTCTTGGTCCAAGAAAAGGTAGATACCCTCCAATAAGGAAATGAGGTGGGTCTAATACCACCTAAGGTGGTTTTGATACTAATAGAGGGGAATCATCATGTGGTGTAGAAAGGAAAGATGATAATAAGCAAGGGTAATAATACCAATAAATAGGAAGAGGGTTTTAGAGAGGACTAAGTGATGGTGGTTCTAGAAGATTGTTCTGGATTCAACATAGATATTACATTTTTTATAGATGTGGAGAAGAAGGGCATAGGGAATTTGAGTTTACACATT
This sequence comes from Torreya grandis, assembly GCA_037957365.1. Taxonomy (NCBI): domain Eukaryota; kingdom Viridiplantae; phylum Streptophyta; class Pinopsida; order Cupressales; family Taxaceae; genus Torreya; species Torreya grandis. The sequence goes on along the minus strand of JARHVA010001343.1, from coordinate 3,055,162 downwards.
ATCAAAATGAAGAAAGGAGGTAAGAGGATCACCTAAAAGTGAATCTAGTTGAGGTTGAGATAGAAGAGCAAAATACTAAAATTATACCAATAGATGTTGGATAAAACCTCATGATGACAAGAACAATGGCTATTCCAAGGAATGGACAAGTAAAAGATAAAGAAGGTGGTGATGCATGGCTATGATCAAACATTTTTCAAAAACATATACTTTAGGTGGAAATGTACGCAAAGCAATTATAGATGGTGGTTGTTGTGAAAATATGGTTTTTAAAGAAATGATAAAGAAAGTATATTTACAATGTGAAAATCATCCTAATCCTTATCATATTTCATGGTTTAAGAAATGGAATGAGGTTACAATAGATAAAGGGTGCTTAATCAAGTTTTCTATATGAAAAATGTATAATGAGAAATATGATGTGATGTTATTTTGATGGATGCATGTCATGTGTTATTAGGGAGACCCTGAACATTTGACATGAAAGTAATTCATGATGGAGAAAAGAACATGTACACTTTTTGGAAAGGTGGTACAAAGGTAGTTTCATTACCTCTTAAAGAGGAAGAAAAGGTATAAATCATTATCTCTACTAAATAATTTATCCATGATATGAAAGTGGCAGGTTGTTATTATGTATTAATTGCAAAGAATATATACACAAAAATGGAGAAAATACCAATAGAAGTAGAAAGAGTGTTGAAATTATATAAATATATTATGTCGGATGAGTTAGCAAATGGTTCACCATTGAAGAGAGATATTCAACATCATATTGATTTGATTCTAGGATTAGCTCTACCCAATCAAGAATCTTATATAATGAGTCTAACAAAACATTCCAAATTAAATAAACAAGGTACTAAATTGGTAATAAAGAAGCTAGTAAGGGAGAGTATGAGTCCATGTACAACACCAGCATTACTAAATCTAAAAAAGGATAGATGATGGAAAATGTGTGTGGATAGTAGATCAATTAATAAAATTACAATCAATTATAGGTTTATTATACCTTTTTTAGATAATATGATGGATGTGCTTTTAGAAGCAAAACATTTTATTAAGATTGATGTAAGAAGTGGTTATTATTAGATTCAAATTCATGAAGGAGATGAGTGGAAAATTGCATTCAAGACTATGGATGGATTATATGAGTGGATGATGATTCCATTCAAATTATCTAATGCACCTAGCACATTTATGAGGATGATCAATAAAGTGCTACAAGAAGATATTGGTAATTTTGTGGTTGTTTATTTTAATGATATTTTGATATTCATTAAAACTAAATAAGAATTATTACAACATTTGAGAATGGTACTACATTTATTAAGAAAGGAGAAGTATGCAAATTTGAAGAAGTGTAGGTTTATGTAGAATAGTTTGGTATTTTTGGGATTTGTAGTTTTAGCAGATGGTGTTAGAATGGATGAAAAAAGATAAAGGCAATTTTTGAGTGGCCTATTGCAAAAATCATTATAGAGGTAAGAAATTTCCATGGCTTAGTAAAATTTTATAGAAAAATTATTAAAAATTTTAGTAGTATTATGTCACCGATAATAAATTACATGAGAGGGAAAGAATTTACATGGACTAGAGCAACCATAGAAAGCATTAAATTTTTGAAGAAGAAGATTATAGAGAAACTAATTTTATTACTACCATATTCTAACAAAGTGTTCTAGGTTGATTGTAATGCTTCATTTGTGACAATTAATATTGTTTTAAGACTGTTAGGTGAATAGTTTGTCAACCAGCTAACTGGTGAGTAGAATAGGTCTCTTCAACCACAACATAGGGAGATTGGTCATCCAGACATGTGGGCTTACCACATAAAAAGGGGACAAATATCTCCTCTCATCAAGGGGAGGTTCCCTTATAACTACGAGGAGTTATATACTATATATATATATATATATATATATATATATATATATATATTTCTCTTTCATTTGTGAACATCATCTCTAAAATAAGAGAGATAGATGGTGTACCCTACCACTAAGTGTTATTTTTTGCATATATATATATATATATATATATATATATATATATATATATATATATATATATATATATATATATATAACACTCAGGGGTAGGGTACACCATCTATCTCTCTTATTTTAGAGATGATGTTCACAAACGAAGGAGAAAATCTTGGTGAAAACACTAAAGGCATTTTTCTTCTTTCAGAAGTGTTCTTGTAGGGGACAATAAGAGTTCTTTTAGGTAGGATAAGTGACTGGTAAAAGGGTAAAGAGAAACCATCAATCTAAGATGTAGCACAAAGTCTCCACCTTGATTTCCCAAGAGTGAAATATGAAGAAGAATGGGGGAACAAAGTCATCCCAAGGTCCTTTACATATGAACCAAAAACAAACACACACTGAAGACAATTATGATAGTGCAAAGTCTGAAAGTAACTGGCTTCAGAACACCTTTCTTGTCACTTCCACTAGCTCTGCTTATTAAATTGCACAAACAAGAATAAATTTAGGAAATAGACATAAGAACAATCTCCTAGAATGGTACAAGCTATAACAACACAAAGTATGAAAGTAACTTGCTTTTTGATTCAAATAAAGAAATATGATGAACAATCTGATCTCAAAGTCTTAGTAATGCCTTTTAATTTAGGCAAAGTTTTACTTCTCATAATGAGAAGATCTCCCTTTTCAAAATGAGAAGTTACAATATATATATAGAGAAGAGAGAAAAAAAGGCACCCCTCTTGGAAAAGACTTTTGGCACCATTTTACAAGTGGCCCATGTACGTTCTGAGCATTGGGAAGAGGAAGCTACTTAATAGATAATGTTGTGTCAGCTACTGTTATGACTTCAAGTGTTTAGAACATAGGCTACACCATTTATCTACAGACAAGACCGCTCCTTCAAGGCATTCATGTGGCTTTTCTACTCATCAATGCAAAGTGAAAACAAATAGGTCGCATCATTCACTATTTGCACCTCTTGATGATTAATTTATCGACACTGTGTCAACCGCTGGAGTAACTCCTTGAGTTGACACCTTCCTTCACCACTTGGATTGTTTTGTCCATTTTTGTACTTCGCTCTTTTGCCCCATACTAGCTTTGTCTTATTTCTATCCTTAAGCCTTTGAATTTATTTGGGTTTGCACTTGAGTCTATGAAGATCAACAGCTATTTTATTGCCACAAATTTGATGTATTTGGGTCTATCATCCTCTTTAACAATTCTTTCATGTATTTTTCACTTGCTGAGTGTCGAGTGCCTCTTCAAGTCTTTAGAAAAGGTCCTTTATTTCCTTCAAATAAAATTTCTGAAGGAATTCCTTTAGATAATTTGTCTGAAGGAAATCTTTCCTTGGCTTTGCATCTTTAAATTGGGAGTGTTCCATTTTTGACACGTGGCACATTTTGTTGCTTTAGAAATGCTAAAAAAACATTCAGGACTCATTGGATTTATGCAGATGATGACACTTGACACATTTTTCTTGTTCCTATGACTTACCTGGGGTCCACCACAATCCTTACTCAATAAGTGCAGATGTCAAAACTTGGCAGGTTCCATTGAGTTTTAGCAAGGACATGTGGAAACTTATGTGGCTTCTTAAAAATAGATTAAAACCTTCCGTGATTGCCACTTGGTGCTTTTTGTGGGACCCTGGGAGAAGCTTGGAAACTTATAAGAAGCTTGAAGTGTGGATGCTGACACTTATCATGCTCCATTGAGTTATAATGGGACACGTGGCTACTACGACTCTATTTTAGCAATCACACAAACTATGACACTTGGAGCACTCCACTTACTCTTTTAGCAACTCGTCTGGGGACCACCATAGTTCTCACTCAATAATGAAACCAAAGGAAGATACAACAGTTGTTGACACTTGGTAGCATCCACTAAGCTTTTCAAATGACACGTGGCACATTTTTCTACTTTTAGTAAAAAAATATTGAAACCTTCCGCAGCTGCCACTTGTCACCTTTTGCAAAACTCTACAAGGGACATGTGGCATGTTCTACTACTTTGAGAAGAAAATCATAATGTGTCTCGACAGATGACACTTGGCAGCTTTTGCTCATCTTTTTCTTTTGCACGCTCCTTTGAATCATTTGATTGAACTGACTGATTAAACCAAGCCTAGAAATGTATAAGTGTTGGAAACTCACTCTTTTGAAGGAATTTACCTATTAAAGCCATCGAACCTTTTGAACCTATTAATTTCAAGCATGTTGAGTCTATAGATTTCATCCTGTAAAGCCCATAGAAACTGAGAAGCTTGAAAAATGAGGAATTTTAATGTTCAGGACAAATTTTGAAAAGGGAAGAGACAATTTTGGTTTGTGCAGGGCCAAAATAGTCCGTAGGTTGTCCTAAAAATGGGTGACATTTTTTAGGGACAACAAAGTCAAGAAGGAAAACCAATAGCATATTTTATTGAAATATTAAATGAGATAAGAACAAAATATTCTACCTACATTATTAACTACTATGGTGAGGGAAGTAGTTAGATTTGAAGATATCAAATAATTATATGATACTAAACCATATTTTAGTAATGTAGTTGAGTAGTGTAGGAATCCATTAATAGGTGGAATAGTTAGTGTTTATGGTGAGTATCTTATACAAGAAGGTTATGTCTTCAAAAGGAAACAATTATTCATTCTAGTTAGGTTTCTATTAGATAATATAATAATATAATTACATAATGGAGGTATGGTTGGATATTTTTGTAAGATGAAGATAATAGCTTTGGTGGAGGAAAAATATTCTAGCCATAGATGAAGAGAGATGTGACAAGCTATGTTTCTAGGTGAAGGGTGTGTCAGGTGGCTAAAGGACATGCATAAAATAGTGGACTATACATGCCATTCCCAGTTCCAAAAGGAGAATAAATAGATTTGAGTATGGATTTTGTGTTTGGATTACCAAATACACATAGAGGTAATGATTCAATATTTTTTATTGTAGACATATTTTATAAAATGGTTCATTTCATTGCTTGTATGAAAACCAACGATTCCACTAATGTTGCATAATTAATTTTTAAGGATATTGTGAGATTACATGGTGTTCCAAAAACTATTACTTTAGATAGGGATATAAAAAATTTAAGTCATTTTTAAAGGAATTTGTGGAAGAAGATGGGTACTAAGATACCATTTAGCAATGCATATCACCCAAAAACAAATGGATAGATAGAGGTTATGACTAGGAGCTTGGAAAATTAGTTGCAATGCATAGTGGGAGAAAACACCAAATAATGGGACTTAGCTTTACCACAAGATGAGTTTCTATATAATAGTTTAGAGAATAGATCAACTAGAAAATAAGCATTTTAAATTATTTATAGGATAAATCCTATGGGTATTTTATCACTTGTAGTTTGAATTAGTGATGATGTAGAAGCATTTACAGAGCATTGAAATAGTTGCAATAAAGAGTAAAATGAAAGTTACAGAAAAGTAATGAGAAAAATAAAGGATTGACAGATGTAAAAATAAGATCCAAAGTATTTGAAGATGTATATTTGATAATGTTTTACTTGAGGAAAGAAATATTTTGAAAAGACACATACAAGATGTTGAAGTACAAGAAAATTGGTCGATGTAGAATTGTGAAGAAAATCAAAGACAATGTTTATGAGGTGAGTTTACCATAGAATTTTGATATATCAAAAGTATTTAATATTTTATATTTATAGTAATTTCATGGAGAAGATGGTGAAGGTGATGGATATGAAGAATTAAATTGGTAGTAGTAGATTGCAAAGAAGAAGGAAAAGATAGTACAGGTTTTGGATATGAAGACAATGAGCACAAGGCAAGGGAATTATAACAAGTATCTGGTCTAGTGGAAGGGATTAAAACAAGAAGACAACACTTGGATTACATAATGGTAGCTAAAAAATATTGACAAATAAAAATGGTAGTAGTACAATCATGGCAACTCATAGGAGATGAGTTATATTCAACTAGAGGAGAATAATGTTCAAAAGATAAGCCAAACCTCTATAGGCCATAAATTTTGATCCATAGCTCTTTTTTTACTCTTCCACATGCTAAAACAACCATCTAAAAAATTTGGTTTCTACCCTAAGATATTATATCCACTTATAGGTGTTTTTAGATATTTTTTGGAGGCTAAATGAGACCATCTCAGGGTCTAAAATTACAATTTAATGATTTTTTAGGGATTTTTTTATTTTTTAAAATTGCATATTTTTATGACCGAACATGAAATTTAGTTGAAATTAATCTTATAAGATAATTTTAGTGTTAGAGTATTTTAAATTATTTTTAGATCTACATGTGCTTGCATGTGAAACTTATAAAAAATAACAGCTTCTAAAAATAGATTATTCAGAGATTTTAGTTATTTTTTGAATTTTTACATGTCAAATATAATTCTAAGTTGATGTTTATTTATGAATGGTTTGTAATTATTTAAATTCAATCATTAAAAATCAATTTTGAGTTATTATTTTTATATATTATCCTATTATTATTTTTGATCTTGATAGTAATTTAGTTCATTAATAACAAGGCATCACAACATACTTAAGAAGAAAAGAAGTACAATAAATTCTAAAACAATAATCAAATAGACTAAAAAATCTTCTAAGTCTTATATATATAATAATATTTTATTTGTTTATGTTCATTAATATTTAGCTAACTCTTGACATTCAAGGTGTTTGTCTAAAATAAGAAGAGTCAATAGACATCACCAAATTAAAAGGTTTAGAGAAAGAGTAATATCTCATTAAATGACCTTATAATGGGTGAATATGATTATTTAATCCTTAAAATTATTCTATTAATAATATTTATAAAGTCTTTGTCTAACATGAACAAGGTAACATACTATACTTGTACCGATCAAGTCTTAAACAAAGATCACTGATATAAATATTATTTTAATAGGTTAGGGACTTAATTCAAGACTTATAAACTTGGTTAATAATAATAATAATAATAATAATAATAATAATAATAATAATAATAATAATAATAATAATAATAATAATAATAATAATAATAATAACAACAACAACAACAACAATAACAATAATAATAATAATACATTCTCCTCATGTTATATAATTAAGATATACTTTCATCTTAATAAGAACAGTCATGTTACTATGATATAGATTTATTATTCTATGCTTTGACATATTATATTACCTTCTCAAAATAATGTTTATGATTTAAAAATTATAGATAATACATTCATGGAAAATATGGATGAAGACACATTAAAACATTAGTCCATTTTAAAAAAAAAAACCTTAAATGGGGTAACCACACAAGTTCAATGTTCCCTATAATTTCCCCTTGACATAGATACTGACCTTGATTTTATCAAGGTCCATCCCTAAAATTGATTATCTTTACCACTTGAATCAAAATAGTTTAAAAGGGAGTAATAATTATATTTCATACACAAGTGATTTTAATACATACTTAGGATAAGGAATATATATTATGTTTACATTCTATAGAGTTTCACAAGTGGCTTATCAAGTAAATAAATATGAAAATAGGAAAATGAAAAATCCTTTGGTGGTCCCAACTTTTAGAACATTCATACCATAATGCAACAAATTTCAAACATACAAAAAGAAATAAAATTATAATCTTTCCTCTTTTTTGAACACATCCAATTATTAGTTAAAAGCATACACAATGTAGTATAAGCATGCAGATAATAATCGTCTAGCAAAAAATAAAATACATCTCTTTTTCAAGTATATTTTTCTTAGACAAGATTATGACCAAGATAAGATACATTCAATAGGGTACACACAATATTATTTTTCATGAGAGAGATGAGGGACAATAAATAAATATTCTTTTACACTATTTACTACATAAGAGATATGGTAAGTAAATACACATATCTAGATTAACATGATTGATATCATAGAAAAATCATTTTCTTAAATACTTTATTTTTTACATTCAAATTTCACCCAAAGCATTTAATCATAAAAATGTTTAAATTAGGGTAAGCCAACTTTTAAACTAGTGTGATATCTCAAACACATCCGAAGCTATAGGTCTCTCTAAGGGACAACCGAAAAAGAAAATAAGAAAAGAAACCAAATGAAACACCATGTCCATGCAAACCATGTTCATGTTGGAGTATGAAAGAGAAAACCCAACATGTCCACCATTTTTATAAAATTGAATTAAAATAAGGAAAAAAGGACTAACCCTAACCATAAAAAAGATCAAGGAAGAGCCTATCAAAACCAACACGAATTAGATGGAATGAACAATAAATAATAAAATAATAATAAAATAGAATCCCCAATAGGTAATAGTAATTAAATCCCACCAAAATGGAGTACAAAATAAGAATATATGACAGTGCCCTCAATTCAAGTAGGAGAATAATTTAAAATTCAAAAACATTATTCACTCCAAGGTGGTAAAAAAAATGGTAACATCCAAGAGAGATCTCAAGAAATTAGCACCGTTGATAGGCATCAAATCATCCAAATTATTGGAATTTATTTTTTTGTTGGAGCATTTAATTTATCCTACCCCCACATTAGTTTTTTTGGGGATCTCCTCAATCAGACCTCAACAACCATTTTCCTACTAGCATTTATTTGTGATAGGTTATTTTTAATTATATTTGAGCATCTATTTTCATGGGCATGCAAAAAAAAAAAAAAAAGAAACAAAAGTTATAGTCAATTTTAAAGGAGGGAATTTTGGAAGAGTAAGACATTAATAAAAAATCCTTTAGCAACATCAAAAGTGTAAGGGAATGTTCCAACAGAGAACAAAGATATTATAGTAGAAGGAAACAACAAAATAGTAGAGGATAGAAGGTATATGTTTAGTAACATAGTGAAGGTATAGGAAGCTCTAGAATTTGGGTCAAAACATAATTTGAATGTGAAAAATAGAGGAGTAGCTCTGAATGAAGTTTGTAATAATATTTTGAATGTGTATTTTGAAGTGGAAAATATATAATATATATTTTACTATTATTTCATATTCTCTCTCCTCTTTTGAGTTTGTTTTTTATGGTGTCCACATTGTTGTAGCCATAGTTTTAGGACAATAAACAAACCCCCTTCTTACCAATAAGTGGTATCATATCCCTATATTTCTAGGTAGTTATAAATTTTTTATGGGTGTTTAAGAAAATCCATAGATTCTCTAGGCACTAAATAACCTTCTCAGATTTGAGAAGCATGGAAAGTGGGGATAACAATGGTTGGTAGTAGCCATTGAAATTTTATGGGTAGAACTATGATATATCCACTAAGAAGATGAAAATTATCTTGTTTTCAAATGACCCATGGGCATTGTTCGTTAATAGCTTCACTGATATTATAGACCTAGCGGCCTGTATAGCCTTATCTAATATCCACAGAAATCAGTTCAACGAGACTCGTATGAAGGATACAAAATCCCTTAGTTTGATTGAGGCAGCCTTGAGAAAGGTTATTTTCCACCACATTACAGAAAAAAAATATTTAAAATAGGCATGAGAAATACTCCAAAATACCTCTAAGGGGAATGATAAAGTGAGATTGGTAAAGCTTCAACTACTAAGGAGAGATTTTGAAACTTTACAAATGAAAGACATTGAATCTATTTCAGACTTTCACACTAGAGTTTCTATCATGATTAATCAACTTAAAATAAATGGAGAAACCATGGATGACCAAGAATTATTGAGAAAATCTTAAGGAGTCTATCTTCTAGATTTTATCCCATTATCATAGCCATTGAAAAGGCTAAGGACATGTCCAAAATGATAGTGGATGAGTTGATGAGTTCACTACAAACCCATGAGAAATGGTTGAATAGATCCAATCCTTCCCTAGAGTAAGCCTTTAAGGCTCAAAACAAATCAAGATGTAGGGGAAGAGGAAGAAACAATAGAGGTAGAGGTCAAAAAGGTAGAGGAAGAAGCAACTCTAGAAGAGTAATTTCAAGTAGCCAAGAGGAGGCAAGCACATCATAGACAAACTACTAAGACAAGAAGATGAATAAAATTTCTAATCAGAGGTATGAAAAAATCAATGTTTAATGATATTGTTGTCATAAGTTTGGTCATTATGCTAGTGAATGTAGGAAGAAACAACATGATTATGGAGGTCTAAGTGCTAATGTAGAAAATGAGAACAAGATTGAAAATAAAAAATTAGTCAAATGTATTTATAATTTTTAACCTTGATGAGAAGAGTAGTGATGAAGTATGGTACTTAGACAGTGCTTGTAGAAATCACATGAGTGGTAACAAAACATTCTTACCTTGATAGATAGTAGCATACAAACTGAAATCAAAATGTGAAATAATGAGAAAGTTTCTATCATAGGAAAATGTACAATCAACATCAAAACCAAGAACGGTGAGAGGAGGAAGATATAGGATGTCTACTATACTCCAACCATAAAACATAACCTATTGACTATTGGATAAATTGTCTAAAATGGTTATAAAATATTGATATAGAATGGAGAGTGCATGATATTTGATAAAGGAGGTAGCAAGAAAGTCATTGTAGGAGTACAGATGATGAAAAATAGAATGTTTTCTGTAAATATGCATATTGAATCTTTGATGCTATCTCTAGCATAGTTTCCAACACTATCTCCATCACTCACAACAGTGGAAAAGCAATCTGCCTTTAGGATAGTCATCAAATATCCATCCAAACTTTGAAATTTAAGGTATGGGCACTTAAGTTTTTTTTGTTGGAGTTTAATATCCAAAAAAAGGCATGGTTAAAGGGCTACCAAATATTGTAGAGCCCAATGGAAAATTTGAATCCTGTATCTTAGGAAAGTGACATAGATAACCCTTTTAATCAGGATATTATAGGAGAGCAAAAACGCCATTGGAGTTGGCGCACATAGATTTGTATGGTTAAAAAAACCCCACACCTTGGTTATAAATAGTTATTTCATGACATTTATAGATGATTACAACAAAAAATTGGTTTTATTTCTCCAAAAACATATCAAAAGCCTTTAATAGATTCAAGTGGTTTAAGGCCTTGACTAAAAATCAAAGTGGCCACTATATCAAACCCTTAAGAATGGATGGAGGGGGAGAGTATATATTGAAAGAATTTGTGAATTTATATAGGAATGTAGGATTATAAAAATAGTTTATAATAAGGTATATTCCATGACAAAATGGAGTGGCTAAAAGGAAAAATAGAACCACTCAAGAGATGGAAGTAAACATGCTGAAAGTAAAAGGACTATCACATGATTTTGGGGTGAAGTTATAGAAACAATAGTTTGTTTATTGAATAGGTGACTTACAAAGGATGTTCATGATAAGATTTCACAAGAGACATCATGGATAAATAATAAAAGCAATGTTGAACACCTAATAATATTCAGATGTGTGGCATATGCATTCGTGTCAAAGGAGAATAAGCATAAATTTGATGATAGAGGTGAAAAATGTAACTTCATAGGCTATAGTGAAGAATCAAAAGCCTAAAAGTTGTATAATCCCATCACCAAAAAGGTTGTGATAAGTAGGGATGTTGAGTTGATTGAGAATTAATCATGGGATAGAACAATGGACATCACCATGGGTATTTCAGTCATAATACCCCTTAAAGATGAAGAAGCTCTAGAGGACAACAAATTAAAAGGAACTCTGGAGAGAATCAAATTAGGGGAAAACTACCATAGAGCCTTGGAGAATAGTAGCTCTAGATGTGTTCAATATAATAGTAGATCTAAAGGTGGATAATAGTATAGTAGCTCCAAAGATTAGTAGCTCCAAAGGTCAACAACTCTAAAGATTAGCAGCTCTAGAGTTCAGTGGAGTAGAAACTCCAAAGGTCAATAGTATAGTAGCTCCATAGGTTAGAATAAAAATATCTCTGGAAGTAACTCAGACCCTACACTCACATCATTGATGCCACAGAGTACAAGGAGTGTGAGGGAGATTTATGAAGCACAAGGTATGCTAATCTCGATGAGAATATAGATTTTGCATTATTTTATTATATTGATCCAATAGACTTTGAGGAAGATGTGAAAGAAGAGAAGTGGTATAAGACCACATATGAAGATTTGGATGCTATAGAGAGGAATCACACATGGTACCTAACTGATTTACCCAAGGGTATATAAGTGATTGAAGTTAAGTGGGTACACAAGACCAAGTCTACTACTAATGTAAAGATTAAAAGACATAAGGCAAGGCTAGTTGTCAAATGGTACAAATAGTAGCTTCGAAGAGATTATGATGAGATATATGCACCAGTTGTATGGATGAAAATAGTTCAGATAGTCATAGAAATAACAGCCCAACACAAATGAAAGTTGTATCAAATAGACGTGAAGTTAGCCTTCTTGAATGGAGTGCTGAAAAAGGAAGTTTATGTGGAAAAATCACGTGGGTATGATGTCCCAAGTCAAGAGGACAAAGTATATAGGCTTCAAAAAGCCCTTTATCAGCTCAGACAAGCACCCAAGCCATGATACAACATAATAGACTCATATCTAGTGAGCAATGGCTTTAACAAAAGTAGCAATGAACCCACTCTTTACATCAAAGAAGATCAATGTAATATTTTGATTATTATTTTATATGTAGATGATATGATTTTTATAAAAAATGGTGATCTCTTCATTATTGATTTCAAAGAGGTAATGAAGAATTAGTTTGAGATGATAGACTTAGGTCTGCTAAAGTATTTTCTTGGCATTGAAGTCAAACAAACAAAGCATGGCATATTTGTTTCATAAACTAACTAGGCCAAATAGATTATGAAGAGATTTAAAATGGAGAATAACAAACCTATCCCAAGACCAAAAGCTATAGAACTAAAACTGAGTAAAGAGGATAGTAGCAAGGAAGAAACCCAACCCTTTATAAGAGCATGTTTGGAAGCCTCATGTATTTGATAGTTACTAGGCATGATTTAATGTATGCAATAAGCTTGATTTATAGGTTCATGGAGTAACCTAAAGACATAGATTGGCAAGCAGAAAAAAGATCTTGAGATATGTGAATGGCACACTGGGTTATGGTATCTTGTATGATGCATCTAATGAGTTTAAGCTGGTTGATTTCATAAATAGTGATTGGGTTGGTAATCTAGATGACATGAAGAGCACATCAGGCTATGTTTTTCATATGGGTTCTGGAACTATATCTTTGGATTCAAATAAAAAATTGATAGTGTCACTTTCTATAGCTGAAGTGAAGTACATAGTAGTCAATGCATCAACATGTAAGGCTATTTAGATGAGAACGATCCTTGCAGATTAGAATGAGCAACAAGAAGTTACTACAAGCATTCATTATGAAAATGTTTCTTCAATAGACTTAACAAATAATCTAGTCTTCCATGGAGGAAGAAAGCACATTGAAATTTATTACCACTTCATAAGGGATTTGGTAGAACAAGGAAAGATTGAGTTACAATATTATAGATTTGAATCAGCAACTAGTTAATATTTTTACTAAGTCATTATCCAAAGACACTTACATGTATCTAAGAGGAAGGTTAGGTGTCATAAATGTAGCAACATTAGGCCTAAAATATTTTTTGGTAGTTCTAGACTCCTATAATAGAGTTATAGATTTCAATGGGGTAGCTATAGATCTTGATAGTCCAACTACAAATTTCATCAGTCCAGCTATGGATTTCATCAGTCCAGCTATGGATTTTATCAATCCAACTATTAATTATAGGCCAACTCCAGAGATACTCTATAGATGCAAACAAAGAGCTCCAGAGATGCAAAAAGGTGTTGTGGAGGTAGTCCATAATGATAAAAAGAACTCCGATATCCACTCCAGAAAGGCAAATACAAATATTTAGCTCTAGAGATCAATTTCGGAAAGAAAATTTTAAAATGACACATCTGACTTTAGATTAAGGTGGAGTGTTGGAATTTAATCTTCCATGAGAGCATTTAATTTAGCCTACCCCCACATCAATTTTTTGGGGGATCTCCTCAATTTGATCCCGTCAACCATTTGCCTGCCAACATTTATTTTTGGTAGGTAATTTTAAAATCAGATTTGAGCGCCTATTTTCATGGCATGCAAAAAAGACAAAAAGAAATAAAATTTATGGTCAGTTCTAAAGGAGGGAATTTTCGAAGAGTAAGACATTGAGAAAGAAAGCCTGCAGCAGTAGCAAAAGTGTAAGGAAATGTTCTAGCAGAGAACAAAGAGATTGAAATAGAAGGATATGGTAGAATAGCAAAAGATAGAAGGCGTATGTGCAGTAGCACAGTGAACGTACAGGAACTCTAGAGTGTGAGGTAAAACAACGTTTGAATGTGTAAAATAGAGTAGTAGCTCTGAATGAAGTTTGTATGAAAGTTTTGAATGTGTATTTTGAAGTGGAAAATATATAACATATATTGTTGCTATTGCATATTCTCTCTCCTCTTTTGTGTGTGTGTGTGTGTGTGTTTTTTTTTTTTTAATGGTGTACACATTGCTATAGAAATAGTTTTAGGACATCAAACAAACCCCCTGCCTGCGAACACAAATCACCGGTCAAATCATAATGCCAACAATTTAGAATCAATGGCTACCCTGTCAACATCACTGAGTACCTGGCAAGGATCCCAAAATTGAATATAGTGAAGCAAGAAGAATCATCAAAATGTTAAGCCAACATGATGCTGACAATATTTTCTCTTAAATTACATTAATTTCATGATAAACATATAATAAATATTAAATAACAAAAATATGATTTTTCTACTCAAAATTAGCACAAATATAATCTCATTCCAATACAATAATAAAATCATAATATTAACTTTACATAGCTTTGTTTTAACAACTAAACTTTGGTGCATTACTAGGCATCCCAACCACTTGTTTGAATTATACCATAATGTTTATAGCGAGATACTTACAAATTGAAGTCCCCACGAATACTAGGAATAATAATTAAAATAAGGTTAAAAAATATCAGTCACGTGACAACATTTTTATATATTGAAACGGTTTTGTATATTCAGCAAATCGAGAAAAATGTAAGAGTATATATAAAAAAAATGTGAGCGGAATAAGACATTGATAGCCTTTCCATGCATCACAGTCCATAAAACCCTCTATTTCTTCACCACTCATATCCAATTTTAATATACTCTAATCATGTACAATAGATGTTCCGGTTATGAACAAAGGTATTTTAATCAAACACCATACCTTGCTGACCACATGTGCTTTAGTTACAAACATACAACCACACATTGTATTCCATCATTAATAATATAATTTAATTATGAATTTTATATAAGATTATCCTTAAATTTTACAATTCTGGTAACACCAAAAATGGGCAATGATTATTCTCAAACAAACCCACTGTCTTCAGTTTTGGCATTTACAAAATGTCCTGCTTGCGTTTGGCACAGTTGACCTGTGCGATTTGTGTGGGCTTTCCTTCCATTACATCAATGGCGTGGTAAAATACAGTTGAACTGAACTTAAATATTTGAATTTACAAATTATTTTAATGTACGGTGGATTGTTTGGTCTCATATATTAATTTCATGAGAAATATGTATAAATAAACCAGTATTCCACAGACATCTATGATGTTTGTGGCTGCCAAGGGACCATAATCAAAACTTTATAAGTAGGACTCTACGAGCACAAGTTCACTTGACAAGACGTAAGGCTTTTCTATGAAATTCCTCATTCATATGTCATCTCATGAAATGCCATGGTTTCTGTTGAAAACTGATGCTGCATGTTCAGTTCATCAGTGGTCGCGTTTCATGAACAACTTTTAGTTATAGTTTGTTATTTTGCTGGAATAAATTGCATGCTGTTTTTTGTCCCATGCGCTGTAGTTCAAGTCAGTTATCATTGCTTCACTGTCTGTTTTAATTCACCAAATAATGCGTCCCTATTGCATGCGCAGACTTTTCTCTAGTTCAACAGGGGCTGACTTTCCTTTAGTTGTTCAATATGTTTTCTGAATGCTGCGATCTGGGCAGCAATGCAGTATTGTAATTCTTATATATATGCATTAATAAAGACAGTTTTTAAAAAGCCTGCAAATAAAGAATTTCTGAGTACTCTGTTTTTTAAGTTTTTATACTCTGTTTCTGCTGTTATCTTCTGTGGGCATAGAAATTTTGTTTAGTTTTTTCAGATTCTACATTTGGTATCAGAGCAGGATTTTTCTTTTGGGTTAAAGATTTAGTAGTTGGAATTTTGCCAAAAAATTTATCATGTCAAATTCTAACTCCTTGCCCATTCCAGAATTTGATGGAAATGAGTATGATTATTGATGTATCAAAATGATGACTTTTTTTATAGGAAAAGATTTGTGAGAGATTATTGAATCAGGTTATGCAGAGCCAGCTGATTGGAATGCCCTCACAGTGAATGCTAAAATAGCTAAGAAGGAGGCTAAGAAGAAGAATGCTCAATCCTTATTTCATATTCAAATAGCGCTAGATAAGAGCTTATTTCTGCGAATTGCAGGACCAAAGACAGCAGGGGATGCCTGGAAGACTCTAAAAGGAGCTTACCAAGGTAGTGATCAAGTAAAAATTGTCAAGTTACAAACATTGAAGAGAGACTTTGAGAATTTAAAGATGCAAGAAGCTGAAAGTGTGAGTACCTATTGTGTCAGAGTAAAGGATGTGGTCAATAAGATGGCTACACTTGGTGAAATTGTGAACAATGAGGTTGTGATCAAAAAGGTGTTGAGGTCTCTCACACCAAAGTGGAATCATGTTGCCATAATCATAGAAGAAAACAAGAATTTGTCTACCCTTCAATTTGATCATCTAGTTGGATCTTTGATGTCTCAAGAAGAAAGTGAAGGGAAAGCTTTTTCCTCCAAATTACAAATCACAAAGAATGAAGATGCAAATAGTAGCATCAAAAATAATCAAGGCCAAGGTAGAGGTCAAAATCAGAATTACTCAAGAGGAAATAGAGGCAGAGGTGGCTTAAGAGGAAGAGGTGGTTTCAGAGGAAGAGGTAGAGGTAGATTTGATAAAAGAAATATTCAGTGTTATCATTGTAACATGTATGGCCACTTTAATTATGAGTGTAGATTAAAATAAGGTAATAATGGTAAAAGCGTTCATTATGCTCAAGAAGGTGACGAGAATCCTCTAGATAATTTATTTTTATCTTATGACAAAGCTGAAAATGTTTCTAAAGATGTTTGGTATTTAGACTCGAGATGTTCTAACCACATGTCAGGAAATGAAAAACTTTTTTCTATAATGGATGAAAGTTTTAAATCCAAGATCAAGCTTGGTGATGACAAATCACTGGAGGTTGCTGCAAAAGGAGCTATGGAAGTCCATACAAAAGAAGGTATGAAGAGTGTTAAAGACATTTATTACACTCCAAATTTAAAGCATAATTTGTTAAGTGTTGGACAATTATGTGAGAAGAATTATAAAGTTGTATTTGAAAATCAACAATGTATAATTTATGATAAGAATCAAGGAAACAGGGTGGTAACAGTGGTGCCTATGACAAAGAATAAGATGTTTCCATTGAAGTTTGGTGAACATAACAAGAACCTTGTCAATATGGCATATGAGGATACAAGTTGGTTGTGGCATCTCAGGTATGGGCATTTAAATTTTCATAGTTTGAAGATTCTAACATCAAAAGCATTAGTTTCTGGTTTGCCTAAGGTTGAAGAGCACAAGGAAGTTTGTGAAGGATGTGCTAAAGGAAAACATGCAAGAGAGAAATTTTCAAAAGGCAATGCATGGAGAGCCCATTATCCACTCCAATTAGTTCATTCAGATATTTGTGGTCCTATGCAAACAAAGAGTTTGGGTAAGTCATCATTTTTCATTACTTTTATTTATGATTACTCATGACAGTGTTGGGTTTATTTTTTGAAGACCAAAGGTGAAGCTTTTGAGACATTCAAGAGGTTTAGAGCCCTTGTAGAAAATGACAAAGGGTGCAAAATCAAATGCTTAAGGACTGATCGTGGAGGAGAATTTTTTTCAAAATCCTTTCAAGGTTATTGTGATATGCATGGCATTAGAAGACAACTCACCACTGCATACACACCTCAACAAAATGGTGTAGATGAAAGGAAGAATCATACAGTGGTGGAGATGGCACGAAACATGCTACAAACAAAGGGATTAAGTAATTATTTTTGGGGAGATGCAGTTGCTACAACAGTATATATTCTCAATCGGAGTCCCACTAGTGCACTTGATAGGATGACTCCATATGAAGCCTGGTATGAGAAAAAGCCAAATGTTAATTATTTCAAAGTTTTTGGTTGCTTAGCCTATGTTCATGTTTCTGATCAAAAGAGGCAAAAGTTAGATCCCAAAAGTGAGTCATGTATTTTTGTTGAATATAGTGAGGAAAGTAAGGCTTATAGATTATATAATCCTCTCACTAATAAGCTTATTGTGTCAAAAGATGTGATTTTTGATGAAGGGGGAGTTTATGGTCATCACAAAGGCCATATGGAAAATTCAAAATCTGTTTTAAATGAAGTTATTATGGATGATATTGATCATGGGCAGCCCACTAATATTTATGTTTCAAGTGCTACAAATCCACCAAGTAACCCCTCATCTAGTTCAATTCCAAGTGTAAGTCCAGATTCAAGTCCTAGTTCTGCAAAAAAGGTAAGAATATTGAGTGACATTTATCAAAGGAGTTCAAATCAAGAACATGAAGAAAATCTAAGAGGTGAGACACTGAATTTTGCTTTACTTACCAAGGCTGATTTTGAAGCATCATGTTTTGAAGATGCATATACTAATGAGGTTTGGATGCAAGCAATGCAAGAAGAGATGGATTCTATTCACAGGAATGACACTTGGGAGCTTACAAAGCTTCCACACGACAAGAAGAAGATTGGCACCAAATGGGTCTACAAGACTAAGTGTAACAGTGATGGAAGTGTTGAAAGGCATAAGGCAAGATTAGTTGCTAAAGGCTTGACACAAAAGTATGGCATTGATTATGAAGAGACATTTGCACCAGTAGCAAGACAAGAGACCATTAGAATGCTGATTTCATTAGCAGCTCAAAAGAATTGGAGCATCCATCATATGGATGTGAAAAGTGCCTTCTTGAATGGGTACTTAGAATAAGAAGTATATGTGGAACAACCACAAGGTTTTGAAGTGCAAGGAAAAGAAAATCATGTCTACAAGTTAAAGAAGGCTTTGTATGGCCTCAAACAAGCACCAAGAGCATGGTATGCTAGGATTGATGGATATTTTTAGGAGAATGGATTTCAAAGAAGTAAGAGTGAACCTACCCTTTACTACAAACAAGAAGATAATGATATGCTAATTGTAAGTTTGTATGTTGATGACTTGTTGTATATGGGTAGCAGTTCTATGATGAAGGATGAATTCAAAGTTTTCATAATGAATGAATTTGAGATGAAAGATTTAGGCCTTATGAAATATTTTTTAGAAATGGAGGTTTATCAAAGGGAGAATAAAATTTTTATTTGTCAAACAAGGTATGCTAAAGATATGTTGAAGAAAATTGATATGGTTGATTGTGAACCAGTCTCCACTCCAGTTGCTCATGGAGTTGTGTTGTGTAGAGATGATGGTGCTGAAAGAGTTGATGAGACAACTTATAAAAGTATTGTTGGAAGCTTAATGTTTCTAACTCATACATGACCTCATATTGCTTATTCAGTTTCACTCATTTCAAGGTATATGACAGAGCCATCAGAAATACATATGAAGGCAGCCAAAAGAATTTTGAGGTATGTGAAAGGCACTCTACGTTTTGGTATTCATTACTACACTTCTAAAATGTTCAATCTTGTTGGTTTTAGTGATTCTGATTGGGGAGGTAGTTTGGATGACCGAAAGTCAACATCTGGGAATTGTTTTTCTTTTGGTTCTGGTTTGATTACTTGGAGCTCAAAGAAACAAAGTATAGTTTCCCTTTCTTATACAGAAGCAGAGTATGTTGCAGTCACTTCAACAGGTACAAAAGCATTATGGCTTAGAAAACTTCTTGAAGAAATTGGAGAGATGCAAGTTCAGCCCACAATTATTTTTTGTGATAATATTAGTGCTATTAAATTGGCTAAGAATCCAGTCCATCACAGCAGGACAAAACATTTTGATTTAAAGCATCATTTTATTCGAGATTTAGTGCAGATGAAGGTAGTAGAATTGAAATACATCAACACTAAAGAACAATTGGCAGATATCTTTACGAAAGTAGTTGCAACAGATCAATTTTTGACACTAAGAGATCAGATTGTAAGCCCTCTCAGCATCAAGGGGTAGTATGTTGAAAACTGATGCTGCATGTTCAGTTCATCAGTGGTCGCGTTTCATGCACAACTTTTAGTTATAGTTTGTTTATTTGCTAGAATAAATTGCATGCTATTTTTTGTCCCATGCGCTATAATTCAAGTCAGTTATCATTACTTCACTGGCTATTTTAATTCACCAAATAATGTGTCCCTGTTGCATGTGTAGACTTTTCTCTAGTTCAACAGGGGCTGACTTTCCTTTAGTTGTTCAATATGTTTTCTGAATGCTGCGATCTGGGCAGCAATGCAGTATTGTAATTCTTATATATATGCATTAATAAAGATAGTTTTTAAAAAGCCTACAAATAAAGAATTTCTGAGTACTCTGTTTTTTTTTGCTGTCATCTTCTGTGGGCATAGAAATTTTGTTTAGTTTTTTCAGATTTAAAACTAAGCTCCACAACCTCTGTGACGATGACTATGATGATGATGATATCCACTCTCTACAATAAGCACTCAAATTTTAACTATACATGTCAAAAGTATAAATATATTCTATTTTGAACAAAGATATCTAATTTTAAAGAAACCAAAAAATCCATCTACCAACAACTATGGGCCAATTTAGCAAAAGAGGAGGAAGAGAAATCCTAGAACTCGCCTAATTTTCTACTCCAAGGTAACCACAAAGGTGACTGGGTAATAAATCGTTACCAAAACCAACATGGTTTTAAAAATACACATTACAATGGAAGGATCATGCAGCGCACCATGCTAAAGATGAAAGGGGAAACTATAAGATGTGTTTACACCATCCAAACAACAGAAAAAGCTTTCACAGTAAGCTAAAGATGAAAAGGAAAACTATAAGATGTGTTTACGCCATCCAAACAATAGAAAAATCTTTCACAGTAAGTTTATATGGAGAAAGACCACACAGTCCATTACTTGGATGAACTGAAAGTATCGAAAAGTCTTATGGAAGCTGAATATAAAACCTGGGCCCTCCTTTATCACGGTAGGTCTCACACGGTGGGCCTTCTGATAGTATAAACCCATGTCTACAGATTGCTTCAAAAAGATCACAATTTTTACTATTTGAAAACATAACTAAGTAAATAATATAGAAATATCTCAAAGAAAAAATATTATGGAGCATTAGCCTGCTATCAGAGTTGGAGCATCTACTATATTAAATGTTTACGTTAAAAATTTATCGATGGATAAACAGAAGCAGATAGAGAGCAAGAGATAGCCCAGAATGAAGGTGTTGATAGAGGAGTCAGGAAGATAAATGGAGACTCAATGCTTTAACAATAGAATAAACAAAACCGAACAGAAAAGAAATAACCCAGAAAAATACAGAGCAAGAGAAAGAAACAGCCAGCTGTTAGAAAAACAAATCTGCACACAAACTAGCTTCATCTATATTTATATATTCATTAACAAGACACATAACAGCTACAGCTATTAGAGAAAGAAAAAACTACAGTTGTTAGAAAAAAAAATCTGCACACAAACTAGCTTCATCTATATTCATATATTCATTAACAAGACACACAACAGCTACCGCTGCACATAAAACTTAATACATTCAATGTATATCTGTTCTGGAGTTTTCTGGTCTTTCTGGTTATACTTTGTCCCTTTTCTTTTTGCTGTACATACTACACAAAATGGCTCCTTCTATCTCTTTCTAGACTGGTTGTGTTGGGCTTTAGATAAAACGATAATAAATAATATTTAAATGTGCAGCTCCATCTCACACATGACACAGTTAACATCAACAAAAAAAGACATGTAATTCAAATCCCTTGGACAATGATAAAAATCATAGACAAGACAAGTAAAAGATTCTGACATTAAAAACCCAACTATGCATAATTAATATTTCCAATGCTCCCCCTTAATTTGAACGGCTGGTGATCATAAAAATTTGCATCAAACTACTCTAGCGTTGTTGTAACATATCTTCGAAGCATCTTCAGAGTTTATTTTTGGAGCACATCTTCGGAGCATCATCTTTAGAGCATATTTTCAGAGCATCCGTCTTCAAAGCTCATCTTTGGAGCATCCATCTTTGGATCACATATTTGGAGCATTCATCTTCGGAGTAGTCTTTGGAACATCTATCTTTGGAGGAACTTTTTTTGGATCTCTCTTCAAAAACTCCTAAACAACTTTGCAAATACTAAAATATCTCTTTTGCCAATGGCTTTGTAAAAATGTCAGCAAACTGATCTTTAAACCTAAAAAAATCTACGCAAATTTCTTTGTTGTTGGTAATTTCTCTAATAAAATGATACCTAGTATCATTATGCATAGCTCTCTTATGAAAAACCTGATTTTTGGACAATGAAATTGCTAAACTATTGTCACAAAATAGTGTAGTCACTTTTCTTTGATCTTGCATTAAGTCTTTCAATATTCTTCTCATCCAAACAGCTTGACAAGCTGCACTAGTGCCTGCCACATACTTAGTTTCAGTGGAATAAAGAGTCACAATGGGTTGGTTATTTTAATCCCATGACACAACACCTATACCAAAGTGAAAAGCATACCCAAAAATGTTTAATTAATATCTATACTACTACCACAATCGTTGTCTAAGTATCCAACAAGACTGAATTCATTTGAGGTGGAATACAATATGCCAAAATGTTTTGTATGACTTACATACCTCAGTATTCTCTTACCATCCTGCCAATGAGAATATTTTAGGGACTCTATAAACCTTAAAATTAGGCTTACACCATACATAATATTAGGCCTTGTGGCTATCAAATACATAAAGATTCCAACCAACCTCTTAAACAATGTAGGATCCACACATGGTCCATCATCCTCTTTGCTTAGTTTCAATCCCATCACGATCAGTGTCAGAGCTTTCATGCATTTTACCATATTGAATCTCTTCAAGATTTAATTTGCATATTTGTAATGAGAAATAAATATACTAGCATTGGATTCATGGACTTCGATGCCCAAAAAATATCTCATAAGTCCCATATCAGTAATTTCAAATTAACTCTTCATTGATGTTTTGAAAGCATCTATGCTAAAATCATCGGTAAAGTTTAGATCATCTATATACAAATAAACAATTATAATTTTAGCTTGCCTTTTGACTATGATATACATGGTTGGCTCATAACCACGTCTTTGGAAACCATTTTTAATGAGACAGGTGTCAATGTGGTTTTACAAAGCTCTAAGAGTTTGCTTTAATCCATAAAGTGCCTTCTTTAACCTATATAATTTATTTTCATGACTCGCTATCTTATAGCTTTATGGCTATTTAACATACACTTCCTCCTCTAGATATCCATTTAAAAATGATAACTTCACATCCATTTGGTAAACAGGCCACTTATTATAGGCAGCAATAGCTAATATGGTCCTAACTGTGTCCAACTATAGAATAGGAGAAAATATTTCATTGAAATCTATTTCGGGTTGTTGAGTGAAGCCCCTTGCAACTATCCTTACTTTATGATTTTGCACTTTTCCATCAGTATCTTGTTTAGTCTTATAAATCAACTTTATACTTATTATATCCTTGCCTTCAGGCAACTCAACTAACTCCCATGTTTGGTTCTTTTAAGTGGACTCAATTTATTCACCCATGGCTTTTGTGCATGTATCATCACTTATAGTGTCTTCAAATATTAATGGATCGTCTACATGAGAAAGTAAAGCAAAGATCAAAAATGAATGTACTGTATCAACATTACATACCTCACTCAAACTCCTTATATTTTTTAGTAGCAAGCTTTCTAGAGTTGGATCCGTAGATGTCAAAGTACTTGGAGTGCTAGTTGGAGTTACTCCAAGGATGTCAGTTGATGTAGAAGCTATTGTGGTTACATGTGGAGTTTCTTGTACTCTTAGTGTAGGTAGAAACCTTGAAGATCTTCTCATCATGAATAGGGGTGTATCTTGAGCTACAACCTATGGAAATATGTGAGTTATTGCTTGAGTTATACTTGATGATGGAAACACTTCATCTATCATATCATCATGAGGGATAATAGGTATAATGTTTATAGTCCTCTCTAAACTTCCATCCCACACTTCATTCTCCATAAATTAAACATCACGGCTAATTTTAACCTTCCTAATTATAGTATTAAACAACTTATATGCCTTTGTATTCTCCAAATAGCCAATAAATATACATTTTTTGTCCTTTATTGTCTAATTTCTTCCTCCACTCATTTGGAACATGTGCATATGCAGCACAACCAAATACCTTAAAATGAAAAACACTATTTTTCTTACCTATCCTTTTTGTCCTTTATTGTCTAACTTCTTCCCCAACTCATCTGGAACATGCACATATGCAACACAACCAAATACTTTAAAATGAAAAACACTATGTTTCTTACCTATCCAAGCATCTTGAAGGACTTTATTCTTTACACTCTTTTTTTGGCACCTATTCATGATATAAATAGAAGTTTCCACTACCTTAGCCTAGTATTCATTAGGTAAATATGAAGCTACCAACATACTACGTGCCATCTCTATAACAGTTCATCTTTTTTCTCTCTAACACACCATTTTGTTGAGGTGTACATCGGGCTATAAATTGCTTCAATATGCCATGTAATCTACAAAAGTTCAAAAAATTATTTGAAATATATTCATCGCCTCTACCCATCTTCAAAACCTTGATGTAGTAGCCACTTTGCTTCTCCACAAGTGCCTTGAACTATTAAAAATAAGCAAAATGCATGGGACTTATGTTTTTAAAAGTAAACCGAAGTTTTCCTTGTAAAGTCATCAATAAAAGTAATGACATAGGTGATACCTCCTATAGAAGGTGTTTTCATTTTCCCACAAATATCTGAATGAACAATCTCAAGTGGTATTCTTTCTCTTATTTATTTTCCAACTGAGAAAGACTCTCTATGTTATTTTCCTAAGATACAACCTTCAAAAACTCTTTCCAGTTTCTCAATTAATGGCAAACCTTTCACCATGTTATTCAAATGTAGTAGCTTCATCCCTCCAAAGTTCAAAAGTCCAAATCTGAAATGCCACAACCAAGATTCATCCTTTACAACTGATTGAAATGTTGTTTGAATTTCTCCACCACTACCTTTTTCTTCTTTGGAGTTGAATTGGCTTGCTCTAGAATATACATTGGATTACTCTGGTGCTAAATTTATTAAGTCTGGGAATTTAGTTTAGCTTTTAATTTTTAATTTTTTGCCTCAAAGCCAATTCCAAAATATACATTATTTTTCTTATGAACAACTTGGACTATTTTCCCCTTCATATCAGGCCCTATCCTCAATGAAAACATCTGGTTACTAGTCATTTTCACTTTGGCAATCAATTATTTGCTTAGAAACCTATCTAAAATCACACACTCATTATTTTCCATGTACACTCTATAGCCTTTTTGTACCAAATGACCAATACTCATTATGTTATGTTATAGACCAACAACATAATACACATCATGCATAATGTTTTGCTCCCCATTTTTGGTTAGAATATTAACATTACCTTTACCCAAAATAGTTACCTTTTTGTTGTTACCAAGTATGATATTAATTTGAACTGATTCATCCAAGATAGAAAATAAATATACATTACCTATCATGTGATTACTACAACCAGAATCACAATACCATATGTCACATGTGCTTTCTTAGACTACATTTCACTCAACTGGGGAGTTTGTAGGAATCGTTTCAACAATCATAGTGCATTCAATAAACATAGCTCTTGTGGGAGTGTTACTTGATTGATTTGGATCTTGCGTGTGTTGGTCATGCTACTTTTTCTTTCATTCATGAGCATAATGCCCAAACTTCTTACATTTAATGACATTGAATGTGTGATTTGTTAAACCTTGAGCCAAAAATTCTGAGTTTGACCTCTACCAACAACATTTGTAGGATTACTGTTACATCCACCTCTAGGGGAACTTTTCCCTCTACCTCTATACCTAAATTTATACCATCATCTTCCATGAATTATAGATGGTTGATATGAAAAGATTCTCATTCAGTATTGGCAAGGCAAAATACTGAACTAGCTAAACTAGCCAATGTGGGATAAATCCTCACATAAGACAAAATCACTACAAGATGAAATAGCTAGCTAACACAATACCAAATGTGAGAAAATTCATGAAATGTATACTATAACACCTTCAAAGTGGTGTACCCATTTATGATGGATGTAAGGCATGTAAATCCTAAATCTACGTAGATGAAATCTACCATGAAATAGAGTTGACGCATTTCACATGAAGTTTTTGATTTACAATGTTGATGATTTTTGGAATAGATCATGTATAAGTACAATATGGAAACAATTTTTCATCAACCACATCACACCATGTTTCATCACCTTGGTGAATGGCTGAGAAAACAATCATAAACAGTCAGAGTGTTTACGACTTTAATCTTGATATTGATTGTATGTACCCATGCCCACTTAAATTTTTTATCCAAATACCAAACTTGAAATTCTAAATTTCTCTTAGTTGATTCTAATTTTCCTAGTGCCATTGTAATGAGTAAAATTTAATCATTGAAATTGCCAAGACAAAACCTAATCACCCACTATTATCTTGACCCCAACATGTTGGGGTCTTCAAGCAGCCAATAAAGATGTTCCTTGATTGAAAACAAGGAAGATCTAATTTTGACATAGATATTGGGAAAGGATATTATTTATTTACCTGAAGAATAAAAAGCATCATAAGCTAAATCATCACATGGACATTTAGATCCCAATCGATTTTCACCTCAAATTATTTTACATGAACATATTTTGACATTAAAATACATTCTTACATAGCATGAAAATGGTGAAATATTTAAAGGAGAGACGGGAGGTGATGGGAAGAATAAAGGCAAAATTAGTAGGCATGGGTTTCATGTGAGGTTTAATTATCAATTTACACTGCATCAATTTATAAAATACCATGTATGTCATTGTAATTATGGAAAATCCTAGCTACGTCATAGTGATTTACTATTTTTATTTAATAATTTTTAGTTATTATATAAATAGTATATAATTCATATTGTAATATTTGTGTAGATTAAACATTACAAATATAATATTTATATATTATATATTATGTAGTTGAGCTAAAGAGAATGTAATGATACCAAAAAATTAGCAACCCAATAACACATCTGAAAATGTGAAATTAATGAAAAAATGATATAATATTATCCATTATTAAAATTAAATATATAATAAAATAATATCATATATAAATAAGTAATTATTATTGATACATTAAATTCCTTTGATAACCATATTTTTTATTTATTGAATTTATCAATCATATACATTAGTGAAATACAATATTTAAGGATTGCCATGACTATAATCATCCATGAATTTCACCACATGTTTTCATGAAACATATACAAGGGGTACCAACTATATATTTTTTATTTTGGTCTAGTTTATGATGGAATAGCTAGAAAAATATACAACAATTAATGTGTTTTAACCTTTAATGTATGAATTTCTCATAAATTCTATTTTTAATCTATGTTGATGTAGTAGTGAAAGGTGAAGTTTAAAGGTTTAAATATTGATGCACCCAAATCTAACACCACTATTCTCTACGATGCCTCATAACACAAGGTTAAATTTTTTCACAGAGGTTTTTATTTCTCCCTTTTTAATTATTGCAGCTAACCCATCATGAAGCCACATTGTCAACTATTTTTATTTTTTAGTTTCATTTGTTGTTGAATAGTTGGAATAGAATATAAATATTTTATGAATCTGAGGAGCATGGATTTAGAAGATATGATATCATTTTTATGTTTCATTATCTAAAACTATTAAAATATATTAAATATCATTTTATGTAATAATGACATCTGCAAAATGCCCATCACCTGACCATTAAGTACTCATCACAGTCCACCTCACCTAGTGTGTGTATCTTTTTTCATTCATGAAAACCTCCCCTTGACTCCACTTAAAACGACCTATGTCATCCTAATGTATATTGATATGACTCCCTGTCACACACTAATCAATCTAATCAGATAAGGCCTTCACTATGCACATGTGACAACATTTCAATGGAGGAAAAAAATAGTTTTTCAAGGCATATGTGAAGATGAGTCTTTGGATATTTTCTCATATAAAACACCTTATTCATAACAAAATATATGAAAATCACTTATAATAAATCAATACATAAAATGTAAAACCTTAAAACTTGAACATATAATAAAACAACTTAAATTAAAATAGGAAGTACCACACATTGGCTCAATGATTATAACTAACTAGCATTAGCTACTACTAGCATCCAGATCTGGTATATTACTAATTCTCTCACAAAACTTATGGATAGGAGATTAATAATTAAAATAATATTGAGACTTTTACCCCTCTCCAAACATCCTAGTGAATATCTCTCACATTCAATGCACCTATGGAATCTCACCCATCTCCTTCACACATAGAGGTGTATATAAGGAGGATATGTACATAATCATCTAGGCAAACATAATCTACTTCTAGGCAAAATAATTTACTTCTCCTTAGTGCATTAAATAAAAATACAAGGAGGAAAAAAATACATATCAATAAGAGCAATCATGTATATTTCAGTTTATAAAATATATTCAATTTATTCTCTTTCATGCATAAAATCACTACAAAAGGAGCAACATGATTTGAAAAAAAAATCCATCATGCATGGGTAATTACAAAAATACAAGCAATAGTACATAATTGTGATTAAAATTAGATATAAATCAAACATATGTCACACATATGAGAAATTACAATATCTAAGCAATAGTGCATCATTGCATAAAGTAAACATTATAGAGCAAACATCCATTACACATGGGAATTTTCATAATTAAACTAATACAAGGCAAATTACTGTCACTACAATTAGTTAAAATCATAGATAAAACGTCCACATGGGGTACATGTAATAAATAGTGTCATCTAGTATTTTTAGAGTGATTGGATTATCAAATCACATTCCACAATTACTCAATTACCATAATTCTGCATATATGGTTTCCATACAACTTAACCCCTCATTCAATGAGAAAAATAATCCATGAAATACACACTCATAAAACCTTAATGTACAATCATTTTATAGACCAACATCTCTTGAGAAGTTAAATAAATGATCAGAATAACTCTTGCACTTTCAAAAATAACATACACATGCATAATAAAGAACATTTTCACCCAAAATGGAATAGAATTAGCATACACAAAACAATATGTAATAGCATATAGTTGGGATGAACCATGTTCATTATCATCACATAATTTAATTCACATTCATAGAACCAACAAATATTCTATCAATCACTCCTAATATCTCTGTGAAATGAAACCATGTAGTAATTTCATTCAATGTGATCTATCCAGTAATAGAATTGTGATAATAAACTATGCTATTATCAAGTATGGAGTTCATCATTCCTGATTAGGTTTAGCTCAAGGTATGTTAAAATAAAACAATGATATTTTTTTAATTATTATCAATTATTTTTTCACATATGTTGAGTCAAGATGAATTACACTTTAACTACATTTATAATAATATAGATGATCCACCGATCATCCCCAAAACCATGGTAATATAATTTGTTCCTAAAAAACACTTTTGAATGCTTAACTAAGTATACAACAATTTGTGTCTAGACTAACGAATAACACCATATGGGAACTAAACACCATATATTATAATAATTAATCAATCAACAATGAAATACACAACATTGTATCTTATTTATAGTAGAATCAATCAATAAAAGTTTGACAAACTATGCCTTTCAATTCAATTCAACATCTCACCAGATCAGTTGAATGGGGAAAGGGGATAATTTTACCCATATAAATCTCTTCTTCTTGGCACACCAATAAATTGGTCACCCATATTCAAATGGTTAAATGTACCATCAACTAAAAATTTGTCTTTCTCATTAATAAATATGATTTATATTTTTAAACAATAGTAATCATGATAATAAGCCATTGATGAAATATAATCCAAAATGTAATCCATTAAATCAGTTACAATATTTACAATAGTGATGTAAGAATAAGAGAGGGTGTCCAATTAAAGAATACCTTTATATTTTTACTATTAGGGTTGAATAATTATGCATGGAAACACATTAGCATATACTTATACTTGACACAATTTTAAATCTCATTACATTAATCTTTAAAATATCATAGTGGAATACATTCACATTATAAAATACACACACTATCTCACACATGCCTCGATAGTGTTATTACATTGAATGAAAGACTTATAGACTCTCATACAATTATTATTCAAATCTATGTTCTGCTCATGGAGAGTTCATATCCTTCACAACTCATCCTTCTATTGTAAAATCAATTTCTTTCAATCCAATATTACTTTTGACATCCTTACATCTATGGGTTGTATCTTAAAATTCAATGGAATTAATCATAACATACAATATTTTGGAATGTTTTAGTTTTCATGATTAAATTCCAACTAATGAGTAACATATCTAGGGTATTTAAGTGACATTTTCTAGCTAACAATAGTTACCAGAGCTATCATAAATTTACCATTGTTTATCCAATTGATATGAAATTTGAAATAAATATTTTATATTAAATTTTTATCATTAATAAAAATTCTATAACATAATTATTATGGAAATGTTACCACAAAGTAAAGACCCATCTCCAGATTATGCATATGACATTTTTAGGTTTAATGACAATTAAAAAATTATCATTAATTTTTTCATATTTATCCAATTGAGCTAATTTTTTTAAACAAATATGTATACTATAATTTATATCAATTAAAAAAATATGGTGACCTTTTTATTACCACAGATTTAGAATAAGGTTAATAAACATCCACAAAATAGGTAAATGACATAGTCTAATAAAAATGGATGGTATATTACTGCTGTAATTCCAAATTCACTTAAATTTATTACATAGTTTAAGAGTGTGTGGCACTATAATCAAACATAATTTCATCATAAAATTATTACCACATAATTAAAAAAAACCCTTCCAAGTTTTTTGACAAAATAAGGTGGTAAACGTTCATGGTGACTTCAAATGATCTAAAAACTGGTACAAAGGTTGTAAATGTTAGGTTATATGACTCCAAAACTTTTCATTAAGAATTTATTAATATATATTTATTGAAATTAACAAATTTAAAATAACCAATGATTGTGACTTAACATTCTATGTAGAATGACATAAACAAACAAAACATCTCCAGGTGTTTCCCTCAGAAAATGATTAATTTTGTAACATCATTAGAAGTGGTTAACAAGATCACATTTAAAAGGCCACAACCAAAAAACCAAAATGAACACATTACAATATATTTTTGTTTGATAAAAAATTTCATGAACCCTTATATGCTCATGAATTAGACACTTGAGGTTTATAAAATGTGAGTTCCTACTCAAATATATGGAATAAGTTGAAACACCACTCCTTCGACCATGAGTGCCATGGAATTCCCATCTAGAACATAAAGTACATCAATTGATTATCCTACTTGTTCTTCCATATCCTTCTTATTGGTTTCAATTCATTTCTCTTATTCTTACATTTAATCTTATTTTTATTTTCTCTATTCACTCTTCTTTATTTTCTCTATACTATGTAGATAGTAATTATTGTGAACCCAACATAACTACCAAATGTAAATCTTTACTCTTCTTCTTCTTCTTCAACCCACCCAAATAAATAACAAAAAGGATATAAAATAAAAAGTAATAATAAGAATCACTGAAACTAAAATAAAATAGTCCAACCAATGTTTTCCAAGATATAAAAGTATACAAAAGAGATTTACAATAAATATAATCACATCATAAAGATAAAATTTTTAAATATCATCGTTCAATAAGGAAATAAAACAAAATGTATTCATGATTAAAGTCACAATGATAAATCACATATTTTAATTCAACTACAATACTAAATAAGAGAAATATCAATCAAAACACTTGGGCATCACCTCCTTCATAACAATAATATTCCAAATTACTTTCCCACAATAATTTGATCTAAATATATTTCTGCTCCTCCATCAATGATTTCCACATTTCCCATTTTTTAGGGTGTTCCAATGAAAACATTTATTCTTTGATTGAAACATGAGGGAATATTAATTATTATAAGGTTGTCAACATAACATGAAATCATTTTCCTCAATATAACCTAGAAATATACACACTCAAACATGGTTCTAGAATGGGTCCCATAAAATCTAAATTTATATATTTTTTCCAACTATCACTAGTTTGTTACGGTCATAAAGTTTAAAAACAATACCATACAACTATTCAAGAGTCTATTTATGCACATGCATGGGTCTCTACTCACTATTTCAAGAGTTAAACTCTTATTATTGAATCAAAACTTTCATTAAAACTTGAGGTATATTATGTTTTATGGTTGAAAAACATTTAGTAGTATCATCACATAGTGGCCAAATCTTTAGGTTACTTTCTTAATGTTCAAATTTGCATTCTATATACATAAATTTTATCAAAAAAAATTCCCCAAAGGTTAAAATATTTAAACCCAACTCTAATACCAATGTGTAGCACCCATACATGTTACTCCAAAATAAACTATAATTTATTTATTTAATCTCCTTAATTATGGTTAAATAATGTAAATGAACCAATGACTGATAACAAATTTATAAAAATTTCACATATGCTTGAAATAATGGATATTTAATTTACATCCATAATTAATCTTTTCAAATAAATATGTAAAGTCCATAGAGACATTTATTTGACGACAACCAAGTTACGAACCTAGGACATATGGGTTATGGGCCTAAACAATTATACCTCCTTCCATGATTAAGGATATTTTTATATTATCATATAACTACATTACCTTCACTTAAGCTAATGCTTCAAATCTCAATCATACATACATTTCATTATAGTCATTACATGACCATCACAATCCATCATGGTTTCATACCATATGACCAAAGGATTGAATTCTCATTAGAGCTAAAATGACCTTGATCATGTAATTATTTACAACTAAAAATATTCATAAAATATGATAGAGATACCTATGGATTTATGATATATCTACATTTTTTAATGGTTTGAAAAAAGAAAGACTATCATATTTAACCAAGCGCTCATAAGATAATGTGTCTGATTGAGTAATCAACCTTGTTAGTTATGTAAAACCATGTCCCATTTTCCTATAAGTTGATTTTATATTATATTGGTTCACATGATAATGATTGGGATTAATAATTTTCATTCAATCTTAATCTTTTCTTGTAAGTTCCATGATGAAAATTTGCACCTTCTTATTGAATTACAAACACACATTGGAAAATCATACTGCACCTTATAAAATCCATGATATTATGATCAGGTGACATGTGGATATGGGTTGTGGGGTTTCTTTCCATTAAAATTCAATTCTACAATTTAATACTTCAAGGCCCACTATGTGGAAGCATATTGTTTATTTGAAAGCATATAAGCAACCTTGATATAAATGTCTTAGCCAAAATCTATGAAGTTGTGACTAGATACATAATTTACAAGTGTAAACCCCACACTTCCTTGAAACCCCTTAGTCCTTTATGATTTTCCAACTTACTTTGTGACTTACAAATGTGAAAAATTGCAACATGAAGCATAGAGGATGTAAATGAATTCATGCTTTAAAAAATGTTTATGAATCTTAAAATTGATGTGACAATCACTTTTGTAAAACTTGGGTTGATTATTTAAAACTCATGATTGATTATCAAGTTGTGTAAAATAAATGTGTTTTATCCTCTGCACAAGTAAGTGACTAAAAAAACAAAAATAAGGTAAGTTAAAAAGTGACCAAGATGGTAATCAAATATAATATCGATAACAATGACTACGTTAAGTAACAATGCTAAGTTCAAGTCCATATTACTAAACCAAAAACACATGCAAGCAAGAGTGAGTGATCATGAATGTTTAACAAGAAAGAGGCCATATAATGGCTCATCAATTCTAACTAGCGGGTATCAGTACTACTAGGATCCATTTATGAGACATAACCACCCATCTTATAAAAGTTAGGGAGATGAAGTCAATAATTATAATAGGCACAAGATGTTTACCCCACTCACAACATATGAGTAGAGATTTCATACATTTTGTGCACCTAGGGAATCTCATCCATATCCTTCACCCACATAGTTTTACACAAGAAGTATGTGTGTAAATTCATTGAGGTGGGCGTACCCAACTTATAAGAAAATATTTTAATTCTACTTCACATATTAAAGTGGTATACAAGGAGGAAAAAAACATCTCAATATGAGAAACCACATATACATACGTAAACATATACATATATACATACACATACACAATATATAACACACACACCAACACACACACATACATACCTATATATGTGTGTGTATATGTATATGCATAGATAGGTATACATATATGTAGACACACACAGCTGGACAAAATATAATTGATTTATTCTCTTTTATGCATAAAATTAGTACATAAGGAAGAACATAATTTAAAAACCATTCATCATACATGGAAAATTAAAAAAAATACAAGCAATAGTGCATATTTAAGATTAACAATTATTATATAAATAAAACATGCATCACACATATGCAAAATCATAATATCTAAACAATAGTACATTGTTTCACTAAGTAAGCATTATAGATAAAACATCCATCACACATATGATAAAATGCAATAACCAATAAATAATCCATCATTTTGTAAATTAAATATTATAGACAAAACATCCATCACACATGGAAAATTGCATAATTAAACTAATACATTTTTTTTTATCATCACTTCAATAATTAAACATCATAGAGAAAACATACACATGGGGTAGTTTCAATAAATAGTGTCATTAGTATTTTTAATCTATTTGTATCAACCAATTGCAATGCATAACTACTCATTTACCATATTTGTGCATGCATGGTTTAATAGTAACTTAACCTCTGAATCACTAGGATAAATAATACATGGAATACAAAATCATTGAATCATCATGCCTATTTATTTGATGGCACAATAACTCCTTATAAGTCAAAAATATAATTAGAATAATTGTCACACATTTAAGAACATCATACATAGGCACAATCAAGATCATTTTAATATATAATGAATTACCCAAAGCATATACATAATAACATACAATAGCATATGCAATCAACAAAAAAATAAAAATAAATACATGGTTACAGCAACGTTCACTCTCATCACATTAATAACTACAAATTCATAACAATAATGATTTTATCAATCACTCCCAATTAATCTAAGTAATTAAATGAAATAATAATTTCATTCAATATGATCTATCAAGCAATATATTTGTGATCACACATTACACTATTATCCAAACATTGAGTTACTTTTTCTTGATTAGTTTTAGCTGAAGCTATGTTAAAATAAAAAGAATGATGCTTTTATTCATTCTTATTTCTGAATTTTCCACCTCTATTGAGTCAAGATAAATTACACTTTAACAAATTTTTATAATAAAGGGTATGCTCCATCAAGAACCCTAAAAACCATTGTAATATAATTTATTCTTTTAAACTTCTAGATATATGTAAACACTTCTAAATTTGGCTAAGCAATAAACCGACCCAAAAAGCACAATGTCAAATTTACACCAAGAAAATAGATAAAAATGTCTACGACCAGGTGTGAAGGTAAGTGACTAAGTCCTTCAATATTTATAAAAAATAAGGGAGTCACAAATAAATATTAAACAAAATTTAAATAGGTATTATCAGTTTAGATTATGTGTGTATAATGACATGAAGCAAGGGTCTAAATTTATAAATTATAACATATCCACATAACGGTTACACTTGATATAAGGCTAATAATGTGAGTGAAATAACACCATTCATTTTATCCAACTTCATCTGAATAATGTGTATATAGCAAATTTATTTTTAAGAATCCATTTCATCATGTATATTGATAGTATTAACACGTCCTATACTTAATTTGTTCATCCATTTTTTATGAAAAATCTAACTGAGTTATAATGGTCTAACTTGGATCTAATTTCATCTTACATTATTAGGGAATTAAATATATATCCATACGTTTATATCTTCAAGCCTTCACTTAGATTTCTTCTAGCATTTGAAATAATTTAAATCTTTTTCTGATCTACTAAGTCCTTAATTTGAATCTCCTTTTAAATTTAATGTTTTTATGAGTCTGAATAATATGTAGAGTTTTTATGACTTTACAACCCAATATACATATAATGTTGTTGACTTGCACTTGAAATTAAGGAAATAATTCTATGATTAACTCAATTCTCTTCTTATTCCAATAAGAAATAATTTAATTCTTTTTACAATATCTCACTTAAAATTAAACTTAACCATTTTTCAAGGACACAAATAGACAATATTCATTTCCCCATAATCTCAATCATTTTATAAGATGACCAATATAGATTACAATGATAATTATAAGATGAATCATAACACTCTTTCTATCAAAAACTTATTTATGCCTAAGTCATATTTATGAAGCCTCTCTTAAAATATTTTATTCACTATCACATCTCTCAGAATGTTCCCAATTCATGAAAAGGATATTAATAATCCTAGCTATGTATATATTCATCAATCTCATCTTCTATGATCATTTAGGAATAAACAACTAAACTATCCATAGTGCATCTCTAAATGTGTAGGTTGGTCAATCAACCAACACATATCCCATGTCCATGACCATACTTCCTACCTACACTATTAAATGATCAGTGTTCTCTATCATTAATTTGTAGAGTACATAACTAAGGGCATTCGTTTACAAAGCTAATATCTATAAATCTCACTTCATAAGAATGAAAGTACATTAAACATGGTAGGAATAAGTACAATGCGGATTAACATATTATTTTTTCTCAATGCATATCATCAAAGATTCAAGTAAACATATTAATTTAGACATGTTTTTACCCTAATGATTTATAAGTCAAGACATTTCAATTAGATTACATGAGTTATTTTGAACCATAGCTTATATAATCATTTCCATGGAAATATAACACAAAGGACTAATATAGTTAATTTTATTATTCCTCAGAATAGGAATCATTCATTCATGCCATGTATAATGATATTAATATGCGTAACCCATTTTAAATATCTTATATCTCATAATGGATCAAGTTTAACATGCCATAATGACCCCTATAATTATTCAATCAATATTCATATTTTTATCCAACATATCATACTTTCTAAGGAATGAAATGAGGGAATTTATGTTAGAATGTATGAACTTATTTTTAAGATATTTTATGTTGTTAAAAAAGTTCATCATGCTGACACTTTGATACTAATTATGAGATGATTTTGTGTCATGATCTAATTGGCCACCTATATTGCATTTGTATGTTATCCATAGGGTGAAACTAAGAAATTCATTTTTCTACTCTATCATCTATAGATATACAAATATCCATTGATACGACATAGCCTTCTTAAGACCCAATGTATTATAAAATGCTCCCAAATATATATTTTAGTTGAATAATTTTTTTTTAAGATCCAATGATGCCAAAGCTTTCCTCTAGTTAAATATATCTAGTTGAGTTTTCCTTTACCCCATAACTATGTATGCATTTCATTAAAGTAACTCTATCTATTTTAATATTGATACACTATGATATTTCAAACCACTATGAGGCCTCAAAATGGATACTTATGCTCCATTAATCTTGATGTGTTATTTAATAAAATAACTCAATATGATTTAAAATTGTAACATGTTGTTACAAACTTTCTCTAAGTGAGTATGTATATAGTGTGATGCCATATGTTGATATGAAGCTTTCACAATGGATAATGTTTCTTCCATTGAATAAATTTCTCAAAAATTTATCTCCTTTAAATTAATTTTCCCTCCCATAATCATGTGATTATTTGTGTAAAAATATCCCATATCTTCACAAAAATTGCGTTGCCTTTGAAGGCCTATCTTCTATCTATCATCTATTTTATACTGTAATAGATAATTTATGATAATTTATTACTTGAGATACTTCAAGATAATCTCCTTCAAAGTTTAAATGGTGTCCCATACTATTTTTTGTATTATAGATTACTTGTAACTACATTTTATTATTTTTATATTCAATTTTTGTTACGTTTTAATGTCAATTATCATTTCTTATAGAAATATCTATTATTTATGCAAGTTGTTTTTACTTTAATCTCTTGCAGTCAATTTTTATCTTGTTTATTCTTGGTTTTGTTATCGATCAACTACATTCTTGTGGTCATTTTCAAAATTTTAATTCTCTAGTTTCCACCTTCCTTATGATACTCATAGCCCACTTACACATTAAAAAAACAAACCCAATCTCCATGGATTTGATCATGGCCTTTATTTAAATATTTATTACTTTTATATTTGTTATGGATGGAACCAAGATACCTATAGAGATTATCTCACATATAATAGATACATTTGAATTTGATGAATACGAGGCCCTTTGTCTTCTCCTCTTATTTTATTTAATATCTATGTGAATATGGATAATGGTCCTTATTAACCATAATATCATCTTTTTTATACTACATATGCACATCTAATAAGTACCCATGGAGTCAACATACAAAAAATTTGGTTCCATATAAAGTGAACCTTATCTAAATTTATTGTTAAGATATATGTTTAATGTAGTTTTATTTTGTTGAAGCTCATGTTTTTATGACATTGATTTAGATGGCAATCTGATGGACTGAATTCAACCCCAACAAATTCATTTGATAGTCAGTAGGTAGAATTAGGACATACTCGGATACCCCTATCTTCTACACACACACCAAACTCATCATTATACCTCTATGAAATGAAGTTATAGAAATAAAATCACATCAAACAATTGTTTATTCATTGTAACAATAATAAATCTCTCTTATTTCATGAATAATTATAATATCACCAATGGTTATATAAGATTAAACATGATAATAATCATTAATAAATAACATATCAATATGTCGAACCCTAATTAATACTTAACCATATGCCTGAGTGAATGTGAGACTAGGTGGGGCATTATTTAGATGATGTTAGTTTTTCACATCCACTTTTATTAAAAATATAATTTATGAGCCATTACATTAAAGGTAATTAAAGACAATAATACGAATATAAATCATTCATTCTCTAATAGGGTTGAAATAGTATTTTGAAACTTCATATTAGATAATAAAAAATAGGACCAATTTTTTTAGATGAACCTAAATGATTTATAAATATCATGCTTACTACAAAGATGGAAAATTTATTCCTTATTTAAATATTCCATGTAACACCTTCAAAGATCATGTGACAACACAAATTTTTTGTATGTAAGTAAACATTATTCATAAAATTATTTGTATCTTTTCATTGTAAGTGATATGGTATAATTCAAATTTTAGCAATAGATGCTTGATAGTATGTATCTTCGTAACATTTTTATAGGATGCCATTTTTATCATTTATTTTCCTTAAAATTATGATGTGTATCATTCTTAATAGAAATCTTTATATTTAGACAATGTTATCATCGATAATATTTCCAAGACCCAAACAAATTTAAAGTATAATAACATATTTTAGAAGAATAAAATTTGATTTTGTAATGGTTTAATTGTCTTCTATTTTTTAGTTTTTATACATTTAAACTATCTAGGAATGTAATTTTTTTGGCTTTGAATGTTAAATAGTGTTTCCCCATAGAGATGAATTCAGTTTATGAGTGAAGCATCCCTAATAACATAATTGACACAACCTACAAAATATTGAGAAATGTTTAACTTCTTTTTCAGTTTTAATGTTTTAAAGAATAGAAATTAAATAACATGGATTGAATCTAGGTTAACATCATGCAAATCAATTTTCATCACAATGGAACATAGTGTACTAAATTATATATAGAGTATTATTATTGTGTGAGGTTGTTCTGAAGATTTTGAAAATAGTTTATTTCATCTTCTGGTATATTTTCAATGATAATGGTATTATATACATTACAAATAAAATTTGAGTCCTCAATTTATTATTAAAGACTAAAATATTATTTGAAGTTTTATTAATGTATAAAATCATTAATGCAAGTAGATTAATTTTTTTTTTATTACATTAAGTTTTATAAATAGTTGAACTATGAAATTTTTATATAAATAAAAATTAAATTTAACATCCTCAAAAATTGGTACAATTGGGGGTAAATGGTCATCTAGGTATGGTCAAATCCTCAGTTGAACTCATCTTGAACCATGTAATTATTTCTAGGCCTAATATGAATGGTTTTCCTTTTGAGAATATCCATACCAATGAGAACAAGATATTTTTGATAAAATTTAGTTCTATGGATGAGCAATCATCCCAAAAAATAACAAAAGAGACCCTATATGAAGTCAAAATAAAGATATCCCTGTTAGAGGACTATTTGGGTGATGATAATTCTAGGCTTAGGAGGGACATGGATGTTCTTATTATAGTGTGTTTTGAGGAGAGATCCCACAGAACTAATGGGATTATGAGATCTATCCTTTACCAATTAGACACAAGGTCATCCCTCATATAAATGGACCCTTTTGAATAATGTGAAGTAAGTTTGGATAGTGTGTTAGCATCGCTAAAAAATCTTGGGTGATCTAGAAGGAAAGGCTCATTAGATCACACACATATAAATAACTATATAACTATCCTAAATAAAATTGGAAGGCATCGATTTTAAAATTTCACAATGGTTGTTTCAAATGAAGCTCCTAGATCTATGGTGGTATTCTTGTCCCTTAGTCTTTGTGTCAGTTTGCATTCATGTTTTCAAGTGAATGAATCATTATTTAGATTTAATAATGGTTTGAGTTTTGGTTGGTGGATTTAGATGTTTTCTACCCCTTTTTCCATCTTGCCATTAGTTTGGACCTAACACCTCCATTTTATAGGTTGGAAGAGTTGATGATAGGTTATTAAATAGGCTTTATTTTTAGAACCTTGGCCATTATTATGATTAGGACTTATTGTCATTGGGGATTTGGTACATGTCATTTTTTATTTACTGGGAAACATAATTGGTCTTTATTTTGTTAATTTATATTCTTGCATTGACTTTTTTATTAGGATTTATCTTTTTTTTAATTTCAATTTCTACTTTGGCTCATCTTTATGGAGTTAGCTTTACTTTTTGGACTTAACCACTCCATTCAGTATTGTTTGATTCTTTTCATAAGTGTGGAGTGTTTATTTACCCCATATTTTACTTTGTTATGGAAGCACCTCCATTTGTGCCTGGGCTAGTTTTAGATCCAATCAAATAGTAGATTATTGATGTGTTTATTAGATTTATTAGGTTTGGGTTCCCTTGGGACCCTGATGGTTTCATTTTGAGAATTGGGCCTCTATCTCCATTATTTTAGGATAGTTTTTGGTCTAGATAAAAATGGTTGGTTCCCAAACCAATAAATTATGGTTGTTATTATTTTCATTATTGTTTCCTCTTTTGGTTGGGTCATTTTTGTTTTCCTAGTAAGTTGTACTTTCTTCTATCTTATGTATGCTAGGGTGAGACTGATACCTCTTGATGTATTCAGGTTGGGTTCCAAACTAATTCAAAAGTTGGTTTTCCTTAATCCAAACAAAAAAATTTAAGAAAAATACCCAAAATGGGAGAAGGTGTTATGTGAAAACATACTAGTAATATATATATATTTTTATATGTAATGGTTTGAAAAAGTATGTAAACAAGATTATTTGTGAGATAATCTATGTTCTTAGGTGTCAAATGTTACGTCAAATAATAACATAATAGAGTGTGTAATGAAAGAGATATATAATTAAGTATTTATGTAATGCACCTATAAAACACAAATAATATAACATAACTCAAAACACAATGTGTGAGTATGTTACTATCTTATCAAGTCCCCCAAATTTTGTTATCTTGATGAGTCCCCGAGCTATTTATATGATATTTTATTTTTGATATATTGATGTATAAAGATTCAATCACACTCGACAAGTAATTAAAGACTCAAAAAAATCAGTCTTAGAATAACTAGTACACCAAAAAAGATCTTGTTCTCAATCTATAATTCTTTGATACCTGATGTAGAAAACATAATCCAAACTTATAACGGCCATAAATTTTGATTCATAGCTTCATTTGAGATCTTCCATGTGCCAAAATGACCATTTTAAAA
Organism: Torreya grandis; assembly: GCA_037957365.1. NCBI lineage: Eukaryota > Viridiplantae > Streptophyta > Pinopsida > Cupressales > Taxaceae > Torreya > Torreya grandis. The sequence goes on along the minus strand of JARHVA010001343.1, from coordinate 3,012,672 downwards.
AGATTTTTTATGTCCTAATCTTTTCAATCCACTTAAATTTTGTTTTGATATTTTTTAGAGGCCAAATGACACCATTTTAGGGTTAAAATTACAGTATAATGATTTTTTTATAGGATTTTTCTATTTTTAAAAATTACATATTTTTATGACCAGACGTGAACTTCAATTAAAATTCATTGTATAGGTTAATTTTAGTTTTTATAGTATTTTGGGAGATTTTTAGAGCTATACAAGTTTTCATAAAAAACTTATTAAAATAGTAGATGCTAAAAATAGAGTTTTTTTTAGATTTTAGTTTTTTTTTAATTTTTTCATGTAAACTCTAATTCTAATTTGGGGCTTATTTATGAAAGGTTTATAATTATTTGAGTTCAGTAAATATAAATCAATTTAAAGTTATTATTTTTAGATATTGGCCTATTGTAATTTTTGGTTTTGATAGTAATTTGGTTCATTATTTGGTATCAAAGTTAGGTTGAATCTTAGAGGAGTAAGAAATGGAAAGAGGATGAGGAGGTATTGTGTAGATGAATTAGACTATTAAAAAACTATAAAGGCAAGTGAAATAATTAATCAAGGTTATCATCAATTAGAGAAGAAGACATAGTGGTGATGAAATTGAAGAAGACACAGATCATCATGAATAAATTCAGAAAGAAGAAGAACAACAAGATCATCCACCATCAATGGAAGAGAGTATAGTTCACAATTTTTAAAGAAGACTTGAAGGAATTAATGTTGATGTTCTAGATTATAGATAAGTTTTAAAAATGATGAGTTGATAGATTATATGAATAACATGGATATGTTATTTGAGTGGAAGACTATGAGAGAAGACAAGAAGGTAAAGTTTACATGCATGAAATTAAAAGGTCATGTAATGATTTGGTGGGATCACCTATAGAAAGAGAGATAGAAGAAAGGTAAAAAAAAATTAATATGTGGAAAAAGATGAGGGATAAATTTTTCCTTATAGATTATACACAAACCATATATAGAAGATTTTATAATTTGAGGAAAAATTATCACAATATAAAAGAGTATACAAATGAGTTTTATAATCTTTCCATATAAGTAGAGCACGATGAAACATAAGAGTAGATGGATACAAGGTATGTAAATTATTTTAAATTCAATATTAAAGTAAAATTCAACATGCATAAAATACTTTTCATGAAAGAGGCTTATAAATTAGCTTTCAAGGAAGAAGAAAAACAAAATAGACAAAATTTCATAAGAATTTCTCTTGGTCCAAGAAAAGGTAGATACCCTCCAATAAGGAAATGAGGTGGGTCTAATACCACCTAAGGTGGTTTTGATACTAATAGAGGGGAATCATCATGTGGTGTAGAAAGGAAAGATGATAATAAGCAAGGGCAATAATACCAATAAATAGGAAGAGGGTTTTAGAGAGGACTAAGTGATGGTGGTTCTAGAAGATTTTTCTGGAATCAACATAGATATTACATTTTTTATAGATGTGGAGAAGAAGGGCATAGGGAATTTGAGTTTACACATTATCAAAATTAAGAAAGGAGGTAAGAGGATCACCTAAAAGTGAATCTAGTTGAGGTTGAGATAGAAGAGCAAAATACTAAAATTATACCAATAGATGTTGGATAAAACCTCATGATGACAAGAACAATGGCTATTCCAAGGAATGGACAAGTAAAAGATAAAGAAGGTGGTGATGCATGGCTATGATCAAACATTTTTCAAAAACATATACTTTAGGTGGAAAGGTACGCAAAGCAATTATAGATGGTGGTTGTTGTGAAAATATGGTTTTTAAAGAAATGATAAAGAAAGTATATTTACAATGTGAAAATCATCCTAATCCTTATCATATTTCATGGTTTAAGAAATGGAATGAGGTTACAATAGATAAAGGGTGCTTAATCAAGTTTTCTATATGAAAAATGTATAATGATAACTATGATGTGATGTTATTTTGATGGATGCATGTCATGTGTTATTAGGGAGACCATGAACATTTGACATGAAAGTAATTCATGATGGAGAAAAGAACATGTACACTTTTTGGAAAGGTGGTACAAAGATAGTTTCATTACCTCTTAAAGAGGAAGAAAAGGTAGAAATCATTATCTCTACTAAATAATTTATCCATGATATGAAAGTGGCAGGTTGTTATTATGTATTAATAGCAAAGAATATATACACAAAAATGGAGAAAATACCAATAGAAGTAGAAAGAGTGTTGAAATTATATAAATATATTATGTCGGATGAGTTATCAGATGGTTCACCATTGAAGAGAGATATTCAACATCATATTGATTTGATTCTAGGATTAGCTCTACCCAATCAAGAATCTTATATAATGAGTCAAGCAAAACATGCCAAATTAAATAAACAAGCTACTAAATTGGTAATAAAGAAGCTAGTAAGGGAGAGTATGAGTCCATGTACAACACCAGCATTACTAAATCTAAAAAAGGATAGATGATGGAAAATGTGTGTGGATAGTCGATCAATTAATAAAATTACAATCAATTATAGGTTTATTATACCTTTTTTAGATGATATGATGGATGTGCTTTTAGAAGCAAAATATTTTATTAAGATTGATGTAAGAAGTGGCTATTATTAGATTCAAATTCATGAGGGAGATGAGTGGAAAATTGCATTCAAGACTATGGATGGATTATATGAGTGGATGATGATTCCATTCAAATTATCTAATGCACCTAGCACATTTATGAGGATGATCAATAAAGTGCTACAAGAATATATTGGTAATTTTGTGGTTGTTTATTTTAATGATATTTTGATATTCATTAAAACTAAATAAGAATGATTACAACATTTGAGAATGGTACTACATTTATTAAGAAAGGAGAAGTATGCAAATTTGAATAAGTGTAGGTTTATGTAGAATAGTTTGGTATTTTTGGGATTTGTAGTTTTAGCAGATGGTGTCAGAATGGATGAAAAAAGATAAAGGCAATTGTTGAGTGGCCTATTGTAAAAATCATTATAGAGGTAAGAAATTTCCATGGCTTAGTAAAATTTTATAGAAAAATTATTAAAAATTTTAGTAGTATTATGTCACCGATAATAAATTACATGAGAGGGAAAGAATTTACATTGACTAGAGCAGCCATAGAAAGCATTAAATTTTTGAAGAAGAAGATTATAGAGAAACTAATTTTATTACTACCATATTCTAACAAAGTGTTCTAGGTTGATTGTAATGCTTCATTTGTGACAATTAATATTGTTTTAAGACTATTAGGTGAATAGTTTGTCAACCAGCTAACTGGTGAGCAGAATAGGTCTCTTCAACCACAACATAGGGAGATTGGTCATCCAGACATGTGGGTTTACCACATAAAAAGGGGACAAATATCTCCTCTCATCAAGGGGAGGTTCCCTTATAACTACGAGGAGTTATATACTATATATATATATATATATATATATATATATATATATATATATATATATATATATATATATATATATGCAAAAAATAACACTCAGGGGTAGGTTACACCATCTATCTCTCTTATTTTAGAGATGATGTTCACAAACGAAGGAGAAAATCTTGGTGAAAACACTAAAGGCACTTTTCTTCTTTCAGAAGTGTTCTTGCAGGGGACAATAAGAGTTCTTTTAGGTAGGATAAGTGACTGGTAAAAGGGTAAAGAGAAACCATCAATCTAAGATGTAGCACAAAGTCTCCACCTTGATTTCCGAAGAGTGAAATATGAAGAATAATGGGGGAACAAAGTCATCCCAAGGTCCTTTACATATGAACCAAAAACAAACACACACTGAAGACAATTATGATAGTGCAAAGTCTGAAAGTAACTGGCTTCAGAACACCTTTCTTGTCACTTCCACTAGCTCTGTTTATTAAATTGCACAAACAAGAATAAATTTAGGAAATAGACATAAGAACAATCTCCTAGAATGGTACAAGCTATAACAACACAAAGTATGAAAGTAACTTGATTTTTTATTCAAATAAAGAAATATGATGAACAATCTAATCTCAAAGTCTTAGTAATGCCTTTTAATTTAGGCAAAGTTTTGCTTCTCATAATGAGAAGATCTCCCTTTTCAAAATGAGAAGTTACAATATATATATAGAGAGAAGAGAGAAAAAAAGGCACCCCTCTTGGAAAAGACTTTTGGCACCATTTTACAAGTGGCCCATGTACGTTATGAGCATTGGGAAGAGGAAGCTACTTAATAGATAATGTTGTGTCAGCTACTGTTATGACTTCAAGTGTTTAGAACATAGGCTGCACCATTTATCTACAGACAAGACCGCTCCTTCAAGGCATTCATGTGGCTTTTCTACTCATCAATGCAAAGTGAAAACAAATAGGTTGCATCATTCACTATTTGCACTTCTTGATGATTAATTTGTCGACACTGTGTCAACCATTGGAGTAACTCCTTGAGTTGACACCTTCCTTCACCACTTGGATTGTTTTGTCCATTTTTGTACTTCGCTCTTTTGCCCCATACTAGCTTTGTCTTATTTCTATCCTTAAGCCTTTGAATTTATTTGGGTTTGCACTTGAGTCTATGAAGATCAACAGCTATTTTATTGCCACAAATTTGATGTATTTGGGTCTATCATCCTCTTTAACAATTCTTTCATGTATTTTTCACTTGCTGAGTGTCGAGTGCCTCTTCAAGTCTTTAGAAAAGGTCCTTTATTTCCTTCAAATAAAATTTCTGAAGGAATTCCTTTAGATAATTTGTCTGAAGGAAATCTTTCCTTGGCTTTGCATCTTTAAATTGGGAGTGTTCCATTTTTGACACGTGGCACATTTTGCTGCTTTAGAAATGCTAAAAAAACATTCAGGACTCATTGGATTTATGCAGATGATGACACTTGGCACATTTTTCTTGTTCCTATGACTTACCTGGGGTCCACCACAATCCTTACTCAATAAGTGTAGATGTCAAAACTTGGCAGGTTCCATTGAGTTTTAGCAAGGACATGTGGAAACTTGTGTGGCTTCTTAAAAATAGATTAAAACCTTCCGTGATTGCCACTTGGTGCTTTTTGTGGGACCCTGGGAGAAGCTTGGAAACTTATAAGAAGCTTGAAGTGTGGATGCTGACACTTATCATGCTCTGTTGAGTTATAATGGGACACGTGGCTACTACCACTCTATTTTAGCAATCACACAAACTATGACACTTGGAGCACTCCACTTACTCTTTTAGCAACTCGTCTGGGGACCACCATAGTTCTCACTCGATAATGAAACTAAAGGAAGATACAATAGTTGTTGACACTTGGTAGCATCCACTAAGCTTTTCAAATGACATGTGGCACATTTTTCTACTTTTAGTAAAAAAATATTGAAACCTTCCACAGCTGCCACTTGTCACCTTTTGCAAAACTCTACAAGGGACATGTGGCACGTTCTACTACTTTGAGAAGAAAATCATAATGTGTCTCGACAGATGACACTTGGCAGCTTTTGCTCATCTTTTCTTTTGCACGCTCCTTTGAATCATTTGATTGAACTGACTGATTAAACCAAGCCTAGAAATGTATAAGTGTTGGAAACTCACTCTTTTGAAGGAATTTACCTATTAAAGCCATCGAACCTTTTGAACCTATTAATTTCAAGCATGTTGAGTCTGTAGATTTCATCCTGTAAAGCCCATAGAAACTGAGAAGCTTGAAAAATGAGGAATTTTAATGTTTAGGACAAATTTTGAAAAGGGAAGAGACAATTTTGGTTTGTGCAGGGCCAAAATAGTCCGTAGGTTGTCCTAAAAATGGGTGACAATTTTTAGGGACAACAAAGTCAAGAAGGAAAACCAATAGCATATTTTATTGAAATATTAAATGAGATAAGAACAAAATATTCTACCTACATTATTAACTACTATGGTGAGGGAAGTAGTTAGATTTGAAGATATCAAATAATTATATGATACTAAACCATATTTTAGTAATGTAGTTGAGTAGTGTAGGAATCCATTAATAGGTGGAATAGTTAGTGTTTATGGTGAGTATCTTATACAATAAGGTTATGTCTTCAAAAGGAAACAATTATTCATTCTAGTTAGGTTTCTATTAGTTAATATAATAATATAATTACATAATGGAGGTATGGTTGGATATTTTTGTAAGATGAAGATAATAGCTTTGGTGGAGGAAAAATATTCTGGCCAAAGATGAAGAGAGATGTGACAAGCTATGTTTCTAGGTGAAGGGTGTGTCAGGTGGCTAAAGGACATGCATAAAATAGTGGACTATACATGCCATTCCCAGTTCCAAAAGGAGAATAAATAGATTTGAGTATGGATTTTGTGTTTGGATTACCAAATACACATAGAGGTAATGATTCAATATTTTTTATTGTAGACATATTTTATAAAATGGTTCATTTCATTGCTTGTATGAAAACCAACGATTCCACTAATGTTGCATAATTAATTTTTAAGGATATTGTGAGATTACATGGTGTTCCAAAAACTATTACTTTAGATAGGGATATTAAAAATTTAAGTCATTTTTAAAGCAATTTGTGGAAGAAGATAGGTACTAGGATACCATTTATCAATGCATATCACCCAAAAACAAATGGATAGATAGAGGTTATGACTAGGAGCTTGGAAAATTAGTTGCGATGCATAGTGGGAGAAAACACCAAATAGTGGGACTTAGCTTTACCACAAGATGAATTTCTATATAATAGTTTAGAGAATAGATCAACTAGAAAATAAGCATTTTAAATTATTTATAGGATAAATCCTATGGGTATTTTATCACTTGTAGATTGAATTAGTGATGATGTAGAAGCATTTACAGAGCATTGAAATAGTTGCAATAAAGAGTAAAATGAAAGTTACAGAAAAGTAATGAGAAAAATAAAGCATTGACAGATGTAAAAATAAGATCCAAAGTATTTGAAGATGTATATTTGATAATGTTTTACTTGAGGAAAGAAATATTTTGAAAAGACACATACAAGATGTTGAAGTACAAGAAAATTGGTCGATGTAAAATTGTGAAGAAAATCAAAGACAATGTTTATGAGGTGAGTTTACCATAGAATTTTGATATATCAAAAGTATTTAATATTTTATATTTATAGTAATTTCATGGAGAAGATGGTGAAGGTGATGGATATGAAGAATTAAATTGGTAGTAGTAGATTTCAAATAAGAAGGAAAAGATAGTACAGGTTTTCAATATGAAGACAATGAGCACAAGGCAAGGGAATTATAACAAGTATCTGGTCTAGTGGAAGGGATTAAAACAAGAAGACAACACTTGGATTACATAATGGTAGCTAAAAAATATTGACAAATAAAAATGGTAGTAGTACAATCATGGCAACTCATAGGAGATGAGTTATATTCAACTAGAGGAGAATAATGTTCAAAAGATAAGCCAAACCTCTATAGGCCATAAATTTTGATCCATAGCTCTTTTTGTACTCTTCCACATGCTAAAACAACCATCTAAAAAATTTGGTTTCTGCCCTAAGATATTATATCCACTTATAGGTGTTTTTAGATATTTTTTGGAGGCTAAATGAGACCATCTCAGGGTCTAAAATTACAATTTAATGATTTTTTAGGGATTTTTTTATTTTTTAAAATTGCATATTTTTATGACCGAACATGAAATTTAGTTGAAATTAATCCTATAAGATAATTTTAGTGTTAGAGTATTTTAAATTATTTTTAGATCTACATGTGCTTGCATGTGAAACTTATAAAAAATAACAGCTTCTAAAAATAGATTATTTAGAGATTTTAGTTATTTTTTGAATTTTTACATGTCAAATATAATTCTAAGTTGATGTTTATTTATGAATGGTTTGTAATTATTTAAATTAAATCATTAAAAATCAATTTTGAGTTATTATTTTTATATATTATCCTATTATTATTTTTGATCTTGATAGTAATTTAGTTCATTAATAACAAGGCATCACAACATACTTAAGAAGAAAAGAAGTACAATAAATTCTAAAACAATAATCAAATAGACTACAAAATCTTCTAAGTCTTATATATATATATATATATATATATATATATATATATATATATATATATATATATATATATATATATATATATATATATATATATATATATATATATATATATATATATATATATATATATATATATATAATAATATTTTCTTTGTTTAAGTTCATTAATATTTAGCTAACTCTTGACATTCAAGGTGTTTGTCTAAAATAAGAAGAGTCAATAGACATCACCAAATTAAAAGGTTTAGAGAAAGAGTAATATCTCATTAAATGACCTTATAATGGGTGAATATGATTATTTAATCCTTAAAATTATTCTATTAATAATATTTATAAAGTCTTTGTCTAACATGAACAAGGTAACATACTATACTTGTACCGATCAAGTCTTAAACAAAGATCACTGATATAAATATTATTTTAATAGGTTAGGGACTTAATTCAAGACTTATAAACTTGGTTAATAATAATAATAATAATAATAATAATAATAATAATAATAATAATAATAATAATAATAATAATAATAATAATACATTCTCCTCATGTTATATAATTAAGATATACTTTCATCTTAATAAGAACAGTCATGTTACTATGATATAGATTTATTATTCTATTCTTTGACATATTATATTACCTTCTCAAAATAATGCTTATGATTTAAAAATTATAGATAATACATTCATGGAAAATATGGATGAAGACACATTAAAACATTAGCCCATTTTTTTAAAAAAACCATAAAGGGGGTAACCACACAAGTTCAATGTTCCCTATAATTTCCCCTTGACATAGATACTGACCTTGATTTTATCAAGGTCCATCCCTACAATTGATTATCTTTACCACTTGAATCAAAATAGTTTAAAAGGGAGTAATAATTATATTTCATACACAAGTGATTTTAATATATATTTAGGATAAGGAATATATATTATGTTTACATTCTATAGAGTTTCACAAGTGGCTTATCAAGTAAATAAATATGAAAATAGGAAAATGAAAAATCCTTTGGTGGTCCCAACTTTTAAAACATTCATACCATAATGCAAAAAATTTCAAACATACAAAAAGAAATAAAATTATAATCTTTCCTCTTTTTTGAACACATCCAATTATTAGTTAAAAGCGTACACAATGTAGTATAAGCATGCAGATAATAATCGTCTAGCAAAAAATAAAATACATCTCTTTTTCAAGTATATTTTTCTTAGACAAGATTATGACCAAGATAAGATACATTCAATAGGGTACACACAATATTATTTTTCATGAGAGAGATGAGGGACAATAAATAAATATTCTTTTACACTATTTACTACATAAGAGATATGGTAAGTAAATACACATATCTAGATTAACAGGATTGATATCATAGAAAAATTATTTTCTTAAATACTTTATTATTTACATTCAAATTTCACCCAAAAAATTTAATCATCAAAATGTTTAAATTAGGGTAAGCCAACTTTTAAACTAGTGTGATATCTCAAACACATCCGAAGCTATAGGTCTCTCTAAGGGACAACCGAAAAAGAAAATAAGAAAAGAAACCAAATGAAACACCATGTCCATGCACACCATGTTCACATTGGAGTATGAAAGAGAAAACCCAACATGTCCACCATTTTTATAAAATTGAAGTAAAATAAGGAAAAAAGGACAAACCCTAACCATAAAAAAGATCAAGGAAGAGCCTATCAAAACCAACACGACTTAGATAGAATGAACAATAAATAATAAAATAATAATAAAATAGAATCCCCTATAGGTAACAGTAATTAAATCCCACCAAACTGGAGTACAAAATAAGAATATATGACAGTGCCCTCAATTCAAGTAGGAGAATAATTTAAAATTCAAAAACATTATTCACTCCAAGGTGGTAAAAAAAATGGTAACATCCAAGAGAGATCTCAAGAAATTAGCACCGTTGATAGGCATCAAATCATCCAAATTATTAGAATTTATTTTTTTGTTGGAGCATTTAATTTATCCTACCCCCACATTAGTTTTTTTGGGGATCTCCTCAATCAGACCTCAACAACCATTTTCTTACTAGCATTTATTTGTGATAGGTTATTTTTAATTATATTTGAGCATCTATTTTCATGGGCATGCAAAAAAAAAAAAAAAGAAACAAAAGCTATAGTCAATTTTAAAGGAGGGAATTTTGGAAGAGTAAGACATTAATAAAACATCCTTTAGCAACATCAAAAGTGTAAGGGAATGTACCAACAGAGAACAAAGATATTATAGTAGAAGGAAACAACAAAATAGTAGAGGATAGAAGGTATATGTTTAGTAACATAGTGAAGGTATAGGAAGCTCTAGAATTTGGGTCAAAACATAATTTGAATGTGAAAAATAGAGGAGTAGCTCTGAATGAAGTTTGTAAGAATGTTTTGAATGTGTATTTTCAAGTGGAAAATATATAATATATATTTTACTATTATTTCATATTCTCTCTCCTCTTTTGAGTTTGTTTTTAATGGTGTCCACATTGTTGTAGCCATAGTTTTAGGACAATAAACAAACCCCCTTCTTACCAATAAGTGGTATCATATCCATATATTTCTAGGTAGTTATAAATTTTTTATGGGTGTTTAAGAAAATCCCTAGATTCTCTAGGCACTAAATAACCTTCTCAGATTTGAGAAGCATGGAAAGTGGGTATAACAATGGTTGGTAGTAGCAATTGAAATTTGATGGGTAGAACTATGATATATCCACTAAGAAGATGAAAATTATCTTGTTTTCAAATGACCCATGGGAATTGTTCATTAATGGCTTCACTGATATTATAGACCTAGCGGCCTGTATAGCCTTATCTAATATCCACAGAAATCAGCTGAAGGAGACTCATATGAAGGATACAAAATCCCTTAGTTTGATTGAGGCAGCCTTGAGAAAGGTTATTTTCCACCACATTACAGCAAAAAAATATTTAAAATAGGCATGAGAAATACTCCAAAATACCTCTAAGGGGAATGATAAAGTGAGATTGGTAAAGCTTCAACTACTAAGGAGAGATTTTGAAACTTTACAAATGAAAGACATTTAATCTATTTCAGACTTTCACACTAGAGTTTCTATCATGATTAATCAACTTAAAATAAATGGAGAAACCATGGATGACCAAGAATTATTGAGAAAATCTTAAGGAGTCTATCTTCTAGATTTTATCCCATTATCATAGCCATTGAAAAGGCTAAGGACATGTCCAAAATGATAGTGGATGAGTTGATGAGTTCACTACAAACCCATGAGAAATGGTTGAATAGATCCAATCCTTCCCTAGAGTAAGCCTTTAAGGCTCAAAACAAATCAAGATGTAGGGGAAGAGGAAGAAACAATAGAGGTAGAGGTCAAAAAGGTAGAGGAAGAAGCAACTCTAGAAGAGTAATTTCAAGTAGCCAAGAGGAGGAAAGCACATCATAGCCAAACTACTAAGACAAGAAGATGAATAAAAATTCTAATCAGATGTATGAAAAAATCAATGTTTAATGATATTGTTGTCATAAGTTTGGTCATTATGCTAGTGAATGTAGGAAGAAACAACATGAGATTAGTAGCTCCAAAGGTCAACAACTCTAAAGATTAGCAGCTCTAGAGTTCAGTGGAGTAGAAACTCCAAAGGTCAATAGTATAGTAGCTCAATAGGTTAGAATAAAAATATCTCTGGAAGTAATTCAGACCCTACACTCACATCACTGATGCCACATAGTACAAGGAGTGTGAGGGAGATTTATGAAGCACAAGGTATGCTAATCTCGATGAGAATATAGATTTTGCATTATTTTATTATATTGATCCAATAGACTTTGAGGAAGATGTGAAAGAAGAGAAGTGGTATAAGACCACATATGAAGATTTGGATGCTATAGAGAGGAATCACACATGGTACCTAACTGATTTACCCAAGGGTATATAAGTGATTGAAGTTAAGTGGGTATACAAGACCAAGTCTACTGCTAATGTAAAGATTAAAAGACATAAGGCAAGGCTAGTTGTCAAATGGTACAAATAGTAGCTTCGAAGAGATTATGATGAGATATATGCACCAGTTGTATGGATGAAAATAGTTCAGATAGTCATAGAAATAACAGCCCAACACAAATGAAAGTTGTATCAAATAGACGTGAAGTTAGCCTTCTTGAATAGAGTGCTGAAAAAGGAAGTTTATGTGGAAAAATCACGTGGGTATGATGTCCCAAGTCAAGAGGACAAAGTATATAGGCTTCAAAAAGCCCTTTATGGGCTCAGACAAGCACCCAAGCCATGATACAACATAATAGACTCATATCTAGTGAGCAATGGCTTTAACAAAAGTAGCAGTGAACCCACTCTTTACATCAAAGAAGATCAATGTAATATTTTGATTATTATTTTATATGTAGATGATATGATTTTTATAAAAAATGGTGATCTCTTCATTATTGATTTCAAAGAGGTAATGAAGAATTAGTTTGAGATGATAGACTTAGGTCTGCTAAAGTATTTTCTTGGCATTGAAGTCAAACAAACAAAGCATGGCATATTTGTTTCATAAACTAACTATGCCAAATAGATTATGAAGAGATTTAAAATGGAGAATAACAAACCTATCCCAACACCAAAAGCTATAGAACTAAAACTGAGTAAAGAGGATAGTAGCAAGGAAGAAACCCAACCCTTTATAAGAGCATGTTTGGAAGCCTCATGTATTTGATAGTTACTAGGCATGATTTAATGTATGCAATAAGCTTGATTTATAGGTTCATGGAGTAACCTAAAGACATAGATTGGCAAGCATAAAAAAGATCTTGAGATATGTGAATGGCACACTGGGTTATTGTATCTTGTATGATGCATCTAATGAGTTTAAGCTGGTTGATTTCATAAATAGTGATTGGGTTGGTAATCTAGATGACATGAAGAGCACATCAGGCTATGTTTTTCATATGGGTTCTGGAACTATATCTTTGAATTCAAATAAACAATTGATAGTGTCACTTTCTATAGCTGAAGTGAAGTAAATAGTAGCCAATGCATCAACATGTAAGGCTATTTAGATGAGAACGATCCTTGCAGATTAGAATGAGCAACAAGAAGTTACTACAAGCATTCATTATGAAAATGTTTCTTCAATAGCCTTAACAAATAATCTAGTCTTCCATGGAGGAAGAAAGCACATTGAAATTTATTACCACTTCATAAGGGATTTGGTAGAACAAGGAAAGATTGAGTTACAATATTACAGATTTGAATCAGCAACTAGTTAATATTTTTACTAAGTCATTATCCAAAGACACTTACATGTATCTAAGAGGAAGGTTAGGTGTCATAAATGTAGCAACATTAGGCCTAAAATATTTTTTGGTAGTTCTAGAGTCCTATAATAGAGTTATAGATTTCAATGGGGTAGCTATGGATCTTAATAGTCCAACTACAAATTTCATCAGTCCAGCTATGGATTTCATCAGTCCAGCTATGGATTTTATCAATCCAACTATGAATTATAGGCCAACTCCAGAGATACTCTATAGATGCAAACAAAGAGCTCTAGAGATGCAAAAAAGTGTTGTGGAGGTAGTCCAGAATGATAAAAATAACTCCGATATCCACTCCAGAAAGGCAAATACAAATATTTAGCTCTAGAGATCAATTTCGGAAAGAAAATTTTAAAATGACACATCTGACTTTAGATTAAGGTGGAGTGTTGGAATTTAATCTTCCATGAGAGCATTTAATTTAGCCTACCCCAACATCAATTTTTTGGGGGATATCCTCAATTTGATCCCATCAACCATTTGCCTGCCAACATTTATTTTTGGTAGGTAATTTTAAAATCAGATTTGAGCGCCTATTTTCATGGCATGCAAAAAAGACAAAAAGAAATAAAATTTATGGTCAGTTCTAAAGGAGGGAATTTTGGAAGAGTAAGACATTGAGAAAGAAAGCCTGCAGCAGTAGCAAAAGTGTAAGGAAATGTTCTAGCAGAGAACAAAGAGATTGAAATAGAAGGATATGGTAGAATAGCAAAAGATAGAAGGCGTATGTGTAGTAGCACAGTGAACGTACAGGAACTCTAGAGTGTGAGGTAAAACAACGTTTGAATGTGTAAAATAGAGTAGTAGCTCTGAGTGAAGTTTGTATGAAAGTTTTGAATGTGTATTTTGAACTAGAAAATATATAACATATATTGTTGCTATTGCATATTCTCTCTCCTCTTTTGTGTGTGTGTGTGTTTTTTTTTTTTTTAATGGTGTACACATTGCTATAGAAATAGTTTTAGGACATCAAACAAACCCCCTGCCTGCGAACACAAATCACCGGTCAAATCATAATGCCAACAATTTAGAATCAATGGCTAGCCTGTCAACATCACTGAGTACCTGGCAAGGATCCCAAAATTGAATATAGTGAAGCAAGAAGAATCATCAAAATGTTAAGCCAATATGATGCTGACAATATTTTCTCTTAAATTACATTAATTTCATGATAAACATATAATAAATATTAAATAACAAAAATATGATTTTTCTACTCAAAATTAGCATAAATATAATCTCATTCCAATACAATAATAAAATCATAATATTAACTTTACATAGCTTTGTTTTAACAACTAAACTTTGGTGCATTACTAGGCATCCCAACCACTTGTTTGAATTATACCATAATGTTTATAGCGAGATACTTACAAATTGAAGTCCCTACGAATACTAGGAATAATAATTAAAATAAGGTTAAAAAATATCAGTCACGTGACAACATTTTTATATATTGAAACGGTTTTGTATATTCAGCAAATCGAGAAAAATGTAAGAGTATATATAAAAAAAATGTGAGCGGAATAAGATATTGATAGCCTTTCCATGTATCACAGTCCATAAAACCCTCTATTTCTTCACCACTCATATCCAATTTTAATATACTCTAATCATGTACAATAGATGTTCCGGTTATGAACAAAGGTATTTTAATCAAACACCATACCTTGCTGACCACATGTGCTTTAGTTACAAACATACAACCACACATTGTATTCCATCATTAATAATATAATTTAATTATGAATTTTATATAAGATTATCCTTAAATTTTACAATTCTGGTTAAACCAAAAATGGGCAATGATTATTCTCAAACAAACCCACTGTCTTCAGTTTTGGCATTTACAAAATGTCCTGCTTGCGTTTGGCACAGTTGACCTGTGCGATTTGTGTGGGCTTTCCTTCCATTACATCAATGGCGTGGTAAAATACAGTTGAACTGAACTTAAATATTTGAATTTACAAATTATTTTAATGTACGGTGGATTGTTTGGTCTCATATATTAATTTCATGAGAAATATGTATAAATAAACCAGTATTCCACAGACATCTATGATGTTTGTGGCTGCCAAGGGACCATAATCAAAACTTTATAAGTAGGACTCTACGAGCACAAGTTCACTTGACAAGACGTAAGGCTTTTCTATGAAATTCCTCATTCATATGTCATCTCATGAAATGCCATGCTTTCTGTTGAAAACTGATGCTGCATGTTCAGTTCATCAGTGGTCGCGTTTCATGCACAACTTTTAGTTATAGTTTGTTATTTTGCTGGAATAAATTGCATGCTGTTTTTTGTCCCATGCGCTGTAGTTCAAGTCAGTTATCATTGCTTCACTGTCTGTTTTAATTCACCAAATAATGCGTCCCTGTTGCATGCGCAGACTTTTCTCTAGTTCAACAGGGGCTGACTTTCCTTTAGTTGTTCAATATGTTTTCTGAATGCTGCGATCTGGGCAGCAATGCAGTATTGTAATTCTTATATATATGCATTAATAAAGACAGTTTTTAAAAAGCCTGCAAATAAAGAATTTCTGAGTACTCTGTTTTTTAAGTTTTTATACTCTGTTTTTTTTTTCTGCTGTTATCTTCTGTGGGCATAGAAATTTTGTTTAGTTTTTTCAGATTTTACATTTGGTATCAGAGCAGGATTTTTCTTTTGGGTTAAAGATTTAGTAGTTGGAATTTTGCCAAAAAATTTATCATGTCAAATTCTAACTCCTTGTCCATTCCAGAATTTGATGGAAATGAGTATGATTATTGATGTATCAAAATGATGACTTTTTTTATAGGAAAAGATTTGTGGGAGATTATTGAATCAGGTTATGCAGAGCCAGCTGATTGGAATGCCCTCACAGTGAATGCTAAAATAGCTAAGAAGGAGGCTAAGAAGAAGAATGCTCAATCCTTATTTCATATTCAAATAGCGCTAGATAAGAGCTTATTTCCACGAATTGCAGGACCAAAGACAGCAGAGGATGCCTGGAAGACTTTAAAAGGAGCTTACCAAGGTAGTGATCAAGTAAAAATTGTCAAGTTACAAACATTGAAGAGAGACTTTGAAAATTTAAAGATGCAAGAAGCTGAAAGTGTGAGTACCTATTGTGTCAGAGTAAAAGATGTGGTCAATAAGATGGCTACACTTGGTGAAATTGTGAACAATGAGGTTGTGATAAAAAAGGTGTTGAGGTCTCTCACACCAAGGTGGAACCATGTTGCCATAATCATAGAAGAAAACAAGAATTTGTCTACCCTTCAATTTGATCATCTAGTTGGATCTTTGATGTCTCATGAAGAAAGATTGAGAGTTTCATTTGGAGAAAGTGAAGGGAAAGATTTTTCCTCCAAATTACAAATCACAAAGAATGAAGATGCAAATAGTAGCATCAAAAGTAATCAAGGCCAAGGTAGAGGTCAAAATCAGAATTACTCAAGAGGAAATAGAGGCAGAGGTGGCTTAAGAGGAAGAGGTGGTTTCAGAGGAAGAGGTAGAGGTAGATTTGATAAAAAAAATATTCAGTGTTATCATTGTAACATGTATGGCCACTTTCATTATGAGTGTAGATTAAAAGAAGGTAATAATGGTAAAATCGTTCATTATGCTCAAGAAGGTGATGAGAATCCTCCAGATAATTTATTTTTATCTTATGACAAAGCTGAAAATGTTTCTAAAGATGTTTGGTATTTAGACTCGAGATGTTCTAACCACATGTCAGGGAATGAAAAACTTTTTTCTATAATGGATGAAAGTTTTAAATCCAAGATCAAGCTTGGTGATGACAAATCACTGGAGGTTGCTGCAAAAGGAGCTATGGAAGTCCATACAAAAGAAGGTATGAAGAGTGTTAAAGACATTTATTACACTCCAAATGTAAAGCATAATTTGTTAAGTGTTGGACAATTATGTGAGAAGAATTATAAAGTTGTATTTGAAAATCAACAATGTATAATTTATGATAAGAATCAAGGAAACAGGGTGGTAACAGTGGTGCCTATGACAAAGAATAAGATGTTTCCATTGAAGTTTGGTGAACATAACAAGAACCTTGTCAATATGGCATATGAGGATACAAGTTGGTTGTGGCATCTCAGGTATGGGCATTTAAATTTTCATAGTTTGAAGATTCTAACATCAAAAGCATTAGTTTCTGGTTTGCCTAAGGTTGAAGAGCACAAAGAAGTTTGTGAAGGATGTGCTAAAGGAAAACATGCAAGAGAGAAATTTTCAAAAGGCAATGCATGGAGAGCCCATTATCCACTCCAATTAGTTCATTCAGATATTTGTGGTCCTATGCAAACAAAGAGTTTGGGTAAGTCATCATATTTCTTTACTTTTATTTATGATTACTCATGACAGTGTTGGGTTTATTTTTTGAAGACCAAAGGTGAAGCTTTTGAGACATTCAAGAGGTTTAGAGCCCTTGTAGAAAATGACAAAGGGTGAAAAATCAAATGCTTAAGGACTGATCGTGGAGGAGAATTTTTTTCAAAATTCTTTCAAGGTTATTGTGATATGCATGGCATTAGAAGACAACTCACCACTGCATACACACCTCAACAAAATGGTGTAGCTGAAAGGAAGAATCATACAGTGGTGGAGATGGCACGAAACATGCTACAAACAAAGGGATTAAGTAATTCTTTTTGGGGAGATGCAGTTGCTACAACAATATATATTCTCAATCGGAGTCCCACTAGTGCACTTGATAGGATGACTCCATATGAAGCCTGGTATGAGAAAAAGCCAAATGTTAATTTTTTCAAAGTTTTTGGTTGCTTAGCCTATGTTCATGTTCCTGATCAAAAGAGGTAAAAGTTAGATCCCAAAAGTGAGTCATGTATTTTTGTTGAATATAGTGAGGAAAGTAAGGCTTATAGATTATATAATCCTCTCACTAATAAGCTTATTGTGTCAAAAGATGTGATTTTTGATGAAGGGGGAGTTTATGGTCATCACAAAGGCCATATGGAAAATTCAAAATCTGTTTTAAATGAAGTTATTATGGATGATATTGATCATGGGCAGCCCACTAATATTTATGTTTCAAGTGCTACAAATCCACCAAGTAACCCCTCATCTAGTTCAATTCCAAGTGTAAGTCCAGATTCAAGTCCTAGTTCTGCAAAAAAGGTAAGAAGATTGAGTGACATTTATCAAAGGAGTTCAAATCAAGCACATGAAAAAAATCTAAGAGGTGAGACACTGAATTTTGCTTTACTTACCAAGGCTGATTTTGAACCATCATGTTTTGAAGATGCATATACTAATGAGGTTTGGATGCAAGCAATGCAAGAAGAGATGGATTCTATTCACAGGAATGACACTTGGGAGCTTACAAAGCTTCCACAGGACAAGAAGAAGATTGGCACCAAATGGGTCTACAAGACTAAGTGTAACAGTGATGGAAATGTTGAAAGGCATAAGGCAAGATTAGTTGCTAAAGGCTTCACAAAAAAGTATGGCATTGATTATGAAGAGACATTTACACTAGTAGCAAGACAAGAGACCATTAGAATGCTGATTTCATTAGCAGCTCAAAAGAATTGGAGCATCCATCATATGGATGTGAAAAGTGCCTTCTTGAATGGGTACTTAGAATAAGAAGTATATGTGGAACAGCCACAAGGTTTTGAAGTGCAAGGAAAAGAAAATCATGTCTACAAGTTAAAGAACGCTTTGTATGGCCTCAAACAAGCACCAAGAGCATGGTATGCTAGGATTGATGGATATTTTTAGGAGAATAGATTTCAAAGAAGTAAGAGTGAACCTACCCTTTAATACAAACAAGAAGATAATGATATGCTAATTGTAAGTTTGTATGTTGATGACTTGTTGTATATGGGTAGCAGTTCTATGATGAAGGATGAATTCAAAGTTTTCATGATGAATGAATTTGAGATGAAAGATTTA
The DNA here is from genome assembly GCA_037957365.1 of Torreya grandis. NCBI lineage: Eukaryota > Viridiplantae > Streptophyta > Pinopsida > Cupressales > Taxaceae > Torreya > Torreya grandis. The sequence goes on along the minus strand of JARHVA010001343.1, from coordinate 2,993,425 downwards.
GGCCTTATGAAATATTTTTTAGAAATGGAGGTTTATCAAAGGGAGAATAAAATTTTTATTTGTCAAACAAGGTATGCTAAAGATATGTTGAAGAAAATTGATATGGTTGATTGTAAACCAGTCTCCACTCCAGTTGCTCATGGAGTTGTGTTGTGTAGAGATGATGGTGCTGAAAGAGTTGATGAGACAACTTGTAGAAGTATTGTTGGAAGCTTAATGTTTCTAACTCATACATGACCTGATATTGCTTATTCGGTTTCACTCATTTCAAGGTACATGATAGAGCCATCAGAAATACATATGAAGGCAGCCAAAAGAATTTTGAGGTATGTGAAAGGCACTCTAGATTTTGGTATTCATTACTACACTTTTAAAAGGTTCAATCTTGTTGGTTTTAGTGATTCTGATTGGGGAGGTAGTTTGGATGACCGAAAGTCAACATCTGGGAATTGTTTTTCTTTTGGTTCTGGTTTGATTACTTGGAGCTCAAAGAAGCAAAGTATAGTTGCCCTTTCTTCTACAGAAGCAGAGTATGTTGCAGTCACTTCAGCAGGTACACAAGCATTATGGCTTAGAAAACTTCTTGAAGAAATTGGAGAGATGCAAGTTCAGCCCATAGTTATTTTTTGTGATAATATTAGTGCTATTAAATTGGCTAAGAATCCAGTCCATCACAGCAGAACAAAACATTTTGATTTAAAGCATCATTTTGTTCAAGATTTAGTGCAGATGAAGGTAGTAGAATTGAAATACATCAACACTAAAGAACAGTTGGCAGATATCTTTACGAAAGTAGTTGCAACAAATCAATTTTTGACACTAAGAGATCAGATTTTAAGCCCTCTCAGCATCAAGGGGGAGTATGTTGAAAAATGATGCTGCATGTTCAGTTCATTAGTGGTCGTGTTTCATGCACAACTTTTAGTTATAGTTTGTTTATTTGCTGGAATAAATTGCATGCTATTTTTTGTCCCATGCGCTGTAATTCAAGTCAGTTATCATTACTTCACTGGCTATTTTAATTCACCAAATATTGTGTCCCTGTTGCATGTGTAGACTTTTCTCTAGTTCAACAGGCGCTGACTTTCCTTTAGTTGTTCAATATGTTTTCTGAATGCTGCGATCTTGGCAGCAATGTAGTATTGTAATTCTTATATATATGCATTAATAAAGATAGTTTTTAAACAGCCTGCAAATAAAGAATTTTTGAGTACTCTATTTTTTTTGCTGTCATCTTCTGTGGGCATAGAAATTTTGTTTAGTTTTTTCAGATTCTACAGTTTCAAGATATGCAAAAAATGGGTTTGTTGAAAAGGCATCAAGGCTTTTGAGGAATTTCCATTTTCAGATTTAAAACTAAGCTCCACAACCTTTGCGACGATGACGATGATGATATCCACTCTCTACAATAAGCACTCAAATTTTAACTGTACATGTCAAAAGTATAAATATATTCTATTCTGAACAAAGATATCTAATTTTAAAGAAACCAAAAAATCCATCTACCAACAACTATGGGCCAATTTAGCAAAAGAGGAGGAAGAGAAATCCTAGAACTCGCCTAATTTGCTACTCCAAGGTAACCACAAAAGTGACTGGGTAATAAATCGTTACCACAACTAACATGGTTTTAAAAATACACATTACAATGGAAGGATCATGTAGCGCACCATGCTAAAGATGAAAGGGGAAACTATAAGATGTGTTTACACCATCCAAACAACAGAAAAATCTTTCACAGTAAGCTAAAGATGAAAAGGAAAACTATAAGATGTGTTTACGCCATCCAAAGAATAGAAAAATATTTCACAGTAAGTTTATATGGAGAAATACCACACAGTCCATTGCTTGGATGAACTGAAAGTATCGAAAAGTCTTATGGAAGCTGAATATAAAACCTGGGCCCTCCTTTATCACGGTAGGTCTCACACGGTGGGCCTTCTGACAGTATAAACCCATGTCTAAAGATTGCTTGAAAAAGATCACAATTTTTACTGTTTGAAAACATAACTAAGTAAATAATATAGAAATATCTCAAAGAAAAAATATTATGGAGCACTTGCCTGCTATCAGAGTTGGAGCATCTACTATATTAAATTTTTACGTTAAAAATTTATCGATGGATAAATAGAAGCAGATAGAGAGCAAGAGATAGTCCAGAATGAAGGTGTTGATAGAGGAGGCAGGGAGATAAATGGAGACTCAATGCTTTAAAAATAGAGTAAACAAAACCGAACAGAAAAGAAATAACCCAGAAAAATACAGAGCAAGAGAAAGAAACAGCAAGCTGTTAGAAAAACAAATATGCACACAAACTAGCTTCATCTATATTTATATATTCATTAACAAGACACATAACGGCTACAGCTATTAGAGAAAGAAAAAACTACAGTTGTTAGAAAAAAAAATCTGCACACAAACTAGCTTCATCTATATTCATATATTCATTAACAAGACACACAACAGCTACCGCTGCACATAAAACTTAATACATTCAATGTATATATGTTCTGGAGTTTTCTAGTCTTTCTCGTTATACTTTGTCCCTTTTCTTTCTGCTGTACATACTACACAAAATGGCTCCTTCTATCTCTTTCTAGACTGGTTGTGTTGGGATTTAAGTAAAAAGATAATAAATAATATTTAAATGTGCAGCTCCATCTCACACATGACACAGTTAACATCAACAAAAAAAGACATGTAATTCAAATCCCTTGGACAATGATAAAAATCATAGACAAGACAAGTAAAAGATTCTGACATTAAAAACCCAACTATGCATAATTAATATTTCCAATGCTCCCCCTTAATTTGAACGGCTGGTGATCATAAAAATTTGCATCAAACTACTCTAGCGTTGTTGTAACATATCTTCGAAGCATCTTAAGAGTTTCTTTTTGGAGCACATCTTTGGAGCATCATCTTTAGAGCATATTTTCAGAGCATCCGTCTTCAAAGCTCATCTTTGGAGCATCCATCTTTGGATCACATATTTGGAGCATTCATCTTCGGAGTAGTCTTTGGAACATCTATCTTTGGAGGAACATTTTTTGGATCTCTCTTCGGAGATATATACATTTGCATGATCAAAAACTCCTAAACAACTTTGCAAATACTAAAATGTCTCTTTTGCCAATGGCTTTGTAAAAATGTCAGCAAACTGATCTTTAAACCTAAAAAAATCTACGCAAATTTCTTTGTTGTTGGTAATTTCTCTAATAAAATGATAGCTAGTATCATTATGGATAGCTCTCTTATGAAAAACCTGATTTTTGGACAATGAAATTGCTAAACTATTGTCACAAAATAGTGTAGTCACTTTTCTTTGATCTTGCATTAAGTCTTTCAATATTCTTCTCATCCAAACAGCTTGACAAGCTGCACTAGTGCCTGCCACATACTCAGTTTCAGTGGAATAAAGAGTCACAATGGGTTGGTTATTTTAATCCCATGACACAACACCTATACCAAAGTGAAAAGCATACCCAGAAATGTTTTTCTAATATCTATACTACTACCGCAATCATTGTCTAAGTATCCAACAAGACTGAATTCATTTGAGGTGGAATACAATATGCCAAAATGTTTTGTACGACTTACATACCTCAGTATTCTCTTACCATCCTGCCAATGAGAATCTTTTAGGGACTCTATAAACCTTAAAATTAGGCTTACACCATACATAATATTAGGCCTTGTGGCTATCAAATACATAAAGATTCCAACCAACCTCTTAAACAATGTAGGAACCACACATGGTCCATCATCCTCTTTGCTTAGTTTCAATCCCATCACGATCAGTGTCAGAGCTTTCATGCATTTTACCATATTCAATCTCTTCAAGATTTAATTTGCATATTTGTAATGAGAAATAAATATACTAGCATTGGATTCATGGACTTCGATGCCCAAAAAATATCTCATAAGTCCCATATCAGTAATTTCAAATTAACTCTTCATTGATGTTTTGAAAGCATCTATGCTAAAATCATCGGTAAAGTTTAGATCATCTATATACAAATAAACAATTATAATTTTAGCTTGCTTTTTGACTATGATATACAAGGTTGGCTCATAACCACGTCTTTGGAAACCATTTTTAATGAGATAGGTGTCAATGTGGTTTTACAAAGCTCTAAGAGTTTGCTTTAATCCATAAAGTGCCTTCTTTAACCTATATAATTTATTTTCATGACTCGCTATCTTATAGCCTTATGGCTATTTAACATACACTTCCTCCTCTAGATATCCATTTAAAAATGATAACTTCACATCCATTTGGTACACATGCCACTTATTATAGGCAGCAATAGCTAATATGGTCCTAACTGTGTCCAACTATAGAATAGGAGAAAATATTTCATTGAAATCTATTTCGGGTTGTTGAGTGAAGCCCCTTGCAACTATCCTTACTTTATGATTTTGCACTTTTCCATCAGTATCTTGTTTAGTCTTATAAATCAACTTTATACTTATTATATCCTTGCCTTCAGGCAATTCAACTAACTCCCATGTTTGGTTCTTTTAAGTGGACTCAATTTATTCACCCATGGCTTTTGTGCACGTATCATCACTTATAGTGTCTTCAAATATTAATGGATCGTCTACATGAGAAAGTAAAGCAAAGATCAAAAATGAATGTATTGTATCAACATTACATACCTCACTCAAACTCCTTATATTTTTTAGTAGCAAACTTTCTAGAGTTGGATCCGTAGATGTCAAAGTACTTGGAGTGCTAGTTGGAGTTACTCCAAGGATGTCAGTTGATGTAGAAGCTATTGTGGTTACATGTGGAGTTTCTTGTACTCTTAGTGTAGGTAGAAACCTTGAAGATCTTCTCATCATGAATAGGGGTGTATCTTGAGCTACAACCTATGGAAATATGTGAGTTATTGTTTGAGTTATACTTGATGATGGAAACACTTCATCTATCATATCATCATGAGGAATAATAGGTATAATGTTTATAGTCCTCTCTAAACTTCCATCCCACACTTCATTCTCCATAAATTAAACATCACGGCTAATTTTAACCTTCCTAATTATAGTATTAAACAACTTATATGCCTTTGTATTCTCCAAATAGCCAATAAATATACATTTTTTGTCCTTTATTGTCTAATTTATTCCTCCACTCATTTGGAACATGTGCATATGCAGCACAACCAAATACCTTAAAATGAAAAACACTATTTTTCTTACCTATCCTTTTTGTCCTTTATTGTCTAACTTCTTCCCCAACTCATCTGGAACATGCACATATGCAACACAACCAAATACTTTAAAATGAAAAACACTATGTTTCTTACCTATCCAAGCATCTTGAAGGACTTTATTCTTTACACTCTTTTTTTGGCACCTATTCATGATATAAATAGAAGTTTCCACTACCTTAGCCTAGTATTCATTAGGTAAATATGAAGCTACCAACATACTACGAGCCATCTCTATAACAGTTCATCTTTTTTCTCTCTAACACACCATTTTGTTGAGGTGTACATCGGGCTATAAATTGCTTCAATATGCCATGTAATCTACAAAAGTTCAAAAAATTATTTGAAATATATTCATCGCCTCTACCCATCTTCAAAACCTTGATGTAGTAGCCACTTTGTTTCTCCACAAGTGCCTTGAACTATTAAAAATAAGCAAAATGCATGGGACTTATGTTTTTAAAAGTAAACCGAAGTTTTCCTTGTAAAGTCATCAATAAAAGTAATGAAATAGGTGCTACCTCCTATAGAAGGTGTTTTCATTTTCCCACAAATATCTGAATGAACAATCTCAAGTGGTATTCTTTCTCTTATTTATTTTCCAACTGAGAAAGACTCTCTATGTTATTTTCCTAAGATACAACCTTCAAAAACTCTTTCCAGTTTCTCAATTAATGGCAAACCTTTCACCATGTTATTCATATGTAGTAGCTTCATCCCTCCAAAGTTCAAAAGTCCAAATCTGAAATGCCACAACCAAGATTCATCCTTTACAACTGATTGAAATGTTGTTTGAATTTCTCCACCACTACCTTTTTCTTCTTTGGAGTTGAATTGGCTTGCTCTAGAATATACATTGGATTACTCTAGTGCTAAATTTATTAAGTCTAGGAATTTAGTTTAGCTTTTAATTTTTTATTTTTTGCCTCAAAGCCAATTCCCAAATATACATTATTTTTATTATGAACAACTTGGACTATTTTCCCCTTCATATCAGGCCCTATCCTCAATGAAAACATCTGATTACTAGTCATTTGCACTTTGGCAATCAATTATTTGCTTAGAAACCTATCTAAAATCACACACTCATTATTTTCCATGTACACTCTATAGCCTTTTTGTACAAAATGACCAATACTCATTATGTTATGTTATAGACCAACAACATAATACACATCATGCATAATGTTTTGCTCCCCATTTTTGGTTAGAATATTAACATTACCTTTACCCAAAATAGTTACCTTTTTGTTGTTACCAAGTATGATATTAATTTGAACTGATTCATCCAAGATAGAAAATAAATATACATTACCTATCATGTGATTACTACAACCAGAATCCAAATACCATATGTCACATGTGCTTTCTTAGACTACATTTCACTCAACTGGGGAGTTTGTAGGAATCGTTTCAACAATCATCGTGCATTCAATAAACATAGCTCTTGTGGGAGTGTTACTTGATTGATTTGGATCTTGCTTGTGTTGGTCATGCTACTTTTTCTTTCATTCATGAGCATAATGCCCAAACTTCTTACATTTAATGACATTGAATGTGTGATTTGTTAAACCTTGAGCCACTTGGGTGACAAAAATTCTGAGTTTGACCTCTACCACCAACATTTGTAGGATTACTGTTACATCCACCTCTAGGGGAACTTTTCCCTCTACCTCTATACCTAAATTTATATCATCATCTTCCATGAATTATAGATGGTTGATATGAAAATATTCTCATTCAGTATTGGCAAGGCAAAATACTGAACTAGCTAAACTAGCCAATGTGGGATAAATCCTCACATAAGACAAAATCACTACAAGATGAAATAGCTAGCTAACACAATACAAAATGTGAGAAAATTCATGAAATTTATACTATAACACCTTCAAAGTGGTGTACCCATTTATGATGGATGTAAGGCATGTAAATCCTAAATCTACGTAGATGAAATCTACCATGAAATAGAGTTGACGCATTTCACATGAAGTTTTTGAATTACAATGTTGATGATTTTTGGAATAGATCATGTATAAGTACAATATGGAAACAATTTTTCATCAACCACATCACACCATGTTTCATCACCCTGGTGAATGGCTGAGAAAACAATCATAAACAGTCAGAGTGTTTACAACTTTAATCTTGATATTGATTGTATGTACCCATGCCCACTTAAATTTTTTATCCAAATACCAAACTTGAAATTCTAAATTTCTCTTAGTTGATTCTAATTTTCCTAGTGCCATTGTAATGAGTAAAATTTAATCATTGAAATTGCCAAGACAAAACCTAATCACCCACTATTATCTTGACCCCAACATGTTGGGGTCTTCAAGCAGCCAATAAAGATGTTCCTTGATTGAAAACAAGGGAGATCTAATTTTGACATAGATATTGGGAAAGGATATTATTTATTTACCTGAAGAATACAAAGCATCATAAGTTAAATCATCACATGGACATTTAGATCCCAATCGATTTTCACCTCAAATTATTTTACATGAACATATTTTGACATTAAAATACATTCTTACATAGCATGAAAATGGTGAAATATTTAAAGGAGAGACGGGAGGTGATGGGAAGAATAAATGCAAAATTAGTAGGCATGGGTTTCATGTGAGGTTTAATTATCAATTTACACTGCATCACTTTATAAAATACCATGTATGTCATTGTAATTATGGAAAATCCTAGCTACGTCATAGTGATTTACTATTTTTATTTAATAATTGTTAGTTATTATATAAATAGTATATAATTTATATTGTAATATTTGTGTAGATTAAACATTACAAATATAATATTTATATATTATATATTATGTAGTTGAGCTAAAGAGAATGTAATGATACCAAAAAATTAGCAACCCAATAACACATCTGAAAAATGCGAAATTAATGAAAAAATGATATAATATTATCCATTATTAAAATTAAATATATAATAAAATAATATCATATATAAATAAATAATTATTATTGATACATTAAATTCCTTTGATAACCATATTTTTTATTTATTGAATTTATCAATCATATACATTAGTGAAATACAATATTTAAGGATTGCCATGACTATAATCATCCATGAATTTCACCACATGTTTTCATGAAACATATACAAGGGGTACCAACTATATATTTTTTATTTTGGTCTAGTTTATGATGGAATATCTAGAAAAATATACAACAATTAATGTGTTTGAACCTTTAATGTATGAATTTCTCATAAATTCTATTTTTAATCTATGTTGATGTAGTAGTGAAAGGTGAAGTTTAAAGGTTTAAATATTGATGCACCCAAATCTAACACCATTATTCTCTACGATGCCTCATAACACAAGGTTAATTTTTTTCACAGAGGTTTTTATTTCTCCCTTTTTTATTATTGCAGCTAACCCATCATGAAGCCACATTGTCAACTATTTTTATTTTTTAGTTTCATTTGTTGTTGAATAGTTGGAATAGAATATAGATATTTTATGAATCTGAGGAGCATGGATTTAGAAGATATGATATCATTTTTATGTTCCATTATCTAAAACTATCAAAATATATTAAATATCATTTTATGTAATAATGACATCTGCAAAATGCCCATCACCTGACCATTAAGTACTCATCACAGTCCACCTCACCTAGTGTGTGTATCTTTTTTCATTCATGAAAACCTCCCCTTGACACCACTTAAAACCACCTATGTCATCCTAATGTATATTGATGTGACTCCCTGTCACACACTAATCAATCTAATCAGATAAGGCCTTCACTATGCACATGTGACAACATTTCAATGGAGGAAAAAAATAGTTTTTCAAGGCATATGTGAAGATGAGTCTTTGGATATTTTCTCATATAAAACACCTTATTCATAACTAAATATATGAAAATCACTTATAATAAATCAATACATAAAATGTAAAACCTTAAAACTTGAACATATAATAAAACAACCTAAATTAAAATAGGAAGTACCACACATTGGCTCAATGATTATAACTAACTAGCATTAGCTACTACTAGCATCCAGATCTGGTATATTACTAATTCTCTCACAAAACTTATGGATAGGAGATTAATAATTAAAATAATATTGAGACTTTTACCCCTCTCCAAACATCCTAGTGAATATCTCTCACATTCAATGCACCTATGGAATCTCACCCATCTCCTTCACACATAGAGGTGTATATAAGGAGGACGTGTACATAATCATCTAGGCAAACATAATCTACTTCTAGGCAAAATAATTTACTTCTCCTTAGTGCATTAAATAAAAATACAAGGAGGAAAAAAATACATATGAATAAGAGCAATCATGTATATTTAAGTTTATAAAATATATTCAATTTATTCTCTTTCATGCATAAAATCACTACAAAAGGAGCAACATGATTTGAAAAAAAATCCATCATGCATGGGGAATTACAAAAATACAAGCAATAGTACATAATTGTGATTAACATTAGATATAAATCAAACATATGTCACACATATGAGAAATTACAATATCTAAGCAATAGTGCATCATTGCATAAAGTAAACATTATAGAGCAAACATCCATTACACATGGGAATTTTCATAATTAAACCAATACAAGGCAAATTACTGTCACTACAATTAGTTAAAATCATAGATAAAACGTCCACATGGGGTACATGTAATAAATAGTGTCATCTAGTATTTTTAGAGTGATTGGATTATCAAATCACATTCCACAATTACTCAATTACCATAATTCTGCATATATGGTTTCCATACAACTTAACCCCTCATTCAATGAGAAAAATAATCCATGAAATACACACTCATAAAACCTTAATGCACAATCATTTTATAGACCAACATCTCTTGAGAAGTTAAATAAATGATTAGAATAACTCTTGCACTTTCAAAAATAACATACACATGCATAATAAAGAACATTTTCACCCAAAATGGAATAGAATTAGCATACACAAAACAATATGTAATAGCATATAGTTGGGATGAACCATGTTCATTATCATCACATAATTTAATTCACATTCATAGAAACAACAAATATTCTATCAATCACTCCTAATATCTCTGTGAAATGAACCATGTAGTAATTTCATTCAATGTGATCTATCCAGTAATAGAATTGTGATAATAAACTATGCTATTATCAAGTATGGAGTTCATCATTCCTGATTAGGTTTAGCTCAAGGTATGTTAAAATAAAACAATGATATTTTTTTAATTATTATCAATTATTTTTTCACATATGTTGAGTCAAGATAAATTACACTTTAACTACATTCATAATAATATAGATGATCCACCGATCATCCCCAAAACCATGGTAATATAATTTGTTCCTAAAAAACACTTTTGAATGCTTAACTAAGTATACAACAATTTGTGTCTAGACTAACGAATAACACCATATGGGAACTAAACACCATATATTATAATAATTAATCAATCAACAATGAAATACACAACATTGTAGCTTATTTATAGTAGAATCAATCAATAAAAGTTTGACAAACTATGCCTTTCAATTCAATTCAACATCTCACCAGATCAGTTGAATGGGGAAAGGGGATAATTTTACCCATATAAATCTCTTCTTCTTGGCACACCAATAAATTGATCACCCATATTCAAATGGTTAAATGTAACATCAACTAAAAATTTATCTTTCTCATTAATAAATATGATTTATATCTTTAAACAATAGTAATCATGATAATAAGCCATTGATGAAATATAATCCAAAATGTAATCCATTAAATCAGTTACAATATTTACAATAGTGATGTAAGAATAAGAGAGGCTGTCCAATTAAAGAATACCTTTATATTTTTACTATTAGGGTTGAATAATTATGCATGGAAACGCATTAGCATATACTTATACTTGACACAATTTTAAATCTCATTACATTAATCTTTAAAATATCATAGTGGAATACATTCACATTATAAAATACACACACTATCTCACACATGCCTCGATAGTGTTATTACATTGAATGAAAGACTTATAGACTCTCATACAATTATTATTCAAATCTATGTTCTGCTCATGGAGAGTTCATATCCTTCACAACTCATCCTTCTATTGTAAAATCAATTTCTTTCAATCCAATATTACTTTTGACATCCTTACATCTATGGGTTGTATCTTAAAATTCAATGGAATTAATCATAACATACAATATTTTGGAATGTTTTAGTTTTCATGATTAAATTCCAACTAATGAGTAACATATCTAGGGTATTTAAGTGACATTTTCTAGCTAACAATAGTTACCAGAGCTATCATAAATTTACCATTGTTTATCCAATTGATATGAAATTTGAAATAAATATTTTATATTAAATTTTTATCATTAATAAAAATTCTATAACATAATTATTATGGAAATGATACCACAAAGTAAAGACCCATCTCCAGATTATGCATATGACATTTTTAGGTTTAATGACAATTAAAAAATTATCATTAATTTTTTCATATTTATCCAATTGAGCTAATTTTTTTAAAAAAATATGTATACTATAATTTATATCAATTAAAAAAATATGGCGACCTTTTTATTACCACAGATTTAGAATAAGGTAAATAAACATCCACAAAATTGGTAAATGACATAGTCTAATAAAAATGGATGGTATATTACTGCTGTAATTCCAAATTCACTTAAATTTATTACATAGTTTAAAAGTGTGTGGCACTATAATCAAACATAATTTCATCATAAAATTATTACCACATAATTAAAAAAAACCCTTCCAAGTTTTTTGACAAAATAAGGTGGTAAACCTTCATGGTGACTTCAAATGATCTAAAAACTGGTACAAAGGTTGTAAATGTTAGGTTATATGACTCCAAAACTTTTCATTAAGAATTTATTAATATATATTTATTGAAATTAACAAATTTAAAATAACCAATGCTTGTGACTTAACATTCTATGTAGAATGACATAAACAAACAAAACATCTCCAGGTGTTTCCCTCAGAAAATGATTAATTTTGTAACATCATTAGAAGTGGTTAACAAGATCACATTTAAAAGGCCACAACCAAAAAACCAAAATGAACACATTACAATATATTTTTGTTTGATAAAAAATTTCATGAACCCTTATATGCTCATGAATTAGACACTTGAGGTTTATAAAATGTGAGTTCCTACTCAAATATATGGAATAAGTGGAAACACCACTCCTTCGACCATGAGTGCCATGGAATTCCCATCTAGAACATAAAGTACATCAATTGATTATCCTACTTGTTCTTCCATATCCTTCTTATTGGTTTCAATTCATTTCTCTTATTCTTACATTTAATCTTATTTTTATTTTCTCTATTCACTCTTCTTTATTTTCTCTATACTATGTAGATAGTAATTATTGTGAACCCAACATAACTACCAAATGTAAATCTTTACTCTTCTTCTTCTTCTTCAACCCACCCAAATAAATAACAAAAAGGATATAAAATAAAAAGTAATAATAATAATCACTGAAACTAAAATAAAATAGTCCAACCAATGTTTTCCAAGATATAAAAGTATACAAAAGAGATTTACAATAAATATAATCACATCATAAAGATAAAATTTTTAAATATCATCCTTCAATAAGGAAATAAAACAAAATGTATTCATGATTAAAGTCACAATGACAAATCACATATTTTAATTCAACTACAATACTAAATAAGAGAAATATCAATCAAAACACTTGGGCATCACCTCCTTCATAACAATAATATGCCAAATTACTTTCCCAAAATAATTTGATCTAAATATATTTCTGCTCCTCCATCAATGATTTCCACATTTCCCATTTTTTAGGGTGTTCCAATGAAAACATTTATTCTTTGATTGAAACATGAGGGAATATTAATTATTATAAGGTTGTCAACATAACATGAAATCATTTTCCTCAATATAACCTAGAAATATACACACTCAAACATGGTTGAAGTATGGGTCCCATAAAATCTAAATTTATATATTTTTTCCAACTATCACTAGTTTGTTACGGTCATAAAGTGTAAAAAAAATACCATACAACTATTCAAGAGTCTATTTATGCACATGCATGGGTCTCTACTCACTATTTCAAGAGTTAAACTCTTATTATTGAATCAAAACTTTCATTAAAACTTGAGGTATATTATGTTTTATGGTTGAAAAACATTTAGTAGTATCATCACATAGTGGCCAAATCTTTAGGTTACTTTCTTAATGTTCAAAGTTGCATTCTATATACATAAATTTTATCAAAAAAAATTCCCCAAAGGTTAAAATATTTAAACCCAACTCTAATACCAATGTGTAGCACCCATACATGTTACTCCAAAATAAACTATAATTTATTTATTTAATCTCCTTAATTATGGTTAAATAATGTAAATGAACCAATGACTGATAACAAATTTATAAAAATTTCACATATGCTTGAAATAATGGATATTTAATTTACATCTATAATTAATCTTTTCAAATAAATATGTAAAGTCCATAGAGACATTTATTTGACGACAACCAAGTTACGAACCTAGGACATATGGGTTATGGGCCTAAACAATTATACCTCCTTCCATGATTAAGGATATTTTTATATTATCATATAACTACATTACCTTCACTTAAGCTAATGCTTCAAATCTCAATCATACATACATTTCATTATAGTCATTACATGACCATCACAATCCATCATGGTTTCATACCATATGACCAAAGGATTGAATTCTCATTAGAGGCTAAAATGACCTTGATCATGTAATTATTTACAACTAAAAATATTCATAAAATATGATAGAGATACCTATGGATTTATGATATATCTACATATTTAACCAAGAAAGACTATCATATTTAACCAAGCGCTCATAAGATAATGTGTCTGATTGAGTAATCAACCTTGTTAGTTATGTAAAACCATGTCCCATTTTCCTATAAGTTGATTTTATATTATATTGGTTCACATGATAATGATTGGGATTAATAATTTTCATTCAATCTTAATCTTTTCTTGTAAGTTCCATGATGAAAATTTGCACCTTCTTATTGAATTACAAACACACATTGGAAAATCATACTGCACCTTATAAAATCCATGATATTATGATCAGGTAACATGTGGATATGGGTTGTGGGGTTTCTTTCCATTAAAATTCAATTCTACAATTTAATACTTCAAGGCCCACTATGTGGAAGCATATTGTTTATTTGAAAGCATATAAGCAACCTTGATATAAATGTCTTAGCCAAAATCTATGAAGTTGTGACTAAATACATAATTTACAAGTGTAAACCCCACACTTCCTTGAAACCCCTTAGTCCTTTATGATTTTCCAACTTACTTTGTGACTTACAAATGTGAAAAATTGCAACATGAAGCATAGAGGATGTAAATGAATTCATGCTTTAAAAAATGTTTATGAGTCTTAAAATTGATGTGACAATCACTTTTGTAAAACTTGGGTTGATTATTTAAAACTCATGATTGATTATCAAGTTGTGTAAAATAAATATGTTTTATCCTCTGCACAAGTAAGTGACTAAAAAAACAAAAATAAGGTAAGTTAAAAAGTGACCAAGATGGTAATCAAATATAATATCGATAACAATGACTACGTTAAGTAACAATGCTAAGTTCAAGTCCATATTACTAAACCAAAAACACATGCAAGCAAGAGTGAGTGATCATGAATGTTTAACAAGAAAGAGGCCATATAATGGCTCATCAATTCTAACTAGCGGGTATCAGTACTACTAGGATCCATTTATGAGACATAACCACCCATCTTAGAAAAGTTAGGGAGATGAAGTCAATAATTATAATAGGCACAAGATGTTTACCCCACTCACAACATATGAGTAGAGATTTCATACATTTTGTGCACCTAGGGAATCTCATCCATATCCTTCACCCACATAGTTTTACACAAGAAGTATGTGTGTAAATTCATTGAGGTGGGCGTACCCAACTTATAAGAAAATATTTTAATTCTACTTCACATATTAAAGTGGTATACAAGGAGGAAAAAAACATCTCAATATGAGAAACCACATATACATACATAAACATATACATATATACATACACATACACAATATATAACACACACACCAACACACACACATACATACCTATATATGTGTGTGTATATGTATATGCATAGATAGGTATACATATATGTAGACACACACAGTTGGACAAAATATAATTGATTTATTCTCTTTTATGCATAAAATTAGTACATAAGGAAGAACATAATTTAAAAACCATTCATCATACATGGAAAATTAAAAAAAATACAAGCAATAGTGCATATTTAAGATTAACAATTATTATATAAATAAAACATGCATCACACATATGCAAAATCATAATATCTAAACAATAGTACATTGTTTCACTAAGTAAGCATTATAGATAAAACATCCATCACACATATGATAAAATGCAATAACCAATAAATAATCCATCATTGTGTAAATTAAACATTATAGACAAAACATCCATCACACATGGAAAATTGCATAATTAAACTAATACATTTTTTTTTATCATCACTTCAATAATTAAACATCATAGAGAAAACATACACATGGGGTAGTTTCAATAAATAGTGTCATTAGTATTTTTAATCTATTTGTATCAACCAATTGCAATGCATAACTACTCATTTACCATATTTGTGCATGCATGGTTTAATAGTAACTTAACCTCTGAATCACTAAGAGAAATAATACATGGAATACAAAATCATTGAATCATCATGCCTATTTATTTGATGGCACAATAACTCCTTATAAGTCAAAAATATAATTAGAATAATTGTCACACATTTAAGAACATCATACATAGGCACAATCAAGATCATTTTAATATATAATGAGTTACCCAAAGCATATACATAATAACATACAATAGCATATGCAATCAACAAAAAAATAAAAATAAATACATGGTTACAGCAACGTTCATTCTCATCACATTAATAACTACAAATTCATAACAATAATGATTTTATCAATCACTCCCAATTAATCTAAGTAATTAAATGACATAATAATTTCATTCAATATGATCTATCAAGCAATATATTTGTGATCACACATTACACTATTATCCAAACATGGAGTTACTTTTTCTTGATTAGTTTTAGCTGAAGCTATGTTAAAATAAAAAGAATGATGCTTTTATTCATTCTTATTTCTGAATTTTCCACCTCTATTGAGTCAAGATAAATTACACTTTAACAACTTTTTATAATAAAGGGTATGCTCCATCAAGAACCCTAAAAACCATTGTAATATAATTTATTCTTTTAAACTTCTAGATATATGTAAACACTTCTAAATTTGGCTAAGCAATAAACCGACCCAAAAAGCACAATGTCAAATTTACACCAAGAAAATAGATAAAAATGTCTACGACCACGTGTGAAGGTAAGTGACTAAGTCCTTCAATATTTATAAAAAATAAGGGAGTCACAAATAAATATTAAACAAAATGTAAATAGGTATTATCAATTTAGATTATGTGTGTATAATGACATGAAGCAAGGGTCTAAATTTATAAATTATAACATATCCACATAACGGTTACACTTGATATAAGGCTAATAATGTGAGTGAAATAACACCATTCACTTTATCCAACTTCATCTGAATAATGTGTATATAGCAAATTTATTTTTAAGAATCCATTTCATCATGTATATTGATAGTATTAACACATCCTATACTTAATTTATTCATCCATTTTTTATTAAAAATCTAACTGAGTTATAATGGTCTAACTTGGATCTAATTTCATCTTACATTATTAGGGAATTAAATATATAGCCATACGTTTATATCTTCAAGCCTTCACTTAGATTTCTTCTAGCATTTGAAATAATTTAAATCTTTTTCTGATCTACTAAGTCCTTAATTTGAATCTCCTTTTAAATTTAAGTTTTTATGAGTCTAAATAATATGTAGAGTTTTTATGACTTTACAACCCAATATACATATAATGTTGTTGACTTGAACTTGAAATTAAGGAAATAATTCTATGATTAAATCAATTCTCTTCTTATTCCAATAAGAAATAATTTAATTCTTTTTACAATATCTCACTTAAAATTAAACTTAACCATTTTGCAAGGACACAAATAGACAATATTCATTTCCCCATAATCTCAATCATTTTATAAGATGACCAATATAGATTACAATGATAATTATAAGATGAATCATAACACTCTTTCTATCAAAAACTTATTTATGCCTAAGTCATATTTATGAAGCCTCTCTTAAAATATTTTATTCACTATCACATCTCTAAGAATGTTCCCAATTCATGAAAAGGATATTAATAATCCTAGATATGTATATATTCATCAATCTCATCTTCTATGATCATTTAGGAATAAACAACTAAACTATCCATAGTGCATCTCTAAATGTGTAGGTTGGTCAATCAACCAACACATATCCCATGTCCATGACCATACTTCCTACCTACACTATTAAATGATCAGTGTTCTCTATCATTAATTTGTAGAGTACATAACTAAGGGCATTCGTTTACAAAGCTAATATCTATAAATCTCACTTCATAAGAATGAAAGTCCATTAAACATGGTAGGAATAAGTACAATGTGGATTAACATATTATTTTTTCTCAATGCATATCATCAAAGATTCAAGTAAACATATTAATTTAGACATGTTTTAACCCTAATGATTTATAAGTCAAGGCATTTCAATTAGATTACATGAGTTATTTTGAACTATAGCTTATATAATCATTTCCATGGAAATATAACACAAAGGACTAATATAGTTAATTTTATTATTCCTCAGAATAGGAATCATTCATTCATGCCATGTATAATGATATTAATATGCGTAACCCATTTTAAATATCTCATATCTCATAATGGATCAATTTTAACATGCCATAATGACCCCTATAATTATTCAATCAATATTCATATTTTTATCCAACATATCATACTTTCTAAGGAATGAAATGAGGGAATTTATGTTAGAATGTATGAACTTATTTTAAGATATTTTATGTTGTTAAAAAAGTTCATCATGCTGACACTTTGATACTAATTATGAGATGATTTTGTGTCATGATCTAATTGGCCACCTATATTGCATTTGTATGTTATCCATAAGGTGAAACTAAGAAATTCATTTTTCTACTCTATCATCTATAGATATACAAATATCCATTGATACAACATAGCCTTCTTAAGACCCAATGTATTATAAAATGCTCCCAAATATATATTTTAGTTGAATAATTTTGTTTTAAGATCCAATGATGCCAAAGCTTTCCTCTAGTTAAATATATCTAGTTGAGTTTTCCTTTACCCCATAACTATGTATGCATTTCATTAAAGTAACTCTATCTATTTTAATATTGATACACTATGATATTTCAAACCACTATGAGGCCTCAAAATGGATACTTATGCTCCATTAATCTTGATGTGTTATTTAATAAAATAACTCAATATGATTTAAAATTGTAACATGTTGTTACAAACTTTCTCTAAGTGAGTATGTATATAGTGTGATGCCATATGTTGATATGAAGCTTTCACAATGGATAATGTTTCTTCCATTGAATAAATTTCTCAAAAATTTATCTCCTTTAAATTAATTTTCCCTCCCATAATCATGTGATTATTTGTGTAAAAATCTCCCATATCTTCACAAAAATTGCGTTGCCTTTGAAGGCCTATCTTCTATCTATCATCTATTTTATACTGTAATAGATAATTTATGATAATTTATTACTTGAGATACTTCAAGATAATCTCCTTCAAATTTTAAATGGTGTCCCATGCTATTTTTTGTATTATAGATTACTTGTAACTACATTTTATTATTTTTATATTCAATTTTTGTTACGTTGTAATGTCAATTATCATTTCTTATAGAAATATCTATTATTTATGCAAGTTGTTTTTACTTTAATCTCTTGCAGTCATTTTTTATCTTGTTTATTCTTGGTTTTGTTATCGATCAACTACATTCTTGTGGTCATTTTCAAAATTTTAATTCTCTAGTTTCCACCTTCCTTATGATACTCATAGCCCACTTACACATTAAAAAAACAAACCCAATCTCCATGGATTTGATCATGGCCTTTATTTAATTATTTATTACTTTTATAGTTGTTATGGATGGAACCAAGATACTTATAGAGATTATCTCACATATAATAGATACATTTGAATTTGATGAATACGAGGCCCTTTGTCTTCTCCTCTTATTTTATTTAATATCTATGTGAATATGGATAATGGTCCTTATTAACCATAATATCATCTTTTTTATACTACATATGCACATCTGATAAGTACCCATGGAGTCAACATACAAAAAATTTGGTTCCATATAAAGTGAACCTTATCTAAATTTATTGTTAAGATATATGTTTAATGTAGTTTTATTTTGTTGAAGCTCATGTTTTTATGACATTGATTTAGATGGCAATCTGATGGACTGAATTCAACCCCAACAAATTCATTTGATAGTCAGTAGGTAGAATTAGGACATACTCGGATACCCCTATCTTCTACACACACACCAAAATCATCATTATACCTCTATGAAATGAAGTTATAGAAATAAAATCACATCAAACAATTGTTTATTCATTGTAACAATAATAAATCTCTCTTATTTCATGAATAATTATAATATCACCAATGGTTATATAAGATTAAACATGATAATAATCATTAATAAATAACATATCAATATGTCGAACCCTAATTAATACTTAACCATATGCCTGAGTGAATGTGAGACTAGGTGGGGCATTATTTAGATGATGTTAGTTTTTCACATCCACTTTTATTAAAAATATAATTTATGAGCCTATACATTAAAGGTAATTAAAGACAATAATACGAATATAAATCATTCATTCTCTAATAGGGTTGAAATAGTATTTTGAAACTTCATATTAGATAATAAAAAATAGGACCAATTTTTTTAGATGAACCTAAATGATTTATAAATATCATGCTTACTACAAAGATGGAAAATTTATTCCTTATTTAAATATTCCATGTAACACCTTCAAAGATCATGTGACAACACAATTTTTTTGTATGTAAGTAAACATTATTCATAAAATTATTTGTATCTTTTCATTGTAAGTGATATGGTATAATTCAAATTTTAGCAATAGATGCTTGATAGTATGTATCTTCGTAACATTTTTATACGATGCCATTTTTATCATTTATTTTCCTTAAAATTATGATGTGTATCATTCTTAATAGAAATCTTTATATTTAGACAAGGTTATCATCGATAATATTTCCAAGACCCAAACAAATTTAAAGTATAATAACATATTTTAGAAGAATAAAATTTGATTTTGTAATGGTTTAATTGTCTTCTATTTTTTAGTTTTTATACATTTAAACTATCTAGGAATGTAATTTTTTTGGCTTTGAATGTTAAATAGTGTTTCCCCATAGAGATGAATTCAGTTTATGAGTGAAGCATCCCTAATAACATAATTGACACAACCTACAAAATATTGAGAAATGTTTAACTTCTTTTTCAGTTTTAATGTTTTAAAGAATAGAAATTAAATAACATGGATTGAATCTAGGTTAACATCATGCAAATCAATTTTCATCACAATGGAACATAGTGTACTAAATTATATATAGAGTATTATTATTGTGTGAGGTTGTTTTGAAGATTTTGAAAATAGTTTATTTCATCTTCTGGTATATTTTCAATGATAATGGTATTATATACATTACAAATAAAATTTGAGTCCTCAATTTATTATTAAAGACTAAAATATTATTTGAAGTGTTATTAATGTATTAAATCATTAATGCAAGTAGATTAATTTTTTTTTATTACATTAAGTTTTATAAATAATTGAACTATGAAATTTTTATATAAATAAAAATTAAATTTAACATCCTCAAAAATTGGTACAATTGGGGGTAAATGGTCATCTAGGTATGGTCAAATCCTCAGTTGAACTCATCTTGAACCATGTAATTATTTCTAGGCCTAATATGAATGGTTTTCCTTTTGAGAATATCCATACCAATGAGAACAAGATATTTTTGATAAAATTTAGTTCTATGGATGAGCAATCATCCCAAAAAATAACAAAAGAGACCCTATATGAAGTCAAAATAAAGATATCCCTGTTAGAGGACTATTTGGGTGATGATAATTCTAGGCTTAGGAGGGACATGGATGTTCTTATTATAGTGTGTTTTGAGGAGAGATCCCACAGAAGTAATGGGATTATGAGATCTATCCTTTACCAATTCGACAAGAGGTCATCCCTCATATAAATGGACCCTTTTGAATAATGTGAAGTAAGTTTGGATAGTGTGTTAGCATCGCTAAAAAATCTTGGGTGATCTAGAAGGAAAGGCTCATTAGATCACACACATATAAATAACTATATAACTATCCTAAATAAAATTGGAAGGCATCGATTTTAAAATTTCACAATGGTTGTTTCAAATGAAGCTCCTAGATCTATGGTGGAATTCTTGTCCCTTAGTCTTTGTGCCAGTTTGCATTCATGTTTTCAAGTGAATGAATCATTATTTAGATTTAATAATGGATTGAGTTTTGGTTGGTGGATTTAGATGTTTTCTACCCCTTTTTCCATCTTGCCATTAGTTTGGACCTAACACCTCCATTTTATAGGTTGGAAGAGTTGATGATAGGTTATTAAATAGCCTTTATTTTCAGAACCTTGGCCATTATTATGATTTGGAATTTTTGTCATTGGGGATTTGGTACATGTCATTTTTTATTTACTGGGAAACATAATTGGTCTTTATTTTGTTAATTTATATTCTTGCATTGACTTTTTTATTAGGATTTATCTTTTTTTTAATTTCAATTTCTACTTTGGCTCATCTTTATGGAGTTAGCTTTACTTTTTGGACTTAACCACTCCATTCAGTATTGTTTGATTCTTTTCATAAGTGTGAAGTGTTTATTTACCCCATATTTTACTTTGTTATGGAAGCACCTCCATTTGTGCCTGGGCTAGTTTTAGATCCAATCAAATAGTAGATTATTGATGTGTTTATTAGATTTATTAGGTTTGGGTTCCCTTGGGACCATGATGGTTTCATTTTGAGAATTGGGCCTCTATCTCCATTATTTTAGGATAGTTTTTGGTCTAGATAAAAATGGTTGGTTCCCAAACCAATAAATTATGGTTCTTATTATTTTCATTATTGTTTCCTCTTTTGGTTGGGTCATTTTTGTTTTCCTAGTAAGTTGTACTTTGTTCTATCTTATGTATGCTAGGGTGAGACTGATACCTCTTGATGTATTCAGGTTGGGTTCCAAACTAATTCAAAAGTTGGTTTTCCTTAATCCAAACAAATAAATTTAAGGAAAATACCCAAAATGGGAGAAGGTGTTATGTGAAAACATACTAGTAATATATATATTTTTATATGTAATGGTTTGAAAAAGTATGTAAACAAGATTATTTGTGAGATAATCTATGTTCTTAGGTGTCAAATGTTACATCAAATAATAACATAATAGAGTGTGTAATGAAAGAGATATATAATTAAGTATTTATGTAATGCACCTATAAAACACAAATAATATAACATAACTCAAAACACAATGTGTGAGTATGTTACTATCTTATCAAGTCCCCCAAATTTTGTTATCTTGATGAGTCCCCGAGCTATTTATATGATATTTTATTTTTGATATATTGATGTATAAAGATTCAATCACACTCGACAAGTAATTAAAGACTCAAAAAAATCAGTCTTAGAATAACTAGTACACCAAAAAAGATCTTGTTCTCAATCTTTAATTCTTTGATACCTGATGTATAAAAAATAATCCAAACTTATAACGGCCATAAATTTTGATTCATAGCTTCATTTGAGATCTTCCATGTGCCAAAATGACCATTTTAAAAAGATTTTTTATGTCCTAATCTTTTCAATCCACTTAAATTTTGTTTTGATATTTTTTAGAGGCCAAATGACACCATTTTAGGGTTAAAATTACAGTATAATGATTTTTTAATAGGATTTTTCTATTTTTAAAAATTACATATTTTTATGACCAGACGTGAACTTCAATTAAAATTCATTGTATAGGTTAATTTTAGTTTTTATAGTATTTTGGGAGATTTTTAGAGCTATACAAGTTTTCATAAAAAACTTATTAAAATAGTAGATGCTAAAAATAGAGTTCTTTTTTAGATTTTAGTTTTTTTTTAATTTTTTCATGTAAACTCTAATTCTAATTTGGGGCTTATTTATGAAAGGTTTATAATTATTTGAGTTCAGTAAATATAAATCAATTCAAAGTTATTATTTTTAGATATTGGCCTATTGTAATTTTTGGTTTTGATAGTAATTTGGTTCATTATTTGGTATCAAAGTTAGGTTGAATCTTAGAGGAGTAAGAAATGGAAAGAGGATGAGGAGGTATTGTGTAGATGAATTAGACTATTAAAAAACTATAAAGGAAAGTGAAATAATTAATCAAGGTTATCATCAATTAGAGAAGAAGACATAGTGGTGATGAAATTGAAGAAGACACAGATCATCATGAATAAATTTAGAAAGAAGAAGAACAACAAGATCATCCACCATCAATGGAAGAGAGTATAGTTCACAATTTAAAAAGAAGACTTGAAGGAATTAACGTTGATGTTCTAGATTATAGATAAGGTTTAAAAAATGATGAGTTGATAGATTATATGAATAACATGGATATGTTATTTGAGTGGAAGACTATGAGAGAAGACAAGAAGGTAAAGTTTACATGCATGAAATTAAAAGGTCATGTAATGATTTGGTGGGATCACCTATAGAAAGAGAGATAGAAAAAAGGTAAAAAAAAATTAATATGTGGAAAAAGATGAGGGATAAATTTTTCCTTATAGATTATACACAAACCATATATAGAAGATTTTATAATTTGAGGAAAAATTATCACAATATAAAAGAGTATACAAATGAGTTTTATAATCTTTCCATATAAGTAGAGCACGATGAAACATAAGAGTAGATGGACACAAGGTATGTAAATTATTTTAAATTCACTATTAAAGTTAAATTCAACATGCATAAAATACTTTTCATGAAAGAGGCTTATAAATTAGCTTTCAAGGAAGAAGAAAAACAAAATAGACAAAATTTTATAAGAATGTCTCTTGGTCCAAGAAAAGGTAGATACCCTCCAATAAGGAAATGAGGTGGGTCTAATACCACCTAAGGTGGTTTTGATACTAATAGAGGGGAATCATCATGTGGTGTAGAAAGGAAAGATGATAATAAGCAAGGGTAATAATACCAATAAATAGGAAGAGGGTTTTAGAGAGGACTAAGTGATGGTGGTTCTAGAAGATTGTTCTGAAATCAACATAGATATTACATTTTTTATAGATGTGGAGAAGAAGGACATAGGGAATTTGAGTTTACACATTATCAAAATTAAGAAAGGAGGTAAGAGGATCACCTAAAAGTGAATCTAGTTGAGGTTGAGATAGAAGAGCAAAATACTAAAATTATACCAATAGATGTTGGATAAAACCTCATGATGACAAGAATAATGGCTATTCCAAGGAATGGACAAGTAAAAGATAAAGAAGGTGGTGATGCATGGCTATGATCAAACATTTTTCAAAAACATATACTTTAGGTGGAAAGGTACGCAAAGCAATTATAGATGGTGGTTGTTGTGAAAATATGGTTTTTAAAGAAATGATAAAGAAAGTATATTTACAATGTGAAAATCATCCTAATCCTTATCATATTTCATGGTTTAAGAAATGGAATGAGGTTACAATAGATAAAGGGTGCTTAATCAAGTTTTCTATATGAAAAATGTATAATGAGAAATATGATGTGATGTTATTTTGATGGATGCATGTCATGTGTTATTAGGGAGACCATGAACATTTGACATGAAAGTAATTCATGATGGAGAAAAGAACATGTACACTTTTTGGAAAGGTGGTACAAAGGTAGTTTCATTACCTCTTAAAGACGAAGAAAAGGTAGAAATCATTATCTCTACTAAATAATTTATCCATGATATGAAAGTGGCAGGTTGTTATTATGTATTAATTGCAAAGAATATATACACAAAAATAGAGATAATACCAATAGAAGTAGAAAGAGTGTTGAAATTATATAAATATATTATGTCGGATGAGTTATCAGATGGTTCACCATTGAAGAGAGATATTCAACATCATATTGATTTGATTCTAGGATTAGCTCTACCCAATCAAGAATCTTATATAATGAGTCTAACAAAACATGCCAAATTAAATAAACAATGTACTAAATTGGTAATAAAGAAGCTAGTAAGGGAGAGTATGAGTCCATGTACAACACCAGCATTACTAAATCTAAAAAAGGATAGATGATGGGAAATGTGTGTGGATAGTCTATCAATTAATAAAATTACAATCAATTATAGGTTTATTATACCTTTTTTAGATGATATGATGGATGTGCTTTTAGAAGCAAAACATTTTATTAAGATTGATGTAAGAAGTGGCTATTATTAGATTCAAATTCATGAAGGAGATGAGTGGAAAATTGCATTCAAGACTATGGATGGATTATATGAGTGGATGATGATTCCATTCAAATTATCTAATGCACCTAGCACATTTATGAGGATGATCAATAAAGTGCTACAAGAATATATTGGTAATTTTGTGGTTGTTTATTTTAATGACATTTTGATATTCATTAAAACTAAATAAGAATGATTACAACATTTGAGAATGGTACTACATTTATTAAGAAAGGAGAAGTATGCAAATTTGAAGAAGTGTAGGTTTATGTAGAATAGTTTTGTATTTTTGGGATTTGTAGTTTTAGCAGATGGTGTCAGAATGGATGAAAAAAGATAAAGGCAATTGTTGAATGGCCTATTGTAAAAATCATTATAGAGGTAAGAAATTTCCATGGCTTAGTAAAATTTTATAGAAAAATTATTAAAAATTTTAGTAGTATTATGTCACCGATAATAAATTACATGAGAGGGAAAGAATTTACATGGACTAGAGCAGCCATAGAAAGCATTAAATTTTTGAAGAAGAAGATTATAGAGAAACTAATTTTATTACTACCATATTCTAACAAAGTGTTCTAGGTTGATTGTAATGCTTCATTTGTGACAATTAATATTGTTTTAAGACTGTTAGGTGAATAGTTTGTCAACCAGCTAACTGGTGAGCAGAATAAGTCTCTTCAACCACAACATAGGGAGATTGGTCATCCAGACATGTGGGTTTACCACATAAAAAGGGGACAAATATCTCCTCTCATCAAGGGGAGGTTCCCTTATAACTACGAGGAGTTATATACTATATATATATATATATGCAAAAAATAACACTTAGGGGTAGGGTACACCATCTATCTCTCTTATTTTAGAGATGATGTTCACAAACGAAGGATAAAATCTTGGTGAAAACACTAAAGGCACTTTTCTTCTTTCAGAAGTGTTCTTGCAGGGGACAATAAGAGTTCTTTTAGGTAGGATAAGTGACTGGTAAAAGGGTAAAGAGAAACCATCAATCTAAGATGTAGCACAAAGTATCCACCTTGATTTCCCAAGAGTGAAATATGAAGAAGAATGGGGGAACAAAGTCATCCCAAGGTCCTTTACATATGAACCAAAAACAAACACACACTGAAGACAATTATGATAGTGCAAAGTCTGAAAGTAACTGGCTTCAGAACACCTTTCTTGTCACTTCCACTAGCTCTGTTTATTAAATTGCACAAACAAGAATAAATTTAGGAAATAGACATAAGAACAATCTCCTAGAATGGTACAAACTATAACAACACAAAGTATGAAAGTAACTTGCTTTTTGATTCAAATAAAGAAATATGATGAACAATCTGATCTCAAAGTCTTAGTAATGCCTTTTAATTTAGGCAAAGTTTTGCTTCTCATAATGAGAAGATCTCCCTTTTCAAAATGAGAAGTTACAATATATATATAGAGAAGAGAGAAAAAAAGGCACCCCTCTTGGAAAAGACTTTTGGCACCATTTTACAAGTGGCCCATGTACGTTCTGAGCATTGGGAAGAGGAAGCTACTTAATAGATAATGTTGTGTCAGCTACTGTTATGACTTCAAGTGTTTAGAACATAGGCTGCACCATTTATCTACAGACAAGACCGCTCCTTCAAGGCATTCATGTGGCTTGTCTACTCATCAATGCAAAGTGAAAACAAATAGGTCGCATCATTCACTATTTGCACCTCTTGATGATTAATTTGTCAACACTGTGTCAACCGCTGGAGTAACTTCTTGAGTTGACACCTTCCTTCACCACTTGGATTGTTTTGTCCATTTTTGTACTTGGCTCTTTTGCCCCATACTAGCTTTGTCTTCTTTCTATCCTTAAGCCTTTGAATTTATTTGGGTTTGCACTTGAGTCTATGAATATCAACAGCTATTTTATTGCCACAAATTTGATGTATTTGGGTCTGTCATCCTCTTTAACAATTCTTTCATGTATTTTTCACTTGCTAAGTGTCGAGTGCCTCTTCAAGTCTTTAGAAAAGGTCCTTTATTTCCTTCAAATAAAATGTCTGAAGGAATTCCGTTAGATAATTTTTCTGAAGGAAATCTTTCCTTGGCTTTGCATCTTTAAATTGGGAGTGTACCATTTTTGACACATGGCACATTTTGCTGCTTTAGAAATGCTAAAAAAACATTCAGGACTCATTGGATTTATGCAGATGATGACACTTGGCACATTTTTCTTGTTCCTATGACTTACCTGGGGTCCACCACAATCCTTACTCAATAAGTGCAGATGTCAAAAATTGGCAGGTTCCATTGAGTTTTAGCAAGGACATGTGGAAACTTATGTGGCTTCTTAAAAATAGATTAAAACCTTCCGTGATTGCCACTTGGTGCTTTTTGTGGGACCCTGGGAAAAGCTTGGAAACTTATAAGAATCTTGAAGTGTGGATGCTGACACTTATCATGCTCCGTTGAGTTATAATGGGACACGTGGCTACTACCACTCTATTTTAGAAATCACACAAACTATGACACTTGGAGCACTCCACTTACTCTTTTGGCAACTCGTCTGGGGACCACCATAGTTCTCACTCGATAATGAAACCAAAGGAAGATACAATAGTTGTTGACACTTGGTAGCATCCACTAAGCTTTTCAAATGACACATGGCACACTTTTCTACTTTTAGAAAAAAAATATTGAAACCGTCCGCAGCTGCCACTTGTCACCTTTTGCAAAACTCTACAAGGGACATGTGGCACATTCTACTACTTTGAGAAGAAAATCATAATGTGTCTCGACAGATGACACTTGGCAGCTTTTGCTCATCTTTTTCTTTTGCACGCTCCTTTGAATCATTTGATTGAACTGACTGATTAAACCAAGCCTAGAAATGTATAAGTGTTGGAAACTCACTCTTTTGAAGGAATTTACCTATTAAAGCCATCGAACCTTTTGAACCTATTAATTTCAAGCATGTTGAGTCTGTAGATTTCATCCTGTAAAGCCCATAGAAACTGAGAAGCTTGAAAAATGAGGAATTTTAATGTTCAGGACAAATTTTGAAAAGGGAAGAGACAATTTTGGTTTGTGCAGGGCCAAAATAGTCCGTAGGTTGTCCTAAAAATGGGTGACAATTTTTAGGGACAACAAAGTCAAGAAGGAAAACCAATAGCATATTTTATTGAAATATTAAATGAGATAAGAACAAAATATTCTACCTACATTATTAACTACTATGGTGAGGGAAGTAGTTAGATTTGAAGATATCAAATAATTATATGATACTAAACCATATTTTAGTAATGTAGTTGAGTAGTGTAGGAATCCATTAATAGGTGGAATAGTTAGTGTTTATGGTGAGTATCTTATACAAGAAGGTTATGTCTTCAAAAGGAAACAATTATTCATTCTAGTTAGGTTTCTATTAGATAATATAATAATATAATTACATAATGGAGGTATGGTTGGATATTTTTGTAAGATGAAGATAATAGCTTTGGTGGAGGAAAAATATTCTGGCCAAAGATGAAGAGAGATGTGACAAGCTATGTTTCTAGGTGAAGGGTGTGTCAGGTGGCTAAAGGACATGCATAAAATAGTGGACTATACATGCCATTCCCAGTTCCAAAAGGAGAATAAATAGATTTGAGTATGGATTTTGTGTTTGGATTACCAAATACACATAGAGGTAATGATTCAATATTTTTTATTGTAGACATATTTTATAAAATGGTTCATTTCATTGCTTGTATGAAAACCAACGATTCCACTAATGTTGCATAATTAATTTTTAAGGATATTGTGAGATTACATGCTGTTCCAAAAACTATTACTTTAGATAGGGATATAAAAAATTTAAGTCATTTTTAAAGGAATTTGTGGAAGAAGATGGGTACTAAGATACCATTTAGCAATGCATATCACCCAAAAACAAATGGATAGATAGAGGTTATGACTAGGAGCTTGGAAAATTAGTTGCGATGCATAGTGGGAGAAAACACCAAATAATGGGACTTAGCTTTACCACAAGATGAGTTTCTATATAATAGTTTAGAGAATAGATCAACTAGAAAATAAGCATTTTAAATTATTTATAGGATAAATCCTATGGGTATTTTATCACTTGTAGATTGAATTATTGATGATGTAGAAGCATTTACAGAGCACTGAAATAGTTGCAATAAAGAGTAAAATGAAAGTTACAGAAAAGTAATGAGAAAAATAAAGCATTGACAGATGTAAAAATAAGATCCAAAGTATTTGAAGATGTATATTTGATAATGTTTTACTTGTGGAAAGAAATATTTTGAAAAGACACATACAAGATGTTGAAGTACAAGAAAATTGGTCGATGTAGAATTGTGAAGAAAATCAAAGACAATGTTCATGAGGTGAGTTTACCATAGAATTTTGATATATCAAAAGTATTTAATATTTTATATTTATAGTAATTTCATGGAGAAGATGGTGAAGGTGATGGATATGAAGAATTAAATTGGTAGTAGTAGATTGCAAAGAAGAAGGAAAAGATAGTACAGGTTTTGGATATGAAGACAATGAGCACAAGGCAAGGGAATTATAACAAGTATCTGGTCTAGTGGAAGGGATTAAAACAAGAAGACAACACTTGGATTACATAATGGTAGCTAAAAAATATTGACAAATAAAAATGGTAGTAGTACAATCATGGCAACTCATAGGAGATGAGTTATATTCAACTAGAGGAGAATAATGTTCAAAAGATAAGCCAAACCTCTATAGGCCATAAATTTTGATCCATAGCTCTTTTTGTACTCTTCCACATGCTAAAATAACCATCTAAAAAATTTGGTTTCTGCCCTAAGATATTATATCCACTTATAGGTGTTTTTAGATATTTTTTGGAGGCTAAATGAGACCATCTCAGGGTCTAAAATTACAATTTAATGATTTTTTATGGATTTTTTTATTTTTTAAAATTGCATATTTTTATGACCGAACATGAAATTTAGTTGAAATTAATCCTATAAGATAATTTTAGTGTTAGAGTATTTTAAATTATTTTTAGATCTACATGTGCTTGCATGTGAAACTTATAAAAAATAACAGCTTCTAAAAATAGATTATTCAGAGATTTTAGTTATTTTTTGAATTTTTACATGTCAAATATAGTTCTAAGTTGATGTTTATTTATGAATGGTTTGTAATTATTTAAATTCAATCATTAAAAATCAATTTTGAATTATTATTTTTATATATTATCCTATTATTATTTTTGATCTTGATAGTAATTTAGTTCATTAATAACAAGGCATCACAACATACTTAAGAAGAAAAGAAGTACAATAAATTCTAAAACAATAATCAAATAGACTAAAAAAGCTTCTAAGTCTAATATATATATATAATAATATTTTCTTTGTTTAAGTTCATTAATATTTAGCTAACTCTTGACATTCAAGGTGTTTGTCTAAAATAAGAAGAGTCAATAGACATCACCAAATTAAAAGGTTTAGAGAAAGAGTAATATCTCATTAAATGACCTTATAATGGGTGAATATGATTATTTAATCCTTAAAATTATTCTATTAATAATATTTATAAAGTCTTTGTCTAACATGAACAAGGTAACATACTATACTTGTACCGATCAAGTCTTAAACAAAGATCACTGATATAAATATTATTTTAATAGGTTAGGGACTTAATTCAAGACTTATAAACTTGGTTAATAATAATAATAATAATAATAATAATAATAATAATAATAATAATACATTCTCCTCATGTTATATAATTAAGATATACTTTCATCTTAATAAGAACAGTCATGTTACTATGATATAGATTTATTATTCTATGCTTTGACATATTATATTACCTTCTCAAAATAATGCTTATGATTTAAAAATTATAGATAATACATTCATGGAAAATATGGATGAAGACACATTAAAACATTAGTCCATTTTTTAAAAAAAACCATAAAGGGGGTAACCACACAAGTTCAATGTTCCCTATAATTTCCCCTTGACATAGATACTGACCTTGATTTTATCAAGGTCCATCCCTACAATTGATTATCTTTACCACTTGAATCAAAATAGTTTAAAAGGGAGTAATAATTATATTTCATACACAAGTGATTTTAATATATATTTAGGATAAGGAATATATATTATGTTTACATTCTATAGAGTTTCACAAGTGGCTTATCAAGTAAATAAATATGAAAATAGGAAAATGAAAAATCCTTTGGTGGTCCCAACTTTTAAAACATTCATACCATAATGCAACAAATTTAAAACATACAAAAAGAAATAAAATTATAATCTTTCCTCTTTTTTGAACACATCCAATTATTAGTTAAAAGCGTACACAATGTAGTATAAGCATGCAGATAATAATCGTCTAGCAAAAAATAAAATACATCTCTTTTTCAAGTATATTTTTCTTAGACAAGATTATGACCAAGATAAGATACATTCAATAGGGTACACACAATATTATTTTTCATGAGAGAGATGAGGGACAATAAATAAATATTCTTTTACACTATTTACTACATAAGAGATATGGTAAGTAAATACACATATCTAGATTAACAGGATTGATATCATAGAAAAATTATTTTCTTAAATACTTTATTATTTACATTCAAATTTCACCCAAAAAATTTAATCATCAAAATGTTTAAATTAGGGTAAGCCAACTTTTAAACTAGTGTGATATCTCAAACACATCTGAAGCTATAGGTCTCTCTAAGGGACAACCGAAAAAGAAAATAAGAAAAGAAACCAAATGAAACACCATGTCCATGCACACCATGTTCACGTTGGAGTATGAAAGAGAAAACCCAACATGTCCACCATTTTTATAAAATTGAAGTAAAATAAGGAAAAAAGGACAAACCCTAACCATAAAAAAGATCAAGGAAGAGCCTATCAAAACCAACACGACTTAGATAGAATGAACAATAAATAATAAAATAATAATAAAATAAATCCCCAATAGGTAACAGTAATTAAATCCCACCAAACTGGAGTACAAAATAAGAATATATGACAGTGCCCTCAATTCAAGTAGGAGACTAATTTAAAATTCAAAAACATTATTCACTCCAAGGTGGTAAAAAAAATGGTAAGATCCAAGAGAGATCTCAAGAAATTAGCACCGTTGATAGGCATCAAATCATCCAAATTATTGGAATTTATTTTTTTGTTGGAGCATTTAATTTATCCTACCCCAACATTAGTTTTTTTGGGGATCTCCTCAATCAGACCTCAACAACCATTTTCCTACTAGCATTTATTTGTGATAGGTTATTTTTAATTATATTTGAGCATCTATTTTCATGGGCATGCAAAAAAAAAAAAAAAGAAACAAAAGTTATAGTCAATTTTAAAGGAGGGAATTTTGGAAGAGTAAGACATTAATAAAAAATCCTTTAGCAACATCAAAAGTGTAAGGGAATGTTCCAACAGAGAACAAAGATATTATAGTAGAAGGAAACAACAAAATAGTAGAGGATAGAATGTATATGTTTAGTAACATAGTGAAGGTATAGGAAGCTCTATAATTTGGGTCAAAACATAATTTGAATGTGAAAAATAGAGTAGCTCTGAATGAAGTTTGTAAGAATGTTTTGAATGTGTATTTTGAAGTGGAAAATATATAATATATATTTTACTATTATTTCATATTCTCTCTCCTCTTTTGAGTTTGTTTTTTATGGTGTCCACATTGTCGTAGCCATAGTTTTAGGACAATAAACAAACCCCCTTCTTACCAATAAGTGGTATCATATCCCTATATTTCTAGGTAGTTATAAATTTTTTATGGGTGTTTAAGAAAATCCCTAGATTCTCTAGGCACTAAATAACCTTCTCAGATTTGAGAAGCATGGAAAGTGGGGATAACAATGGTTGGCAGTAGCCATTGAAATTTGATGGGTAGAACTATGATATATCCACTAAGAAGATGAAAATTGTCTTGTTTTCAAATGACCCATGGGCATTGTTCGTTAATGGCTTCACTGATATTATAGACCTAGCGGCCTGTATAGCCTTATCTAATATCCATAGAAATCAGTTGAAGGAGACTCGTATGAAGGATAAAAAATCCCTTAGTTTGATTGAGGCAGCCTTGAGAAAGGTTATTTTCCACCACATTACAGCAAAAAAATATTTAAAATAGGCATGAGAAATACTCCAAAATACCTCTAAGGGGAATGATAAAGTGAGATTGGTAAAGCTTCAACTACTAAGGAGAGATTTTGAAATTTTACAAATGAAAGACATTGAATCTATTTCAGACTTTCACACTAGAGTTTCTATCATGATTAATCAACTTAAAATAAATGGAGAAACCATGGATGACCAAGAATTATTGAGAAAATCTTAAGGAGTCTATCTTCTAGATTTTATCCCATTATCATAGCCATTGAAAAGGCTAAGGACATGTCCAAAATGATAGTGGATGAGTTGATGAGTTCACTACAAACCCATGAGAAATGGTTGAATAGATCCAATCCTTCCCTAGAGTAAGCCTTTAAGGCTCAAAACAAATCAAGATGTAGGGGAAGAGGAAGAAACAATAGAGGTAGAGGTCAAAAAGGTAGAGGAAGAAGCAACTCTAGAAGAGTAATTTCAAGTAGCCAAGAGGAGGAAAGCACATCATAGCCAAACTACTAAGACAAGAAGATGAATAAAAATTCTAATCAGAGGTATGAAAAAATCAATGGTTAATGATATTGTTGTCATAAGTTTGGTCATTATGCTAGTGAATGTAGGAAGAAACAACATGATTATGGAGGTCTAAGTGCTAATGTAGAAAATGAGAACAAGATTGAAAATAAAAAATTAGTCAAATGTATTTATAATTTTTAACCTTGATGAGAAGAGTAGTGATGAAGTATGGTACTTAGACAGTGCTTGTAGAAATCACATGAGTGGTAACAAAACATTCTTACCTTGATAGATAGTAGCATACAAACTGAAATCAAAATGTGAAATAATGAGAAAGTTTCTATCATAGGAAAATGTACAATCAACATCAAAACCAAGAACGGTGAGAGGAGGAAGATATAGGATGTCTACTATACTCCAGCCATAAAACATAACCTATTGACTATTGGATAAATTGTCTAAAATGGTTATAAAATATTGATAGAGAATGGAGAGTACATGATATTTGATAAAGGAGGTAGCAAGAAAGTCATTGTAGGAGTACAGATGATGAAAAATAGAATGTTTTCTGTAAATATGCATATTGAATCTTTGATGCTATCTCTAACATAGTTTCCAACACTATCTCCATCACTCACAACAGTGGAAAAGCAATCTGCCTTTAGGATAGTCATCAAATATCCATCCAAACTTTGAAATTTAAGGTATGGGCACTTAAGTTTTTTTGGTTGGAGTTTAATATCCAAAAAAAGGCATGGTTAAAGGGCTACCAAATATTGTAGAGCCCAATGGAAAATTTAAATCCTGTATCTTAGGAAAGTGACATAGATAACCCTTTTAATCAGGATATTATAGGAGAGCAAAAACGCCATTGGAGTTGGCGCACATAGATTTGTATGGTTAAAAAAACCCCACACCTTGGTTATAAATAGTTATTTCATGACATTTATAGATGATTACAACAAAAAATTGGTTTTATTTCTCCAAAAACAAATCAAAAGCCTTTAATAGATTCAAGTGGTTTAAGGCCTTGACTAAAAATCAAAGTGGCCACTATATCAAACCCTTAAGAATGGATGGAGGGGGAGAGTATATATTGAAAGAATTTGTGAATTTATATAGGAATGTAGGCTTATAAAAATAGTTTATAATAAGGTATATTCCATGACAAAATGGAGTGGCTAAAAGGAAAAATAGAACCACTCAAGAGATGGAAGTAAACATGATGAAAGTAAAAGGACTATCACATGATTTTGGGGTGAAGTTATAGAAACAATAGTTTGTTTATTGAATAGGTGACTTACAAAGGATGTTCATGATAAGATTTCACAAGAGACATCATGGATAAATAATAAATGCAGTGTTGAACACCTAATAATATTCAGATGTGTGGCATATGCATTCGTGTCAAAGGAGAATAAGCATAAATTTGATGATAGAGGTGAAAAATGTAACTTCATAGGCTATAGTGAAGAATCAAAAGCCTAAAAGTTGTATAATCCCATCACCAAAAAGGTTGTGATAAGTAGGGATGTTGAGTTGATTGAGAATTAATCATGGGATAGAACAATGGACATCACCATGGGTATTTCAGTCATAATACCCCTTGAAGATGAAGAAGCTCTAGAGGACAACAAATTAAAAGGAACTCTGGAGAGAATCAAAATAGGGGAAAACTACCATAGAGCCTTGGAGAATAGTAGCTCTAGATGTGTTCAATATAATAGTAGATCTAAAGGTGGATAATAGTATAGTAGCTCCAAATATTAGTAGCTCCAAAGGTCAATAACTCTAAAGATTAGCAGCTCTAGAGTTCAGTGGAGTAGAAACTCCAAAGGTCAATAGTATAGTAGCTCCATAGGTTAGAATAAAAATATCTCTGGAAGTAACTCAGACCCTACACTCACATCATTGATGCCACAGAGTACAAGGAGTGTGAGGGAGATTTATGAAGCACAAGGTATGCTAATCTCGATGAGAATATAGATTTTGCATTATTTTATTATATTGATCCAATAGACTTTGAGGAAGATGTGAAAGAAGAGAAGTGGTATAAGACCACATATGAAGATTTGGATGCTATAGAGAGGAATCACACATGGTACCTAACTTATTTACCCAAGGGTATATAAGTGATTGAAGTTAAGTGGGTATACAAGACCAAGTCTACTGCTAATGTAAAGATTAAAAGACATAAGGCAAGGCTAGTTGTCAAATGGTACAAATAGTAGCTTCGAAGAGATTATGATGAGATATATGCACCAGTTGTATGGATGAAAATAGTTCAGATAGTCATAGAAATAACAGCCCAACACAAATGAAAGTTGTATCAAATAGACGTGAAGTTAGCCTTCTTGAATGGAGTGCTGAAAAAGGAAGTTTATGTGGAAAAATCACGTGGGTATGATGTCCCAAGTCAAGAGGACAAAGTATATAGGCTTCAAAAATCCCTTTATGGGCTCAGACAAGCACCCAAGCCATGATACAACATAATAGACTCATATTTAGTGAGCAATGGCTTTAACAAAAGTAGCAGTGAACCCACTCTTTACATCAAAGAAGATCAATGTAATATTTTGATTATTATTTTATATGTAGATGATATGATTTTTAAAAAAAATGGTGGTCTCTTCATTATTGATTTCAAAGAGGTAATGAAGAATTAGTTTGAGATGATAGACTTAGGTCTACTAAAGTATTTTCTTGGCATTGAAGTCAAACAAACAAAGCATGGCATATTTGTTTCATAAACTAACTATGCCAAATAGATTATGAAGAGATTTAAAATGGAGAATAACAAACCTATCCCAACACCAAAAGCTATAGAACTAAGACTGAGTAAAGAGGATAGTAGCAAGGAAGAAACCCAACCCTTTATAAGAGCATGTTTGGAAGCCTCATGTATTTGATAGTTACTAGGCATGACTTAATGTATGCAATAAGCTTGATTTATAGGTTCATGGAGTAACCTAAAGACATAGATTGGCAAGCAGAAAAAAGATCTTGAGATATGTGAATGGCACACTGGGTTATGGTATCTTGTATGATGCATCTAATGAGTTTAAGCTGGTTGATTTCATAAATAGTGATTGGGTTGGTAATCTAGATGACATGAAGAGCACATCAGGCTATGTTTTTCATATGGGTTCTGGAACTATATCTTTGGATTCAAATAAACAATTGATAGTGTCACTTTCTATAGATGAAGTGAAGTACATAGTAGCCAATGCATCAACATGTAAGGCTATTTAGATGAGAACGATCCTTGCAAATTAGAATGAGCAACAAGAAGTTACTACAAGCATTCATTATGAAAATGTTTCTTCAATAGCCTTAACAAATAATCTAGTCTTCCATGGAGGAAGAAAGCACATTGAAATTTATTACCACTTCATAAGGGATTTGGTAGAACAAGGAAAGATTGAGTTACAATATTACAGATTTGAATCAGCAACTAGTTAATATTTTTACTAAGTCATTATCCAAAGACACTTACATGTATCTAAGAGGAAGGTTAGGTGTCATAAATGTAGCAA
The DNA here is from genome assembly GCA_037957365.1 of Torreya grandis. Taxonomy (NCBI): domain Eukaryota; kingdom Viridiplantae; phylum Streptophyta; class Pinopsida; order Cupressales; family Taxaceae; genus Torreya; species Torreya grandis. Next base: position 2,955,430 of record JARHVA010001343.1, on the reverse strand, counting down.
CATTAGGCTTAAAATATTTTTTGGTAGTTCTAGAGTCCTATAATAGAGTTATAGATTTCAATGGGGTAGCTATGGATCTTGATAGTCCAACTACAAATTTCATCAGTCCAGCTATGGATTTCATCAGTCCAGCTATGGATTTTATCAATCCAACTATGAATTATAGGCCAACTACAGAGATACTCTATAGATGCAAACAAAGAGCTCCAGAGATGCAAAAAGGTGTTGTGGAGGTAGTCCAAAATGATAAAAAGAACTCCGATATCCACTCCAGAAAGGCAAATACAAATATTTAGCTCTAGAGATCAATTTCGGAAAGAAAATTTTAAAATGACACATCTGACTTTAGATTAAGGTGGAGTGTTGGAATTTAATCTTCCATGAGATCATTTAATTTAGCCTACCCCCACATAAATTTTTTGGGGGATCTCCTCAATTTGATCCCATCAACCATTTGCCTGCCAACATTTATTTTTGGTAGGTAATTTTAAAATCAGATTTGAGCGACTATTTTCATGGCATGCAAAAAAGACAAAAAGAAATAAAATTTATGGTCAGTTCTAAAGGAGGGAATTTTGGAAGAGTAAGACATTGAGAAAGAAATCCTGCAGTAGTAGCAAAAGTGTAAGGAAATGTTCTAGCAGAGAACAAAGAGATTGAAATAGAAGGATATGGTAGAATAGCAAAAGATAGAAGGCGTATGTGCAGTAGCACAGTGAACGTACAAGAACTCTAGAGTGTGAGGTAAAACAACGTTTGAATGTGTAAAATAGAGTAGTAGCTCTGAATGAAGTTTGTATGAAAGTTTTGAATGTGTATTTTGAAGTGAAAAATATATAACATATATTGTTGCTATTGCATATTCTCTCTCCTCTTTTGTGTGTGTGTGTGTGTGTTTTTTTTTTTTTAATGGTGTACACATTGCTATAGAAATAGTTTTAGGACATCAAACAAACCCCCTGCCTGCGAACACAAATCACCGGTCAAATCATAATGCCAACAATTTAGAATCAATGGCTAGCCTGTCAACATCACTGAGTACCTGGCAAGGATCCCAAAATTGAATATAGTGAAGCAAGAAGAATCATCAAAATGTTAAGCCAACATGATGCTGACAATATTTTCTCTTAAATTACATTAATTTCATGATAAACATATAATAAATATTAAATAACAAAAATATGATTTTTCTACTCAAAATTAGCATAAATATAATCTCATTCCAATACAATAATAAAATCATAATATTAACTTTACATAGCTTTGTTTTAACAACTAAACTTTGGTGCATTACTAGGCATCCCAACCACTTGTTTGAATTATACCATAATGTTTATAGCGAGATACTTACAAATTGAAGTCCCTACGAATACTAGGAATAATAATTAAAATAAGGTTAAAAAATATCAGTCACGTGACAACATTTTTATATATTGAAACGGTTTTGTATATTCAGCAAATCGAGAAAAATGTAAGAGTATATATAAAAAAAATGTGAGCGGAATAAGATATTGATAGCCTTTCCATGCATCACAGTCCATAAAACCCTCTATTTCTTCACCACTCATATCCAATTTTAATATACTCTAATCATGTACAATAGATGTTCCGGTTATGAACAAAGGTATTTTAATCAAACACCATACCTTGCTGACCACATGTGCTTTAGTTACAAACATACAACCACACATTGTATTCCATCATTAATAATATAATTTAATTATGAATTTTATATAAGATTATCCTTAAATTTTACAATTCTGGTTACACCAAAAATGGGCAATGATTATTCTCAAACAAATCCACTGTCTTCAGTTTTGGCATTTACAAAATGTCCTGCTTGCGTTTGGCACAGTTGACCTGTGCGATTTGTGTGGGCTTTCCTTCCATTACATCAATGGCGTGGTAAAATACAGTTGAACTGAACTTAAATATTTGAATTTACAAATTATTTTAATGTACGGTGGATTGTTTCGTCTCATATATTAATTTCATGAGAAATATGTATAAATAAACCAGTATTCCACAGACATCTATGATGTTTGTGGCTGCCAAGGGACCATAATCAAAACTTTATAAGTAGGACTCTACGAGCACAAGTTCACTTGACAAGACGTAAGGCTTTTCTATGAAATTCCTCATTCATATGTCATCTCATGAAATTCCATGGTTTCTGTTGAAAACTGATGCTGCATGTTCAGTTCATCAGTGGTCGCATTTCATGCACAACTTTTAGTTATAGTTTGTTATTTTGCTGGAATAAATTGCATGCTGTTTTTTGTCCCATGCGCTGTAGTTCAAGTCAGTTATCATTGCCTCACTGTCTGTTTTAATTCACCAAATAATGCGTCCTTGTTGCATGCGCAGACTTTTCTCTAGTTCAACAGGGGCTGACTTTCCTTTAGTTGTTCAATATGTTTTCTGAATGCTGCGATCTGGGCAGCAATGCAGTATTGTAATTCTTATATAAATGCATTAATAAAGACAGTTTTTAAAAAGCCTGCAAATAAAGAATTTCTGAGTACTCTGTTTTTTAAGTTTTTATACTCTATTTTTTTTTTCTGCTGTTATCTTCTGTGGGCATAGAAATTTTGTTTAGTTTTTTCAGATTCTACATTTGGTATCAGAGCAGGATTTTTCTTTTGGGTTAAAGATTTAGTAGTTGGAATTTTGCCAAAAAATTTATCATGTCAAATTCTAACTCCTTGCCCATTCCAGAATTTAATGGAAATGAGTATGATTATTGATGTATCAAAATGATGACTTTTTTTATAGGAAAAGATTTGTGGGAGATTATTGAATCAGATTATGCAGAGCCAGCTGATTGGAATGCCCTCACAGTGAATGCTAAAATAGCTAAGGAGGCTAAGAAGAAGAATGCTCAATCCTTATTTCATATTCAAATAGCGCTAGATAAGAGCTTATTTCCACGAATTACAGTACCAAAGACAACAGAGGATGCCTGGAAGACTCTAAAAGGAGCTTACCAAGGTAGTGATCAAGTAAAAATTGTCAAGTTACAAACATTGAAGAGAGACTTTGAAAATTTAAAGATGCAAGAAGCTGAAAGTGTGAGTACCTATTGTCTCAGAGTAAAAGATGTGGTCAATAAGATGGCTACACTTGGTGAAATTGTGAACAATGAGGTTGTGATCAAAAAGGTGTTGAGGTCTCTCACACCAAGGTGGAACCATGTTGCCATAATCATAGAAGAAAACAAGAATTTGTCTACCCTTCAATTTGATCATCTAGTTGGATCTTTGATGTCTCATGAAGAAAGATTGAGAGATTCATTTGGAGAAAGTGAAGGGAAAGCTTTTTCCTCCAAATTACAAATCACAGAGAATGAAGATGCAAATAGTAGCATCAAAAGTAATCAAGGCCAAGGTAGAGGTCAAAATCAGAATTACTCAAGAGGAAATAGAGGCAGAGGTGGCTTAAGAGGAAGAGGTGGTTTCAGAGGAAGAGGTAGAGGTAGATTTGATAAAAGAAATATTCAGTGTTATCATTGTAACATGTATGGCCACTTTAATTATGAGTGTAGATTAAAAGAAGGTAATAATGGTAAAAGCGTTCATTATGCTCAAGAAGGTGATGAGAATCCTCCAGATAATTTATTTTTATCTTATGACAAAGCTGAAAATGTTTCTAAAGATGTTTGGTATTTAGACTCGAGATGTTCTAACCACATGTCAGGGAATGAAAAACTTTTTTCTATAATGGATGAAAGTTTTAAATCCAAGATCAAGCTTGGTGATGACAAATCACTGGAGGTTGCTGCAAAAGGAGCTATGGAAGTCCATACAAAAGAAGGTATGAAGAGTGTTAAAGACATTTATTACACTCCAAATTTAAAGCATAATTTGTTAAGTGTTGGACAATTATGTGAGAAGAATTATAAAGTTGTATTTGAAAATCAACAATGTATAATTTATGATAAGAATCAAGGAAACAGGGTGGTAACAGTGGTGCCTATGACAAAGAATAAGATGTTTCCATTGAAGTTTGGTGAACATAACAAGAACCTTGTCAATATGGCATATGAGGATTCAAGTTGGTTGTGGCATCTTAGGTATGGGCATTTAAATTTTCATAGTTTGAAGATTCTAACATCAAAAGCATTAGTTTCTGGTTTGCCTAAGGTTGAAGAGCACAAGGAAGTTTGTGAAGGATGTGCTAAAGGAAAACATGCAAGAGAGAAATTTTCAAAAGGCAATGCATGGAGAGCCCATTATCCACTCCAATTAGTTCATTCAGATATTTGTGGTCCTATGCAAACAAAGAGTTTGGGTAAGTCATCATATTTCATTACTTTTATTTATGATTACTCATGACAGTGTTGGGTTTATTTTTTGAAGACCAAAGGTGAAGCTTTTGAGACATTCAAGAGGTTTAGAGCCCTTGTAGAAAATGACAAAGGTTGCAAAATCAAATGCTTAAGGACTGATCGTGGAGGAGAATTTTTTTCAAAATTCTTTCAAGGTTATTGTGATATGCATGGCATTAGAAGACAACTCACCACTGCATACACACCTCAACAAAATGGTGTAGCTGAAAGGAAGAATCATACAGTGGTGGAGATGGCACGAAACATGCTACAAACAAAGATATTAAGTAATTCTTTTTGGGGAGATGCAGTTGCTACAACAGTATATATTCTCAATCGGAGTCCCACTAGTGCACTTGATAGGATGACTCCATATGAAGCCTGGTATGAGAAAAAGCCAAATGTTAATTATTTCAAAGTTTTTGGTTGCTTAGCCTATGTTCATGTTCATGATCAAAAGAGGCAAAAGTTAGATCCCAAAAGTGAGTCATGTATTTTTGTTGAATATAGTGAGGAAAGTAAGGCTTATAGATTATATAATCCTCTCACTAATAAGCTTATTGTGTCAAAAGATGTGATTTTTGATGAAGGGGTAGTTTATGGTCATCACAAAGGCCATATGGAAAATTCAAAATCTGTTTTAAATGAAGTTATTATGGATGATATTGATCATGGGCATCCCACTAATATTTATGTTTCAAGTGCTACAAATCCACCAAGTAACCCCTCATCTAGTTCAATTCCAAGTGTAAGTCCAGATTCATGTCCTAGTTCTGCAAAAAAGGTAAGAAGATTGAGTGACATTTATCAAAGGAGTTCAAATCAAGCACATGAAGAAAATCTAAGAGGTGAGACACTGAATTTTGCTTTACTTACCAAGGCTGATTTTGAACCATCATGTTTTGAAGATGCATATACTAATGAGGTTTGGATGCAAGCAATGCAAGAAGAGATGGATTCTATTCACAGGAATGACACTTGGGAGCTTACAAAGCTTCCACATGACAAGAAGAAGATTGGCACCAAATGGGTCTACAAAACTAAGTGTAACAGTGATGGAAGTGTTGAAAGGCATAAGGCAAGATTAGTTGCTAAAGGCTTCACACAAAAGTATGGCCTTGATTATGAAGAGACATTTGCACCAGTAGCAAGACAAGAGAATATTAGAATGCTGATTTCATTAGCAGCTCAAAATAATTGGAGCATCCATCATATGGATGTGAAAAGTGCCTTCTTGAATGGGTACTTAGAATAAGAAGTATATGTGGAACAGCCACAAGGTTTTGAAGTGAAAGGAAAAGAAAATCATGTCTACAAGTTAAAGAAGGCTTTGTATGGCCTCAAACAAGCACCAAGAGCATGGTATGCTAGGATTGATGGATATTTTTAGGAGAATAGATTTCAAAGAAGTAAGAGTGAACCTACCCTTTACTACAAACCAGAAGATAATGATATGCTAATTTTAAGTTTGTATGTTGATGACTTGTTGTATATGGGTAGCAGTTCTATGATGAAGGATGAATTCAAAGTTTTCATGATGAATGAATTTGAGATGAAAGATTTAGGCCTTATGAAATATTTTTTAGAAATGGAGGTTTATCAAAGGGAGAATAAAAATTTTATTTGTCAAACAAGGTATGCTAAAGATATGTTGAAGAAAATTGATATGGTTGATTGTAAACCAGTCTCCACTCCAGTTGCTCATGGAGTTGTGTTGTGTAGAGATGATGGTGCTGAAAGAGTTGATGAGACAACTTATAGAAGTATTGTTGGAAGCTTAATGTTTCTAACTCATACATGACCTCATATTGCTTATTCAGTTTCACTCATTTCAAGGTACATGACAAAGCCATCAAAAATACATATGAAGGCAGCCAAAAGAATTTTGAGGTATGTGAAAGGCACTCTAGATTTTGGTATTCATTACTACACTTCTAAAAGGTTCAATCTTGTTGGTTTTAGTGATTCTGATTGGGGAGGTAGTTTGGATGACCGAAAGTCAACATCTGGGAATTGTTTTTCTTTTGGTTCTGGTTTGATTACTTGGACCTCAAAGAAGCAAAGTATAGTTGCCCTTTCTTCTACAGAAGCAGAGTATGTTGCAGTCACTTCAGCAGGTACACAAGCATTATGGCTTAGAAAACTTCTTGAAGAAATTGGAGAGATGCAAGTTCAGCCCACAATTATTTTTTGTGATAATATTAGTGCTATTAAATTGGCTAAGAATCTAGTCCATCACAGCAGGACAAAACATTTTGATTTAAAGCATCATTTTATTCAAGATTTAGTGCAGATGAAGGTAGTAGAATTGAAATACATCAACACTAAAGAACAGTTGGCAGATATCTTTACGAAAGTAGTTGCAACAGATCAATTTTTGACACTAAGAGATCAGATGTAAGCCCTCTCAGCATCAAGGGGGAGTATGTTGAAAACTGATGCTGCATGTTCAGTTCATCAGTGGTCGTGTTTCATGCACAACTTTTAGTTATAGTTTGTTTATTTGCTGGAATAAATTGCATTCTATTTTTTGTCCCATGCGCTGTAATTCAAGTCAGTAATCATTACTTCACTGGCTGTTTTAATTCACCAAATAATGTGTCCCTGTTGCATGCGTAGACTTTTCTCTAGTTCAACAGGGGCTGACTTTCCTTTAGTTGTTCAATATGTTTTTTGAATGCTGTGATCTGGGCAGCAATGCAGTATTGTAATTCTTATATATATGCATTAATAAAGATAGTTTTTAAAAAGCCTGCAAATAAAGAATTTTTGAGTACTCTGTTTTTTTTTTGCTATCATCTTCTGTGGGCATAGAAATTTTGTTTAGTTTTTTCAGATTCTACAGTTTCAAGATATGCACAAAATGGGTTTGTTGAAAAGGCATCAAGGCTTTTGAGGAATTTCCATTTTCAGATTTAAAACTAAGCTCCACAACCTTTGCGATGATGACGATGATGATGATGATGATGATATCCACTCTCTACAATAAGCACTCAAATTTTAACTGTACATGTCAAAAGTATAAATATATTCTATTCTGAACAAAGATATCTAATTTTAAAGAAACCAAAAAATCCATCTACCAACAACTATGGGCCAATTTAGCAAAAGAGGAGGAAGAGAAATCCTAGAACTCGCCTAATTTGCTACTCCAAGGTAACCACAAAAGTGACTGGGTAATAAATCATTACCACAACCAACATGGTTTTAAAAATACACATTATAATGGAAGGATCATGCAGCGCACCATGCTAAAGATGAAAGGGGAAACTATAAGATGTGTTTACACCATCCAAACAACAAAAAAAGCTTTCACAGTAAGCTAAAGATGAAAAGGAAAACTATAAGATGTGTTTACGCCATCCAAACAACAGAAAAATCTTTCACAGTAAGTTTATATGGAGAAAGACCACACAGTCCATTACTTGGATGAACTGAAAGTATCGAAAAGTCTTATGGAAGCTGAATATAAAACCTGGGCCCTCCTTTATCATGGTAGGTCTCACACGGTGGGCCTTCTGACAGTATAAACCCATGTATACAGATTGCTTCAAAAAGATCACAATTTTTACTGTTTGAAAACATAACTAAGTAAATAATATAGAAATATCTCAAAGAAAAAATATTATGGAGCACTTGCCTGCTATCAGAGTTGGAGCATCTACTATATTAAATGTTTACGTTAAAAATTTATCGATGGATAAACAGAAGCAGATAGAGAGCAAGAGATAGCCCAGAATGAAGGTGTTGATAGAGGAGGCAAGGAGATAAATGGAGACTCAATGCTTTAAAAATAGAGTAAACAAAACTGAACAAAAAAGAAATAACCCAAAAAAATACAGAGCAAGAGAAAGAAACAGCCAGCTGTTAGAAAAACAAATCTGCACACAAACTAGCTTCATCTATATTTATATATTCATTAACAAGACACATAACAGCTACAGCTGTTAGAGAAAGAAAAAACTACAGTTGTTAGAAAAAAAAATCTGCACACAAACTAGCTTCATCTATATTCATATATTCATTAACAAGACACACAACAGCTACCGCTGCACATAAAACTTAATACATTCAATGTATATTTGTTCTGGAGTTTTTTGGTCTTTCTAGTTATACTTTGTCCCTTTTCTTTCTGCTGTACATACTACACAAAATGGCTCCTTCTATCTCTTTCTAGACTGGTTGTGTTGGGCTTTAGGTAAAAAGATAATAAATAGTATTTAAATGTGCAGCTCCATCTCACACATGACACAGTTAACATCAACAAAAAAAGACATGTAATTCAAATCCCTTGGACAATGATAAAACTCATAGACAAGACAAGTAAAAGATTCTGACATTAAAAACCCAACTATGCATAATTAATATTTCCAATGCTCCCCCTTAATTTGAACGGCTGGTGATCATAAAAATTTGCATCAAACTACTCTAGCGTTGTTGTAACATATCTTCGAAGCATCTTCGGAGTTTCTTTTTGGAGCACATCTTCGGAGCATCATCTTTAGAGCATATTTTCAGAGCATCCGTCTTCAAAGCTCATCTTTGGAGCATCCATCTTTGGATCACATATTTGGAGCATTCATCTTCGGAGTAGTCTTTGGAACATCTATCTTTGGAGGAACATTTTTTGGATCTCTCTTCGGAGATATATACATTTGTATGATCAAAAACTCCTAAACAACTTTGCAAATACTAAAATGTCTCTTTTGCCAATGGCTTTGTAAAAATGTCAGCAAACTGATCTTTAAACCTAAAAAAATCTACGCAAATTTCTTTGTTGTTGGTAATTTCTCTAATAAAATGATACCTAGTATCATTATGCATAGCTCTCTTATGAAAAACCTAATTTTTGGACAATGAAATTGCTAAACTATTGTCACAAAATAGTGTAGTCACTTTTCTTTGATCTTGCATTAAGTCTTTCAATATTCTTCTCATCCAAAAAACTTGACAAGCTGCACTAGTGCCTGCCACATACTCAGTTTCAGTGGAATAAAGAGTCACAATGGGTTGGTTATTTTAATCCCATGACACAACACCTATACCAAAGTGAAAAGCATACCCAAAAATGGTTTTTTAATATCTATACTACTACCACAATCGTTGTCTAAGTATCCAACAAGACTGAATTCATTTGAGGTGGAATACAATATGCCAAAATGTTTTGTACGACTTACATACCTCAGTATTCTCTTACCATCCTGCCAATGAGAATCTTTTAGAGACTCTATAAACCTTAAAATTAGGCTTACACCATACATAATATTAGGCCTTGTGGCTATCAAATACATAAAGATTCCAACCAACCTCTTAAACAATGTAGGATCCACACATGGTCCATCATCCTCTTTGCTTAGTTTCAATCCCATCACGATCAGTGTCAGAGCTTTCATGCATTTTACCATATTCAATCTCTTCAAGATTTAAATTGCATATTTGTAATGAGAAATAAATATACCAGCATTGGATTCATGGACTTCGATGCCCAAAAAATATCTCATAAGTCCCATATCAGTAATTTCAAATTAACTCTTCATTGATGTTTTGAAAGCATCTATGCTAAAATCATCGGTAAAGTTTAGATCATCTATATACAAATAAACAATTATAATTTTAGCTTGCTTTTTGACTATGATATACAAGGTTGGCTCATAACCACGTCTTTGGAAACCATTTATAATGAGACAGGTGTCAATGTGGTTTTACAAAGTCTAAGAGTTTGCTTTAATCCATAAAGTGCCTTCTTTAACCTATATAATTTATTTTCATGACTCGGTATCTTATAGCCTTATGGCTATTTAACATACACTTCCTCCTCTAGATATCCATTTAAAAATGATAACTTCACATCCATTTGGTACACAGGCCACTTATTATAGGCAGCAATAGCTAATATGGTCCTAACTGTGTCCAACTATAGAATAGGAGAAAATATTTCATTGAAATCTATTTCGGGTTGTTGAGTGAAGCCCCTTGCAACTATCCTTACTTTATGATTTTGCACTTTTCCATCAGTATCTTGTTTAGTCTTATAAATCAACTTTATACTTATTATATCCTTGCCTTCAGGCAACTCAACTAACTCCCATGTTTGGTTCTTTTAAGTGGACTCAATTTATTCACCCATGGCTTTTGTGCAGGTATCATCACTTATAGTGTCTTCAAATATTAATGGATCGTCTACATGAGAAAGTAAAGCAAAGATCAAAAATGAATGTACTGTATCAACATTACATACCTCACTCAAACTCCTTATATTTTTTAGTAGCAAGCTTTCTAGAGTTGGATCCGTAGATGTCAAAGTACTTGGAGTGCTAGTTGGAGTTACTCCAAGGATGTCAGTTGATGTAGAAGCTATTGTGGTTACATGTGGAGTTTCTTGTACTCTTAGTGTAGGTAGAAACCTTGAAGATGTTCTCATCATGAATAGGGGTGTATCTTGAGCTACAACCTATGGAAATATGTGAGTTATTGTTTGAGTTATACTTGATGATGGAAACACTTCATCTATCATATCATCATGAGGAATAATAGGTATAATGTTTATAGTCCTCTCTAAACTTCTATCCCACACTTCATTCTCCATAAATTAAACATCACGACTAATTTTAACCTTCCTAATTATAGTATTAAACAACTTATATGCCTTTGTATTCTCCAAATAGCCAATAAATATACATTTTTTGTCCTTTATTGTCTAATTTCTTCCTCCACTCATTTGGAACATGTGCATATGCAGCATAACCAAATACCTTAAAATGAAAAACACTATTTTTCTTACCTATCCTTTTTCTCCTTTATTGTCTAACTTCTTCCCCAACTCATCTGGAACATGCACATATGCAACACAACCAAATACTTTAAAATGAAAAACACTATGTTTCTTACCTATCCAAGCATCTTGAAGGACTTTATTCTTTACACTCTTTTTGTGGCACCTATTCATGATATAAATAGAAGTTTCCACTACCTTAGCCTAGTATTCATTAGGTAAATATGAAGCTACCAACATACTACGTGCCATCTCTATAACAGTTCATCTTTTTTCTCTCTAACACACCATTTTGTTGAGGTGTACATCGGGCTATAAATTGCTTCAATATGCCATGTAATCTACAAAAGTTCAAAAAATTATTTGAAATATATTCATCGCCTCTACCCATCTTCAAAACCTTGATGTAGTAGCCACTTTGTTTCTCCACAAGTGCCTTGAACTATTAAAAATAAGCAAAATGCATGGGACTTATGTTTTTAAAAGTAAACCGAAGTTTTCCTTGTAAAGTCATCAATAAAAGTAATGAAATAGGTGCTACCTCCTATAGAAGGTGTTTTCATTTTCCCACAAATATCTGAATGAACAATCTCAAGTGGTATTCTTTCTCTTATTTATTTTCCAACTGAGAAAGACTCTCTATGTTATTTTCCTAAGATACAACCTTCAAAAACTCTTTCCAGTTTCTCAATTAATGGCAAACCTTTCACCATGTTATTCATATGTAGTAGCTTCATCCCTCCAAAGTTCAAAAGTCCAAATCTGAAATGCCACAACCAAGATTCATCCTTTACAACTGATTGAAATGTTGTTTGAATTTCTCCACCACTACCTTTTTCTTCTTTGGAGTTGAATTGGCTTGCTCTAGAGTATACATTGGATTACTCTAGTGCTAAATTTATTAAGTCTGGGAATTTAGTTTAGCTTTTAATTTTTTATTTTTTGCCTCAAAGCCAATTCCAAAATATACATTATTTTTCTTATGAACAACTTGGACTATTTTCCCCTTCATATCAGGCCCTATCCTCAATGAAAACATCTGGTTACTAGTCATTTGCACTTTGGCAATCAATTATTTGCTTAGAAACCTATCTAAAATCACACACTCATTATTTTCCATGTACACTCTATAGCCTTTTTGTACCAAATGACCAATACTCATTATGTTATGTTATAGACCAACAACATAATACACATCATGCATAATGTTTTGCTCCCCATTTTTGGTTAGAATATTAACATTACCTTTACCCAAAATAGTTACCTTTTTGTTGTTACCAAGTATGATATTAATTTGAACTGATTCATCCAAGATAGAAAATAAATATACATTACCTATCATGTGATTACTACAACCAGAATCCAAATACCATATGTCACATGTGCTTTCTTAGACTACATTTCACTCAACTGGGGAGTTTGTAGGAATCGTTTCAACAATCATAGTGCATTCAATAAACATAGCTCTTGTGGGAGTGTTACTTGATTGATTTGGATCTTGCTTGTGTTGGTCATGCTACTTTTTCTTTCATTCATGAGCATAATGCCCAAACTTCTTACATTTAATGACATTGAATGTGTGATTTGTTAAACCTTGAGCCACTTGGGTGACAAAAATTCTGAGTTTGACCTCTACCACCAACATTTGTAGGATTACTGTTACATCCACCTCTAGGGGAACTTTTCCCTCTACCTCTATACCTAAATTTATACCATCATCTTCCATGAATTATAGATGGTTGATATGAAAATATTCTCATTCAGTATTGGCAAGGCAAAATACTGAACTAGCTAAACTAGCCAATGTGGGATAAATCCTCACATAAGACAAAATCACTACAAGATGAAATAGCTAGCTAACACAATACAAAATGTGAGAAAATTCATGAAATTTATACTATAACACCTTCAAAGTGGTGTACCCATTTATGATGGATGTAAGGCATGTAAATCCTAAATCTACGTAGATGAAATCTACCATGAAATAGAGTTGACGCATTTCACATGAAGTTTTTGAATTACAATGTTGATGATTTTTGGAATAGATCATGTATAAGTACAATATGGAAACAATTTTTCATCAACCACATCACACCATGTTTCATCACCCTGGTGAATGGCTGAGAAAACAATCATAAACAGTCAGAGTGTTTACAACTTTAATCTTGATATTGATTGTATGTACCCATGCCCACTTAAATTTTTTATCCAAATACCAAACTTGAAATTCTAAATTTCTCTTAGTTGATTCTAATTTTCCTAGTGCCATTGTAATGAGTAAAATTTAATCATTGAAATTGCCAAGACAAAACCTAATCACCCACTATTATCTTGACCCCAACATGTTGGGGTCTTCAAGCAGCCAATAAAGATGTTCCTTGATTGAAAACAAGGGAGATCTAATTTTGACATAGATATTGGGAAAGGATATTATTTATTTACCTGAAGAATACAAAGCATCATAAGTTAAATCATCACATGGACATTTAGATCCCAATCGATTTTCACCTCAAATTATTTTACATGAACATATTTTGACATTAAAATACATTCTTACATAGCATGAAAATGGTGAAATATTTAAAGGAGAGACGGGAGGTGATGGGAAGAATAAATGCAAAATTAGTAGGCATGGGTTTCATGTGAGGTTTAATTATCAATTTACACTGCATCACTTTATAAAATACCATGTATGTCATTGTAATTATGGAAAATCCTAGCTACGTCATAGTGATTTACTATTTTTATTTAATAATTGTTAGTTATTATATAAATAGTATATAATTTATATTGTAATATTTGTGTAGATTAAACATTACAAATATAATATTTATATATTATATATTATGTAGTTGAGCTAAAGAGAATGTAATGATACCAAAAAATTAGCAACCCAATAACACATCTGAAAATGCGAAATTAATGAAAAAATGATATAATATTATCCATTATTAAAATTAAATATATAATAAAATAATATCATATATAAATAAATAATTATTATTGATACATTAAATTCCTTTGATAACCATATTTTTTATTTATTGAATTTATCAATCATATACATTAGTGAAATACAATATTTAAGGATTGCCATGACTATAATCATCCATGAATTTCACCACATGTTTTCATGAAACATATACAAGGGGTACCAACTATATATTTTTTATTTTGGTCTAGTTTATGATGGAATAGCTAGAAAAATATACAACAATTAATGTGTTTTAACCTTTAATGTATGAATTTCTCATAAATTCTATTTTTAATCTATGTTGATGTAGTAGTGAAAGGTGAAGTTTAAAGGTTTAAATATTGATGCACCCAAATCTAACACCATTATTCTCTACGATGCCTCATAACACAAGGTTAAATTTTTTCACAGAGGTTTTTATTTCTCCCTTTTTTATTATTGCAGCTAACCCATCATGAAGCCACATTGTCAACTATTTTTATTTTTTAGTTTCATTTGTTGTTGAATAGTTGGAATAGAATATAGATATTTTATGAATCTGAGGAGCATGGATTTAGAAGATATGATATCATTTTTATGTTTCATTATCTAAAACTATCAAAATATATTAAATATCATTTTATGTAATAATGACATCTGCAAAATGCCCATCACCTGACCATTAAGTACTCATCATAGTCCACCTCACCTAGTGTGTGTATCTTTTTTCATTCATGAAAACCTCCCCTTGACACCACTTAAAACCACCTATGTCATCCTAATGTATATTGATGTGACTCCCTGTCACACACTAATCAATCTAATCAGATAAGGCCTTCACTATGCACATGTGACAACATTTCAATGGAGGAAAAAAATAGTTTTTCAAGGCATATGTGAAGATGAGTCTTTGGATATTTTCTCATATAAAACACCTTATTCATAACTAAATATATGAAAATCACTTATAATAAATCAATACATAAAATGTAAAACCTTAAAACTTGAACATATAATAAAACAACTTAAATTAAAATAGGAAGTACCACACATTGGCTCAATGATTATAACTAACTAGCATTAGCTACTACTAGCATCCAGATCTGGTATATTACTAATTCTCTCACAAAACTTATGGATAGGAGATTAATAATTAAAATAATATTGAGACTTTTACCCCTCTCCAAACATCCTAGTGAATATCTCTCACATTCAATGCACCTATGGAATCTCACCCATCTCCTTCACACATAGAGGTGTATATAAGGAGGATGTGTACATAATCATCTAGGAAAACATAATCTACTTCTAGGCAAAATAATTTACTTCTCCTTAGTGCATTAAATAAAAATACAAGGAGGAAAAAAATACATATCAATAAGAGCAATCATGTATATTTCAGTTTATAAAATATATTCAATTTATTCTCTTTCATGCATAAAATCACTACAAAAGGAGCAACATGATTTGAAAAAAAATCCATCATGCATGGGGAATTACAAAAATACAAGCAATAGTACATAATTGTGATTAACATTAGATATAAATCAAACATATGTCACACATATGAGAAATTACAATATCTAAGCAATAGTGCATCATTGCATAAAGTAAACATTATAGAGCAAACATCCATTACACATGGGAATTTTCATAATTAAACCAATACAAGGCAAATTACTGTCACTACAATTAGTTAAAATCATAGATAAAACGTCCACATGGGGTACATGTAATAAATAGTGTCATCTAGTATTTTTAGAGTGATTGGATTATCAAATCACATTCCACAATTACTCAATTACCATAATTCTGCATATATGGTTTCCATACAACTTAACCCCTCATTCAATGAGAAAAATAATCCATGAAATACACACTCATAAAACCTTAATGTACAATCATTTTATAGACCAACATCTCTTGAGAAGTTAAATAAATGATCAGAATAACTCTTGCACTTTCAAAAATAACATACACATGCATAATAAAGAACATTTTCACCCAAAATGGAATAGAATTAGCATACACAAAACAATATGTAATAGCATATAGTTGGGATGAACCATGTTCATTATCATCACATAATTTAATTCACATTCATAGAAACAACAAATATTCTATCAATCACTCCTAATATCTCTGTGAAATGAACCATGTAGTAATTTCATTCAATGTGATCTATCCAGTAATAGAATTGTGATAATAAACTATGCTATTATCAAGTATGGAGTTCATCATTCCTGATTAGGTTTAGCTCAAGGTATGTTAAAATAAAACAATGATATTTTTTTAATTATTATCAATTATTTTTTCACATATGTTGAGTCAAGATAAATTACACTTTAACTACATTTATAATAATATAGATGATCCACCGATCATCCCCAAAACCATGGTAATATAATTTGTTCCTAAAAAACACTTTTGAATGCTTAACTAAGTATACAACAATTTGTGTCTAGACTAACGAATAACACCATATGGGAACTAAACACCATATATTATAATAATTAATCAATCAACAATGAAATACACAACATTGTAGCTTATTTATAGTAGAATCAATCAATAAAAGTTTGACAAACTATGCCTTTCAATTCAATTCAACATCTCACCAGATCAGTTGAATGGGGAAAGGGGATAATTTTACCCATATAAATCTCTTCTTCTTGGCACACCAATAAATTGATCACCCATATTCAAATGGTTAAATGTAACATCAACTAAAAATTTATCTTTCTCATTAATAAATATGATTTATATCTTTAAACAATAGTAATCATGATAATAAGCCATTGATGAAATATAATCCAAAATGTAATCCATTAAATCAGTTACAATATTTACAATAGTGATGTAAGAATAAGAGAGGGTGTCCAATTAAAGAATACCTTTATATTTTTACTATTAGGGTTGAATAATTATGCATGGAAACGCATTAGCGTATACTTATACTTGACACAATTTTAAATCTCATTACATTAATCTTTAAAATATCATAGTGGAATACATTCACATTATAAAATACACACACTATCTCACACATGCCTCGATAGTGTTATTACATTGAATGAAAGACTTATAGACTCTCATACAATTATTATTCAAATCTATGTTCTGCTCATGGAGAGTTCATATCCTTCACAACTCATCCTTCTATTGTAAAATCAATTTCTTTCAATCCAATATTACTTTTGACATCCTTACATCTATGGGTTGTATCTTAAAATTCAATGGAATTAATCATAACATACAATATTTTGGAATGTTTTAGTTTTCATGATTAAATTCCAACTAATGAGTAACATATCTAGGGTATTTAAGTGACATTTTCTAGCTAACAATAGTTACCAGAGCTATCATAAATTTACCATTGTTTATCCAATTGATATGAAATTTGAAATAAATATTTTATATTAAATTTTTATCATTAATAAAAATTCTATAACATAATTATTATGGAAATGTTACCACAAAGTAAAGACCCATCTCCAGATTATGCATATGACATTTTTAGGTTTAATGACAATTAAAAAATTATCATTAATTTTTTCATATTTATCCAATTGAGCTAATTTTTTTTAAAAAATATGTATACTATAATTTATATCAATTAAAAAAATATGGCGACCTTTTTATTACCACAGATTTAGAATAAGGTAAATAAACATCCACAAAATTGGTAAATGACATAGTCTAATAAAAATGGATGGTATATTACTGCTGTAATTCCAAATTCACTTAAATTTATTACATAGTTTAAAAGTGTGTGGCACTATAATCAAACATAATTTCATCATAAAATTATTACCACATAATTAAAAAAAACCCTTCCAAGTTTTTTGACAAAATAAGGTGGTAAACCTTCATGGTGACTTCAAATGATCTAAAAACTGGTACAAAGGTTGTAAATGTTAGGTTATATGACTCCAAAACTTTTCATTAAGAATTTATTAATATATATTTATTGAAATTAACAAATTTAAAATAACCAATGCTTGTGACTTAACATTCTATGTAGAATGACATAAACAAACAAAACATCTCCAGGTGTTTCCCTCAGAAAATGATTAATTTTGTAACATCATTAGAAGTGGTTAACAAGATCACATTTAAAAGGCCACAACCAAAAAACCAAAATGAACACATTACAATATATTTTTGTTTGATAAAAAATTTCATGAACCCTTATATGCTCATGAATTAGACACTTGAGGTTTATAAAATGTGAGTTCCTACTCAAATATATGGAATAAGTGGAAACACCACTCCTTCGACCATGAGTGCCATGGAATTCCCATCTAGAACATAAAGTACATCAATTGATTATCCTACTTGTTCTTCCATATCCTTCTTATTGGTTTCAATTCATTTCTCTTATTCTTACATTTAATCTTATTTTTATTTTCTCTATTCACTCTTCTTTATTTTCTCTATACTATGTAGATAGTAATTATTGTGAACCCAACATAACTACCAAATGTAAATCTTTACTCTTCTTCTTCTTCTTCAACCCACCCAAATAAATAACAAAAAGGATATAAAATAAAAAGTAATAATAATAATCACTGAAACTAAAATAAAATAGTCCAACCAATGTTTTCCAAGATATAAAAGTATACAAAAGAGATTTACAATAAATATAATCACATCAGAAAGATAAAATTTTTAAATATCATCCTTCAATAAGGAAATAAAACAAAATGTATTCATGATTAAAGTCACAATGACAAATCACATATTTTAATTCAACTACAATACTAAATAAGAGAAATATCAATCAAAACACTTGGGCATCACCTCCTTCATAACAATAATATGCCAAATTACTTTCCCAAAATAATTTGATCTAAATATATTTCTGCTCCTCCATCAATGATTTCCACATTTCCCATTTTTTAGGGTGTTCCAATGAAAACATTTATTCTTTGATTGAAACATGAGGGAATATTAATTATTATAAGGTTGTCAACATAACATGAAATCATTTTCCTCAATATAACCTAGAAATATACACACTCAAACATGGTTGAAGAATGGGTCCCATAAAATCTAAATTTATATATTTTTTCCAACTATCACTAGTTTGTTACGGTCATAAAGTGTAAAAAAAATACCATACAACTATTCAAGAGTCTATTTATGCACATGCATGGGTCTCTACTCACTATTTCAAGAGTTAAACTCTTATTATTGAATCAAAACATTCATTAAAACTTGAGGTATATTATGTTTTATGGTTGAAAAACATTTAGTAGTATCATCACATAGTGGCCAAATCTTTAGGTTACTTTCTTAATGTTCAAAATTGCATTCTATATACATAAATTTTATCAAAAAAAATTCCCCAAAGGTTAAAATATTTAAACCCAACTCTAATACCAATGTGTAGCACCCATACATGTTACTCCAAAATAAACTATAATTTATTTATTTAATCTCCTTAATTATGGTTAAATAATGTAAATGAACCAATGACTGATAACAAATTTATAAAAATTTCACATATGCTTGAAATAATGGATATTTAATTTACATCTATAATTAATCTTTTCAAATAAATATGTAAAGTCCATAGAGACATTTATTTGACGACAACCAAGTTACGAACCTAGGACATATGGGTTATGGGCCTAAACAATTATACCTCCTTCCATGATTAAGGATATTTTTATATTATCATATAACTACATTACCTTCACTTAAGCTAATGCTTCAAATCTCAATCATACATACATTTCATTATAGTCATTACATGACCATCACAATCCATCATGGTTTCATACCATATGACCAAAGGATTGAATTCTCATTAGAGGCTAAAATGACCTTGATCATGTAATTATTTACAACTAAAAATATTCATAAAATATGATAGAGATACCTATGGATTTATGATATATCTACATATTTAACCAAGAAAGACTATCATATTTAACCAAGCGCTCATAAGATAATCTGTCTGATTGAGTAATCAACCTTGTTAGTTATGTAAAACCATGTCCCATTTTCCTATAAGTTGAATTTATATTATATTGGTTCACATGATAATGATTGGGATTAATAATTTTCATTCAATCTTAATCTTTTCTTGTAAGTTCCATGATGAAAATTTGCATCTTCTTATTGAATTACAAACACACATTGGAAAATCATACTGCACCTTATAAAATCCATGATATTATGATCAGGTGACATGTGGATATGGGTTGTGGGGTTTATTTCCATTAAAATTCAATTCTACAATTTAATACTTCAAGGCCCACTATGTGGAAGCATATTGTTTATTTGAAAGCATATAAGCAACCTTGATATAAATGTCTGAGCCAAAATCTATGAAGTTGTGACTAAATACATAATTTACAAGTGTAAACCCCACACTTCCTTGAAACCCCTTAGTCCTTTATGATTTTCCAACTTACTTTGTGACTTACAAATGTGAAAAATTGCAACATGAAGCATAGAGGATGTAAATGAATTCATGCTTTAAAAAATGTTTATGAATCTTAAAATTGATGTGACAATCACTTTTGTAAAACTTGGGTTGATTATTTAAAACTCATGATTGATTATCAAGTTGTGTAAAATAAATATGTTTTATCCTCTGCACAAGTAAGTGACTAAAAAAACAAAAATAAGGTAAGTTAAAAAGTGACCAAGATGGTAATCAAATATAATATCGATAACAATGACTACGTTAAGTAACAATGCTAAGTTCAAGTCCATATTACTAAACCAAAAACACATGCAAGCAAGAGTGAGTGATCATGAAAGTTTAACAAGAAAGAGGCCATATAATGGCTCATCAATTCTAACTAGCGGGTATCAGTACTACTAGGATCCATTTATGAGACATAACCACCCATCTTAGAAAAGTTAGGGAGATGAAGTCAATAATTATAATAGGCACAAGATGTTTACCCCACTCAAAACATATGAGTAGAGATTTCATACATTTTGTGCACCTAGGGAATCTCATCCATATCCTTCACCCACATAGTTTTACACAAGAAGTATGTGTGTAAATTCATTGAGGTGGGCGTACCCAACTTATAAGAAAATATTTTAATTCTACTTCACATATTAAAGTGGTATACAAGGAGGAAAAAAACATCTCAATATGAGAAACCACATATACATACATAAACATATACATATATACATACACATACACAATATATAACACACACACCAACACACACACATACATACCTATATATGTGTGTGTATATGTATATGCATAGATAGGTATACATATATGTAGACACACACAGTTGGACAAAATATAATTGATTTATTCTCTTTTATGCATAAAATTAGTACATAAGGAAGAACATAATTTAAAAACCATTCATCATACATGGAAAATTAAAAAAAATACAAGCAATAGTGCATATTTAAGATTAACAATTATTATATAAATAAAACATGCATCACACATATGCAAAATCATAATATCTAAACAATAGTACATTGTTTCACTAAGTAAGCATTATAGATAAAACATCCATCACACATATGATAAAATGCAATAACCAATAAATAATCCATCATTGTGTAAATTAAACATTATAGACAAAACATCCATCACACATGGAAAATTGCATAATTAAACTAATACATTTTTTTTTATCATCACTTCAATAATTAAACATCATAGAGAAAACATACACATGGGGTAGTTTCAATAAATAGTGTCATTAGTATTTTTAATCTATTTGTATCAACCAATTGCAATGCATAACTACTCATTTACCATATTTGTGCATGCATGGTTTAATAGTAACTTAACCTCTGAATCACTAAGAGAAATAATACATGGAATACAAAATCATTGAATCATCATGCCTATTTATTTGATGGCACAATAACTCCTTATAAGTCAAAAATATAATTAGAATAATTGTCACACATTTAAGAACATCATACATAGGCACAATCAAGATCATTTTAATATATAATGAGTTACCCAAAGCATATACATAATAACATACAATAGCATATGCAATCAACAAAAAAATAAAAATAAATACATGGTTACAACAACGTTCATTCTCATCACATTAATAACTACAAATTCATAACAATAATGATTTTATCAATCACTCCCAATTAATCTAAGTAATTAAATGACATAATAATTTCATTCAATATGATCTATCAAGCAATATATTTGTGATCACACATTACACTATTATCCAAACATGGAGTTACTTTTTCTTGATTAATTTTAGCTGAAGCTATGTTAAAATAAAAAGAATGATGCTTTTATTCATTCTTATTTCTGAATTTTCCACCTCTATTGAGTCAAGATAAATTACACTTTAACAACTTTTTATAATAAAGGGTATGCTCCATCAAGAACCCTAAAAACCATTGTAATATAATTTATTCTTTTAAACTTCTAGATATATGTAAACACTTCTAAATTTGGCTAAGCAATAAACCGACCCAAAAAGCACAATGTCAAATTTACACCAAGAAAATAGATAAAAATGTCTATGACCAGGTGTGAAGGTAAGTGACTAAGTCCTTCAATATTTATAAAAAATAAGGGAGTCACAAATAAATATTAAACAAAATTTAAATAGGTATTATCAATTTAGATTATGTGTGTATAATGACATGAAGCAAGGGTCTAAATTTATAAATTATAACATATCCACATAACGGTTACACTTGATATAAGGCTAATAATCTGAGTGAAATAACGCCATTCATTTTATCCAACTTCATCTGAATAATGTGTATATAGCAAATTTATTTTTAAGAATCCATTTCATCATGTATATTGATAGTATTAACACTTCCTATACTTAATTTATTCATCCATTTTTTATGAAAAATCTAACTGAGTTATAATGGTCTAACTTGGATCTAATTTCATCTTACATTATTAGGGAATTAAATATATAGCCATACATTTAAATCTTCAAGCCTTCACTTAGATTTCTTCTAGCATTTGAAATAATTTAAATCTTTTTCTGATCTACTAAGTCCTTAATTTGAATCTCCTTTTAAATTTAAAGTTTTTATGAGTCTAAATAATATGTAGAGTTTTTATGACTTTACAACCCAATATACATATAATGTTGTTGACTTGAACTTGAAATTAAGGAAATAATTCTATGATTAAATCAATTCTCTTCTTATTCCAATAAGAAATAATTTAATTCTTTTTACAATATCTCACTTAAAATTAAACTTAACCATTTTGCAAGGACACAAATAGACAATATTCATTTCCCCATAATCTCAATCATTTTATAAGATGACCAATATAGATTACAATGATAATTATAAGATGAATCATAACACTCTTTCTATCAAAAACTTATTTATGCCTAAGTCATATTTATGAAGCCTCTCTTAAAATATTTTATTCACTATCACATCTCTAAGAATGTTCCCAATTCATGAAAAGGATATTAATAATCCTAGATATGTATATATTCATCAATCTCATCTTCTATGATCATTTAGGAATAAACAACAAAACTATCCATAGTGCATCTCTAAATGTGTAGGTTGGTCAATCAACCAACACATATCCCATGTCCATGACCATACTTCCTACCTACACTATTAAATGATCAGTGTTCTCTATCATTAATTTGTAGAGCACATAACTAAGGGCATTCGTTTACAAAGCTAATATCTATAAATCTCACTTCATAAGAACGAAAGTCCATTAAACATGGTAGGAATAAGTACAATGTGGATTAACATATTATTTTTTCTCAATGCATATCATCAAAGATTCAAGTAAACATATTAATTTAGACATGTTTTAACCCTAATGATTTATAATTCAAGGCATTTCAATTAGATTACATGAGTTATTTTGAACTATAGCTTATATAATCATTTCCATGGAAATATAACACAAAGGACTAATATAGTTAATTTTATTATTCCTCAGAATAGGAATCATTCATTCATGCCATGTATAATGATATTAATATGCGTAACCCATTTTAAATATCTTATATCTCATAATGGATCAAGTTTAACATGCCATAATGACCCCTATAATTATTCAATCAATATTCATATTTTTATCCAACATATCATACTTTCTAAGGAATGAAATGAGGGAATTTATGTTAGAATGTATGAACTTATTTTTAAGATATTTTATGTTGTTAAAAAAGTTCATCATGCTGACACTTTGATACTAATTATGAGATGATTTTGTGTCATGATCTAATTGGCCACCTATATTGCATTTGTATGTTATCCATAGGGTGAAACTAAGAAATTCATTTTTCTACTCTATCATCTATAGATATACAAATATCCATTGATACGACATAGCCTTCTTAAGACCCAATGTATTATAAAATGCTCCCAAATATATATTTTAGTTGAATAATTTTTTTTTAAGATCCAATGATGCCAAAGCTTTCCTCTAGTTAAATATATCTAGTTGAGTTTTCCTTTACCCCATAACTATGTATGCATTTCATTAAAGTAACTCTATCTATTTTAATATTGATACACTATGATATTTCAAACCACTATGAGGCCTCAAAATGGATACTTATGCTCCATTAATCTTGATGTGTTATTTAATAAAATAACTCAATATGATTTAAAATTGTAACACGTTGTTACAAACTTTCTCTAAGTGAGTATGTATATAGTGTGATGCCATATGTTGATATGAAGCTTTCACAATGGATAATGTTTCTTCCATTGAATAAATTTCTCAAAAATTTATCTCCTTTAAATTAATTTTCCCTCCCATAATCATGTGATTATTTGTGTAAAAATCTCCCATATCTTCACAAAAATTGCGTTGCCTTTGAAGGCCTATCTTCTATCTATCATCTATTTTATACTGTAATAGATAATTTATGATAATTTATTACTTGAGATACTTCAAGATAATCTCCTTCAAATTTTAAATGGTGTCCCATGCTATTTTTTGTATTATAGATTACTTGTAACTACATTTTATTATTTTTATATTCAATTTTTGTTACGTTGTAATGTCAATTATCATTTCTTATAGAAATATCTATTATTTATACAAGTTGCTTTTACTTTAATCTCTTGCAGTCATTTTTTATCTTGTTTATTCTTGGTTTTGCTATCGATCAACTACATTCTTGTGGTCATTTTCAAAATTTTAATTCTCTAGTTTCCACCTTCCTTATGATACTCATAGCCCACTTACACATTAAAAAAACAAACCCAATCTCCATGGATTTGATCATGGCCTTTATTTAATTATTTATTACTTTTATATTTGTTATGGATGGAACCAAGATACTTATAGAGATTATCTCACATATAATAGATACATTTGAATTTGATGAATACGAGGCCCTTTGTCTTCTCCTCTTATTTTATTTAATATCTATGTGAATATGGATAATGGTCCTTATTAACCATAATATCATCTTTTTTATACTACATATGCACATCTGATAAGTACCCATGGAGTCAACATACAAAAAATTTGGTTCCATATAAAGTGAACCTTATCTAAATTTATTGTTAAGATATATGTTTAATGTAGTTTTATTTTGTTGAAGCTCATGTTTTTATGACATTGATTTAGATGGCAATCTGATGGACTGAATTCAACCCCAACAAATTCATTTGATAGTCAGTAGGTAGAATTAGGACATACTCGGATACCCCTATCTTCTACACACACACCAAAATCATCATTATACCTCTATGAAATGAAGTTATAGAAATAAAATCACATCAAACAATTGTTTATTCATTGTAACAATAATAAATCTCTCTTATTTCATGAATAATTATAATATCACCAATGGTTATATAAGATTAAACATGATAATAATCATTAATAAATAACATATCAATATGTCGAACCCTAATTAATACTTAACCATATGCCTGAGTGAATGTGAGACTAGGTGGGGCATTATTTAGATGATGTTAGTTTTTCACATCCACTTTTATTAAAAATATAATTTATGAGCCTATACATTAAAGGTAATTAAAGACAATAATACAAATATAAATCATTCATGCTCTAATAGGGTTGAAATAGTATTTTGAAACTTCATATTAGATAATAAAAAATAGGACCAATTTATTTAGATGAACCTAAATGATTTATAAATATCATGCTTACTACAAAGATGGAAAATTTATTTTTTATTTAAATATTCCATGTAACACCTTCAAAGATCATGTGACAACACAATTTTTTTGTATGTAAGTAAACATTATTCATAAAATTATTTGTATCTTTTCATTGTAAGTGATATGGTATAATTCAAATTTTAGCAATAGATGCTTGATAGTATGTATCTTCGTAACATTTTTATACGATGCCATTTTTATCATTTATTTTCCTTAAAATTATGATGTGTATCATTCTTAATAGAAATCTTTATATTTAGACAAGGTTATCATCGATAATATTTCCAAGACCCAAACAAATTTAAAGTATAATAACATATTTTAGAAGAATAAAATTTGATTTTGTAATGGTTTAATTGTCTTCTATTTTTTAGTTTTTATACATTTAAACTATCTAGGAATGTAAATTTTTTGGCTTTGAATGTTAAATAGTGTTTCCCCATAGAGATGAATTCACTTTATGAGTGAAGCATCCCTAATAACATAATTGACACAACCTACAAAATATTGAGAAATGTTTAACTTCTTTTTCAGTTTTAATGTTTTAAAGAATAGAAATTAAATAACATGGATTGAATCTAGGTTAACATCATGCAAATCAATTTTCATCACAATGGAACATAGTGTACTAAATTATATATAGAGTATTATTATTGTGTGAGGTTGTTTTGAAGATTTTGAAAATAGTTTATTTCATCTTCTGGTATATTTTCAATGATAATGGTATTATATACATTATCAAATAAAATTTGAGTCCTCAATTTATTATTAAAGACTAAAATATTATTTGAAGTGTTATTAATGTATTAAATCATTAATGCAAGTAGATTAATTTTTTTTTTACTACATTAAGTTTTATAAATAATTGAACTATGAAATTTTTATATAAATAAAAATTAAATTTAACATCCTCAAAAATTGGTACAATTGGGGGTAAATGGTCATCTAGGTATGGTCAAATCCTCAGTTGAACTCATCTTGAACCATGTAATTATTTCTAGGCCTAATATGAATGGTTTTCCTTTTGAGAATATCCATACCAATGAGAACAAGATATTTTTGATAAAATTTAGTTCTATGGATGAGCAATCATCCCAAAAAATAACAAAAGAGACCCTATATGAAGTCAAAATAAAGATATCCCTGTTAGAGGACTATTTGGGTGATGATAATTCTAGGCTTAGGAGGGACATGGATGTTCTTATTATAGTGTGTTTTGAGGAGAGATCCCACAGAAGTAATGGGATTATGAGATCTATCCTTTACCAATTCGACACAAGGTCATCCCTCATATAAATGGACCCTTTTGAATAATGTGAAGTAAGTTTGGATAGTGTGTTAGCATCGCTAAAAAATCTTGGGTGATCTAGAAGGAAAGGCTCATTAGATCACACACATATAAATAACTATATAACTATCCTAAATAAAATTGGAAGGCATAGATTTTAAAATTTCACAATGGTTGTTTCAAATGAAGCTCCTAGATCTATGGTGGAATTCTTGTCCCTTAGTCTTTGTGCCAGTTTGCATTCATGTTTTCAAGTGAATGAATCATTATTTAGATTTAATAATGGATTGAGTTTTGGTTGGTGGATTTAGATGTTTTCTACCCCTTTTTCCATCTTGCCATTAGTTTGGACCTAACACCTCTATTTTATAGGTTGGAAGAGTTGATGATAGGTTATTAAATAGCCTTTATTTTTAGAACCTTGGCCATTATTATGATTTGGACTTTTTGTCATTGGGGATTTGGTACATGTCATTTTTTATTTACTGGGAAACATAATTGATCTTTATTTTGTTAATTTATATTCTTGCATTGACTTTTTTATTAGGATTTATCTTTTTTTTAATTTCAATTTCTACTTTGGCTCATCTTTATGGAGTTAGCTTAACTTTTTCGACTTAACCACTCCATTCAGTATTGTTTGATTCTTTTCATAAGTGTGAAGTGTTTATTTACCCCATATTTTACTTTGTTATGGAAGCACCTCCATTTGTGCCTGGGCTAGTTTTAGATCCAATCAAATAGTAGATTATTGATGTGTTTATTAGATTTATTAGGTTTGGGTTCCCTTGGGACCATGATGGTTTCATTTTGAGAATTGGGCCTCTATCTCCATTATTTTAGGATAGTTTTTGGTCTAGATAAAAATGGTTGGTTCCCAAACCAATAAATTATGGTTGTTATTATTTTCATTATTGTTTCCTCTTTTGGTTGGGTCATTTTTGTTTTCCTAGTAAGTTGTACTTTGTTCTATCTTATGTATGCTAGGGTGAGACTGATACCTCTTGATGTATTCAGGTTGGGTTCCAAACTAATTCAAAAGTTGGTTTTCCTTAATCCAAACAAATAAATTTAAGAAAAATACCCAAAATTGGAGAAGGTGTTATGTGAAAACATACTAGTAATATATATATTTTTATATGTAATGGTTTGAAAAAGTATGTAAACAAGATTATTTGTGAGATAATCTATGTTCTTAGGTGTCAAATGTTACATCAAATAATAACATAATAGAGTGTGTAATGAAAGAGATATATAATTAAGTATTTATGTAATGCACCTATAAAACACAAATAATATAACATAACTCAAAACACAATGTGTGAGTATGTTACTATCTTATCAAGTCCCCCAAATTTTGTTATCTTGATGAGTCCCCGAGCTATTTATATGATATTTTATTTTTGATATATTGATGTATAAAGATTCAATCACACTCGACAAGTAATTAAAGACTCAAAAAAATCAGTCTTAGAATAACTAGTACACCAAAAAAGATCTTGTTCTCAATCTTTAATTCTTTGATACCTGATGTAGAAAAAATAATCCAAACTTATAACGGCCATAAATTTTGATTCATAGCTTCATTTGAGATCTTCCCTGTGCCAAAATGACCATTTTAAAAAGATTTTTTATGTCCTAATCTTTTCAATCCACTTAAATTTTGTTTTGATATTTTTTAGAGGCCAAATGACACCATTTTAGGGTTAAAATTACAGTATAATGATTTTTTTATAGGATTTTTCTATTTTTAAAAATTACATATTTTTATGACCAGACGTGAACTTAAATTAAAATTCATTGTATAGGTTAATTTTAGTTTTTATAGTATTTTGGGAGATTTTTAGAGCTATACAAGTTTTCATAAAAAACTTATTAAAATAGTAGATGCTAAAAATAGAGTTCTTTTTTAGATTTTAGTTTTTTTTTTAATTTTTTCATGTAAACTCTAATTCTAATTTGGGGCTTATTTATGAAAGGTTTATAATTATTTGAGTTTAGTAAATATAAATCAATTCAAAGTTATTATTTTTAGATATTGGCCTATTGTAATTTTTGGTTTTGATAGTAATTTGGTTCATTATTTGGTATAAAAGTTAGGTTGAATCTTAGAGGAGTAAGAAATGGAAAGAGGATGAGGAGGTATTGTGTAGATGAATTAGACTATTAAAAAACTATAAAGGAAAGTGAAATAATTAATCAAGGTTATCATCAATTAGAGAAGAAGACATAGTGGTGATGAAATTGAAGAAGACACAGATCATCATGAATAAATTTAGAAAGAAGAAGAACAACAAGATCATCCACCATCAATGGAAGAGAGTATAGTTCACAATTTAAAAAGAAGACTTAAAGGAATTAACGTTGATGTTCTAGATTATAGATAAGGTTTAAAAAATGATGAGTTGATAGATTATATGAATAACATGGATATGTTATTTGAGTGGAAGACTATGAGAGAAGACAAGAAGGTAAAGTTTACATGCATGAAATTAAAAGGTCATGTAATGATTTGGTGGGATCACCTATAGAAAGAGAGATAGAAAAAAGGTAAAAAAAAATTAATATGTGGAAAAAGATGAGGGATAAATTTTTCCTTATCGATTATACACAAACCATATATAGAAGATTTTATAATTTGAGGAAAAATTATCACAATATAAAAGAGTATACAAATGAGTTTTATAATCTTTCCATATAAGTAGAGCATGATGAAACATAAGAGTAGATGGATACAAGGTATGTAAATTATTTTAAATTCACTATTAAAGTTAAATTCAACATGCATAAAATACTTTTCATGAAAGAGGCTTATAAATTAGCTTTCAAGGAAGAAGAAAAACAAAATAGACAAAATTTTATAAGAATGTCTCTTGGTCCAAGAAAAGGTAGATACCCTCCAATAAGGAAATGAGGTGGGTCTAATACCACCTAAGGTGGTTTTGATACTAATAGAGGGGAATCATCATGTGGTGTAGAAAGGAAAGATGATAATAAGCAAGGGTAATAATACCAATAAATAGGAAGAGGGTTTTAGAGAGGACTAAGTGATGGTGGTTCTAGAAGATTGTTCTGGAATCAACATAGATATTACATTTTTTATAGATGTGGAGAAGAAGGGCAGAGGGAATTTGAGTTTACACATTATCAAAATTAAGAAAGGAGGTAAGAGGATCACCTAAAAATGAATCTAGTTGAGGTTGAGATAGAAGAGCAAAATACTAAAATTATACCAATAGATGTTGGATAAAACCTCATGATGAAAAGAATAATGGCTATTCCAAGGAATGGACAAGTAAAAGATAAAGAAGGTGGTGATGCATGGCTATGATCAAACATTTTTTAAAAACATATACTTTAGGTGGAAAGGTACGCAAAGCAATTATAGATGGTGGTTGTTGTGAAAATATGGTTTTTAAAGAAATGATAAAGAAAGTATATTTACAATGTGAAAATCATCCTAATCCTTATCATATTTCATGGTTTAAGAAATGGAATGAGGTTACAATAGATAAAG
The DNA here is from genome assembly GCA_037957365.1 of Torreya grandis. Lineage (NCBI taxonomy): Eukaryota > Viridiplantae > Streptophyta > Pinopsida > Cupressales > Taxaceae > Torreya > Torreya grandis. Next base: position 2,924,441 of record JARHVA010001343.1, on the reverse strand, counting down.
GGTGCTTAATCAAGTTTTCTATATGAAAAATGTATAATGAGAAATATGATGTGATGTTATTTTGATGGATGCATGTCATGTGTTATTAGGGAGACCATGAACATTTGACATGAAAGTAATTCATGATGGAGAAAAGAACATGTACACTTTTTGGAAAGGTGGCACAAAGGTAGTTTCATTACCTCTTAAAGAGGAAGAAAAGGTAGAAATCATTATCTCTACTAAATAATTTATCCATGATATGAAAGTGGCAGGTTGTTATTATGTATTAATTGCAAAGAATATATACACAAAAATAGAGAAAATACCAATAGAAGTAGAAAGAGTGTTGAAATTATATAAATATATTATGTCGGATGAGTTATCAGATGGTTCACCATTGAAGAGAGATATTCAACATCATATTGATTTGATTCTAGGATTAGCTCTACCCAATCAACAATCTTATATAATGAGTCTAACAAAACATGCCAAATTAAATAAACAAGGTACTAAATTGGTAATAAAGAAGCTAGTAAGGGAGAGTATGAGTCCATGTACAACACTAGCATTACTAAATCTAAAAAAGGATAGATGATGGGAAATGTGTGTGGATAGTCTATCAATTAATAAAATTACAATCAATTATAGGTTTATTATACCTTTTTTAGATGATATGATGGATGTGCTTTTAGAAGCAAAACATTTTATTAAGATTGATGTAAGAAGTGGCTATTATTAGATTCAAATTCATGAAGGAGATGAGTGGAAAATTGCATTCAAGACTATGGATGGATTATATGAGTGGATGATGATTCCATTCAAATTATCTAATGCACCTAGCACATTTATGAGGATGATCAATAAAGTGCTACAAGAATATATTGGTAATTTTGTGGTTGTTTATTTTAATGACATTTTGATATTCATTAAAACTAAATAAGAATGATTACAACATTTGACAATGGTACTACATTTATTAAGAAAGGAGAAGTATGCAAATTTGAAGAAGTGTAGGTTTATGTAGAATAGTTTGGTATTTTTGGGATTTGTAGTTTTAGCAGATGGTGTCAGAATGGATGAAAAAAGATAAAGGCAATTGTTGAGTGGCCTATTGTAAAAATCATTATAGAGGTAAGAAATTTCCATGGCTTAGTAAAATTTTATAGAAAAATTATTAAAAATTTTAGTAGTATTATGTCACCGATAATAAATTACATGAGAGGGAAAGAATTTACATGGACTAGAGCAGCCATAGAAAGCATTAAATTTTTGAAGAAGAAGATTATAGAGAAACTAATTTTATTACTACCATATTCTAACAAAGTGTTCTAGGTTGATTGTAATGCTTCATTTGTGACAATTAATATTGTTTTAAGACTGTTAGGTGAATAGTTTGTCAACCAGCTAACTGGTGAGCAGAATAGGTCTCTTCAACCACAACATAGGGAGATTGGTCATCCAGACATGTGGGTTTACCACATAAAAAGGGGACAAATATCTCCTCTCATCAAGGGGAGGTTCCCTTATAACTACGAGGAGTTATGTACTATATATATATATATATGCAAAAAATAACACTTAGGGGTAGGGTACACCATCTATCTCTCTTATTTTAGAGATGATGTTCACAAACGAAGGATAAAATCTTGGTGAAAACACTAAAGGCACTTTTCTTCTTTCATAAGTGTTCTTGCAGGAGACAATAAGAGTTCTTTTAGGTAGGATAAGTGACTGGTAAAAGGGTAAAGAGAAACCATCAATCTAAGATGTAGCACAAAGTCTCCACCTTGATTTCCCAAGAGTGAAATATGAAGAAGAATGGGGGAACAAAGTCATCCCAAGGTCATTTACATATGAACCAAAAACAAACACACACTGAAGACAATTATGATAGTGCAAAGTCTGAAAGTAACTGGCTTCAGAACACCTTTCTTGTCACTTCCACTAGCTCTGTTTATTAAATTCCACAAACAAGAATAAATTTAGGAAATAGACATAAGAACAATCTCCTAGAATGGTACAAGCTATAACAACACAAAGTATGAAAGTAACTTGCTTTTTGATTCAAATAAAGAAATATGATGAATAATCTGATCTCAAAGTCTTAGTAATGCCTTTTAATTTAGGCAAAGTTTTGCTTCTCATAATGAGAAGATCTCCCTTTTCAAAATGAGAAGTTACAATATATATATAGAGAAGAGAGAAAAAAAGGCACCCCTCTTGGAAAAGACTTTTGGCACCATTTTACAAGTGGCCCATGTACGTTCTGACCATTGGGAAGAGGAAGCTACTTAATAGATAATGTTGTGTCAGCTACTGTTATGACTTCAAGTGTTTAGAACATAGGCCGCACCATTTATCTACAGACAAGACTGCTCCTTCAAGGCATTCATGTGGCTTGTCTACTCATCAATGCAAAGTGAAAACAAATAGGTCGCATCATTCACTATTTGCACCTCTTGATGATTAATTTGTCGACACTGTGTCAACCGCTGGAGTAACTCCTTGAGTTGACACCTTCCTTCACCACTTGGATTGTTTTGTCCATTTTTGTACTTGGCTCTTTTGCCCCATACTAGCTTTGTCTTCTTTCTATCCTTAAGCCTTTGAATTTATTTGGGTTTGCACTTGAGTCTATGAATATCAACAGCTATTTTATTGCCACAAATTTGATGTATTTGGGTCTGTCATCCTCTTTAACAATTCTTTCATGTATTTTTCACTTGCTGAGTGTCGAGTGCCTCTTCAAGTCTTTAGAAAAGGTCCTTTATTTCCTTCAAATAAAATGTCTGAAGGAATTCCTTTAGATAATTTGTCTGAAGGAAATCTTTCCTTGGCTTTGCATCTTTAAATTGGGAGTGTTCCATTTTTGACACATGGCACATTTTGCTGCTTTAGAAATGCTAAAAAAACATTCAGGACTCATTGGATTTATGCAGATGATGACACTTGGCACATTTTTCTTGTTCCTATGACTTACCTGGGGTCCACCACAATCCTTACTCAATAAGTGCAGATGTCAAAAATTGGCAGGTTCCATTGAGTTTTAGCAAGGACATGTGGAAACTTATGTGGCTTCTTAAAAATAGATTAAAACCTTCCGTGATTGCCACTTGGTGCTTTTTTTGGGACCCTGGGAGAAGCTTGGAAACTTATAATAATCTTGAAGTGTGGATGGTGACACTTATCATGCTTCGTTGAGTTATAATGGGACACGTGGCTACTACCACTCTATTTTAGCAATCACACAAACTATGACACTTGGAGCACTCCACTTACTCTTTTGGCAACTCGTCTGGGGACCACCATAGTTCTCACTCGATAATGAAACCAAAGGAAGATACAATAGTTGTTGACACTTGGTATCATCCACTAAGCTTTTCAAATGACACATGGCACACTTTTCTACTTTTAGAAAAAAAATATTGAAACCTTCCGCAGCTGCCACTTGTCACCTTTTGCAAAACTCTACAAGGGACATGTGGCACGTTCTACTACTTTGAGAAGAAAATCATAATGTGTCTCGATAGATGACACTTGGCAGCTTTTGCTCATCTTTTTCTTTTGCACGCTCCTTTGAATCATTTGATTGAACTGACTGATTAAACCAAGCCTAGAAATGTATAAGTGTTGGAAACTCACTCTTTTGAAGGAATTTACCTATTAAAGCCATTGAACCTTTTGAACCTATTAATTTCAAGCATGTTGAGTCTGTAGATTTCATCCTGTAAAGCCCATAGAAACTGAGAAGCTTGAAAAATGAGGAATTTTAATGTTCAGGACAAATTTTGAAAAGGGAAGAGACAATTTTGGTTTGTGCAGGGCCAAAATAGTCCGTAGGTTGTCCTAAAAATGGGTGACATTTTTGAGGGACAACAAAGTCAAGAAGGAAAACCAATAACATATTTTATTGAAATATTAAATGAGATAAGAACAAAATATTCTACCTACATTATTAACTACTATGGTGAGGGAAGTAGTTAGATTTGAAGATATCAAATAATTATATGATACTAAACCATATTTTAGTAATGTAGTTGAGTAGTGTAGGAATCCATTAATAGGTGGAATAGTTAGTGTTTATGGTGAGTATCTTATACAAGAAGGTTATGTCTTCAAAAGGAAACAATTATTCATTCTAGTTAGGTTTCTATTAGATAATATAATAATATAATTACATAATGGAGGTATGGTTGGATATTTTTGTAAGATGAAGATAATAGCTTTGGTGGAGGAAAAATATTCTAGCCAAAGATGAAGAGAGATGTGACAAGCTATGTTTCTAGGTGAAGGGTGTGTCAGGTGGCTAAAGGACATGCATAAAATAGTGTACTATACATGCCATTCCCAGTTCCAAAAGGAGAATAAATAGATTTGAGTATGGATTTTGTGTTTGGATTACCAAATACACATAGAGGTAATGATTCAATATTTTTTATTGTAGACATATTTTATAAAATGGTTCATTTCATTGCTTGTATGAAAACCAACGATTCCACTAATGTTGCATAATTAATTTTTAAGGATATTGTGAGATTACATGGTGTTCCAAAAACTATTACTTTAGATAGGGATATTAAAAATTTAAGTCATTTTTAAAGCAATTTGTGGAAGAAGATAAGTACTAAGATACCATTTAGCAATGCATATCACCCAAAAACAAATGGATAGATAGAGGTTATGACTAGGAGCTTGGAAAATTAGTTGCGATGCATAGTGGGAGAAAACACCAAATAATGGGACTTAGCTTTACCACAAGATGAGTTTCTATATAATAGTTTAGAGAATAGATCAACTAGAAAATAAGCATTTTAAATTATTTATAGGATAAATCCTATGGGTATTTTATCACTTGTAGATTGAATTAGTGATGATGTAGAAGCATTTACAGAGCATTGAAATAGTTGCAATAAAGAGTAAAATGAAAGTTACAGAAAAGTAATGAGAAAAATAAAGCATTGACAGATGTAAAAATAAGATCCAAAGTATTTGAAGATGTATATTTGATAATGTTTTACTTGTGGAAAGAAATATTTTGAAAAGACACATACAAGATGTTGAAGTACAAGAAAATTGGTCGATGTAGAATTGTGAAGAAAATCAAAGACAATGTTCATGAGGTGAGTTTACCATAGAATTTTGATATATCAAAAGTATTTAATATTTTATATTTATAGTAATTTCATGGAGAAGATGGTGAAGGTGATGGATATGAAGAATTAAATTGGTAGTAGTAGATTGCAAAGAAGAAGGAAAAGATAGTACAGGTTTTGGATATGAAGACAATGAGCACAAGGCAAGGGAATTATAACAAGTATCTGGTCTAGTGGAAGGGATTAAAACAAGAAGACAACACTTGGATTACATAATGGTAGCTAAAAAATATTGACAAATAAAAATGGTAGTAGTACAATCATGGCAACTCATAGGAGATGAGTTATATTCAACTAGAGGAGAATAATGTTCAAAAGATAAGCCAAACCTCTATAGGCCATAAATTTTGATCCATAGCTCTTTTTGTACTCTTCCACATGCTAAAATAACCATCTAAAAAATTTGGTTTCTGCCCTAAGATATTATATCCACTTATAGGTGTTTTTAGATATTTTTTGGAGGCTAAATGAGACCATCTCAGGGTCTAAAATTACAATTTAATGATTTTTTATGGATTTTTTTATTTTTTAAAATTGCATATTTTTATGACCGAACATGAAATTTAGTTGAAATTAATCCTATAAGATAATTTTAGTGTTAGAGTATTTTAAATTATTTTTAGATCTACATGTGCTTGCATGTGAAACTTATAAAAAATAACAGCTTCTAAAAATAGATTATTCAGAGATTTTAGTTATTTTTTGAATTTTTACATGTCAAATATAGTTCTAAGTTGATGTTTATTTATGAATGGTTTGTAATTATTTAAATTCAATCATTAAAAATCAATTTTGAATTATTATTTTTATATATTATCCTATTATTATTTTTGATCTTGATAGTAATTTAGTTCATTAATAACAAGGCATCACAACATACTTAAGAAGAAAAGAAGTACAATAAATTCTAAAACAATAATCAAATAGACTAAAAAAGCTTCTAAGTCTAATATATATATATATATATATATATATATATATAATAATATTTTCTTTGTTTAAGTTCATTAATATTTAGCTAACTCTTGACATTCAAGGTGTTTGTCTAAAATAAGAAGAGTCAATAGACATCACCAAATTAAGAGGTTTAGAGAAAGAGTAATATCTCATTAAATGACCTTATAATGGGTGAATATGATTATTTAATCCTTAAAATTATTCTATTAATAATATTTATAAAGTCTTTGTCTAACATGAACAAGGTAACATACTATACTTGTACCGATCAAGTCTTAAACAAAGATCACTGATATAAATATTATTTTATTAGGTTAGGGACTTAATTCAAGACTTATAAACTTGGTTAATAATAATAATAATAATAATAATAATAATAATAATAATAATAATAATAATAATAATAATAATAATAATAATAATAATAATAATAATAATAATAATAATACATTCTCCTCATGTTATATAATTAAGATATACTTTCATCTTAATAAGAACAGTCATGTTACTATGATATAGATTTATTATTCTATGCTTTGACATATTATATTACCTTCTCAAAATAATGCTTATGATTTAAAAATTATAGATAATACATTCATGGAAAATATGGATGAAGACACATTAAAACATTAGTCCATTTTTAAAAAAAAAACCATAAAGGGGGTAACCACACAAGTTCAATGTTCCCTATAATTTCCCCTTGACATAGATACTGACCTTGATTTTATCAAGGTCCATCCCTACAATTGATTATCTTTACCACTTGAATCAAAATAGTTTAAAAGGGAGTAATAATTATATTTCATACACAAGTGATTTTAATATATATTTAGGATAAGGAATATATATTATGTTTACATTCTATAGAGTTTCACAAGTGGCTTATCAAGTAAATAAATATGAAAATAGGAAAATGAAAAATCCTTTGGTGGTCCCAACTTTTAAAACATTCATACCATAATGCAACAAATTTCAAACATACAAAAAGAAATAAAATTATAATCTTTCCTCTTTTTTGAACACATCCAATTATTAGTTAAAAGCGTACACAATGTAGTCTAAGCATGCAGATAATAATCGTCTAGCAAAAAATAAAAATACATCTCTTTTTCAAGTATATTTTTCTTAGACAAGATTATGACCAAGATAAGATACATTCAATAGGGTACACACAATATTATTTTTCATGAGAGAGATGAGGGACAATAAATAAATATTCTTTTACACTATTTACTACATAAGAGATATGGTAAGTAAATACACATATCTAGATTAACAGGATTGATATCATAGAAAAATTATTTTCTTAAATACTTTATTATTTACATTCAAATTTCACCCAAAAAATTTAATCATCAAAATGTTTAAATTAGGGTAAGCCAACTTTTAAACTAGTGTGATATCTCAAACACATCTGAAGCTATAGTTCTCTCTAAGGGACAACCGAAAAAGAAAATAAGAAAAGAAACCAAATGAAACACCATGTCCATGCACACCATGTTCACGTTGGAGTATGAAAGAGAAAACCCAACATGTCCACCATTTTTATAAAATTGAAGTAAAATAAGGAAATAAGGACAAACCCTAACCATAAAAAAGATCAAGGAAGAGCCTATCAAAACCAACACGACTTAGATAGAATGAACAATAAATAATAAAATAATAATAAAATAGAATCCCCAATAGGTAACAGTAATTAAATCCCACCAAACTGGAGTACAAAATAAGAATATATGACAGTGCCCTCAATTCAAGTAGGAGAATAATTTAAAATTCAAAAACATTATTCACTCCAAGGTGGTAAAAAAAATGGTAACATCCAAGAGAGATCTCAAGAAATTAGCACCGTTGATAGGCATCAAATCATCCAAATTATGGAATTTATTTTTTTGTTGGAGCATTTAATTTATCCTACCCCCACATTAGTTTTTTTGGGGATCTCCTCAATCAGACCTCAACAACCATTTTCCTACTAGCATTTATTTGTGATAGGTTATTTTTAATTATATTTGAGCATCTATTTTCATGGGCATGCAAAAAAAAAAAAAAAAAGAAACAAAAGTTATAGTCAATTTTAAAGGAGGGAATTTTGGAAGAGTAAGACATTAATAAAAAATCCTTTAGCAACATCAAAAGTGTAAGGGAATGTTCCAACAGAGAACAAAGATATTATAGTAGAAGGAAACAACAAAATAGTAGAGGATAGAAGGTATATGTTTAGTAACATAGTGAAGGTATAGGAAGCTCTATAATTTGGGTCAAAACATAATTTGAATGTGAAAAATAGAGGAGTAGCTCTGAATGAAGTTTGTAAGAATGTTTTGAATGTGTATTTTGAAGTGGAAAATATATAATATATATTTTACTATTATTTCATATTCTCTCTCCTCTTTTGAGTTTGTTTTTTATGGTGTCCACATTGTTGTAGCCATAGTTTTAGGACAATAAACAAACCCCCTTCTTACCAATAAGTGGTATCATATCCCTATATTTCTAGGTAGTTATAAATTTTTTATGGGTGTTTAAGAAAATCCCTAGATTCTCTAGGCACTAAATAACCTTCTCAGATTTGAGAAGCATGGAAAGTGGGGATAACAATGGTTGGTAGTAGCCATTGAAATTTGATGGGTAGAACTATGATATATCCACTAAGAAGATGAAAATTATCTTGTTTTCAAATGACCCATGGGCATTGTTCGTTAATGGCTTCACTGATATTATAGACCTAGCGGCCTGTATAGCCTTATCTAATATCCATAGAAATTAGTTGAAGGAGACTCGTATGAAGGATACAAAATCCCTTAGTTTGATTGAGGCAGCCTTGAGAAAGGTTATTTTCCACCACATTACAGCAAAAAAATATTTAAAATAGGCATGAGAAATACTCCAAAATACCTCTAAGGGGAATGATAAAGTGAGATTGGTAAAGCTTCAACTACTAAGGAGAGATTTTGAAATTTTACAAATGAAAGACATTGAATCTATTTCAGACTTTCACACTAGAGTTTCTATCATGATTAATCAACTTAAAATAAATGGAGAAACCATGGATGACCAAGAATTATTGAGAAAATCTTAAGGAGTCTATCTTCTAGATTTTATCCCATTATCATAGCCATTGAAAAGGCTAAGGACATGTCCAAAATTATAGTGGATGAGTTGATGAGTTCACTACAAACCCATGAGAAATGGTTGAATAGATCCAATCCTTCCCTAGAGTAAGCCTTTAAGGCTCAAAAAAAATCAAGATGTAGGGGAAGAGGAAGAAACAATAGAGGTAGAGGTCAAAAAGGTAGAGGAAGAAGCAACTCTAGAAGAGTAATTTCAAGTAGCCAAGAGGAGGAAAGCACATCATAGCCAAACTACTAAGACAAGAAGATGAATAAAAATTCTAATCAGAGGTATGAAAAAATCAATGTTTAATGATATTGTTGTCATAAGTTTGGTCATTATGCTAGTGAATGTAGGAAGAAACAACATGATTATGGAGGTCTAAGTGCTAATGTAGAAAATGAGAACAAGATTGAAAATAAAAAATTAGTCAAATGTATTTATAATTTTTAACCTTGATGAGAAGAGTAGTGATGAAGTATGGTACTTAGACAGTGCTTGTAGAAATCACATGAGTGGTAACAAAACATTCTTACCTTGATAGATAGTAGCATACAAACTGAAATCAAAATGTGAAATAATGAGAAAGTTTCTATCATAGGAAAATGTACAATCAACATCAAAACCAAGAACGGTGAGAGGAGGAAGATATAGGATGTCTACTATACTCCAGCCATAAAACATAACCTATTGACTATTGGATAAATTGTCTAAAATGGTTATAAAATATTGATAGAGAATGGAGAGTACATATTATTTGATAAAGGAGGTAGCAAGAAAGTCATTGTAGGAGTACAGATGATGAAAAATAGAATGTTTTCTGTAAATATGCATATTGAATCTTTGATGCTATCTCTAACATAGTTTCCAACACTATCTCCATCACTCACAATAGTGGAAAAGCAATCTGCCTTTAGGATAGTCATCAAATATCCATACAAACTTTGAAATTTAAGGTATGGGCACTTAAGTTTTTTTGGTTGGAGTTTAATATCCAAAAAAAGGCATGGTTAAAGGGCTACCAAATATTGTAGAGCCCAATGGAAAATTTAAATCCTGTATCTTAGGAAAGTGACATAGATAACCCTTTTAATCAGGATATTATAGGAGAGCAAAAACGCCATTGGAGTTGGCGCACATAGATTTGTATGGTTAAAAAAACCCCACACCTAAGTTATAAATAGTTATTACATGACATTTATAGATGATTACAACAAAAAATTGGTTTTATTTCTCCAAAAACAAATCAAAAGCATTTAATAGATTCAAGTGGTTTAAGGCCTTGACTAAAAATCAAAGTGGCCACTATACCAAACCCTTAAGAATGGATGGAGGGGGAGAGTATATATTGAAAGAATTTGTGAATTTATATAGGAATGTAGGCTTATAAAAATAGTTTATAATAAGGTATATTCCATGACAAAATGGAGTGGCTAAAAGGAAAAATAGAACCACTCAAGAGATGGAAGTAAACATGATGAAAGTAAAAGGACTATCACATGATTTTGGGGTGAAGTTATAGAAACAATAGTTTGTTTATTGAATAGGTGACTTAAAAAGGATGTTCATGATAAGATTTCACAAGAGACATCATGGATAAATAATAAATGCAGTGTTGAACACCTAATAATATTCAGATGTGTGGCATATGCATTCGTGTCAAAGGAGAATAAGCATAAATTTGATGATAGAGGTGAAAAATGTAACTTCATAGGCTATAGTGAAGAATCAAAAGCCTAAAAGTTGTATAATCCCATCACCAAAAAGGTTGTGATAAGTAGGGATGTTGAGTTGATTGAGAATTAATCATGGGATAGAACAATGGACATCACCATGGGTATTTCAGTCATAATACCCCTTGAAGATGAAGAAGCTCTAGAGGACAACAAATTAAAAGGAACTCTGGAGAGAATCAAAATAGGGGAAAACTACCATAGAGCCTTGGAGAATAGTAGCTCTAGATGTGTTCAATATAATAGTAGATCTAAAGGTGGATAATAGTATAGTAGCTCCAAATATTAGTAGCTCCAAAGGTCAACAACTCTAAAGATTAGCAGCTCTAGAGTTCAGTAGAGTAGAAACTCCAAAGGTCAATAGTATAGTAGCTCCATAGGTTAGAATAAAAATATCTCTGGAAGTAACTCAGACCCTACACTCACATCATTGATGCCACAGAGTACAAGGAGTGTGAGGGAGATTTATGAAGCACAAGGTATGCTAATCTCGATGAGAATATAGATTTTGCATTATTTTATTATATTGATCCAATAGACTTTGAGGAAGATGTGAAAGAAGAGAAGTGGTATAAGACCACATATGAAGATTTGGATGCTATAGAGAGGAATCACACATGGTACCTAACTGATTTACCCAAGGGTATAAAAGTGATTGAAGTTAAGTGGGTATACAAGACCAAGTCTACTGCTAATGTAAAGATTAAAAGACATAAGGCAAGGCTAGTTGTCAAATGGTACAAATAGTAGCTTCGAAGAGATTATGATGAGATATATGCACCAGTTGTATGGATGAAAATAGTTCAGATAGTCATAGAAATAACAGCCCAACACAAATGAAAGTTGTATCAAATAGACGTGAAGTTAGCCTTCTTGAATGGAGTGCTGAAAAAGGAAGTTTATGTGGAAAAATCACGTGGGTATGATGTCCCAAGTCAAGAGGACAAAGTATATAGGCTTCAAAAATCCCTTTATGGGCTCAGACAAGCACCCAAGCCATGATACAACATAATAGACTCATATCTAGTGAGCAATGGCTTTAACAAAAGTAGCAGTGAACCCACTCTTTACATCAAAGAAGATCAATGTAATATTTTGATTATTATTTTATATGTAGATGATATGATTTTTATAAAAAATGGTGGTCTCTTCATTATTGATTTCAAAGAGGTAATGAAGAATTAGTTTGAGATGATAGACTTAGGTCTGCTAAAGTATTTTCTTGGCATTGAAGTCAAACAAACAAAGCATGGCATATTTGTTTCATAAACTAACTATGCCAAATAGATTATGAAGAGATTTAAAATGGAGAATAACAAACCTATCCCAACACCAAAAGCTATAGAACTAAAACTGAGTAAAGAGGATAGTAGCAAGGAAGAAACCCAACCCTTTATAAAAGCATGTTTGGAAGCCTCATGTATTTGATAGTTACTAGGCATGACTTAATGTATGCAATAAGCTTGATTTATAGGTTCATGGAGTAACCTAAAGACATAGATTGGCAAGCAGAAAAAAGATCTTGAGATATGTGAATGGCACACTGGGTTATGGTATCTTGTATGATGCATCTAATGAGTTTAAGCTGGTTGATTTCATAAATAGTGATTGGGTTGGTAATCTAGAAGACATGAAGAGCACATCAGGCTATGTTTTTCATATGGGTTCTGGAACTATATCTTTGGATTCAAATAAACAATTGATAGTGTCACTTTCTATAGCTGAAGTGAAGTACATAGTAGCCAATGCATCAACATGTAAGGCTATTTAGATGAGAACGATCCTTGCAGATTAGAATGAGCAACAAGAAGTTACTACAAGCATTCATTATGAAAATGTTTCTTCAATAGCCTTAACAAATAATCTAGTCTTCCATGGAGGAAGAAAGCACATTGAAATTTATTACCACTTCATAAGGGATTTGGTAGAACAAGGAAAGATTGAGTTACAATATTACAGATTTTAATCAGCAACTAGTTAATATTTTAACTAAGTCATTATCCAAAGACACTTACATGTATCTAAGAGGAAGGTTAGGTGTCATAAATGTAGCAACATTAGGCTTAAAATATTTTTTGGTAGTTCTAGAGTCCTATAATAGAGTTATAGATTTCAATGGGGTAGCTATGGATCTTGATAGTCCAACTACAAATTTCATCAGTCCAGCTATGGATTTCATCAGTCCAGCTATGGATTTCATCAGTCCAGCTATGGATTTTATCAATCCAACTATGAATTATAGGCCAACTCCAGAGATACTCTATAGATGCAAACAAAGAGCTCCAGAGATGCAAAAAGGTGTTGTGGAGGTAGTCCAGAATGATAAAAAGAACTCCGATATCCACTCCAGAAAGGCAAATACAAATATTTAGCTCTAGAGATCAATTTCGGAAAGAAAATTTTAAAATGACACATCTGACTTTAGATTAAGGTGGAGTGTTGGAATTTAATCTTCCATGAGATCATTTAATTTAGCCTACCCCCACATAAATTTTTTGGGGGATCTCCTCAATTTGATCCCATCAACCATTTGCCTGCCAACATTTATTTTTGGTAGGTAATTTTAAAATCAGATTTGAGCGACTATTTTCATGGCATGCAAAAAAGACAAAAAGAAATAAAATTTATGGTCAGTTCTAAAGGAGGGAATTTTGGAAGAGTAAGACATTGAGAAAGAAAGCCTGCAGCAGTAGCAAAAGTGTAAGGAAATGTTCTAGCAGAGAACAAAGAGATTGAAATAGAAGGATATGGTAGAATAGCAGAAGATAGAAGGCGTATGTGCAGTAGCACAGTGAACGTACAGGAACTCTAGAGTGTGAGGTAAAACAACGTTTGAATGTGTAAAATAGAGTAGTAGCTCTGAATGAAGTTTGTATGAAAGTTTTGAATGTGTATTTTGAAGTGGAAAATATATAACATATATTGTTGCTATTGCATATTCTCTCTCCTCTTTTGTGTGTGTGTGTGTGTGTGTGTTTTTTTTTAATGGTGTACACATTGCTATAGAAATAGTTTTAGGACATCAAACAAACCCCCTGCCTGCGAACAGAAATCACCGGTCAAATCATAATGCCAACAATTTAGAATCAATGGCTAGCCTGTCAACATCACTGAGTACCTGGCAAGGATCGCAAAATTGAATATAGTGAAGCAAGAAGAATCATCAAAATGTTAAGCCAACATGATGCTGACAATATTTTCTCTTAAATTACATTAATTTCATGATAAACATATAATAAATATTAAATAACAAAAATATGATTTTTCTACTCAAAATTAGCATAAATATAATCTCATTCCAATACAATAATAAAATCATAATATTAACTTTACATAGCTTTGTTTTAACAACTAAACTTTGGTGCATTACTAGGCATCCCAACCACTTGTTTGAATTATACCATAATGTTTATAGCGAGATACTTACAAATTGAAGTCCCTACGAATACTAGGAATAATAATTAAAATAAGGTTAAAAAATATCAGTCACGTGACAACATTTTTATATATTGAAACGGTTTTGTATATTCAGCAAATCGAGAAAAATGTAAGAGTATATATAAAAAAAATGTGAGCGGAATAAGATATTGATAGCCTTTCCATGCATCACAGTCCATAAAACCCTCTATTTCTTCACCACTCATATCCAATTTTAATATACTCTAATCATGTACAATAGATGTTCCGGTTAAGAACAAAGGTATTTTAATCAAACACCATACCTTGCTGACCACATGTGCTTTAGTTACAAACATACAACCACACATTGTATTCCATCATTAATAATATAATTTAATTATGAATTTTATATAAGATTATCCTTAAATTTTACAATTCTGGTTACACCAAAAATGGGCAATGATTATTCTCAAACAAATCCACTGTCTTCAGTTTTGGCATTTACAAAATGTCCTGCTTGCGTTTGGCACAGTTGACCTGTGCGATTTGTGTGGGCTTTCCTTCCATTACATCAATGGCGTGGTAAAATACAGTTGAACTGAACTTAAATATTTGAATTTACAAATTATTTTAATGTACGGTGGATTGTTTCGTCTCATATATTAATTTCATGAGAAATATGTATAAATAAACCAGTATTCCACAGACATCTATGATGTTTGTGGCTGCCAAGGGACCATAATCAAAACTTTATAAGTAGGACTCTACGAGCACAAGTTCACTTGACAAGACGTAAGGCTTTTCTATGAAATTCCTCATTCATATGTCATCTCATGAAATGCCATGGTTTCTGTTGAAAACTGATGCTGCATGTTCAGTTCATCAGTGGTCGCATTTCATGCACAACTTTTAGTTATAGTTTGTTATTTTGCTGGAATAAATTGCATGCTGTTTTTTGTCCCATGCGCTGTAGTTCAAGTCAGTTATCATTGCCTCACTGTCTGTTTTAATTCACCAAATAATGCGTCCTTGTTGCATGCGCAGACTTTTCTCTAGTTCAACAGGGGCTGACTTTCCTTTAGTTGTTCAATATGTTTTCTGAATGCTGCGATCTGGGCAGCAATGCAGTATTGTAATTCTTATATAAATGCATTAATAAAGACAGTTTTTAAAAAGCCTGCAAATAAAGAATTTCTGAGTATTCTATTTTTTAAGTTTTTATACTCTGTTTTTTTTTTCTGCTGTTATCTTCTGTGGGCATAGAAATTTTGTTTAGTTTTTTCAGATTCTACATTTGGTATCAGAGCAGGATTTTTCTTTTGGGTTAAAGATTTAGTAGTTGGAATTTTGCCAAAAAATTTATCATGTCAAATTCTAACTCCTTGCCCATTCCAGAATTTAATGGAAATGAGTATGATTATTGATGTATCAAAATGATGACTTTTTTTATAGGAAAAGATTTGTGGGAGATTATTGAATCAGATTATGCAGAGCCAGCTGATTGGAATGCCCTCACAGTGAATGCTAAAATAGCTAAGAAGGAGGCTAAGAAGAAGAATGCTCAATCCTTATTTCATATTCAAATAGCGCTAGATAAGAGCTTATTTCCACGAATTGCAGTACCAAAGACAACAGAGGATGCCTGGAAGACTCTAAAAGGAGCTTACCAAGGTAGTGATCAAGTAAAAATTGTCAAGTTACAAACATTGAAGAGAGACTTTGAAAATTTAAAGATGCAAGAAGCTGAAAGTGTGAGTACCTATTGTCTCAGAGTAAAAGATGTGGTCAATAAGATGGCTACACTTGGTGAAATTGTGAACAATGAGGTTGTGATCAAAAAGGTGTTGAGGTCTCTCACACCAAGGTGGAACCATGTTGCCATAATCATAGAAGAAAACAAGAATTTGTCTACCCTTCAATTTGATCATCTAGTTGGATCTTTGATGTCTCATGAAGAAAGATTGAGAGATTCATTTGGAGAAAGTGAAGGGAAAGCTTTTTCCTCCAAATTACAAATCACAAAGAATGAAGATGCAAATAGTAGCATCAAAAGTAATCAAGGCCAAGGTAGAGGTCAAAATCAGAATTACTCAAGAGGAAATAGAGGCAGAGGTGGCTTAAGAGGAAGAGGTGGTTTCAGAGGAAGAGGTAGAGGTAGATTTGATAAAAGAAATATTCAGTGTTATCATTGTAACATGTATGGCCACTTTAATTATGAGTGTAGATTAAAAGAAGGTAATAATGGTAAAAGCGTTCATTATGCTCAAGAAGGTGATGAGAATCCTCCAGATAATTTATTTTTATCTTATGACAAAGCTGAAAATGTTTCTAAAGATGTTTGGTATTTAGACTCGAGATGTTCTAACCACATGTCAGGGAATGAAAAACTTTTTTCTATAATGGATGAAAGTTTTAAATCCAAGATCAAGCTTGGTGATGACAAATCACTGGAGGTTGCTGCAAAAGGAGCTATGGAAGTCCATACAAAAGAAGGTATGAAGAGTGTTAAAGACATTTATTACACTCCAAATTTAAAGCATAATTTGTTAAGTGTTGGACAATTATGTGAGAAGAATTATAAAGTTGTATTTGAAAATCAACAATGTATAATTTATGATAAGAATCAAGGAAACAGGGTGGTAACAGTGGTGCCTATGACAAAGAATAAGATGTTTCCATTGAAGTTTGGTGAACATAACAAGAACCTTGTCAATATGGCATATGAGGATACAAGTTGGTTGTGGCATCTCAGGTATGGGCATTTAAATTTTCATAGTTTGAAGATTCTAACATCAAAAGCATTAGTTTCTGGTTTGCCTAAGGTTGAAGAGCACAAGGAAGTTTGTGAAGGATGTGCTAAAGGAAAACATGCAAGAGAGAAATTTTCAAAAGGCAATGCATGGAGAGCCCATTATCCACTCCGATTAGTTCATTCAGATATTTGTGGTCCTATGCAAACAAAGAGTTTGGGTAAGTCATCATATTTCATTACTTTTATTTATGATTACTCATGACAGTGTTGGGTTTATTTTTTGAAGACCAAAGGTGAAGCTTTTGAGACATTCAAGAGGTTTAGAGCCCTTGTAGAAAATGACAAAGGGTGCAAAATCAAATGCTTAAGGACTGATCGTGGAGGAGAATTTTTTTCAAAATTCTTTCAAGGTTATTGTGATATGCATGGCATTAGAAGACAACTCACCACTGCATACACACCTCAACAAAATGGTGTAGCTGAAAGGAAGAATCATACAGTGGTGGAGATGGCACGAAACATGCTACAAACAAAGATATTAAGTAATTCTTTTTGGGGAGATGCAGTTGCTACAACAGTATATATTCTCAATCGGAGTCCCACTAGTGCACTTGATAGGATGACTCCATATGAAGCCTGGTATGAGAAAAAGCCAAATGTTAATTATTTCAAAGTTTTTGGTTGCTTAGCCTATGTTCATGTTCCTGATCAAAAGAGGCAAAAGTTAGATCCCAAAAGTGAGTCATGTATTTTTGTTGAATATAGTGAGGAAAGTAAGGCTTATAGATTATATAATCCTCTCACTAATAAGCTTATTGTGTCAAAAGATGTGATTTTTGATGAAGGGGGAGTTTATGGTCATCACAAAGGCCATATGGAAAATTCAAAATCTGTTTTAAATGAAGTTATTATGGATGATATTGATCATGGGCATCCCACTAATATTTATGTTTCAAGTGCTACAAATCCACCAAGTAACCCCTCATCTAGTTCAATTCCAAGTGTAAGTCCAGATTCATGTCCTAGTTCTGCAAAAAAGGTAAGAAGATTGAGTGACATTTATCAAAGGAGTTCAAATCAAGCACATGAAGAAAATCTAAGAGGTGAGACACTGAATTTTGCTTTACTTACCAAGGCTGATTTTGAACCATCATGTTTTGAAGATGCATATACTAATGAGGTTTGGATGCAAGCAATGCAAGAAGAGATGGATTCTATTCACAGGAATGACACTTGGGAGCTTACAAAGCTTCCACATGACAAGAAGAAGATTGGCACCAAATGGGTCTACAAAACTAAGTGTAACAGTGATGGAAGTGTTGAAAGGCATAAGGCAAGATTAGTTGCTAAAGGCTTCACACAAAAGTATGGCCTTGATTATGAAGAGACATTTGCACCAGTAGCAAGACAAGAGACCATTAGAATGCTGATTTCATTAGCAGCGCAAAATAATTGGAGCATCCATCATATGGATGTGAGAAGTGCCTTCTTGAATGGGTACTTAGAATAAGAAGTATATGTGGAGCAGCCACAAGGTTTTGAAGTGCAAGGAAAAGAAAATCATGTCTACAAGTTAAAGAAGGCTTTGTATGGCCTCAAACAAGCACCAAGAGCATGGTATGCTAGGATTGATGGATATTTTTAGGAGAATAGATTTCAAAGAAGTAAGAGTGAACCTACCTTTTACTACAAACAAGAAGATAATGATATGCTAATTGTAATTTTGTATGTTGATGACTTGTTGTATATGGGTAGCAGTTCTATGATGAAGGATGAATTCAAAGTTTTCATGATGAATGAATTTGAGATGAAAGATTTAGGCCTTATGAAATATTTTTTAGAAATGGAGGTTTATCAAAGGGAGAATAAAAATTTTATTTGTCAAACAAGGTATGCTAAAGATATGTTGAAGAAAATTGATATGGTTGATTGTAAACCAGTCTCCACTCCAGTTGCTCATGGAGTTGTGTTGTGTAGAGATGATGGTGCTGAAAGAGTTGATGAGACAACTTATAGAAGTATTGTTGGAAGCTTAATGTTTCTAACTCATACATGACCTCATATTGCTTATTCAGTTTCACTCATTTCAAGGTACATGACAAAGCCATCAAAAATACATATGAAGGCAGCCAAAAGAATTTTGAGGTATGTGAAAGGCACTCTAGATTTTGGTATTCATTACTACACTTCTAAAAGGTTCAATCTTGTTGGTTTTAGTGATTCTGATTGGGGAGGTAGTTTGGATGACCGAAAGTCAACATCTGGGAATTGTTTTTCTTTTGGTTCTGGTTTGATTACTTGGACCTCAAAGAAGCAAAGTATAGTTGCCCTTTCTTCTACAGAAGCAGAGTATGTTGCAGTCACTTCAGCAGGTACACAAGCATTATGGCTTAGAAAACTTCTTGAAGAAATTGGAGAGATGCAAGTTCAGCCCACAATTATTTTTTGTGATAATATTAGTGCTATTAAATTGGCTAAGAATCTAGTCCATCACAGCAGGACAAAACATTTTGATTTAAAGCATCATTTTATTCAAGATTTAGTGCAGATGAAGGTAGTAGAATTGAAATACATCAACACTAAAGAACAGTTGGCAGATATCTTTACGAAAGTAGTTGCAACAGATCAATTTTTGACACTAAGAGATCAGATGTAAGCCCTCTCAGCATCAAGGGGGAGTATGTTGAAAACTGATGCTGCATGTTCAGTTCATCAGTGGTCGCGTTTCATGCACAACTTTTAGTTATAGTTTGTTTATTTGCTGGAATAAATTGCATTCTATTTTTTGTCCCATGCGCTGTAATTCAAGTCAGTAATCATTACTTCACTGGCTGTTTTAATTCACCAAATAATGTGTCCCTGTTGCATGCGTAGACTTTTCTCTAGTTCAACAGGGGCTGACTTTCCTTTAGTTGTTCAATATGTTTTTTGAATGCTGTGATCTGGGCAGCAATGCAGTATTGTAATTCTTATATATATGCATTAATAAAGATAGTTTTTAAAAAGCCTGCAAATAAAGAATTTTTTAGTACTCTGTTTTTTTTTTGCTATCATCTTCTGTGGGCATAGAAATTTTGTTTAGTTTTTTCAGATTCTACAGTTTCAAGATATGCACAAAATGGGTTTGTTGAAAAGGCATCAAGGCTTTTGAGGAATTTCCATTTTCAGATTTAAAACTAAGCTCCACAACCTTTGCGATGATGACGATGATGATGATGATGATGATATCCACTCTCTACAATAAGCACTCAAATTTTAACTGTACATGTCAAAAGTATAAATATATTCTATTCTGAACAAAGATATCTAATTTTAAAGAAACCAAAAAATCCATCTACCAACAACTATGGGCCAATTTAGCAAAAGAGGAGGAAGAGAAATCCTAGAACTCGCCTAATTTGCTACTCCAAGGTAACCACAAAAGTGACTGGGTAATAAATCATTACCACAACCAACATGGTTTTAAAAATACACATTACAATGGAAGGATCATGCAGCGCACCATGCTAAAGATGAAAGGGGAAACTATAAGATGTGTTTACACCATCCAAACAACAAAAAAAGCTTTCACAGTAAGCTAAAGATGAAAAGGAAAACTATAAGATGTGTTTACGCCATCCAAACAACAGAAAAATCTTTCACAGTAAGTTTATATGGAGAAAGACCACACAGTCCATTACTTGGATGAACTGAAAGTATCGAAAAGTCTTATGGAAGCTGAATATAAAACCTGGGCCCTCCTTTATCATGGTAGGTCTCACACGGTGGGCCTTCTGACAGTATAAACCCATGTATACAGATTGCTTCAAAAAGATCACAATTTTTACTGTTTGAAAACATAACTAAGTAAATAATATAGAAATATCTCAAAGAAAAAATATTATGGAGCACTTGCCTGCTATCAGAGTTGGAGCATCTACTATATTAAATGTTTACGTTAAAAATTTATCGATGGATAAACAGAAGCAGATAGAGAGCAAGAGATAGCCCAGAATGAAGGTGTTGATAGAGGAGGCAAGGAGATAAATGGAGACTCAATGCTTTAAAAATAGAGTAAACAAAACTGAACAAAAAAGAAATAACCCAAAAAAATACAGAGCAAGAGAAAGAAACAGCCAGCTATTAGAAAAACAAATCTGCACACAAACTAGCTTCATCTATATTTATATATTCATTAACAAGACACATAACAGCTACAGCTGTTAGAGAAAGAAAAAACTACAGTTGTTAGAAAAAAAAATCTGCACACAAACTAGCTTCATCTATATTCATATATTCATTAACAAGACACACAACAGCTACCGCTGCACATAAAACTTAATACATTCAATGTATATTTGTTCTGGAGTTTTCTGGTCTTTCTAGTTATACTTTGTCCCTTTTCTTTCTGCTGTACATACTACACAAAATGGCTCCTTCTATCTCTTTCTAGACTGGTTGTGTTGGGCTTTAGGTAAAAAGATAATAAATAGTATTTAAATGTGCAGCTCCATCTCACACATGACACAGTTAACATCAACAAAAAAAGACATGTAATTCAAATCCCTTGGACAATGATAAAACTCATAGACAAGACAAGTAAAAGATTCTGACATTAAAAACCCAACTATGCATAATTAATATTTCCAATGCTCCCCCTTAATTTGAACGGCTGGTGATCATAAAAATTTGCATCAAACTACTCTAGCATTGTTGTAACATATCTTCGAAGCATCTTCGGAGTTTCTTTTTGGAGCACATCTTCGGAGCATCATCTTTAGAGCATATTTTCAGAGCATCCGTCTTCAAAGCTCATCTTTGGAGCATCCATCTTTGGATCACATATTTGGAGCATTCATCTTCGGAGTAGTCTTTGGAACATCTATCTTTGGAGGAACTTTTTTTGGATCTCTCTTCGGAGATATATACATTTGCATGATCAAAAACTCCTAAACAACTTTGCAAATACTAAAATGTCTCTTTTGCCAATGGCTTTGTAAAAATGTCAGCAAACTGATCTTTAAACCTAAAAAAATCTACGCAAATTTCTTTGTTGTTGGTAATTTCTCTAATAAAATGATACCTAGTATCATTATGCATAGCTCTCTTATGAAAAACCTGATTTTTGGACAATGAAATTGCTAAACTATTGTCACAAAATAGTGTAGTCACTTTTCTTTGATCTTGCATTAAGTCTTTCAATATTCTTCTCATCCAAAAAACTTGACAAGCTGCACTAGTGCCTGCCACATACTCAGTTTCAATGGAATAAAGAGTCACAATGGGTTGGTTATTTTAATCCCATGACACAACACCTATACCAAAGTGAAAAGCATACCCAAAAATGGTTTTTTAATATCTATACTACTACCTCAGTATTCTCTTACCATCCTGCCAATGAGAATCTTTTAGGGACTCTATAAACCTTAAAATTAGGCTTACACCATACATAATATTAGGCCTTGTGGCTATCAAATACATAAAGATTCCAACCAACCTCTTAAACAATGTAGGATCCACACATGGTCCATCATCCTCTTTGCTTAGTTTCAATCCCATCACGATCAGTGTCAGAGCTTTCATGCATTTTACCATATTCAATCTCTTCAAGATTTAATTTGCATATTTGTAATGAGAAATAAATATACCAGCATTGGATTCATGGACTTCGATGCCCAAAAAATATCTCATAAGTCCCATATCAGTAATTTCAAATTAACTCTTCATTGATGTTTTGAAAGCATCTATGCTAAAATCATCGGTAAAGTTTAGATCATCTATATACAAATAAACAATTATAATTTTAGCTTGCTTTTTGACTATGATATACAAGGTTGGCTCATAACCACGTCTTTGGAAACCATTTTTAATGAGACAGGTGTCAATGTGGTTTTACAAAGCTCTAAGAGTTTGCTTTAATCCATAAAGTGCCTTCTTTAACCTATATAATTTATTTTCATGACTCGGTATCTTATAGCCTTATGGCTATTTAACATACACTTCCTCCTCTAGATATCCATTTTAAAATGATAACTTCACATCCATTTGGTACACAGGCCACTTATTATAGGCAGCAATAGCTAATATGGTCCGAACTGTGTCCAACTATAGAATAGGAGAAAATATTTCATTGAAATCTATTTCGGGTTGTTGAGTGAAGCCCCTTGCAACTATCCTTACTTTATGATTTTGCACTTTTCCATCAGTATCTTGTTTAGTCTTATAAATCAACTTTATACTTATTATATCCTTGCCTTCAGGCAACTCAACTAACTCCCATGTTTGGTTCTTTTAAGTGGACTCAATTTATTCACCCATGGCTTTTGTGCAGGTATCATCACTTATAGTGTCTTCAAATATTAATGGATCGTCTACATGAGAAAGTAAAGCAAAGATCAAAAATGAATGTAGTGTATCAACATTACATACCTCACTCAAACTCCTTATATTTTTTAGTAGCAAGCTTTCTAGAGTTGGATCCATAGATGTCAAAGTACTTGGAGTGCTAGTTGGAGTTACTCCAAGGATGTCAGTTGATGTAGAAGCTATTGTGGTTACATGTGGAGTTTCTTGTACTCTTAGTGTAGGTAGAAACCTTGAAGATGTTCTCATCATGAATATGTGACTTATTGTTTGAGTTATACTTGATGATGGAAACACTTCATCTATCATATCATCATGAGGAATAATAGGTATAATGTTTATAGTCCTCTCTAAATTTCCATCCCACACTTCATTCTCCATAAATTAAACATCACGGCTAATTTTAACCTTCCTAATTATAGTATTAAACAACTTATATGCCTTTGTATTCTCCAAATAGCCAATAAATATACATTTTTTGTCCTTTATTGTCTAATTTCTTCCTCCACTCATTTGGAACATGTGCATATGCAGCACAACCAAATACCTTAAAATGAAAAACACTATTTTTCTTACCTATCCTTTTTGTCCTTTATTGTCTAACTTCTTCCCCAACTCATCTGGAACATGCACATATGCAACACAACCAAATACTTTAAAATGAAAAACACTATGTTTCTTACCTATCCAAGCATCTTGAAGGACTTTATTCTTTACACTCTTTTTGTGGCACCTATTCATGATATAAATATAAGTTTCCACTACCTTAGCCTAGTATTCATTAGGTAAATATGAAGCTACCAACATACTACGTGCCATCTCTATAACAGTTCATCTTTTTTCTCTCTAACACACCATTTTGTTGAGGTGTACATCGGGCTATAAATTGCTTCAATATGCCATGCAATCTACAAAAGTTCAAAAAATTATTTGAAATATATTCATCGCCTCTACCCATCTTCAAAACCTTGATGTAGTAGCCACTTTGTTTCTCCACAAGTGCCTTGAACTATTAAAAATAAGCAAAATGCATGGGACTTATGTTTTTAAAAGTAAACCGAAGTTTTCCTTGTAAAGTCATCAATAAAAGTAATGAAATAGGTGCTACCTCCTATAGAAGGTGTTTTCATTTTCCCACAAATATCTGAATGAACAATCTCAAGTGGTATTCTTTCTCTTATTTATTTTCCAACTGAGAAAGACTCTCTATGTTATTTTCCTAAGATACAACCTTCAAAAACTCTTTCCAGTTTCTCAATTAATGGCAAACCTTTCACCATGTTATTCATATGTAGTAGCTTCATCCCTCCAAAGTTCAAAAGTCCAAATCTGAAATGCCACAACCAAGATTCATCCTTTACAACTGATTGAAATGTTGTTTGAATTTCTCCACCACTACCTTTTTCTTCTTTGGAGTTGAATTGGCTTGCTCTAGAATATACATTGGATTACTCTAGTGCTAAATTTATTAAGTCTGGGAATTTAGTTTAGCTTTTAATTTTTTATTTTTTGCCTCAAAGCCAATTCCAAAATATACATTATTTTTCTTATGAACAACTTGGACTATTTTCCCCTTCATATCAGGCCCTATCCTCAATGAAAACATCTGGTTACTAGTCATTTGCACTTTGGCAATCAATTATTTGCTTAGAAACCTATCTAAAATCACACACTCATTATTTTCCATGTACACTCTATAGCCTTTTTGTACCAAATGACCAATACTCATTATGTTATGTTATAGACCAACAACATAATACACATCATGCATAATGTTTTGCTCCCCATTTTTGGTTAGAATATTAACATTACCTTTACCCAAAATAGTTACCTTTTTGTTGTTACCAAGTATGATATTAATTTGAACTGATTCATCCAAGATAGAAAATAAATATACATTACCTATCATGTGATTACTACAACCAGAATCCAAATACCATATGTCACATGTGCTTTCTTAGACTACATTTCACTCAACTGGGGAGTTTTTAGGAATCTTTTCAACAATCATAGTGCATTCAATAAACATAGCTCTTGTGGGAGTGTTACTTGATTGATTTGGATCTTGCTTGTGTTGGTCATGCTACTTTTTCTTTCATTCATGAGCATAATGCCCAAACTTCTTACATTTAATGACATTGAATGTGTGATTTGTTAAACCTTGAGCCACTTGGGTGACAAAAATTCTGAGTTTGACCTCTACCACCAACATTTGTAGGATTACTGTTACATCCACCTCTAGGGGAACTTTTCCCTCTACCTCTATACCTAAATTTATACCATCATCTTCCATGAATTATAGATGGTTGATATGAAAATATTCTCATTCAGTATTGCCAAGGCAAAATACTGAACTAGCTAAACTAGCCAATGTGGGATAAATCCTCACATAAGACAAAATCACTACAAGATGAAATAGCTAGCTAACACAATACAAAATGTGAGAAAATTCATGAAATTTATACTATAACACCTTCAAAGTGGTGTACCCATTTATGATGGATGTAAGGCATGTAAATCCTAAATCTACGTAGATGAAATCTACCATGAAATAGAGTTGACGCATTTCACATGAAGTTTTTGAATTACAATGTTGATGATTTTTGGAATAGATCATGTATAAGTACAATATGGAAACAATTTTTCATCAACCACATCACACCATGTTTCATCACCCTGGTGAATGGCTGAGAAAACAATCATAAACAGTCAGAGTGTTTACAACTTTAATCTTGATATTGATTGTATGTACCCATGCCCACTTAAATTTTTTATCCAAATACCAAACTTGAAATTCTAAATTTCTCTTAGTTGATTCTAATTTTCCTAGTGCCATTGTAATGAGTAAAATTTAATCATTGAAATTTCCAAGACAAAACCTAATCACCCACTATTATCTTGACCCCAACATGTTGGGGTCTTCAAGCAGCCAATAAAGATGTTCCTTGATTGAAAACAAGGGAGATCTAATTTTGACATAGATATTGGGAAAGGATATTATTTATTTACCTGAAGAATACAAAGCATCATAAGTTAAATCATCACATGGACATTTATATCCCAATCGATTTTCACCTCAAATTATTTTACATGAACATATTTTGACATTAAAATACATTCTTACATAGCATGAAAATGGTGAAATATTTAAAGGAGAGACGGGAGGTGATGGGAAGAATAAATGCAAAATTAGTAGGCATGGGTTTCATGTGAGGTTTAATTATCAATTTACACTGCATCACTTTATAAAATACCATGTATGTCATTGTAATTATGGAAAATCCTAGCTACGTCATAGTGATTTACTATTTTTATTTAATAATTGTTAGTTATGATATAAATAGTATATAATTTATATTGTAATATTTGTTTAGATTAAACATTACAAATATAATATTTATATATTATATATTATGTAGTTGAGCTAAAGAGAATGTAATGATACCAAAAAATTAGCAACCCAATAACACATCTGAAAATGCGAAATTAATGAAAAAATGATATAATATTATCCATTATTAAAATTAAATATAAAATAAAATAATATCATATATAAATAAATAATTATTATTGATACATTAAATTCCTTTGATAACCATATTTTTTATTTATTGAATTTATCAATCATATACATTAGTGAAATACAATATTTAAGGATTGCCATGACTATAATCATCCATGAATTTCACCACATGTTTTCATGAAACATATACAAGGGGTACCAACTATATATTTTTTATTTTGGTCTAGTTTATGATGGAATAGCTAGAAAAATATACAACAATTAATGTGTTTTAACCTTTAATGTATGAATTTCTCATAAATTCTATTTTTAATCTATGTTGATGTAGTAGTGAAAGGTGAAGTCTAAAGGTTTAAATATTGATGCACCCAAATCTAACACCATTATTCTCTACGATGCCTCATAACACAAGGTTAAATTTTTTCACAGAGGTTTTTATTTCTCCCTTTTTTATTATTGCAGCTAACCCATCATGAAGCCACATTGTCAACTATTTTTATTTTTTAGTTTCATTTGTTGTTGAATAGTTGGAATAGAATATAGATATTTTATGAATCTGAGGAGCATGGATTTAGAAGATATGATATCATTTTTATGTTTCATTATCTAAAACTATCAAAATATATTAAATATCATTTTATGTAATAATGACATCTGCAAAATGCCCATCACCTGACCATTAAGTACTCATCACAGTCCACCTCACCTAGTGTGTGTATCTTTTTTCATTCATGAAAACCTCCCCTTGACACCACTTAAAACCACCTATGTCATCCTAATGTATATTGATGTGACTCCCTGTCACACTCTAATCAATCTAATCAGATAAGGCCTTCACTATGCACATGTGACAACATTTCAATGGAGGAAAAAAATAGTTTTTCAAGGCATATGTGAAGATGAGTCTTTGGATATTTTCTCATATAAAACACCTTATTCATAACTAAATATATGAAAATCACTTATAATAAATCAATACATAAAATGTAAAACCTTAAAACTTGAACATATAATAAAACAACTTAAATTAAAATATGAAGTACCACACATTGGCTCAATGATTATAACTAACTAGCATTAGCTACTACTAGCATCCAGATCTGGTATATTACTAATTCTCTCACAAAACTTATGGATAGGAGATTAATAATTAAAATAATATTGAGACTTTTACCCCTCTCCAAACATCCTAGTGAATATCTCTCACATTCAATGCACCTATGGAATCTCACCCATCTCCTTCACACATAGAGGTGTATATAAGGAGGATGTGTACATAATCATCTAGGCAAACATAATCTACTTCTAGGCAAAATAATTAACTTCTCCTTAGTGCATTAAATAAAAATACAAGGAGGAAAAAAATACATATCAATAAGAGCAATCATGTATATTTAAGTTTATAAAATATATTCAATTTATTCTCTTTCATGCATAAAATCACTACAAAAGGAGCAACATGATTTGAAAAAAAATCCATCATGCATGGGGAATTACAAAAATACAAGCAATAGTACATAATTGTGATTAACATTAGATATAAATCAAACATATGTCACACATATGAGAAATTGCAATATCTAAGCAATAGTGCATCATTGCATAAAGTAAACATTATAGAGCAAACATCCATTACACATGGGAATTTTCATAATTAAACCAATACAAGACAAATTACTGTCACTACAATTAGTTAAAATCATAGATAAAACGTCCACATGGGGTACATGTAATAAATAGTGTCATCTAGTATTTTTAGAGTGATTGGATTATCAAATCACATTCCACAATTACTCAATTACCATAATTCTGCATATATGGTTTCCATACAACTTAACCCCTCATTCAATGAGAAAAATAATCCATGAAATACACACTCATAAAACCTTAATGCACAATCATTTTATAGACCAACATCTCTTGAGAAGTTAAATAAATGATCAGAATAACTCTTGCACTTTTAAAAATAACATACACATGCATAATAAAGAACATTTTCACCCAAAATGGAATAGAATTAGCATACACAAAACAATATGTAATAGCATATAGTTGGGATGAACCATGTTCATTATCATCACATAATTTAATTCACATTCATAGAAACAACAAATATTCTATCAATCACTCCTAATATCTCTGTGAAATGAACCATGTAGTAATTTCATTCAATGTGATCTATCCAGTAATAGAATTGTGATAATAAACTATGCTATTATCAAGTATGGAGTTCATCAATCCTGATTAGGTTTAGCTCAAGGTATGTTAAAATAAAACAATGATATTTTTTTAATTATTATCAATTATTTTTTCACATATGTTGAGTCAAGATAAATTACACTTTAACTACATTTATAATAATATAGATGATCCACCGATCATCCCCAAAACCATGGTAATATAATTTGTTCCTAAAAAACACTTTTGAATGCTTAACTAAGTATACAACAATTTGTATCTAGACTAACGAATAACACCATATGGGAACTAAACACCATATATTATAATAATTAATCAATCAACAATGAAATACACAACATTGTAGCTTATTTATAGTAGAATCAATCAATAAAAGTTTGACAAACTATGCCTTTCAATTCAATTCAACATCTCACCAGATCAGTTGAATGGGGAAAGGGGATAATTTTACCCATATAAATCTCTTCTTCTTGGCACACCAATAAATTGATCAACCATATTCAAATGGTTAAATGTAACATCAACTAAAAATTTATCTTTCTCATTAATAAATATGATTTATATCTTTAAACAATAGTAATCATGATAATAAGCCATTGATGAAATATAATCCAAAATGTAATCCATTAAATCAGTTACAATATTTACAATAGTGATGTAAGAATAAGAGAGGGTGTCCAATTAAAGAATACCTTTATATTTTTACTATTAGGGTTGAATAATTATACATGGAAACGCATTAGCATATACTTATACTTGACACAATTTTAAATCTCATTACATTAATCTTTAAAATATCATAGTGGAATACATTCACATTATAAAATACACACACTATCTCACACATGCCTCGATATTGTTATTACATTGAATGAAAGACTTATAGATTCTCATACAATTATTATTCAAATCTATGTTCTGCTCATGGAGAGTTCATATCCTTCACAACTCATCCTTCTATTGTAAAATCAATTTCTTTCAATCCAATATTACTTTTGACATCCTTACATCTATGGGTTGTATCTTAAAATTCAATGGAATTAATCATAACATACAATATTTTGGAATGTTTTAGTTTTCATGATTAAATTCCAACTAATGAGTAACATATCTAGGGTATTTAAGTGACATTTTCTAGCTAACAATAGTTACCAGAGCTATCATAAATTTACCATTGTTTATCCAATTGATATGAAATTTGAAATAAATATTTTATATTAAATTTTTATCATTAATAAAAATTCTATAACATAATTATTATGGAAATGTTACCACAAAGTAAAGACCCATCTCCAGATTATGCATATGACATTTTTAGGTTTAATGACAATTAAAAAATTATCATTAATTTTTTCATATTTATCCAATTGAGCTAATTTTTTTAAAAAAATATGTATACTATAATTTATATCAATTAAAAAAATATGGCGACCTTTTTATTACCACAAATTTAGAATAAGGTAAATAAACATCCACAAAATTGGTAAATGACATAGTCTAATAAAAATGGATGGTATATTACTGCTGTAATTCCAAATTCACTTAAATTTATTACATAGTTTAAAAGTGTGTGGCACTATAATCAAACATAATTTCATCATAAAATTATTACCACATAATTAAAAAAAACCCTTCCAAGTTTTTTGACAAAATAAGGTGGTAAACCTTCATGGTGACTTCAAATGATCTAAAAACTGGTACAAAGGTTGTAAATGTTAGGTTATATGACTCCAAAACTTTTCATTAAGAATTTATTAATATATATTTATTGAAATTAACAAATTTAAAATGACCAATGCTTGTGACTTAACATTCTATGTAGAATGACATAAACAAACAAAACATCTCCAGGTGTTTCCCTCAGAAAATGATTAATTTTGTAACATCATTAGAAGTGGTTAACAAGATCACATTTAAAAGGCCACAACCAAAAAACCAAAATGAACACATTACAATATATTTTTGTTTGATAAAAAATTTCATGAACCCTTATATGCTCATGAATTAGACACTTGAGGTTTATAAAATGTGAGTTCCTACTCAAATATATGGAATAAGTAAAAACACCACTCCTTCGACCATGAGTGCCATGGAATTCCCATCTAGAACATAAAGTACATCAATTGATTATCCTACTTGTTCTTCCATATCGTTCTTATTGGTTTCAATTCATTTCTCTTATTCTTACATTTAATCTTATTTTTATTTTCTCTATTCACTCTTCTTTATTTTCTCTATACTATGTAGATAGTAATTATTGTGAACCCAACATAACTACCAAATGTAAATCTTTACTCTTCTTCTTCTTCTTCAACCCACCCAAATAAATAACAAAAAGGATATAAAATAAAAAGTAATAATAAGAATCACTGAAACTAAAATAAAATAGTCCAACCAATGTTTTCCAAGATATAAAAGTATACAAAAGAGATTTACAATAAATATAATCACATCATAAAGATAAAATTTTTAAATATCATCCTTCAATAAGGAAATAAAACAAAATGTATTCATGATTAAAGTCACAATGACAAATCACATATTTTAATTCAACTACAATACTAAATAAGAGAAATATCAATCAAAACACTTGGGCATCACCTCCTTCATAACAATAATATGCCAAATTACTTTCCCAAAATAATTTGATCTAAATATATTTCTGCTCCTCCATCAATGATTTCCACATTTCCCATTTTTTAGGGTGTTCCAATGAAAACATTTATTCTTTGATTGAAACATGAGGGAATATTAATTATTATAAGGTTGTCAACATAACATGAAATCATTTTCCTCAATATAACCTAGAAATATACACACTCAAACATGGTTGAAGAATGGGTCCCATAAAATCTAAATTTATATATTTTTTCCAACTATCACTAGTTTGTTACGGTCATAAAGTGTAAAAAAAATACCATACAACTATTCAAGAGTCTATTTATGCACATGCATGGGTCTCTACTCACTATTTCAAGAGTTAAACTCTTATTATTGAATCAAAACTTTCATTAAAACTTGAGGTATATTATGTTTTATGGTTGAAAAACATTTAGTAGTATCATCACATAGTGGCCAAATCTTTAGGTTACTTTCTTAATGTTCAAAGTTGCATTCTATATACATAAATTTTATCAAAAAAAATTCCCCAAAGGTTAAAATATTTAAACCCAACTCTAATACCAATGTGTAGCACCCATACATGTTACTCCAAAATAAACTATAATTTATTTATTTAATCTCCTTAATTATGGTTAAATAATGTAAATGAACCAATGAATGATAACAAATTTATAAAAATTTCACATATGCTTGAAATAATGGATATTTAATTTACATCTATAATTAATCTTTTCAAATAAATATGTAAAGTCCATAGAGACATTTATTTGACGACAACCAAGTTACGAAGCTAGGACATATGGGTTATGGGCCTAAACAATTATACCTCCTTCCATGATTAAGGATATTTTTATATTATCATATAACTACATTACCTTCACTTAAGCTAATGCTTCAAATCTCAATCATACATACATTTCATTATAGTCATTACATGACCATCACAATCCATCATGGTTTCATACCATATGACCAAAGGATTGAATTCTCATTAGAGGCTAAAATGACCTTGATCATGTAATTATTTACAACTAAAAATATTCATAAAATATGATAGAGATACCTATGGATTTATGATATATCTACATATTTAACCAAGAAAGACTATCATATTTAACCAAGCGCTCATAAGATAATCTGTCTGATTGAGTAATCAACCTTGTTAGTTATGTAAAACCATGTCCCATTTTCCTATAAGTTGATTTTATATTATATTGGTTCACATGATAATGATTGGGATTAATAATTTTCATTCAATCTTAATCTTTTCTTGTAAGTTCCATGATGAAAATTTTCACCTTCTTATTGAATTACAAACACACATTGGAAAATCATATTGCACCTTATAAAATCCATGATATTATGATCAGGTGACATGTGGATATGGGTTGTGGGGTTTCTTTCCATTAAAATTCAATTCTACAATTTAATACTTCAAGGCCCACTATGTGGAAGCATATTGTTTATTTGAAAGCATATAAGAAACCTTGATATAAATGTCTTAGCCAAAATCTATGAAGTTGTGACTAAATACATAATTTACAAGTGTAATCCCCACACTTCCTTGAAACCCCTTAGTCCTTTATGATTTTCCAACTTACTTTGTGACTTACAAATGTGAAAAATTGCAACATGAAGCATAGAGGATGTAAATGAATTCATGCTTTAAAAAATGTTTATGAATCTTAAAATTGATGTGACAATCACTTTTGTAAAACTTGGGTTGATTATTTAAAACTCATGATTGATTATCAAGTTGTGTAAAATAAATATGTTTTATCCTCTGCACAAGTAAGTGACTAAAAAAACAAAAATAAGGTAAGTTAAAAAGTGACCAAGATGGTAATCAAATATAATATCGATAACAATGACTACGTTAAGTAACAATGCTAAGTTCAAGTCCATATTACTAAACCAAAAACACATGCAAGCAAGAGTGAGTGATCATGAATGTTTAACAAGAAAGAGGCCATATAATGGCTCATCAATTCTAACTAGCGGGTATCAGTACTACTAGGATCCATTTATGAGACATAACCACCCATCTTAGAAAAGTTAGGGAGATGAAGTCAATAATTATAATAGGCACAAGATGTTTACCCCACTCAAAACATATGAGTAGAGATTTCATACATTTTGTGCACCTAGGGAATCTCATCCATATCCTTCACCCACATAGTTTTACACAAGAAGTATGTGTGTAAATTCATTGAGGTGGGCGTACCCAACTTATAAGAAAATATTTTAATTCTACTTCACATATTAAAGTGGTATAAAAGGAGGAAAAAAACATCTCAATATGAGAAACCACATATACATACATAAACATATACATATATACATACACATACACAATATATAACACACACACCAACACACACACATACATACCTATATATGTGTGTGTATATGTATATGCATAGATAGGTATACATATATGTAGACACACACAGTTGGACAAAATATAATTGATTTATTCTCTTTTATGCATAAAATTAGTACATAAGGAAGAACATAATTTAAAAACCATTCATCATACATGGAAAATTAAAAAAAATACAAGCAATAGTGCATATTTAAGATTAACAATTATTATATAAATAAAACATGCATCACACATATGTAAAATCATAATATCTAAACAATAGTACATTGTTTCACTAAGTAAGCATTATAGATAAAACATCCATCACACATATGATAAAATGCAATAACCAATAAATAATCCATCATTGTGTAAATTAAACATTATAGACAAAACATCCATCACACATGGAAAATTGCATAATTAAACTAATACATTTTTTTTTATCATCACTTCAATAATTAAACATCATAGAGAAAACATACACATGGGGTAGTTTCAATAAATAGTGTCATTAGTATTTTTAATCTATTTGTATCAACCAATTGCAATGCATAACTACTCATTTACCATATTTGTGCATGCATGGTTTAATAGTAACTTAACCTCTGAATCACTAAGAGAAATAATACATGGAATACAAAATCATTGAATCATCATGCCTATTTATTTGATGGCACAATAACTCCTTATAAGTCAAAAATATAATTAGAATAATTGTCACACATTTAAGAACATCATACATAGGCACAATCAAGATCATTTTAATATATAATGAGTTACCCAAAGCATATACATAATAACATACAATAGCATATGCAATCAACAAAAAAATAAAAATAAATACATGGTTACAGCAACGTTCATTCTCATCACATTAATAACTACAAATTCATAACAATAATGATTTTATCAATCACTCCCAATTAATCTAAGTAATTAAATGACATAATAATTTCATTCAATATGATCTATCAAGCAATATATTTGTGATCACACATTACACTATTATCCAAACATGGAGTTACTTTTTCTTGATTAGTTTTAGCTGAAGCTATGTTAAAATAAAAAGAATGATGCTTTTATTCATTCTTATTTCTGAATTTTCCACCTCTATTGAGTCAAGATAAATTACACTTTAACAACTTTTTATAATAAAGGGTATGCTCCATCAAGAACCCTAAAAACCATTGTAATATAATTTATTCTTTTAAACTTCTAGATATATGTAAACACTTCTAAATTTGGCTAAGCAATAAACCGACCCAAAAAGCACAATGTCAAATTTACACCAAGAAAATAGATAAAAATGTCTACGACCAGGTGTGAAGGTAAGTGACTAAGTCCTTCAATATTTATAAAAAATAAGGGAGTCACAAATAAATATTAAACAAAATTTAAATAGGTATTATCAATTTAGATTATGTGTGTATAATGACATGAAGCAAGGGTCTAAATTTATAAATTATAACATATCCACATAACGGTTACACTTGATATAAGGCTAATAATGTGAGTGAAATAACACCATTCATTTTATCCAACTTCATCTGAATAATGTGTATATAGCAAATTTATTTTTAAGAATCCATTTCATCATGTATATTGATAGTATTAACACGTCCTATACTTAATTTATTCATCCATTTTTTATGAAAAATCTAACTGAGTTATAATGGTCTAACTTGGATCTAATTTCATCTTACATTATTAGGGAATTAAATATATAGCCATACGTTTATATCTTCAAGCCTTCACTTAGATTTCTTCTAGCATTTGAAATAGTTTAAATCTTTTTCTGATCTACTAAGTCCTTAATTTGAATCTCCTTTTAAATTTAAAGTTTTTATGAGTCTAAATAATATGTAGAGTTTTTATGACTTTACAACCCAATATACATATAATGTTGTTGACTTGAACTTGAAATTAAGGAAATAATTCTATGATTAAATCAATTCTCTTCTTATTCCAATAAGAAATAATTTAATTCTTTTTACAATATCTCACTTAAAATTAAACTTAACCATTTTGCAAGGACACAAATAGACAATATTCATTTCCCCATAATCTCAATCATTTTATAAGATGACCAATATAGATTACAATGATAATTATAAGATGAATCATAACACTCTTTCTATCAAAAACTTATTTATGCCTAAGTCATATTTATGAAGCCTCTCTTAAAATATTTTATTCACTATCACATCTCTAAGAATGTTCCCAATTCATGAAAAGGATATTAATAATCCTAGATATGTATATATTCATCAATCTCATCTTCTATGATCATTTAGGAATAAACAACTAAACTATCCATAGTGCATCTCTAAATGTGTAGGTTGGTCAATCAACCAACACATATCCCATGTCCATGACCATACTTCCTACCTACACTATTAAATGATCAGTGTTCTCTATCATTAATTTGTAGAGTACATAACTAAGGGCATTAGTTTACAAAGCTAATATCTATAAATCTCACTTCATAAGAATGAAAGTCCATTAAACATGGTAGGAATAAGTACAATGTGGATTAACATATTATTTTTTCTCAATGCATATCATCAAAGATTCAAGTAAACATATTAATTTAGACATGTTTTAACCCTAATGATTTATAAGTCAAGGCATTTCAATTAGATTACATGAGTTATTTTGAACTATAGCTTATATAATCATTTCCATGGAAATATAACACAAAGGACTAATATAGTTAATTTTATTATTCCTCAGAATAGGAATCATTCATTCATGCCATGTATAATGATATTAATATGCGTAACCCATTTTAAATATCTTATATCTCATAATGGATCAAGTTTAACATGCCATAATGACCCCTATAATTATTCAATCAATATTCATATTTTTATCCAACATATCATACTTTCTAAGGAATGAAATGAGGGAATTTATGTTAGAATGTATGAACTTATTTTTAAGATATTTTATGTTGTTAAAAAAGTTCATCATGCTGACACTTTGATACTAATTATGAGATGATTTTGTGTCATGATCTAATTGGCCACCTATATTGCATTTGTATGTTATCCATAGGGTGAAACTAAGAAATTCATTTTTCTACTCTATCATCTATAGATATACAAATATCCATTGATACGACATAGCCTTCTTAAGACCCAATGTATTATAAAATGCTCCCAAATATATATTTTAGTTGAATAATTTTTTTTTAAGATCCAATGATGCCAAAGCTTTCCTCTAGTTAAATATATCTAGTTGAGTTTTCCTTTACCCCATAACTATGTATGCATTTCATTAAAGTAACTCTATCTATTTTAATATTGATACACTATGATATTTCAAACCACTATGAGGCCTCAAAATGGATACTTATGCTCCATTAATCTTGATGTGTTATTTAATAAAATAACTCAATATGATTTAAAATTGTAACATGTTGTTACAAACTTTCTCTAAGTGAGTATGTATATAGTGTGATGCCATATGTTGATATGAAGCTTTCACAATGGATAATGTTTCTTCCATTGAATAAATTTCTCAAAAATTTATCTCCTTTAAATTAATTTTCCCTCCCATAATCATGTGATTATTTGTGTAAAAATCTCCCATATCTTCACAAAAATTGCGTTGCCTTTGAAGGCTTATCTTCTATCTATCATCTATTTTATACTGTAATAGATAATTTATGATAATTTATTACTTGAGATACTTCAAGATAATCTCCTTCAAATTTTAAATGGTGTCCCATGCTATTTTTTGTATTATAGATTACTTGTAACTACATTTTATTATTTTTATATTCAATTTTTGTTACGTTGTAATGTCAATTATCATTTCTTATAGAAATATCTATTATTTATGCAAGTTGTTTTTACTTTAATCTCTTGCAGTCATTTTTTATCTTGTTTATTCTTGGTTTTGTTATCGATCAACTACATTCTTGTGGTCATTTTCAAAATTTTAATTCTCTATTTTCCACCTTCCTTATGATACTCATAGCCCACTTACACATTAAAAAAACAAACCCAATCTCCATGGATTTGATCATGGCCTTTATTTAATTATTTATTACTTTTATATTTGTTATGGATGGAACCAAGATACTTATAGAGATTATCTCACATATAATAGATACATTTGAATTTGATGAATACGAGGCCCTTTGTCTTCTCCTCTTATTTTATTTAATATCTATGTGAATATGGATAATGGTCCTTATTAACCATAATATCATCTTTTTTATACTACATATGCACATCTGATAAGTACCCATGGAGTCAACATACAAAAAATTTGGTTCCATATAAAGTGAACCTTATCTAAATTTATTGTTAAGATATATGTTTAATGTAGTTTTATTTTGTTGAAGCTCATGTTTTTATGACATTGATTTAGATGGCAATCTGATGGACTGAATTCAACCCCAACAAA
This sequence comes from Torreya grandis, assembly GCA_037957365.1. Taxonomy (NCBI): domain Eukaryota; kingdom Viridiplantae; phylum Streptophyta; class Pinopsida; order Cupressales; family Taxaceae; genus Torreya; species Torreya grandis. Next base: position 2,885,881 of record JARHVA010001343.1, on the reverse strand, counting down.
TTCATTTGATAGTCAGTAGGTAGAATTAGGACATACTCGGATACCCCTATCTTCTACACACACCAAAATCATCATTATACCTCTATGAAATGAAGTTATAGAAATAAAATCACATCAAACAATTGTTTATTCATTGTAACAATAATAAATCTCTCTTATTTCATGAATAATTATAATATCACCAATGGTTATATAAGATTAAACATGATAATAATCATTAATAAATAACATATCAATATGTCGAACCCTAATTAATACTTAACCATATGCCTGAGTGAATGTGAGACTAGGTGGGGCATTATTTAGATGATGTTAGTTTTTCACATCCACTTTTATTAAAAATATAATTTATGAGCCTATACATTAAAGGTAATTAAAGACAATAATACAAATATAAATCATTCATGCTCTAATAGGGTTGAAATAGTATTTTGAAACTTCATATTAGATAATAAAAAATAGGACCAATTTATTTAGATGAACCTAAATGATTTATAAATATCATGCTTACTACAAAGATGGAAAATTTATTCCTTATTTAAATATTCCATGTAACACCTTCAAATATCATGTGACAACACAATTTTTTTGTATGTAAGTAAACATTATTCATAAAATTATTTGTATCTTTTCATTGTAAGTGATATGGTATAATTCAAATTTTAGCAATAGATGCTTGATAGTATGTATCTTCGTAACATTTTTATACGATGCCATTTTTATCATTTATTTTCCTTAAAATTATGATGTGTATCATTCTTAATAGAAATCTTTATATTTAGACAAGGTTATCATCGATAATATTTCCAAGACCCAAACAAATTTAAAGTATAATAACATATTTTAGAAGAATAAAATTTGATTTTGTAATGGTTTAATTGTCTTCTATTTTTTAGTTTTTATACATTTAAACTATCTAGGAATGTAAATTTTTTGGCTTTGAATGTTAAATAGTGTTTCCCCATAGAGATGAATTCACTTTATGAGTGAAGCATCCCTAATAACATAATTGACACAACCTACAAAATATTGAGAAATGTTTAACTTCTTTTTCAGTTTTAATGTTTTAAAGAATAGAAATTAAATAACATGGATTGAATCTAGGTTAACATCATGCAAATCAATTTTCATCACAATGGAACATAGTGCACTAAATTATATATAGAGTATTATTATTGTGTGAGGTTGTTTTGAAGATTTTGAAAATAGTTTATTTCATCTTCTGGTATATTTTCAATGATAATGGTATTATATACATTACAAATAAAATTTGAGTCCTCAATTTATTATTAAAGACTAAAATATTATTTGAAGTGTTATTAATGTATTAAATCATTAATGAAAGTAGATTAATTTTTTTTTTATTACATTAAGTTTTATAAATAATTGAACTATGAAATTTTTATATAAATAAAAATTAAATTTAACATCCTCAAAAATTGGTACAATTGGGGGTAAATGGTCATCTAGGTATGGTCAAATCCTCAGTTGAACTCATCTTGAACCATGTAATTATTTCTAGGCCTAATATGAATGGTTTTCCTTTTGAGAATATCCATACCAATGAGAACAAGATATTTTTGATAAAATTTAGTTCTATGGATGAGCAATCATCCCAAAAAATAACAAAAGAGACCCTATATGAAGTCAAAATAAAGATATCCCTGTTAGAGGACTATTTGGGTGATGATAATTCTAGGCTTAGGAGGGACATGGATGTTCTTATTATAGTGTGTTTTGAGGAGAGATCCCACAGAAGTAATGGGATTATGAGATCTATCCTTTACCAATTCGACACAAGGTCATCCCTCATATAAATGGACCCTTTTGAATAATGTGAAGTAAGTTTGGATAGTGTGTTAGCATCGCTAAAAAATCTTGGGTGATCTAGAAGGAAAGGCTCATTAGATCACACACATATAAATAACTATATAACTATCCTAAATAAAATTGGAAGGCATCGATTTTAAAATTTCACAATGGTTGTTTCAAATGAAGCTCCTAGATCTATGGTGGAATTCTTGTCCCTTAGTCTTTGTGCCACTTTGCATTCATGTTTTCAAGTGAATGAATCATTATTTAGATTTAATAATGGATTGAGTTTTGGTTGGTGGATTTAGATGTTTTCTACCCCTTTTTCCATCTTGCCATTAGTTTGGACCTTACACCTCCATTTTATAGGTTGGAAGAGTTGATGATAGGTTATTAAATAGCCTTTATTTTTAGAACCTTGGCCATTATTATGATTTGGACTTTTTGTCATTGGGGATTTGGTACATGTCATTTTTTATTTACTGGGAAACATAATTGGTCTTTATTTTGTTAATTTATATTCTTGCATTGACTTTTTTATTAGGATTTATCTTTTTTTTTAATTTCAATTTCTACTTTGGCTCATCTTTATGGAGTTAGCTTTACTTTTTGGACTTAACCACTCCATTCAGTATTGTTTGATTCTTTTCATAAGTGTGAAGTGTTTATTTACCCCATATTTTACTTTGTTATGGAAGCACCTCCATTTGTGCCTGGGCTAGTTTTAGATCCAATAAAATAGTAGATTATTGATGTGTTTATTAGATTTATTAGGTTTGGGTTCCCTTGGGACCATGATGGTTTCATTTTGAGAATTGGGCCTCTATCTCCATTATTTTAGGATAGTTTTTGGTCTAGATAAAAATGGTTGGTTCCCAAACCAATAAATTATGGTTGTTATTATTTTCATTATTGTTTCCTCTTTTGGTTGGGTCATTTTTGTTTTCCTAGTAAGTTGTACTTTGTTCTATCTTATGTATGCTAGGGTGAGACTGATACCTCTTGATGTATTCAGGTTGGGTTCCAAACTAATTCAAAAGATGGTTTTCCTTAATCCAAACAAATAAATTTAAGAAAAATACCCAAAATGGGAGAAGGTGTTATGTGAAAACATACTAGTAATATATATATTTTTATATGTAATGGTTTGAAAAAGTATGTAAACAAGATTATTTGTGAGATAATCTATGTTCTTAGGTGTCAAATGTTACATCAAATAATAACATAATAGAGTGTGTAATGAAAGAGATATATAATTAAGTATTTATGTAATGCACCTATAAAACACAAATAATATAACATAACTCAAAACACAATGTGTGACTATGTTACTATCTTATCAAGTCCCCCAAATTTTGTTATCTTGATGAGTCCCCGAGCTATTTATATGATATTTTATTTTTGATATATTGATGTATAAAGATTCAATCACACTCGACAAGTAATTAAAGACTCAAAAAAATCAGTCTTAGAATAACTAGTACACCAAAAAAGATCTTGTTCTCAATCTTTAATTCTTTGATACCTGATGTAGAAAAAATAATCCAAACTTATAACGGCCATAAATTTTGATTCATAGCTTCATTTGAGATCTTCCATGTGCCAAAATGACCATTTTAAAAAGATTTTTTATGTCCTAATCTTTTCAATCCACTTAAATTTTGTTTTGATATTTTTTAGAGGCCAAATGACACCATTTTAGGGTTAAAATTACAGTATAATGATTTTTTTATAGGATTTTTCTATTTTTAAAAATTACATATTTTTATGACCAGACGTGAACTTCAATTAAAATTCATTGTATAGGTTAATTTTAGTTTTTATAGTATTTTGGGATATTTTTAGAGCTATACAAGTTTTCATAAAAAACTTATTAAAATAGTAGATGCTAAAAATAGAGTTCTTTTTTAGATTTTAGTTTTTTTTTAATTTTTTCATGTAAACTCTAATTCTAATTTGGGGCTTATTTATGAAAGGTTTATAATTATTTGAGTTCAGTAAATATAAATCAATTCAAAGTTATTATTTTTAGATATTTGCCTATTGTAATTTTTGGTTTTGATAGTAATTTGGTTCATTATTTGGTATCAAAGTTAGGTTGAATCTTAGAGGAGTAAGAAATGGAAAGAGGATGAGGAGGTATTGTGTAGATGAATTAGACTATTAAAAAAATATAAAGGAAAGTGAAATAATTAATCAAGGTTATCATCAATTAGAGAAGAAGACATAGTGGTGATGAAATTGAAGAAGACACAGATCATCATGAATAAATTTAGAAAGAAGAAGAACAACAAGATCATCCACCATCAATGGAAGAGAGTATAGTTCACAATTTAAAAAGAAGACTTGAAGGAATTAACGTTGATGTTCTAGATTATAGATAAGGTTTAAAAAATGATGAGTTGATAGATTATATGAATAACATGGATATGTTATTTGAGTGGAAGACTATGAGAGAAGACAAGAAGGTAAAGTTTACATGCATGAAATTAAAAGGTCATGTAATGATTTGGTGGGATCACCTATAGAAAGAGAGATAGAAAAAAGGTAAAAAAAAATTAATATGTGGAAAAAGATGAGGGATAAATTTTTCCTTATAGATTATACACAAACCATATATAGAAGATTTTATAATTTGAGGAAAAATTATCACAATATAAAAGAGTATACAAATGAGTTTTATAATCTTTCCATATAAGTAGAGCACGATGAAACATAAGAGTAGATGGATACAAGGTGTGTAAATTATTTTAAATTCACTATTAAAGTTAAATTCAACATGCATAAAATACTTTTCATGAAAGAGGCTTATAAATTAGCTTTCAAGGAAGAAGAAAAACAAAATAGACAAAATTTTATAAGAATGTCTCTTGGTCCAAGAAAAGGTAGATACCCTCCAATAAGGAAATGAGGTGGGTCTAATACCACCTAAGGTGGTTTTGATACTAATAGAGGGGAATCATCATGTGGTGTAGAAAGGAAAGATGATAATAAGCAAGGGTAATAATACCAATAAATAGGAAGAGGGTTTTAGAGAGGACTAAGTGATGGTGGTTCTAGAAGATTGTTCTAGAATCAACATAGATATTACATTTTTTATAGATGTGGAGAAGAAGGGCATAGGGAATTTGAGTTTACACATTATCAAAATTAAGAAAGGAGGTAAGAGGATCACCTAAAAGTGAATCTAGTTGAGGTTGAGATAGAAGAGCAAAATACTAAAATTATACCAATAGATGTTGGATAAAACCTCATGATGAAAAGAATAATGGCTATTCCAAGGAATGGACAAGTAAAAGATAAAGAAGGTGGTGATGCATGGCTATGATCAAAAATTTTTCAAAAACATATACTTTAGGTGGAAAGGTACGCAAAGCAATTATAGATGGTGGTTGTTGTGAAAATATGGTTTTTAAAGAAATGATAAAGAAAGTATATTTACAATGTGAAAATCATCCTAATCCTTATCATATTTCATGGTTTAAGAAATGGAATGAGGTTACAATAGATAAAGGGTGCTTAATCAAGTTTTCTATATGAAAAATGTATAATGAGAAATATGATGTGATGTTATTTTGATGGATGCATGTCATGTGTTATTAGGGAGACCATGAACATTTGACATGAAAGTAATTCATGATGGAGAAAAGAACATGTACACTTTTTGGAAAGGTGGTACAAAGGTAGTTTCATTACCTCTTAAAGAGGAAGAAAAGGTAGAAATCATTATCTCTACTAAATAATTTATCCATGATATGAAAGTGGCAGGTTGTTATTATGTATTAATTGCAAAGAATATATACACAAAAATAGAGAAAATACCAATAGAAGTAGAAAGAGTGTTGAAATTATATAAATATATTATGTCGGATGAGTTATCAGATGGTTCACCATTGAAGAGAGATATTCAACATCATATTGATTTGATTCTAGGATTAGCTCTACCCAATCAACAATCTTATATAATGAGTCTAACAAAACATGCCAAATTAAATAAACAAGGTACTAAATTGGTAATAAAGAAGCTAGTAAGGGAGAGTATGAGTCCATGTACAACACCAGCATTACTAAATCTAAAAAAGGATAGATGATGGGAAATGTGTGTGGATAGTCTATCAATTAATAAAATTACAATCAATTATAGGTTTATTATACCTTTTTTAGATGATATGATGGATGTGCTTTTAGAAGCAAAACATTTTATTAAGATTGATGTAAGAAGTGGCTATTATTAGATTCAAATTCATGAAGGAGATGAGTGGAAAATTGCATTCAAGACTATGGATGGATTATATGAGTGGATGATGATTCCATTCAAATTATCTAATGCACCTAGCACATTTATGAGGATGATCAATAAAGTGCTACAAGAATATATTGGTAATTTTGTGGTTGTTTATTTTAATGACATTTTGATATTCATTAAAACTAAATAAGAATGATTACAACATTTGAGAATGGTACTACATTTATTAAGAAAGGAGAAGTATGCAAATTTGAAGAAGTGTAGGTTTATGTAGAATAGTTTGGTATTTTTGGGATTTGTAGTTTTAGCAGATGGTGTCAGAATGGATGAAAAAAGATAAAGGCAATTGTTGAGTGGCCTATTGTAAAAATCATTATAGAGGTAAGAAATTTCCATGGCTTAGTAAAATTTTATAGAAAAATTATTAAAAATTTTAGTAGTATTATGTCACCGATAATAAATTACATGAGAGGGAAAGAATTTACATGGACTAGAGCAGCCATAGAAAGCATTAAATTTTTGAAGAAGAAGATTATAGAGAAACTAATTTTATTACTACCATATTCTAACAAAGTGTTCTAGGTTGATTGTAATGCTTCATTTGTGACAATTAATATTGTTTTAAGACTGTTAGGTGAATAGTTTGTCAACCAGCTAACTGGTGAGCAGAATAAGTCTCTTCAACCACAACATAGGGAGATTGGTCATCCAGACATGTGGGTTTACCACATAAAAAGGGGACAAATATCTCCTCTCATCAAGGGGAGGTTCCCTTATAACTACGAGGAGTTATATACTATATATATATATATATGCAAAAAATAACACTTAGGGGTAGGGTACACCATCTATCTCTCTTATTTTAGAGATGATGTTCACAAACGAAGGATAAAATCTTGGTGAAAACACTAAAGGCACTTTTCTTCTTTCAGAAGTGTTCTTGCAGGGGACAATAAGAGTTCTTTTAGGTAGGATAAGTGACTGGTAAAAGGGTAAAGAGAAACCATCAATCTAAGATGTAGCACAAAGTCTCCACCTTGATTTCCCAAGAGTGAAATATGAAGAAGAATGGGGGAACAAAGTCATCCCAAGGTCCTTTACATATGAACCAAAAACAAACACACACTGAAGACAATTATGATAGTGCAAAGTCTGAAAGTAACTGGCTTCAGAACACCTTTCTTGTCACTTCCACTAGCTCTGTTTATTAAATTGCACAAACAAGAATAAATTTAGGAAATAGACATAAGAACAATCTCCTAGAATGGTACAAGCTATAACAACACAAAGTATGAAAGTAACTTGCTTTTTGATTCAAATAAAGAAATATGATGAACAATCTGATCTCAAAGTCTTAGTAATGCCTTTTAATTTAGGCAAAGTTTTGCTTCTCATAATGAGAAGATCTCCCTTTTCAAAATGAGAAGTTACAATATATATATAGAGAAGAGAGAAAAAAAGGCACCCCTCTTGGAAAAGACTTTTGGCACCATTTTACAAGTGGCCCATGTACGTTCTGAGCATTGGGAAGAGGAAGCTACTTAATAGATAATGTTGTGTCAGCTACTGTTATGACTTCAAGTGTTTAGAACATAGGCTGCACCATTTATCTACAGACAAGACCGCTCCTTCAAGGCATTCATGTGGCTTGTCTACTCATCAATGCAAAGTGAAAATAAATAGGTCACATCATTCACTATTTTCACCTCTTGATGATTAATTTGTCGACACTGTGTCAACCGCTGGAGTAACTCCTTGAGTTGACACCTTCCTTCACCACTTGGATTGTTTTGTCCATTTTTGTACTTGGCTCTTTTGCCCCATACTAGCTTTGTCTTCTTTCTATCCTTAAGCCTTTGAATTTATTTGGGTTTGCACTTGAGTCTATGAATATCAACAGCTATTTTATTGCCACAAATTTGATGTATTTGGGTCTGTCATCCTCTTTAACAATTCTTTCATGTATTTTTCACTTGCTGAGTGTCGAGTGCCTCTTCAAGTCTTTAGAAAAGGTCCTTTATTTCCTTCAAATAAAATGTCTGAAGGAATTCCTTTAGATAATTTGTCTGAAGGAAATCTTTCCTTGGCTTTGCATCTTTAAATTGGGAGTGTTCCATTTTTGACACATGGCACATTTTGCTGCTTTAGAAATGCTAAAAAAACATTCAAGACTCATTGGATTTATGCAGATGATGACACTTGGCACATTTTTCTTATTCCTATGACTTACCTGGGGTCCACCACAATCCTTACTCAATAAGTGCAGATGTCAAAAATTGGCAGGTTCCATTGAGTTTTAGCAAGGACATGTGGAAACTTATGTGGCTTCTTAAAAATAGATTAAAACCTTCCGTGATTGCCACTTGGTGCTTTTTTTGGGACCCTGGGAGAAGCTTGGAAACTTATAAGAATCTTGAAGTGTGGATGCTGACACTTATCATGCTTCGTTGAGTTATAATGGGACACGTGGCTACTACCACTCTATTTTAGCAATCACACAAACTATGACACTTGGAGCACTCCACTTACTCTTTTGGCAACTCGTCTGGGGACCACCATAGTTCTCACTCGATAATGAAACCAAAGGAAGATACAATAGTTGTTGACACTTGGTAGCATCCACTAAGCTTTTCAAATGACACATGGCACACTTTTCTACTTTTATAAAAAAAATATTGAAACCTTCCACAGCTGCCACTTGTCACCTTTTGCAAAACTCTACAAGGGACATGTGGCACGTTCTACTACTTTGAGAAGAAAATCATAATGTGTCTCGACAGATGACACTTGGCAGCTTTTGCTCATCTTTTTCTTTTGCACGCTCCTTTGAATCATTTGATTGAACTGACTGATTAAACCAAGCCTAGAAATGTATAAGTGTTGGAAACTCACTCTTTTGAAGGAATTTACCTATTAAAGCCATCGAACCTTTTGAACCTATTAATTTCAAGCATGTTGAGTCTGTAGATTTCATCCTGTAAAGCCCATAGAAACTGAGAAGCTTGAAAAATGAGGAATTTTAATGTTCAGGACAAATTTTGAAAAGGGAAGAGACAATTTTGGTTTGTGCAGGGCCAAAATAGTCCGTAGGTTGTCCTAAAAATGGGTGACAATTTTTAAGGGACAACAAAGTCAAGAAGGAAAACCAATAGCATATTTTATTGAAATATTAAATGAGATAAGAACAAAATATTCTACCTACATTATTAACTACTATGGTGAGGGAAGTAGTTAGATTTGAAGATATCAAATAATTATATGATACTAAACCATATTTTAGTAATGTAGTTGAGTAGTGTAGGAATCCATTAATAGGTGGAATAGTTAGTGTTTATGGTGAGTATCTTATACAAGAAGGTTATGTCTTCAAAAGGAAACAATTATTCATTCTAGTTAGGTTTCTATTAGATAATATAATAATATAATTACATAATGGAGGTATGGTTGGACATTTTTGTAAGATGAAGATAATAGCTTTGGTGGAGGAAAAATATTCTGGCCAAAGATGAAGAGAGATGTGACAAGCTATGTTTCTAGGTGAAGGGTGTGTCAGGTGGCTAAAGGACATGCATAAAATAGTGGAATATACATGCCATTCCCAGTTCCAAAAGGAGAATAAATAGATTTGAGTATGGATTTTGTGTTTGGATTACCAAATACACATAGAGGTAATGATTCAATATTTTTTATTGTAGACATATTTTATAAAATGGTTCATTTCATTGCTTGTATGAAAACCAACTATTCCACTAATGTTGCATAATTAATTTTTAAGGATATTGTGAGATTACATGGTGTTCCAAAAACTATTACTTTAGATAGGGATATTAAAAATTTAAGTCATTTTTAAAGCAATTTGTGGAAGAAGATAGGTACTAAGATACCATTTAGCAATGCATATCACCCAAAAACAAATGGATAGATAGAGGTTATGACTAGGAGCTTGGAAAATTAGTTGCGATGCATAGTGGGAGAAAACACCAAATAATGGGACTTAGCTTTACCACAAGATGAGTTTCTATATAATAGTTTAGAGAATAGATCAACTAGAAAATAAGCATTTTAAATTATTTATAGGATAAATCCTATGGGTATTTTATCACTTGTAGATTGAATTAGTGATGATGTAGAAGCATTTACAGAGCATTGAAATAGTTGCAATAAAGAGTAAAATGAAAGTTACAGAAAAGTAATGAGAAAAATAAAGCATTGACAGATGTAAAAATAAGATCCAAAGTATTTGAAGATGTATATTTGATAATGTTTTACTTGTGGAAAGAAATATTTTGAAAAGACACATACAAGATGTTGAAGTACAAGAAAATTGGTCGATGTAGAATTGTGAAGAAAATCAAAGACAATGTTCATGAGGTGAGTTTACCATAGAATTTTGATATATCAAAAGTATTTAATATTTTATATTTATAGTAATTTCATGGAGAAGATGGTGAAGGTGATGGATATGAAGAATTAAATTGGTAGTAGTAGATTGCAAAGAAGAAGGAAAAGATAGTACAGGTTTTGGATATGAAGACAATGAGCACAAGGCAAGGGAATTATAACAAGTATCTGGTCTAGTGGAAGGGATTAAAACAAGAAGACAACACTTGGATTACATAATGGTAGCTAAAAAATATTGACAAATAAAAATGGTAGTAGTACAATCATGGCAACTCATAGGAGATGAGTTATATTCAACTAGAGGAGAATAATGTTCAAAAGATAAGCCAAACCTCTATAGGCCATAAATTTTGATCCATAGCTCTTTTTGTACTCTTCCACATGCTAAAATAACCATCTAAAAAATTTAGTTTCTGCCCTAAGATATTATATCCACTTACAGGTGTTTTTAGATATTTTTTGGAGGCTAAATGAGACCATCTTAGGGTCTAAAATTACAATTTAATGATTTTTTATGGATTTTTTTATTTTTTAAAATTGCATATTTTTATGACCGAACATGAAATTTAGTTGAAATTAATCCTATAAGATAATTTTAGTGTTAGAGTATTTTAAATTATTTTTAGATCTACATGTGCTTGCATGTGAAACTTATAAAAAATAACAGCTTCTAAAAATAGATTATTCAGAGATTTTAGTGATTTTTTGAATTTTTACATGTCAAATATAGTTCTAAGTTGATGTTTATTTATGAATGGTTTGTAATTATTTAAATTCAATCATTAAAAATCAATTTTGAATTATTATTTTTATATATTATCCTATTATTATTTTTGATCTTGATAGTAATTTAGTTCATTAATAACAAGGCATCACAACATACTTAAGAAGAAAAGAAGTACAATAAATTCTAAAACAATAATCAAATAGACTAAAAAAGCTTCTAAGTCTTATATATATATATATATATATATATTTAATAATATTTTCTTTGTTTAAGTTCATTAATATTTAGCTAACTCTTGACATTCAAGGTGTTTGTCTAAAATAAGAAGAGTCAATAGACATCACCAAATTAAAAGGTTTAGAGAAAGAGTAATATCTCATTAAATGACCTTATAATGGGTGAATATGATTATTTAATCCTTAAAATTATTCTATTAATAATATTTATAAAGTCTTTGTCTAACATGAACAAGGTAACATACTATACTTGTACCGATCAAGTCTTAAACAAAGATCACTGATATAAATATTATTTTAATAGGTTAGGGACTTAATTCAAGACTTATAAACTTGGTTAATAATAATAATAATAATAATAATAATAATAATAATAATAATAATAATAATAATAATAATACATTCTCCTCATGTTATATAATTAAGATATACTTTCATCTTAATAAGAACAGTCATGTTACTATGATATAGATTTATTATTCTATGCTTTGACATATTATATTACCTTCTCAAAATAATGCTTATGATTTAAAAATTATAGATAATACATTCATGGAAAATATGGATGAAGACACATTAAAACATTAGTCCATTTTTTAAAAAAAACCATAAAGGGGGTAACCACACAAGTTCAATGTTCCCTATAATTTCCCCTTGACATAGATACTGACCTTGATTTTATCAAGGTCCATCCCTACAATTGATTATCTTTACCACTTGAATCAAAATAGTTTAAAAGGGAGTAATAATTATATTTCATACACAAGTGATTTTAATATATATTTAGGATAAGGAATATATATTATGTTTACATTCTATAGAGTTTCACAAGTGGCTTATCAAGTAAATAAATATGAAAATAGGAAAATGAAAAATCCTTTGGTGGTCCCAACTTTTAAAACATTCATACCATAATGCAACAAATTTCAAACCTACAAAAAGAAATAAAATTATAATCTTTCCTCTTTTTTGAACACATCCAATTATTAGTTAAAAGCGTACACAATGTAGTATAAGCATGCAGATAATAATCGTCTAGCAAAAAATAAAATACATCTCTTTTTCAAGTATATTTTTCTTAGACAAGATTATGACCAAGATAAGATACATTCAATAGGGTACACACAATATTATTTTTCATGAGAGGGATGAGGGACAATAAATAAATATTCTTTTACACTATTTACTACATAAGAGATATGGTAAGTAAATACACATATCTAGATTAACAGGATTGATATCATAGAAAAATTATTTTCTTAAATACTTTATTATTTACATTCAAATTTCACCCAAAAAATTTAATCATCAAAATGTTTGAATTAGGGTAAGCCAACTTTTAAACTAGTGTGATATCTCAAACACATCTGAAGCTATAGGTCTCTCTAAGGGACAACCGAAAAAGAAAATAAGAAAAGAAACCAAATGAAACACCATGTCCATGCACACCATGTTCACGTTGGAGTATGAAAGAGAAAACCCAACATGTCCACCATTTTTATAAAATTGAAGTAAAATAAGGAAAAAAGGACAAACCCTAACCATAAAAAAGATCATGGAAGAGCCTATCAAAACCAACACGACTTAGATAGAATGAACAATAAATAATAAAATAATAATAAAATAGAATCCCCAATAGGTAACAGTAATTAAATCCCACCAAACTGGAGTACAAAATAAGTATATATGACAGTGCCCTCAATTCAAGTAGGAGAATAATTTAAAATTCAAAAACATTATTCACTCCAAGGTGGTAAAAAAAATGGTAACATCCAAGAGAGATCTCAAGAAATTAGCACCGTTGATAGGCATCAAATCATCCAAATTATTGGAATTTATTTTTTTGTTGGAGCATTTAATTTATCCTACCCCCACATTAGTTTTTTTGGGGATCTCCTCAATCAGACCTCAACAACCATTTTCCTACTAGCATTTATTTGTGATAGGTTATTTTTAATTATATTTGAGCATCTATTTTCATGGGCATGCAAAAAAAAAAAAAAAAAGAAACAAAAGTTATAGTCAATTTTAAAGGAGGGAATTTTGGAAGAGTAAGACATTAATAAAAAATCCTTTAGCAACATCAAAAGTGTAAGGGAATGTTCCAACAGAGAACAAAGATATTATAGTAGAAGGAAACAACAAAATAGTAGAGGATAGAAGGTATATGTTTAGTAACATAGTGAAGGTATAGGAAGCTCTATAATTTGGGTCAAAACATAATTTGAATGTGAAAAATAGAGGAGTAGCTCTGAATGAAGTTTGTAAGAATGTTTTGAATGTGTATTTTGAAGTGGAAAATATATAATATATATTTTACTATTATTTCATATTCTCTCTCCTCTTTTGAGTTTGTTTTTTATGGTGTCCACATTGTTGTAGCCATAGTTTTAGGACAATAAACAAACCCCCTTCTTACCAATAAGTGGTATCATATCCCTATATTTCTAGGTAGTTATAAATTTTTTATGGGTGTTTAAGAAAATCCCTAGATTCTCTAGGCACTAAATAACCTTCTCAGATTTGAGAAGCATGGAAAGTGGGGATAACAATGGTTGGTAGTAGCCATTGAAATTTTATGGGTAGAACTATGATATATCCACTAAGAAGATGAAAATTATCTTGTTTTCAAATGACCCATGGGCATTGTTCGTTAATGGCTTCACTGATATTATAGACCTAGCGGCCTGTATAGCCTTATCTAATATCCATAGAAATCAGTTGAAGGAGACTCGTATGAAGGATACAAAATCCCTTAGTTTGATTGAGGCAGCCTTGAGAAAGGTTATTTTCCACCACATTACATCAAAAAAATATTTAAAATAGGCATGAGAAATACTCCAAAATACCTTTAAGGGGAATGATAAAGTGAGATTGGTAAAGCTTCAACTACTAAGGAGAGATTTTGAAATTTTACAAATGAAAGACATTGATTCTATTTCAGAATTTCACACTAGAGTTTCTATCATGATTAATCAACTTAAAATAAATGGAGAAACCATGGATGACCAAGAATTATTGATAAAATCTTAAGGAGTCTATCTTCTAGATTTTATCCCATTATCATAGCCATTGAAAAGGCTAAGGACATGTCCAAAATGACAGTGGATGAGTTGATGAGTTCACTACAAACCCATGAGAAATGGTTGAATAGATCCAATCCTTCCCTAGAGTAAGCCTTTAAGGCTCAAAACAAATCAAGATGTAGGGGAAGAGGAAGAAACAATAGAGGTAGAGGTCAAAAAGGTAGAGGAAGAAGCAACTCTAGAAGAGTAATTTCAAGTAGCCAAGAGGAGGAAATCACATCATAGCCAAACTACTAAGACAAGAAGATGAATAAAAATTCTAATCAGAGGTATGAAAAAATCAATGTTTAATGATATTGTTGTCATAAGTTTGGTCATTATGCTAGTGAATGTAGGAAGAAACAACATGATTATGGAGGTCTAAGTGCTAATGTAGAAAATGAGAACAAGATTGAAAATAAAAAATTAGTCAAATGTATTTATAATTTTTAACCTTGATGAGAAGAGTAGTGATGAAGTATGGTACTTAGACAGTGCTTGTAGAAATCAAATGAGTGGTAACAAAACATTCTTACCTTGATAGATAGTAGCATACAAACTGAAATCAAAATGTGAAATAATGAGAAAGTTTCTATCATAGGAAAATGTACAATCAACATCAAAACCAAGAACGGTGAGAGGAGGAAGATATAGGATGTCTACTATACTCCAGCCATAAAACATAACCTATTGACTATTGGATAAATTGTCTAAAATGGTTATAAAATATTGATAGAGAATGGAGAGTACATGATATTTGATAAAGGAGGTAGCAAGAAAGTTATTGTAGGAGTACAGATGATGAAAAATAGAATGTTTTCTGTAAATATGCATATTGAATCTTTGATGCTATCTCTAACATAGTTTCCAACACTATCTCCATCACTCACAACAGTGGAAAAGGAATCTGCCTTTAGGATAGTCATCAAATATCCATCCAAACTTTGAAATTTAAGGTATGGGCACTTAAATTTTTTTGGTTGGAGTTTAATATCCGAAAAAAGGCATGGTTAAAGGGCTACCAAATATTGTAGAGCCCAATGGAAAATTTGAATCCTGTATCTTAGGAAAGTGACATAGATAACCCTTTTAATCAGGGTATTATAGGAGAGCAAAAACGCCATTGGAGTTGGCGCACATAGATTTGTATGGTTAAAAAAACCCCACACCTTGGTTATAAATAGTTATTTCATGACATTTATAGATGATTACAACAAAAAATTGGTTTTATTTCTCCAAAAACAAATCAAAAGCCTTTAATAGATTCAAGTGGTTTAAGGCCTTGACTAAAAATCAAAGTGGCCACTATATCAAACTCTTAAGAATGGATGGAGGGGGAGAGTATATATTGAAAGAATTTGTGAATTTATATAGGAATGTAGGCTTATAAAAATAGTTTATAATAAGGTATATTCCATGACAAAATGGAGTGGCTAAAAGGAAAAATAGAACCACTCAAGAGATGGAAGTAAACATGATGAAAGTAAAAGGACTATCACATGATTTTGGGGTGAAGTTATAGAAACAATAGTTTGTTTATTGAATAGGTGACTTACAAAGGATGTTCATGATAAGATTTCACAAGAGACATCATGGATAAATAATAAATGCAGTGTTGAACACCTAATAATATTTAGATGTGTGGCATATGCATTCGTGTCAAAGGAGAATAAGCATAAATTTGATGATAGAGGTGAAAAATGTAACTTCATAGGCTATAGTGAAGAATCAAAAGCCTAAAAGTTGTATAATCCCATCACCAAAAAGGTTGTGATAAGTAGGGATGTTGAGTTGATTGAGAATTAATCATGGGATAGAACAATGGACATCACCATGGGTATTTCAGTCATAATACCCCTTGAAGATGAAGAAGCTCTAGAGGACAACAAATTAAAAGGAACTCTGGAGAGAATCAAAATAGGGGAAAAATACCATAGAGCCTTGGAGAATTGTAGCTCTAGATGTGTTCAATATAATAGTAGATCTAAAGGTGGATAATAGTATAGTAGCTCCAAATATTAGTAGCTCCAAAGGTCAACAACTCTAAAGATTAGCAGCTCTAGAGTTCAGTGGAGTAGAAACTCCAAAGGTCAATAGTATAGTAGCTCCATAGGTTAGAATAAAAATATCTCTGGAAGTAACTAAGACCCTACACTCACATCATTGATGCCATAGAGTACAAGGAGTGTGAGGGAGCTTTATGAAGCACAAGGTATGCTAATCTCGATGAGAATATAGATTTTGCATTATTTTATTATATTGATCCAATAGACTTTGAGGAAGATGTGAAAGAAGAGAAGTGGTATAAGACCACATATGAATATTTGGATGCTATAGAGAGGAATCACACATGGTACCTAACTGATTTACCCAAGGGTATATAAGTGATTGAAGTTAAGTGGGTATACAAGACCAAGTCTACTGCTAATGTAAAGATTAAAAGACATAAGGCAAGGCTAGTTGTCAAATGGTACAAATAGTAGCTTCGAAGAGATTATGATGAGATGTATGCACCAGTTGTATGGATGAAAATAGTTCAGATAGTCATTGAAATAACAGCCCAACACAAATGAAAGTTGTATCAAATAGACGTGAAGTTAGCCTTCTTGAATGGAGTGCTGAAAAAGGAAGTTTATGTGGAAAAATCACGTGGGTATGATGTCCCAAGTCAAGAGGACAAAGTATATAGGCTTCAAAAATCCCTTTATGGGCTCAGACAAGCACCCAAGCCATGATACAACATAATAGACTCATATCTAGTGAGCAATGGCTTTAACAAAAGTAGCAATGAACCCACTCTTTACATCAAAGAAGATCAATGTAATATTTTGATTATTATTTTATATGTAGATGATATGATTTTTATAAAAAATGGTGGTCTCTTCATTATTGATTTCAAAGAGGTAATGAAGAATTAGTTTGAGATGATAGACTTAGGTCTGCTAAAGTATTTTCTTGGCATTGAAGTCAAACAAACAAAGCATGGCATATTTGTTTCATAAACTAACTATGCCAAATAGATTATGAAGAGATTTAAAATGGAGAATAACAAACCTATCCCAACACCAAAAGCTATAGAACTAAAACTGAGTAAAGAGGATAGTAGCAAGGAAGAAACCCAACCCTTTATAAGAGCATGTTTGGAAGCCTCATGTATTTGATAGTTACTAGGCATGACTTAATGTATGCAATAAGCTTGATTTATAGGTTCATGGAGTAACCTAAAGACATAGATTGGCAAGCAGAAAAAAGATCTTGAGATATGTGAATGGCACACTGGGTTATGGTATCTTGTATGATGCATCTAATGAGTTTAAGCTGGTTGATTTCATAAATAGTGATTGGGTTGGTAATCTAGATGACATGAAGAGCACATCAGGCTATATTTTTCATATGGGTTCTGGAACTATATCTTTGGATTCAAATAAACAATTGATAGTGTCACTTTCTATAGCTGAAGTGAAGTACATAGTAGCCAATGCATCAACATGTAAGGCTATTTAGATGAGAACGATCCTTGCAGATTAGAATGAGCAACAAGAAGTTACTACAAGCATTCATTATGAAAATGTTTCTTCAATAGCCTTAACAAATAATCTAGTCTTCCATGGAGGAAGAAAGCACATTGAAATTTATTACCACTTCATAAGGGATTTGGTAGAACAAGGAAAGATTGAGTTGCAATATTACAGATTTGGATCAGCAACTAGTTAATATTTTTACTAAGTCATTATCCAAAGACACTTACATGTATCTAAGAGGAAGGTTAGGTGTCATAAATGTAGCAACATTAGGCTTAAAATATTTTTTGGTAGTTCTAGAGTCCTATAATAGAGTTATAGATTTCAATGGGGTAGCTATGGATCTTGATAGTCCAACTACAAATTTCATCAGTCCAGCTATGGATTTCATCAGTCCAGCTATGGATTTTATCAATCCAACTATGAATTATAGGCCGACTCCAGAGATACTCTATAGATGCAAACAAAGAGCTCCAGAGATGCAAAAAGGTGTTGTGGAGGTAGTCCAGAATGATAAAAAGAACTCCGATATCCACTCCAGAAAGGCAAATACAAATATTTAGCTCTAGAGATCAATTTCGGAAAGAAAATTTTAAAATGACACATCTGACTTTAGATTAAGGTGGAGTGTTGGAATTTAATCTTCCATGAGATCATTTAATTTAGCCTACCCCCACATCAATTTTTTGGGGGATCTCCTCAATTTGATCCCATCAACCATTTGCCTGCCAACATTTATTTTTGGTAGGTAATTTTAAAATCAGATTTGAGCGACTATTTTCATGGCATGCAAAAAAGACAAAAAGAAATAAAATTTATGGTCAGTTCTAAAGGAGGGAATTTTGGAAGAGTAAGACATTGAGAAAGAAAGCCTGCAGCAGTAGCAAAAGTGTAAGGAAATGTTCTAGCAGAGAACAAAGAGATTGAAATAGAAGGATATGGTAGAATAGCAAAAGATAGAAGGCGTATGTGCAGTAGCACAGTGAACGTATAGGAACTCTAGAGTGTGAGGTAAAACAACGTTTGAATGTGTAAAATAGAGTAGTAGCTCTGAATGAAGTTTGTATGAAAGTTTTGAATGTGTATTTTGAAGTGGAAAATATATAACATATATTGTTGCTATTGCATATTCTCTCTCCTCTTTTGTGTGTGTGTGTGTGTGTGTGTTTTTTTTTTAATGGTGTACACATTGCTATAGAAATAGTTTTAGGACATCAAACAAACCCCCTGCCTGCGAACACAAATCACCAGTCAAATCATAATGCCAACAGTTTAGAATCAATGGCTACCCTGTCAACATCACTGAGTACCTGGCAAGGATCCCAAAATTGAATATAGTGAAGCAAGAAGAATCATCAAAATGTTAAGCCAACATGATGCTGACAATATTTTCTCTTAAATTACATTAATTTCATGATAAACATATAATAAATATTAAATAACAAAAATATGATTTTTCTACTCAAAATTAGCATAAATATAATCTCATTCCAATACAATAATAAAATCATAATATTAACTTTACATAGCTTTGTTTTAACAACTAAACTTTGGTGCATTACTAGGCATCCCAACCACTTGTTTGAATTATACCATAATGTTTATAGCGAGATACTTACAAATTGAAGTCCCTACGAATACTAGGAATAATAATTAAAATAAGGTTAAAAAATATCAGTCACGTGACAACATTTTTATATATTGAAACGGTTTTGTATATTCAGCAAATCGAGAAAAATGTAAGAGTATATATAAAAAAAATGTGAGCGGAATAAGATATTGATAGCCTTTCCATGCATCACAGTCCATAAAACCCTCTATTTCTTCACCACTCATATCCAATTTTAATATACTCTAATCATGTACAATAGATGTTCCGGTTATGAACAAAGGTATTTTAATCAAACACCATACCTTGCTGACCACATGTGCTTTAGTTACAAACATACAACCACACATTGTATTCCATCATTAATAATATAATTTAATTATGAATTTTATATAAGATTATCCTTAAATTTTACAATTCTGGTTACACCAAAAATGGGCAATGATTATTCTCAAACAAACCCACTGTCTTCAGTTTTGGCATTTACAAAATGTCCTGCTTGCGTTTGGCACAGTTGACCTGTGCGATTTGTGTGGGCTTTCCTTCCATTACATCAATGGCGTGGTAAAATACAGTTGAACTGAACTTAAATATGTGAATTTACAAATTATTTTAATGTACGGTGGATTGTTTCGTCTCATATATTAATTTCATGAGAAATATGTATAAATAAACCAGTATTCCACAGACATCTATGATGTTTGTGGCTGCCAAGGGACCATAATCAAAACTTTATAAGTAGGACTCTACGAGCACAAGTTCACTTGACAAGACGTAAGGCTTTTCTATGAAATTCCTCATTCATATGTCATCTCATGAAATGCCATGGTTTCTGTTGAAAACTGATGCTGCATGTTCAGTTCATCAGTGGTCGCATTTCATGCACAACTTTTAGTTATAGTTTGTTATTTTGCTGGAATAAATTGCATGCTGTTTTTTGTCCCATGCGCTGTAGTTCAAGTCAGTTATCATTGCCTCACTGTCTGTTTTAATTCACCAAATAATGCGTCCCTGTTGCATGCTCAGACTTTTCTCTAGTTCAACAGGGGCTGACTTTCCTTTAGTTGTTCAATATGTTTTCTGAATGCTGCGATCTGGGCAGCAATGCAGTATTGTAATTCTTATATAAATGCATTAATAAAGACAGTTTTTAAAAAGCCTGCAAATAAAGAATTTCTGAGTACTCTGTTTTTTAAGTTTTTATACTCTGTTTTTTTTTTCTGCTGTTATCTTCTGTGGGCATAGAAATTTTGTTTAGTTTTTTTAGATTCTACATTTGGTATCAGAGCAGGATTTTTCTTTTGGGTTAAAGATTTAGTAGTTGGAATTTTGACAAAAAATTTATCATGTCAAATTCTAACTCCTTGCCCATTCCAGAATTTAATGGAAATGAGTATGATTATTGATGTATCAAAATGATGACTTTTTTTATAGGAAAAGATTTGTGGGAGATTATTGAATCAGATTATGCAGAGCCCGCTGATTGGAATGCCCTCACAGTGAATGCTAAAATAGCTAAGAAGGAGGCTAAGAAGAAGAATGCTCAATCCTTATTTCATATTCAAATAGCGCTAGATAAGAGCTTATTTCCACGAATTGCAGGACCAAAGACAACAGAGGATGCCTGTAAGACTCTAAAAGGAGCTTACCAAGGTAGTGATCAAGTAAAAATTGTCAAGTTACAAACATTGAAGAGAGACTTTGAAAATTTAAAGATGCAAGAAGCTGAAAGTGTGAGTACCTATTGTGTTAGAGTAAAAGATGTGGTCAATAAGATGGCTACACTTGGTGAAATTGTGAACAATGAGGTTGTGATCAAAAAGGTGTTGAGGTCTCTCACACCAAGGTGGAACCATGTTGCCATAATCATAGAAGAAAACAAGAATTTGTCTACCCTTCAATTTGATCATCTAGTTGGATCTTTGATGTCTCATGAAGAAAGATTGAGAGATTCATTTGGAGAAAGTGAAGGGAAAGCTTTTTCCTCCAAATTACAAATCACAAAGAATGAAGATGCAAATAGTAGCATCAAAAGTAATCAAGGCCAAGGTAGAGGTCAAAATCAGAATTACTCAAGAGGAAATAGAGGCAGAGGTGGCTTAAGAGGAAGAGGTGGTTTCAGAGGAAGAGGTAGAGGTAGATTTGATAAAAGAAATATTCAGTGTTATCATTGTAACATGTATGGCCACTTTAATTATGAGTGTACATTAAAAGAAGGTAATAATGGTAAAAGCGTTCATTATGCTCAAGAAGGTGATGAGAATCCTCCACATAATTTATTTTTATCTTATGACAAAGCTGAAAATGTTTCTAAAGATGTTTGGTATTTAGACTCGAGATGTTCTAACCACATGTCAGGGAATGAAAAACTTTTTTCTATAATGGATGAAAGTTTTAAATCCAAGATCAAGCTTGGTGATGACAAATCACTGGAGGTTGCTGCAAAAGGAGCTATGGAAGTCCATACAAAAGAAGGTATGAAGAGTGTTAAAGACATTTATTACACTCCAAATTTAAAGCATAATTTGTTAAGTGTTGGACAATTATGTGAGAAGAATTATAAAGTTGTATTTGAAAATCAATAATGTATAATTTATGATAAGAATCAAGGAAACAGGGTGGTAACAGTGGTGCCTATGACAAAGAATAAGATGTTTCCATTGAAGTTTGGTGAACATAACAAGAACCTTGTCAATATGGCATATGAGGATACCAGTTGGTTGTGGCATCTCAGGTATGGGCATTTAAATTTTCATAGTTTGAAGATTCTAACATCAAAAGCATTAGTTTCTGGTTTGCCTAAGGTTGAAGAGCACAAGGAAGTTTGTGAAGGATGTGCTAAAGGAAAACATGCAAGAGAGAAATTTTCAAAAGGCAATGCATGGAGAGCCCATTATCCACTCCAATTAGTTCATTCAGATATTTGTGGTCCTATGCAAACAAAGAGTTTGGGTAAGTCATCATATTTCATTACTTTTATTTATGATTACTCATGACAGTGTTGGGTTTATTTTTTGAAGACCAAAGGTGAAGCTTTTGAGACATTCAAGAGGTTTAGAGCCCTTGTAGAAAATGACAAAGGGTGCAAAATCAAATGCTTAAGGACTGATCGTGGAGGAGAATTTTTTTCAAAATTCTTTCAAGGTTATTGTGATATGCATGGCATTAGAAGACAACTCACCACTGCATACACACCTCAACAAAATGGTGTAGCTGAAAGGAAGAATCATACAGTGGTGGAGATGGCACGAAACATGCTACAAACAAAGATATTAAGTAATTCTTTTTGGGGAGATGCAGTTGCTACAACAGTATATATTCTCAATCGGAGTCCCACTAGTGCACTTGATAGGATGACTCCATATGAATCCTGGTATGAGAAAAAGCCAAATGTTAATTATTTCAAAGTTTTTGGTTGCTTAGCCTATGTTCATGTTCCTGATCAAAAGAGGCAAAAGTTAGATCCCAAAAGTGAGTCATGTATTTTTGTTGAATATAGTGAGGAAAGTAAGGCTTATAGATTATATAATCCTCTCACTAATAAGCTTATTGTGTCAAAAGATGTGATTTTTGATGAAGGGGGAGTTTATGGTCATCACAAAGGCCATATGGAAAATTCAAAATCTGTTTTAAATGAAGTTATTATGGATGATATTGATCATGGGCATCCCACTAATATTTATGTTTCAAGTGCTACAAATCCACCAAGTAACCCCTCATCTAGTTCAATTCCAAGTGTAAGTCCAGATTCATGTCCTAGTTCTGCAAAAAAGGTAAGAAGATTAAGTGACATTTATCAAAGGAGTTCAAATCAAGCACATGAAGAAAATCTAAGAGGTGAGACACTGAATTTTGCTTTACTTACCAAGGCTGATTTTGAACCATCATGTTTTGAAGATGCATATACTAATGAGGTTTGGATGCAAGCAATGCAAGAAGAGATGGATTCTATTCACAGGAATGACACTTGGGAGCTTACAAAGCTTCCACATGACAAGAAGAAGATTGGCACCAAATGGGTCTACAAGACTAAGTGTAACAGTGATGGAAGTGTTGAAAGGCATAAGGCAAGATTAGTTGCTAAAGGCTTCACACAAAAGTATGGCATTGATTATGAAGAGACATTTGCACCAGTAGCAAGACAAGAGACCATTAGAATGCTGATTTCATTAGCAGCTCAAAATAATTGGAGCATCCATCATATGGATGTGAAAAGTGCCTTCTTGAATGGGTACTTAGAATAAGAAGTATATGTGGAACAGCCACAAGGTTTTGAAGTGCAAGGAAAAGAAAATCATGTCTACAAGTTAAAGAAGGCTTTGTATGGCCTCAAACAAGCACCAAGAGCATGGTATGCTAGGATTGATGGATATTTTTAGGAGAATAGATTTCAAAGAAGTAAGAGTGAACCTACCCTTTACTACAAACAAGAAGATAATGATATGCTAATTGTAAGTTTGTATGTTGATGACTTGTTGTATATGGGTAGCAGTTCTATGATGAAGGATGAATTCAAAGTTTTCATGATGAATGAATTTGAGATGAAAGATTTAGGCCTTATGAAATATTTTTTAGAAATGGAGGTTTATCAAAGGGAGAATAAAAAATTTATTTGTCAAACAAGGTATGCTAAAGATATGTTGAAGAAAATTGATATGGTTGATTGATATGGGTTTGTTGAAAAGGCATCAAGGCTTTTGAGGAATTTCCATTTTCAGATTTAAAACTAAGCTCCACAACCTTTGCGACGATGACGACGATGATGATGATGATGATGATATCCACTCTCTACAATAAGCACTCAAATTTTAACTGTACATGTCAAAAGTATAAATATATTCTATTCTGAACAAAGATATCTAATTTTAAAGAAACCAAAAAATCCATCTACCAACAACTATGGGCCAATTTAGCAAAAGAGGAGGAAGAGAAATCCTAGAACTCGCCTAATTTGCTACTCCAAGGTAACCACAAAAGTGACTGGGTAATAAATCGTTACCACAACCAACATGGTTTTAAAAATACACATTACAATGGAAGGATCATGCAGCGCACCATGCTAAAGATGAAAGGGGAAACTATAAGATGTGTTTACACCATCCAAACAACAAAAAAAGCTTTCACAGTAAGCTAAAGATGAAAAGGAAAACTATAAGATGTGTTTACGCCATCCAAACAACAGAAAAATCTTTCACAGTAAGTTTATATGGAGAAAGACCACACAGTCCATTACTTAGATGAACTGAAAGTATCGAAAAGTCTTATGGAAGCTGAATATAAAACCTGGGCCCTCCTTTATCATGGTAGGTCTCACACGGTGGGCCTTCTGACAGTATAAACCCATATCTACAGATTGCTTCAAAAAGATCACAATTTTTACTGTTTGAAAACATAACTAAGTAAATAATATAGAAATATCTCAAAGAAAAAATATTATGGAGCACTTGCCTGCTATCAGAGTTGGAGCATCTACTATATTAAATGTTTACGTTAAAAATTTATCGATGGATAAATAGAAGCAGATAGAGAGCAAGAGATAGCCCAGAATGAAGGTGTTGATAGAGGAGGCAGGGAGATAAATGGAGACTCAATGCTTTAAAAATAGAGTAAACAAAACGGAACAAAAAAGAAAAAACCCAGAAAAATACAGAGCAAGAGAAAGAAACAGCCAGCTATTAGAAAAACAAATCTGCACACAAACTAGCTTCATCTATATTTATATATTCATTAACAAGACACATAACAACTACAGCTGTTAGAGAAAGAAAAAACTACAGTTGTTAGAAAAAAAAATCTGCACACAAACTAGCTTCATCTATATTCATATATTCATTAACAAGACACACAACAGCTACCGCTGCACATAAAACTTAATACATTCAATGTATATCTGTTCTAGAGTTTTCTGGTCTTTCTGGTTATACTTTGTCCCTTTTCTTTCTGCTGTACATACTACACAAAATGGCTCCTTCTATCTCTTTCTAGACTGGTTGTGTTGGGCTTTAGGTAAAAAGATAATAAATAATATTTAAATGTGCAGCTCCATCTCACACATGACACAGTTAACATCAACAAAAAAAGACATGTAATTCAAATCCCTTGGACAATGATAAAAATCATAGACAAGACAAGTAAAAGATTCTGACATTAAAAACCCAACTATGCATAATTAATATTTCCAATGCTCCCCCTTAATTTGAACGGCTGGTGATCATAAAAATTTGCATCAAACTACTCTAGCGTTGTTGTAACATATCTTCGAAGCATCTTCGGAGTTTCTTTTTGGAGCACATCTTCGGAGCATCATCTTTAGAGCATATTTTCAGAGCATCTGTCTTCAAAGCTCATCTTTGGAGCATCCATCTTTGGATCACATATTTGGAGCATTCATCTTCGGAGTAGTCTTTGGAACATCTATCTTTGGAGGAACTTTTTTTGGATCTCTCTTCGGAGATATATACATTTGCATGATCAAAAACTCCTAAACAACTTTGCAAATACTAAAATGTCTCTTTTGCCAATGGCTTTTTAAAAATGTCAGCAAACTGATCTTTAAACCTAAAAAAATCTACGCAAATTTCTTTGTTGTTGGTAATTTCTCTAATAAAATGATACCTAGTATCATTATGCATAGCTCTCTTATGAAAAACCTGATTTTTGGACAATGAAATTGCTAAACTATTGTCACAAAATAGTGTAGTCACTTTTTTTTGATCTTGCATTAAGTCTTTCAATATTCTTCTCATCCAAACAACTTGACAAGCTGCACTAGTGCCTGCCACATACTCAGTTTCAGTGGAATAAAGAGTCACAATGGGTTGGTTATTTTAATCCCATGACACAACACCTATACCAAAGTGAAAAGCATACCCAAAAATGGTTTTTTAATATCTATACTACTACCACAATCGTTGTCTAAGTATCCAACAAGACTGAATTCATTTGAGGTGGAATACAATATGCCAAAATGTTTTGTACGACTTACATACCTCAGTATTCTCTTACCATCCTGCCAATGAGAATCTTTTAGGGACTCTATAAACCTTAAAATTAGGCTTACACCATA
Source organism: Torreya grandis (assembly GCA_037957365.1). Lineage (NCBI taxonomy): Eukaryota > Viridiplantae > Streptophyta > Pinopsida > Cupressales > Taxaceae > Torreya > Torreya grandis. The sequence continues at coordinate 2,859,198 of JARHVA010001343.1, read as the reverse complement.
CATAATATTAGGCCTTGTGGCTATCAAATACATAAAGATTCCAACCAACCTCTTAAACAATGTAGGATCCACACATGGTCCATCATCCTCTTTGCTTAGTTTCAATCCCATCACGATCAGTGTCAGAGCTTTCATGCATTTTACCATATTCAATCTCTTCAAGATTTAATTTTCATATTTGTAATGAGAAATAAATATACTAGCATTGGATTCATGGACTTCGATGCCCAAAAAATATCTCATAAGTCCCATATCAGTAATTTCAAATTAACTCTTCATTGATGTTTTGAAAGCATCTATGCTAAAATCATCGGTAAAGTTTAGATCATCTATATACAAATAAACAATTATAATTTTAGCTTGCTTTTTGAATATGATATACAAGGTTGGCTCATAACCACGTCTTTGGAAACCATTTTTAATGAGACAGGTGTGAATGTGGTTTTACAAAGCTCTAAGAGTTTGCTTTAATCCATAAAGTGCCGTTCTTTAACCTATATAATTTATTTTCATGACTCGGTATCTTATAGCCTTATGGCTATTTTGACATACACTTCCTCCTCTAGATATCCATTTAAAAATGATAACTTCACATCCATTTGGTACACAGGCCACTTATTATAGGCAACAATAGCTAATATGGTCCTAACTGTGTCCAACTATAGAATAGGAGAAAATATTTCATTGAAATCTATTTCGGGTTGTTGAGTGAAGCCCCTTGCAACTATCCTTACTTTATGATTTTGCACTTTTCCATCAGTATCTTGTTTAGTCTTATAAATCAACTTTATACTTATTATATCCTTGCCTTCAGGCAACTCAACTAACTCCCATGTTTGGTTCTTTTAAGTGGACTCAATTTATTCACCCATGGCTTTTGTGCATGTATCATCACTTATAGTGTCTTCAAATATTAATGGATCATCTACATTGGAAAGTAAAGCAAAGATCAAAAATGAATGTACTGTATCAACATTACATACCTCACTCAAACTCCTTATATTTTTTAGTAGCAAGCTTTCTAGAGTTGGATCCGTAGATGTCAAACTTGGAGTGCTAGTTGGAGTTACTCCAAGGATGTCAGTTGATGTAGAAGCTATTGTGGTTACATGTGGAGTTTCTTGTACTCTTAGTGTAGGTAGAAACCTTGAAGATGTTTTCATCATGAATAGGGGTGTATCTTGAGCTACAACCTATGGAAATATGTGAGTTATTGTTTGAGTTATACTTGATGATGGAAACACTTCATCTATCATATCATCATGAGGAATAATAGGTATAATGTTTATAGTCCTCTCTAAACTTCCATCCCACACTTCATTCTCCATAAATTAAACATCACGGCTAATTTTAACCTTCCTAATTATAGTATTAAACAACTTATATGCCTTTGTATTCTCCAAATAGCCAATAAATATACATTTTTTGTCCTTTATTGTCTAATTTCTTCCTCCACTCATTTGGAACATGTGCATATGGAACACAACCAAATACCTTAAAATGAAAAACACTATTTTTCTTACCTATCCTTTTTGTCCTTTATTGTCTAACTTCTTCCCCAACTCATCTGGAACATGCACATATGCAACACAACCAAATACTTTAAAATGAAAAACACTATGTTTCTTACCTATCCAAGCATCTTGAAGGACTTTATTCTTTACACTCTTTTTTTGGCACCTATTCATGATATAAATAGAAGTTTCCACTACCTTAGCCTAGTATTCATTAGGTAAATATGAAGCTACCAACATACTATGTGCCATCTCTATAACAGTTCATCTTTTTTCTCTCTAACACACCATTTTGTTGAGGTGTACATCGGGCTATAAATTGCTTCAATATGCCATGTAATCTACAAAAGTTCAAAAAATTATTTGAAATATATTCATCGCCTCTACCCATCTTCAAAACCTTGATGTAGTAGCCACTTTGCTTCTCCACAAGTGCCTTGAACTATTAAAAATAAGCAAAATGCATGGGACTTATTTTTTTAAAAGTAAACTGAAGTTTTCCTTGTAAAGTCATCAATAAAAGTAATGAAATAGGTGCTACCTCCTATAGAAGGTGTTTTCATTTTCCCACAAATATCTGAATGAACAATCTCAAGTGGTATTCTTTCTCTTATTTATTTTCCAACTGAGAAAGACTCTCTATGTTATTTTCCTAAGATACAACCTTCAAAAACTCTTTCCAGTTTCTCAATTAATGGTAAACCTTTCACCATGTTATTCATATGTAGTAGCTTCATCCCTCCAAAGTTCAAAAGTCCAAATCTGAAATGCCACAACCAAGATTCATCCTTTACAACTGATTGAAATGTTGTTTGAATTTCTCCACCACTACCTTTTTCTTCTTTGGAGTTGAATTGGCTTGCTCTAGAATATACATTGGATTACTCTGGTGCTAAATTTATTAAGTCTGGGAATTTAGTTTAGCTTTTAATTTTTTATTTTTTGCCTCAAAGCCAATTCCAAAATATACATTATTTTTCTTATGAACAACTTGGACTATTTTCCCCTTCATATCAGGCCCTATCCTCAATGAAAACATCTGGTTAGTAGTCATTTGCACTTTGGCAATCAATTATTTGCTTAGAAACCTATCTAAAATCACACACTCATTATTTTCCATGTACACTCTATAGCCTTTTTGTACCAAATGACCAATACTCATTATGTTATGTTATAGACCAACAACATAATACACATCATGCATAATGTTTTGCTCCCCATTTTTGGTTAGAATATTAACATTACCTTTACCCAAAATAGTTACCTTTTTGTTGTTACCAAGTATGATATTAATTTGAACTGATTCATCCAAGATAGAAAATAAATATACATTACCTATCATGTGATTACTACAACCAGAATCCAAATACCATATGTCACATGTGCTTTCTTAGACTACATTTCACTCAACTGGGGAGTTTGTAGGAATCGTTTCAACAATCATAGTGCATTCAATAAACATAGCTCTTGTGGGAGTGTTACTTGATTGATTTGGATCTTGCTTGTGTTGGTCATGCTACTTTTTCTTTCATTCATGAGCATAATGCCCAAACTTCTTACATTTAATGACATTGAATGTGTGATTTGTTAAACCTTGAGCCACTTGGGTGACAAAAATTCTGAGTTTGACCTCTACCACCAACATTTGTAGGATTACTGTTACATCCACCTCTAGGGGAACGTTTCCCTCTACCTCTATACCTAAATTTATACCATCATCTTCCATGAATTATAGATGGTTGATATGAAAATGTATTTTCCAATTATATGTTTGACCTATTTAGTCTATATTCATGATTTATGAGAGAGGTATGAAGCTCATCAATATAAAACTAACTCAATTATTTGGTTTGCTCCAAAGTCAAAACTACATGGTCAAATTTGGAAGGGAAAATTCTAAGCACGTTCTAAACAATCTTCCTATCCTCTATGACCTATCCATTAGATTTGATTTTATTAATCAAACTAACAACATGTGTAATGAAATATTCTACCAAATATAGCTCTCTCATTGATAATTTTTTAAAATCTCTTCTAAGGAGCTGTAATTTAGTAGTCTTTACCCTGTTCATACCTTGGTAAGTAATTTATAGTGTATACCATGCCTCTTTTTCTTGATTTATTGCTTCTACTATTGGGAGTATGCTCTCATGCATTACTTGATAGATGTAGAGTAAAGCTTTCCCATTCTTGTTCCTTTGTTCTTTAAAAGTGTCTTTCTTTGATTGTGTAAGGGCATTATATGTTGCATAGTCTGCTGGTTCCACATAACCATTTTTAGATATTTCCCATATGACTTGAGACCAAAACATGATTTCATAGTTAAATACCAATACTCATAATTTTTTTCAATGAGAATAGTGGTTTATAGACTTGACATGGATACCCCAGATGTAGAATCCATTAATGGCTATCAAAATAACATAGAAAAATGTAAGAGTAGATGTTCCTTTATCTATGATACCAAATTCAAGGAGTTGATAGAGGAGGTAGGGAGATAAATAAAGACTCAACGCTTAAAAAATAGAGAAAATAAAATTGAGAAAAAAAGAGATAACCCATAAAAATACATAGCAAGAGAAAGGAACAACTATATATGTTAGAAAAATAAATCTACACACAAACTAGCTTCAACTACATGTGTATATAAATTAACAAGAGACACAATAGCTACAGTTACACATAAAACTGAATACATTCACTATTTATCTATTCTATATTTTTTCACTCTTTCTATTTATACTTTACCCCTTTTCTTTTTGTTTTACATACTACACAAAATGGCTCCTTCTATCTCTTTCTAGACTAGCTACACTGGGCTCTAGGTAAAAAGATAACAAATAATATTTAATTATGCATATACAGCTCACACATGACATAGTCAACATCAACAAACAAATATTTAATGCAAATCCTTTGGATAATGATACAAATCATAGCTAGGACAAATAAAATATTCTTACTTTAAATGCCTAGCTTTACATAACTAATATTTACAATACAGAATATGTTTCAATATTATGGAGAAAACATGCCTACTATAATGAGGGCATGGTCCTTTATCATTGAAGCTTCAGCTACAATTCAAGAGGGAAGCGTGTTCCAACATTAAATATTTTTTAGGGGCTGTGGTTTGAGATCAAAACAACTATGAAGATGGGTGTTGCCTTGGATAAACTGAGGTTGTTCCCAAGACAATAATATCTACATTTTGTGTGTGTGTGTGTCAACCATAGAGGTTAATTGTTTGCTTTAGAGGATAAAAATGGAGGAGTGTTTAAAGGTGCATCCATTGACTTTATTGAGACTTAAAGAAATTTATAAGAATGCACACACAACCTTGACCTTGTTAGAAAAAGTTCTAATTTTTACTATTTTTAAAGCTATGTTAAAGTTGATGTTGAGTGTGGATTAAAATTAGATGTTTGTTTTAGATCAAAGATTTTGTTTTAGTTTTTTTTGGCTTATTTTTAAGTTTTTAAAAATCTGATGGAACCTTCTATCTTCATTGAAGTCCTCTATTTATAAGAGGCTAATTGTAATCAATTTACATAGTAGAAATTAAAAAAATTAATATGTCCTTCATTCATGATATCAGAGTCATGGCAGAGTGTGAGAAGAGTAGTCCAACCCCAACAGAAGCATGGAAGAGCATAAGTTGCCAATGTGGGAGAAGAGAGTTAACAGAAGCATTGGATAGGAACTAGGTCAGTGTTAGAAATACTTCCATGGACTACTAAAGTAGAAAGGATCATGATTTCAAAAGGAAAACTTACATATTTTTGAAGCCATACATTTCATGGTCCAAAGATTTTAGTGTGGTATTAAAGTGGAGTCTACAAGTTTTTTTTTTAATTTAAGTTACAATCCATAAATTTTTTTGTGTTTTGATTTTATTATCGACCTAAGCATCCATTTTTGTATTTGAAAAAGTCTGAATTACTAAGCAAGTTAAAGTCATATTGAAGGAAGTTTCCACTTAAGACCACTAAAGAGAGGTAGATTGGTTGTTTGTTTTTAACCGACTATGAAAGTTGAAGGAAGGATACAAAATTACATCATAATAGTTGATTATGGAAATGAACAACATTGTCACTCAATCTCAAATCCCAGCTTTTACAGGAAAAATTTATGATTTTTAGTCAATGAAAATGAAAATGAAAACATTGTTTTGTTCATAGGATGTATGGAATCTAGTGGAGAATGAATTAATAGAGCATATATATTAGAAAACCTATGAAGCTTTAACACAAGAAGAGAAGGAACTTCTTAGATAAAATAAAAAGAAGGATTCCAAAGGTCTATTTTTATTCAATAGGCAATGGATGAGTCTATGTTTTCAAGGGTTGTAGCAACAACTAGGTCTAGGAGGGCATGGGATATTTTTTTAAAAATGTATTAGGGAACCACCAAGATAAAAGTTGCTAAATTATAGTATCTTAGGATAAGTTTTGAGAATGTGTAGATGAAATATTCAGAGTCTATAGACTGATTTCTCAATCAAGTCATGAATTTCGTTAATCAAATTAGATCACATGGAGAATAAATACATGATCAAAAGATTATGGAAAAGATTTTTAGGAGTCTACCTAGTAAGTTTTATTCTATTGTTATTGCTATTGAATAATTTAAGGATCTAACACAACTATTTTTAGATGAGTTAATGGGGTCTCTATTATCTCATGAATTTAGAATGAATAGGAACAATACTTCATCTTTAGAGAATACTTTTAAATCACAAGTTTCACTCAATAGAGATAGAGGAACATGAAGGTCAAGATTCAGAGGTAGAGGCAAAAATAATAATCAAAGAGGTGGAAGGAATGGTCCAGATCAAGGTGAAATGACAAATCATAATTTCAATACATATAGTTACAGAGGACACAACTAGTCTCATTAGCATTCTCAGAGGTATGATAAATCTAATATTCAGTGTCATTAATGCAAGAATTTTGGTAATTAAATATATGAGTGTTGGAAGAAATAAGAAAATGAGAGTAAGCAAAATGCAAAATTTTTAGATGTATCTAAAAGTAATTGTGAATCATTATTCATTATATGTCATGTTTGTCAAGAGATTTATATTGATATTTGGATTGTATATAGTGGGTGTCGTAATCATATGAAATAAATTAGAGATTTGTTTGAAAGCTTAGATAGTTCTGCAAAATCAGAAGTCAAACTAGGAAATGATAATAAATCATTAGTGATTGGTAAAGGTATAATTAACATTTTAACAAAGTAAGGCGAGAGAAAGAATATTCCAAATGTTTATTTTGTTTCAGTTTTGAAACATAATCTCATGAGTGTTTGGCAACTTTTGTAGAAAGGTTACACAATTTCATTCAAAGATAATGTGTTCACTATAATTGATAGGTTTCTAGGTGAAAGGTTGATTGTAAATATTGAGATGACAAGGAACCAAATGTTCCCATTTAAAATCAAGAGTGAAAATTCAATCCAAGAATACCCTGAGGTAAATTAGAAGACATCTCATTAAAATCCAACATGGTTATGAAATTTAAGGTATGGACATCTTCATTTTGGAGGTTTGAATTTATAAAAGAAGATGTAGATGGTTAGAGGACTACCACAAATTGAAAAGACATTGAGTTCATGTAAGAGTTGTCTTTTTGGAAATAAATACATAAATATTTCATATAGGAGTGTTTAACATAGCAAAGGCACCTTTAGAGCTTATTCACACCGATATATGTGGACCTATGCAAACTCCAACATTAGGAGGAAGTTTATATTTTCTAACATTCATTGATGATTTTAGCATGAAAACATGGATATATTTTATCAATAAGTTTGAAGCCTTCAAAATATTCAAGGACTTCAACATAATGGGTAAAAAATAGAGTGGTATATACAAATCAAGGTTCTCAACTCAGATAGAGGTGGTGAATACACTTCAAATGAGTTTCTAGGTTTTTCCAAGTATCATGGAATTAAGAAGCAATTTACTACAAGATACACACCAAAATAAAATGGTGTTATAAAGAGAAAGTACAAAATATAATGGATATGGATAGGAGCATGGTGAAGGCTAAACACTTATCCAATGAGTTTTGGTCAGAATTAGTTGTATGTACAATTTATATTCTGAACAAGTGTCCTACAAGACGTGATAAATTAAAAAATTCATAAAAAAACATGGAGTGGTAGAAAACATAGTTTAATTCACTTAATATTTTTTAGATGTGTGATACATGCACATGTGCCAAAAGAAATAAGAATAAATTAATATGATATAGGAAAAAATGTATCCTTATTGGCTATAGTGAGCAATAAAAAGCTTATAAATTATAAAATCCCATTACCAATAAGGTAACCATCAGTAGAGATGTTGTGTTCAAAGAAGAGTAAAAAAGAAGAAGAATTGGTAGATCAAGGTGTGCAAGGTGGCTAGCCAAGTTCAAAGATAAGTTCATAACCAGGAACTAATTTAAGAGAGCTACGAACACCATGAAATTTTATGCTAGGTTAATCATCAATGCATGAAAATGCCAATTCACAAGGAAGTAATGAATTAGATCCTACACTTTCCTCATTAATATAAAGGTACAAAGGTAAGAAAATAATATGTTTCAAAGAAATTTATGACCAAGGAGAAGAGAATTTAGAATCACATTCAAATTTTTCTTTATTCTCTCATTATCCTATATACTTTGAAGAAGTAGTTAAGGAAGATCATTGGATCAAGGATATGGATGAAGAGATGGATTTTATTGAAATAAATGAAACCTAGGAACTAGTAGATTTACTTGAAGGTAAAGATAGTGTAGGATTAAAATGGGTCTATAAGATAAAGTTTAATGCAGAAGGAGAAACTGAAAAGTATAAAGTAAGTTTAGTATCAAAAGTTTTTTCTCAACAACATGGAATTGATTATAATGAGACATTTGCACTAGTTGAAAGACTTGATACATTAAAAATGGTTTTATTCATAAAAACACAAAGAAATTGGAAGGTTTACCAAATGGATGTCAAATCAACTTTTTTAAATAGTTTTCTATAAGAATTAGTATATGTGAAACAACAACTAGGTTTTGAGGTACATGGATATGAAGACAAGGTATACATAATGAAGACAACTCTTTATGAGCTCAAACAAGCATCAAGAGTGTGGTATACTTGGATAGACTCATAGTTTACATGCAACAGATTTAATAGAAGTAGTTGTGAGCCTACATTATACATAAAAATCACCAATCAAGGTCAAATTTTGATTGTATGTTTTTATGTTGATAACTTAATATTTACTAGAAATTTGTTTGTAGACATGTTCAAATCAACAATGAAGAAAGGATTTGAAATGATAGATTTAGGATTGATGGAATATTTTCTGGGCATTGAAGTTATTCAATCAGATAATGATATTTTTATTTTTCAATCTAAGTATGCCAAGGATGTGTTGATAATATTCAAGATGATGAATTACAATATTACACTAACTCCATTAGAAATAGGTATGAAACTTAAAAAAGAAGACAAGGGGTTTAATATTGATCCAACTATGTCCAAAAGACTCATTCAAAATTTGGCATACGTCATAGTTAGAAGGCCAGACATTATGTATGAGTTAGTTTGAATTAAATATTTATGGAGTCATAAAAAGATTGACACTAGTAAGTTGGGAAGAGAATATTGAGATATGTTACAAGAACAAAATGATATGGAATATTATATTCTAAAACTAACAAATTTGATCTGATTCACTATACTGATAGTGACTTTGTAGGTATCACATATGATAGGAAGATTACTTATGTATATTTATTTTTGTTTTGTCACAGGTGTAGTTTCATGGTAATCAAAGAAACAACGCATAGTGATAATTTTATCAATCTAAATAGAGTATGTGGAAATAACATCAGTAACGTGTCAAGAAGTTTGGATGTGGAGAGTGTTGATAGATCTATTGCAAAAGTAGAATAATTATACACCATTATTTTGTGACAACAAATCAGCAATTGCACTGTCAAAAAATCATATTTTTCACAAGTGAAGCAAGCATATTAACACGAGGTATCAATTCATCAGAGAGTTGGTGAACAATGAATAAATCCATTTGGAATTTTGTAGATATGAAGACTAGTTGGTTGAATGCCTAAGATAAAATTTGGGCATTATGGACATTTAATCAGTTTGTAGTAGAAATTAAGAGGGAGTGTTGAAAAAAGTTCAAATTTTTACTATTTGTAAAATTGAATTAAATTTGATGTATGTGCAAATTATCTAATTAGATGTTTTTTTAAAAATTGAAGCTTTTTTTTTTTTTCTCACTTTCTCATTTTTTAAAAATTTGTTGGAACATTCTATCTTCATTAAAGTCCCTTATTTATAAGATGCTTTTTTTAATATATTTACACAAAAAAAATAAAAAGTTTTATTGTGTCCTTCAAAATAGCCACATCTTACATAAGCTTGCCGACCAAAAAATTGACCTAGAAAAAGAAGTGTCAGGGTACATTTATTGTAATATTTATTAATATTTAATGATAATTAAATACATCCATTAAATACCAAAATAGACATTTCGTGTACGACATCATTTTATTGAGATTTAACTACTACACAAATTTTAAGATACAAGTAAGGAGTGTTCCTTTCCTTAATGAATTATTAAAGCCAATAATGAAACATGGCCTTGTGTGAAAAAAAAATTGGCATATGTCTGAGACAATCTAATTTCACAAATCAATGGTAAAGCCTCATCTTTAGGACAAATCACTAACAATTCAAACTTTGATTAATAATCCCTTCAATTTCCATTGTCACATATCCTCCCTTCTATCGTTTGGGATGGAAATTAAAATTTTAAAAGATTTATAATTTTTTAATAAGAAAGGAGACTTGAGATTGCAAACATCTTCCCATGCATCATTTGCGATAGAAATTTTATTTGTAAGAGTTTTTAAAAAAAATTATAAGGTGATTTTATATAGGATATATCAATTTATGAAATATTTCTAATGTAAACAGAAGAACGCTAAATATTAAAAATATATATTTAATTTCACAATTTCCTTTAAGTTGAATTGAAAGTAAGGGTGGTATAAAATACTACCAAACACTGAATTAATCCATATTATTATATCATATTATAATATTTTTTTTGTGCCAACGTATTTCTATATTACCAAATTACCAACTCATATTTTAAAATGATCTCATAATCTCCCATTAATGTTTTAAAATATCACTCCAAATTATCACCACATCACCGTTTTCTGTAAACTCACTATCCATTAATATTTATTTATAATTTACTAAACTCAAACCACCAACAACCATCACTAATCACCATGGTTATGTCTTTGTAAGACATACGCATCACATAATGCCACCAACCTTATGAGAAAGACCTAACTCCTAAACAAAGATTATGTCTTTAATTGAATCTCAAATTTTTTTTTCATATTATTATTTCCTCATTGTAAGATTAGTTTACAAGCATTAGTTTGCATATACTAATAATAATGCAATCCATCAAATGTAAAAAGGGTTCCAAATATTTTAGATTATTTAAAAGTAGCCTAAAGGATTTTAAATTTAAATGTAACCTTCAAGGTCTCATGACCAAGTAGAGTAGGCAAGAATTTCTAGGTTCAATGTTTCTAAATATAGTCTTCTATCACAACTATTAATATTGTATTTTATTTTAATGTGTCTACAAATACACACAAACATATTCATAATGCTAGATTACATACATACATTGGGTTTAATAATCAGCTACATGATTTTCAAAATCACACCATAATCCAAGCAAAGAAGGAATGATATTTTTTCAACATTTATCATAATGAAACTACCACGGAAAACTCACAAATATTATTCTAAGTGTGCATCATATGTGCAAACACCAAAGAATATAAGGATAGGTCAAAACCTCTAATAAGGCTATTGTAAAATAGGATGGCACTAGATCTCCCTTCCAAAGTTATAAAAACATCACCCTCCATGCTATTAGAAATGGTCATAAGATTCCATAGGTTTAAATTTACACACTTTATCCCCTACACAAAAGAGAGAAGGTGATATGTTTATTATTTAAATTTTTAGAGTGGAGTTAATTTCTCCAATTGGGTTAAAAGTAATCTTTCAGAAGGGAATTCCACCTACATCTTTGCATGACTTGCTATATTAATTTGAGTTTTCAAATTATTATTTCATTATATTTTCTATCAAATTATGGATTTGGTTATGAAATGTTTAATTCAAATTTGATAGACAATTAATTCCAATTTGAAAGATAAGTTATTTATTTATTTTTACATAAAATGTAAAATTTGAGATCGAATTATTATAGTAATCATACCTTTCAATCAAGATTTAGATTGTTATATCAGTTTAAGCATATATGTTCACTATAAAAAATAATTTTAAACCCCATACTCAATGTAGATCGATCGATCGATCTTCTAGTATGTATCAAATCCTCTTGGAATAAAATAATAACATTTCAATTGTAAAACAAGAAATCAACTAAAGCATTCCTGGGTATTCAAGATGGTATTTACATTCAAAAATTTATATAAGAGATTGTGAAGACATTATGGGTTTTAGCAATCATGTGACACCCATATGCAGTTTATACAAGAATATTAACAAGGCATGGGTACAATATTCATAACATCTCAAGAAGGGGTTATGAGATTTTCACAAATTTTATCATTAGTTGAAGAATTATACCCAGAGTATATGTGTGATCACATACACATATTATAATCCTACTTATTATTTATTATAGTTATACACATAATTAATGATTAATAAATTATATTATAAATTTGTATATATATTGTTATAAAAAAATATTTAATAATTAGAATTTTTAAGTAATATTATTATATATTGTCTTGATTTTTTTATTTTAACTCTAATCATTTATATTTTCATGGTATACATTAACATATTTATTAAATATTTAGTTATAAAACAAATGCATCTAAATAAAATATTACCAACCCCTGGTCCCTATCATGGCTACATGATTCAAAAAAATTGCCTCCAAATTTCATCATGATATCTAATCACAAATCTAAAATATGTATAATAATTAAACAGTATACATATCTTAAATAAATTTATGTAAAATACACTGATAGATATCATTTTTGAAGTACTCACAATTCAATACAATACAAATATCTCCACAATGATATTTATTGGTGTATTTTACATATACTTATCTAAGATAGGTATGTTAGTTATTAGTTACATTCTTATACACCTCCTATTATTATTATTATTATTATTATTATTATTATTATTATTATTATTATTATTATTATTATTATTATTATTATTATTATTATTATTATCAGATTTTAATTAATTGTCAATCCACTCACACCATTACATCCTTTCACTTCCTTCTCGAATACCACTTTAAAAAACACCTATTAATACAATGAAAACATATCATAATAATAAAAGTAATGAAACTAGAAATCAACCTTCTAGGCCCAATTTCCTCCTGAAATCCATCCAATCATTAACTAAACAAAAGAATCATTATTTTAATGTAATATTTATTGTTATTGACCACCCGAGACCTTTGGGATATGACATCATTTGTAAGAGCTTTACTTGAGGAATTTTTAAAACCAATAATGAAACATGGTCCTATGTGAACAATTTTGGTATATACCCAAGACAATATAATTTTAAATATCAATGGTAAAGCCTCGACTAAAGACTAATCACTAGTATTTCAAACTCTAATTAATAATCCATCATAATGTCTATTGTCTCTCAATCATTTGCATCATTTGGAATAAAAATTACAATTGCAAGATTTTTACAAATTTTATTTACTAAATGAGATGTAATATAGGACATATCAATTTATACGATATTCCCAATATTATTAAAATAGGTTTCAATATTAATTATATGTATTAAATATTATAATTTATCTTCAAGTTAAATTGGAAGGGTAGTGTAAAACATTATTAGGCATTCCATTACCGTATTATATCACATTGTATTATGCTTTTGGTGACTATATATTTTTATATTTAAAAAAATCACAACACACATTTCAACATTCTATCAAAATCTTTGAGTGATATTTTATCAGGGTTTAAATTATCATCACATCACCATTTACCACAAAGTTACTTACTATCCATTGATATTTATTCCTAATTTTGGAAACTCAAACCATTTAAAACTATCACTAAGAACCATGGCTATTGATTTTCAAGCCACATGCAACACATCATGCCAGTAGCTCCTATGATAAGACCTAGTTCTTATATAAAAGCTTTAGACACTCAACTATTTTATGTGTGTTATAATTTTCTCAATGTAAAATTAATCTACAAGAATTATTTTCCAAATACTAATAATAATGCAATCCATCTACTAGAGAATGTCTCGAGTTTGATAGTTTATTTAAGAATAGGTTAAAATATTGTCGACTTCGATGTAACCTTCAGAGTGTCATGACCTACTATATTTGGAAAGGATTTCAAGGGTCAATGTCTTTTGTATGGTTTTGATATGATTTCAAGACTTGCTAGTGATAATGTACTGTATTTGAACAGATCTACCTAAGCACAAACTTATTCATGATGTTAAATTACATACAAACATGGGTTCCACTAAGAGAATATATTTTTTCCGAAAGCACACCATAATCCAAACTAGCAAGAAAGAATATGTATTCAACATTTTATCATAACAAAATAATCGCATCACATGCACGCGCGAAGAACAATGAATAGAGTGATAAATAAAAACCTCCTATAAAAGCATTGAAAAATATGAGTGATATAACAAATTAAAAACTCTCAAAATCAATGCGTAAGTGAATTTGAAGCTCAACAAAAGTAGAGTGCATTGTTGAGTTGGGAAAGCTTGCGACGAACAATTTCTTATAGTTTTGAACCTAATCAAATTCACGAGTTTTGATTAGAAGAGAAAACAATGAAAAATATAAATACGAAAACAAAAAAAGGTGGGCGAAAAAATAAATAAATAAATAATTGAAGATATAATAAAAAACATTATCCCCCTTTAAAGTGAGAAATGTTAATTGTTTAAAAAATAATTTAATTTGAAAAATGGCCTTGTTAACAAACATTAACGCATATTAAAAATGGGCAATGATATGTGCAAAGAAACATAGAGCACATAATCAACATTCCTCCTCTTAACCGTTTTCAAATGTTTCAGGGAATTTTATATCCACTCGCACATAATCTTGAAAATTAAATTTTAGAATTATTTTTTATGATTTATTTGTATTGAAAAATGAAAAGTAAAGAAATTTATATAGATAAAGATAATTATTAGTTTTTTTTTTAATTTTGAAAAAGATGTTGTAGATAATGAAGTTGTCATAAAGTGAAGCATAGTTTTTTGTCTCTTCTAAAATTTGATATTAATGATATATAATTTTATATTAATGATGTATATTTTATATAAATTTATGTAAAAGATGTTGAGAGATATTTTTTTTATTAAAAGAAAACTGTGTGTTTTTTAATCTAGGGACCCATACTCTGAAAGTGAAGTAGAAACCAAGGCCAAACAACACTCGGCATCAAAACAAAAGTTGGAAAAAAGAAGCGAAAGAATAAAAAAAGAGCAGCAAAAAGTGCCTTCAAATGCCAACATTTTCAATAAAAGTTATTACCCAAGACAAAAACAAAAAATATACTTACTAGGCATCTCCCATAGGATTTTCTTTGTTAGATTTGAGAGACATTGTAATGGGTTTCAAACCTAGTTTATCTTTTCCTTTCTATTGATAACGATTTTCCATTCTCCTCCAACTTCAACATTTAGTAATATACAGATAGAGATTTCCAAAGATTTCTCTTGATTCACTGTTTCCTTTAAATCAAACAAACTTGGTCCTTCAAATGGAGACTCAACTCCTAGATTTGAAATAATATTTACATTTCCATTGGTCTTCCCTTGTACCTCCATGGCCCTCTCCTTCATGAACTTTTTATAACAATCAAGTGTCTCCTTAATTTAATTCTACTCCTTTGCATCCAATGGGATCACTGATTTTGAACCCTCATTCTCACATCTATTATCATTCGTAGCTGGAAATTTTAAAAGCTCAATTTCAACATTTTTAAACCATGAAACTAACTTCTTGTATTTGAGGCTCGGGCAATCATTTACAAGATGTCCTATTTTGAAACATCTTGTGCATCTAAATGGGATCCCTTCATATTCTAAAGGTTTCATCCATTTTTTTATTACCTACTCTCAATTCTATTTGGTTAGGTAAATCTTTAGTAGAATCAACTTGAATTAAAATATGACAAAAAATAGTGTCTCCCTAAACCTCTATCATTTTATCAGCATCCTAGAATACCAATAGTATTTTCAATAGATATAAATACTATTTCATCCCAAAAATGATATCGAATATTTGGGAGTCTCACCCAAATTGGTTTAACATTGAAAGTTTCAGTTTGGGCATTAAATTTTGGATGCCAAGGCTTAACCAACAAAGTTTGTTTATCCTATTCCCACACATTATCTTTGAAAATAGACTCTATATCTTCTACTGAATTAAAAATTAGAACGAAAAAGCCTCTAGCACAGGGGTGGATCTACATCTTACATTCCACCAACTATTGTCATTCTAATGAAATACATTCATATAGGGCTTTAAGAGTTGGCCACAAACCTTCAAATTTACAAATCAGACCCTGCTTGATGAGCAATTCCTCCCTCTTAGCATTGAATTCCATTTCAGATTTAACAAAAAAAACAACTAGGGTTTCCTTGGTTGGCATCATGAGGGAGCTTTTGTGTCCACCCACAACTTTACAAAAACATCTACCCCTAACCTGGACTATGTTTCTACCTCCAGAAGCATGGGTCGACCCTCAATTATTTCTCATTTCATGTTGTGCCAAACATAGCCTGAACAAAAAGTGACAGCTTATAGCTAGAGTAAATAGGGGTTTGACCCTTTGTCCCTATGTTGTCTACAACCAATCCTCTTTTATTCAAATCATTATCTCCATCATTTGCCAAAATCTATCTAGTCAAATATCCATCATATTTTTCCCCACCAAACTGTTAGCTCTACAACCACCATCTCACGTAGCATGAAATTATATCTCTGACGTGTTAAGTTGTGGAGCTAAAAGCTTCACCAAGATGCTAATCAGAGATTTGCTGAGTGCAGACAGCAACCGACATCGGCAGTACGGCCAACGTCGGTCAGGTAGGGACCAGGGATCAGTCGACGTTGGTCAAGAGCAGATTGACAACAACCGACGTCGGCAACCTGTGCGTGTGCATGCTTCTGCATGTGTTTTCTAGAATGCGTTTCCAGAATTAGACTCATCTAATTTAAGTGGTCTGAGAGTGTTTGCATGTTGAAGGCTAATTTAAGTCTTGAGTCTGTGTTTCTAATTATTGTAATTAGAGGTCTAATTATTGTATGCATGGGATCCTATTTAAGAGACCCATAGGCATGTATTGTAATTAAGAAGAAGGCAAGTAAAGCATTGAAGCAAGAAGCAAGGTCAAGGAGATCTGCAAGGTGTAAGGTCAAGGAGATCAGCTAAAGCTATCAAGGAGGGGATAACAACTCAGGTTGTTGAGTTGGTTGTGGTTGAGCAAGAGAGAGAGGGAAGAAGTCCTTGAGGTATGGCAAGCCTTAGTGGTGGAAGAAGAAGTGGCATCTTCTTTATTGTATTTTCTTTTGAAGTATATTTAATACAAGATTGTGTATTGTCTCTGAAATTCTTTGTTGTTTCAAGTTTCTAGTTACTTAATCATTCTAGTTCAATTTCGTGTTTAATTGCTTATAAGAAAAGTAATCAATTGTGTTTCCACGGGTCCCTAACATTTGGTATCAGAGCTAAGGTTGCAGGAAGCAGGTATTGTTTGATTACAGGGCATTCTCAGGGGTTTCTGATTGAGTGGGAGTACAGAAATGATAGAAGAAAGTATACTACGAATGGAGAAGTTTAACGACAAGAATTATCAACATTGGAGGATGCAGATAGAAGATTATTTGTATCAGAAAGATTTGTACTTACCATTGGGTGGGGTTGCAAGCAAGCCCACAGACATGAAGGATGAAGAATGGAGCGTTCTTGATCGAAAGGCTCTAGGATCTATAAGGTTGAGCCTTGTATCATCTGTGATTTCCAACTTATCACAGTGTAAGACAACGGTAGAATTGATGGAATCTTTATAAAATCTATATGAAAAGCCCTCTGCTTCAAATAAGGTATTTCTTATGAAGCAGCTATTTACTATGCAAATGCAGGAAGGAGGATCGGTATATACCCATCTTAGTGATTTCCATGGTTTGGTAAACCAATTAAATTCAGTCAATATTGTTTTTGATGATGAAATAAGAGCTCTCTTAATCTTATGCTCATTACCTGAAAGTTGGGAGAGTTTGGTAATGGCAGTATCTAATACTGTGTATGCTTCTAAAATCTTAAAAGTTGATGATGTAGTTAGTGTAATCTTGAATGAAGATATTCACAGGAAAAGCACAGGTGAACCATCATCAGGGAATGCTTTAAGCACTGAAAGTAGAGGAAGGCAAAGAGAGAAGGTCGAGCAGGGGAAATCAAGGTCGAAGATGGAGAGTGGATCCAAATCTAGAAGTGGAAGTATCACCTGCTGGTATTGTGGAAAGAAAGGACACACAAAGAAAGAGTGTTGGTTGAGGGATAAAGACAATCAACATGAAGGTAAGGATGAAGCAGTTGTTGTAGGTATTGTGGCACAGGATGCTCTCATACTTTCTTTGGATAGTCAGATAGAATCATGGATTTTAGATTTTGGTTCTTCTTTTCATGCATCCCCAAACAGAGATTTGTTCCATGAGTATGTCCAGGGAGACTTTGGAGTACTTTATTTAGGGGATGGTACACCTTGTCAAATGATTGGCAACGAAAAAGTGCAGCTGAAATTGCAGACAGGCAACACATGGGTGTTGAAGGAGGTTATGTATGTCCCAGTTCTGAAGCAGAGTTTAGTTTCTGTAGGGATGTTGGGTGATGAGGGATGCACAATAACCCTCACAATAGATTCTTGGAAGGTTTCCAAGGGTGCACTTGTTTTAGCAAGAGGTAAGAAAGTAGGTACTCTTTACCTATCTACTTGTATTACTAATTCTTCTTCTGGGTTATCTACTTCAGCTGTAGATTCAGAGATATGGCTTAATAGGCTTGGTCACATGAATAAGAAGGAGATGCATGTTCATGAGTCAAAAAGTATGAGTTCAAATTCGAAGGGCATAGATCGAGTTAAGTGCAGGAAAAGGAAATTTGATGCTTTTGACACGAACATGGAAGATTTGGTGTTTATGGAGGAGATGATGGACATAAATCAGTCACAGGGGCTGAATAATTCTAAGCAGGGTAGTATGGACAGGGTTTTGATCCAAGATGGGCTCACGGGTGAAAAAGTTATCAAGTACAGAAAAACACAGAGACCGATGTCGACACTATGAAGACTGACATCGGTGACTCGGGATAGATAACAACCGGCATCGGCCAAGTGAAATTGACATTGGCAAGGAGACAGTCGCATGAAATTGACGTTGGTTGGGTGCAGACTGAGATGTGACTGGCATCGATCACTGAGACAGATTTTGGGTGGACAGCAAGCAGTCAATGAGTCTCAAACGCCCATTAAAGGACTGAAGTGGTAAGTAAATCTTAAATTCATCATTTCCCTTCTTTACTCTACCTATTGCTCACTGATGGTCAAGAATCAAGAAGTTGTTAAAGAAGCAAAATAGGTAGATCCAGAAAAGAGTGGGAGCTTGGCATGGATGAGGAATGTGATTCCTTGGAGAAGAGCCAAACAAGAGTTGTTGGTGGAGTTCTCAGCTAGAAGAAAACACTGAGAGACAAATGGATGTTCAGGATGAAGAAGAGTGGGAATGGATAGGTGAGATGGAAGGCCAAGGGTACATGGTCTTGAAGAAGCTGCAGGGCAATGGAGGTTTGACAGGGATATGACTAAGCGTGGCTTTAGTCAAGGTCAATGTGGCCATTGTGTTTTTACTTTACCAGGTGGATAATGATTGCAACATTATTCTGTTACTGTATTGTGTTGGTTTTTTTAGGGTTACATATACAGAGAATTTTCTGAGGTAAAGGTAAAGTTAGTTCACAGGTATGTTATGAAGAAATTGGAGCAGCAAAATTCTTTGGCATAAGAGACATGGAAGATCACAGGTTGGTTTTGTCTCAAGTGGGAGCTGATGTGAAGAAGGTGTTGGTGAGGTTTAAGGTGCAGGATGCAGAATCTGTAAGCACACCAAAAGCTGGACAGTTCAAGTTGAGCTTGAACAAGTGTTCGAAATCACATAAGGTCTAGTTTAGACCTGAGTTTTCCCAAGCAGTGGGAGTTGTCAGAAAGTTTAGATGTGGCAGTGGACTTGGTTGACAGGTTTAGCATCATAGGATGTGTGGTGGATGGTCTTCAGAATTGAGCTTGAAGATGGAGGTGCTTGAGATGGTTAGTGGAGGTTTCTATACAGGTACAGGTGCAACTATTTATCTCCAAGTGGGAGATTGTTAAGTTGTGGAGCTAAAAGCTTCACCAAGATGCTAATCAGATATTTGCTAAGTACAGACAGCAACTGACATTGGCAGTACAGCTGACGTTAGTCAGGCAAGGACCAGGGATTGGCCGACGTCGATCAGGAGTAGACTGATAGCAACCGACGTCGGCAACCTGTGCGTGTGCATGCTTCTGCATGTGTTTTCCAGAATGCATTTCTAGAATTAGACTCATCTAATTTAAGTGGTCCGAGAGTGTTTGCATGTTGAAGGCTAATTTAAGTCTTGAGTCTGTGTTTCTAATTATTGTAATTAGAGGTCTAATTATTGTATGCATGGGATCCTATTTAAGAAACCCATAGGCATGTATTGTAATTAAGAAGAAGGCAAGTAAATCATTGAAGCAAGAAGCAAGGTCAAGGAGATCAGCTGAAGCTATCAAGGAGGGGATAACAACTCAGGTTGTTGAGTTGGTTGTGGTTGAGCAAGAGAGAGAGAGAAGAAGTCCTTGAGGTGTGGCAAGCCTTAGTGGTGGAAGAAGAAGTGGCATCTTCTTTATTGTATTTTCTTTTGAAGTATATTTAATACAAGATTGTGTATTGTCTCTCAAATTCTTTGTTGTTTCAAGTTTCTAGTTACTTAATCAGTCTTGTTCAATTCGGTGTTTAATTGCTTATAAGAAAAGTAATCAATTGTGCTTCCACGGGTCCCTAACATGATGATGCCTAATCTGCATATGCCAGGATCAAAGCCTCTATTATCATCAGCATAGAGCTAAATTTTATACTCATAGCAATTAGGGTAGATGTTGAGAGATATTATTTTTGAGATGATTATTTAATTTAGGATTTGTAATACAAGTGGAATAGGCGTCTTGAAAATATTATCTCTCTATGTATTGTTCAAAGACTTAAATCTAAAATATGTATTTTTTTATTTCATTCATTTCATACATGTTTTATATGCACTAATGTCCCTATTTGTTTATATAATTGTCAAACTAATTAATAATAAAATTAATGTGCAAAACAATATACAATAACCAAGAAAAATTAAGAAGCATGAAGTTCAAGACATGAGGGACCTAAAATAAAAGTTGCAAGGGCATATACAAAAGTTATAATATTTAGTATTAATAACTTGGGACTTTACATTATATAATTTTACACAATAAATATAGAATAACAAAAAATTAAACATGGAAAAAAAATTAAAAATTAAAATTAAAATATTAAAACATGAAAAAAACAAAAAAGAAATTAACTAGGCTTCTCCCATACGATTTTCTTTATTGGATCTGAGAGACATTGTAATGGGTTTCAAACCCACTTTACCTTTGCCTTTTTTAATATTAATAATGGTTTTCCATTCTCCTCCTGCTTCAACATTTGGCAATATGGGGACAGAGATTTCTAAACATTTCTCTTGATTCAATGTTTACTCTAAATCAAACACACTTGGTCCTTCAAATGGAGTCTCAGCTACTGGATTTGAAATAATCTCTACATTTCCATGAGTCTTCTCCTATACCCTCGCATACCTCTCCTTCATGAACTTTTTTTCATAATCAAGTGTCTCCTTAATTTTATTCTGCTCCTTTCCATCCAATGGGATCACTGATTTTGAACCCTCATCCCCACATCTATTATGATTTGTAGCTGGAACCGTAATATGCTCAATTTTTATATTTTTCCACCACAAAACCAACTTCTTGTATTTGAGGCTCAGGCAATCATTTACAATATGTCTTATTTTGAAACATCTTCTACATCTAAATGGGATGCCTTCATATTCTAAATTTTTCATCTATTTTTTATCACCTACTCATTTCTTTTTGGGCAAGTAAAACTTTAGTAGAATCAACATGAATCAAAATATAGGTAAAAGTGGTGTGTCCCTAATCCTCTGTCATTTTATCAACATCCCAGAATTTACCAATAGTATTTTCAATAGCTATAAATACCATTTCATCCCAAAATTGATATGGAAGATTTGGGAATCTCACCCAAATCAATATAACATTAAAAGTTTTAATTTAGGCATTAAAATGTGGATACCAAGGATTAACCAAGAAAGTGTGTTTATTCCGTTCCCACACATTATATTTGAAAATAGACTCTATATCTTCTACTAAATAAAAAAATCAGAATGAAAAAGCCTCTAGAACAAAGGTGGATCTAAATCTTCCCTGTCACCAAATATTGCCATTTTGATGAAATCTATTCATGCATGGCTTTGAGAGTCAGCCACATACCTTCAAATTTACAAATCAATCCCTTCCTGGTGAGCTATTCCTCCCTCTCATCAATTACTTCCATTTCATATTTAATAAAAAGAACCATTGTGGTTTCCTTTGTTGGCACCATGGGGGAGCTTTTTCATCCACCCACAACTTTAGAAAAATATCTACCGCCTACCCTGAACTATGTTCCCGCTTTTAGAAGCATGGGGTCATCCCTCCCCTATTTCCCATTTCCTTTTGTCCCGAACATAACTTGAACAAAAAGTGATGGCTTTTACCTAGAGCAAAGAGGGGTTCAACCCCTTGTCCCTATGCTACGTGCAGCTAATCCTCCTTTATTCGAATCCTTATCTCCACTGTTCACCAAACTCTACCCAGTCAGATATCCATCATCTTTTTTCCCCACCAAACTATTAGCTCTACCACTGTCATCTGACATAACATGAAAATCTATCTCTGGTGATGCCCGATCTGCATACGTTAGGATCAAAGCCTCTACTGCCGCTACCACAGGGTTAAAGTTTCTGCTCATAATAATTAGGGTAGATGTTGAGCGATATTATTTTTGAGATGTTTATTTAATTTTAGATTTGTAATATAAGTGGAATAGGCATCTTGAAAATACTCTCTTTACGTATTTTACAAAGATTTAAATCTAAAATATGTGTTTTTTTTTTCTCATTCATTTCATACATGTTTTATATGCACTACTATAACTATTTGTTTATAGAATTATCAAATTAAATAAAGATTGAATTAATGTGCAAACCAATATACAATGACCAAAAACAATTGAGAAGCATAAAATACAAGACATGAAGAACCCAAAATAAAAGTAATAAGGGCCTATACTAAAACTATAATATTCAATCTTTTACAATATACAATTTTACGCAATAAACATAAAACAACAAAAATTTAAACATAAAACAAAGAAATTTGAAAATAAAAATAAAAATTAAAACATGATGAAAACAATAAGAGAATACATAATAAATTTCTAATATAAATCACCCTTAAACAATACATTTTTACAAATAAAACTAGCTAGACTTTAATTACGATTTTAATACGTTGTTGACGAAAAATCACACGAGAGAGATCTCCCCTTTGTGTGATGTAACTACTTTACTATTGCAACGCATCACCATAGCAATTATTACTCAAAAAATCAACTAAGGTGGCCTGTCGAAGGTCACAGCACACTTTCATGTTTTGGCCGGCTCACATCTGGGAAAATAGATGGTGAGACAAAAATGACGGCCATTTAGGTTTTACCACAATTGATGCCATAACTCCAAAAACGTCGAGTAATAAACTTTACCATTCGGAAAAGAGGAAGAAGATTCACGATTCTGAATTTGGCCTCACATGTGAAAGCTTAGGATATATGAGAACCGTGGGGCGGATTTGACGGTTCAACCTTTTAAAATAATGTCTGGATATTTCATTATTTGCTTTCATAATTATAATCAAAATATGAACTGTTAAATGTTTGTTTATATTCAAATATTTTATGTTTCCACAATTCATAAATTAGTAAGGAAATTTTTAAATAAAAATTGTGTCTGGGTTTGAAAATTGATACGTTTCAGATTCATTATTGTAATTTTTTATCCCAAAAATTGAAAGATCACAATTTATTTTAAAAAAATTCTGTCTATTTATATTGTTATTATTATTATTTTTTATTTAAATAATAATTTTTTATAAAAATTAATATTGTTAAAATTTACATCTATTTAAAAAAAGTTTTAATTGATGGTTTGTTATTAGTACTTTTTCATCCTTCAATCATAATGTTATATTTATAAAAAATATAAAGTTTGGCATATATTCTATTTCGAAATTATACTTCTTTTTTCTATTTTAAATGAGGTATGCTTTGTATTTTATTGGTTTAAAATTATTTTTTTAATTATGCAAGATTTTCAATTAATAAAAATTAATTATTTTCATATGTCTAATTTAAATTTGTTATGATGAAAAAAATAATTATTTTACAATATTTATTGTATGGTAGTGATTAAGATTTTTTTCTCTTAATTATGAAAATATTGTTGATTGAAAATTAACATCAATTAAAAGAGTGGAGTAAGAAATAAGAAAATCCTTTCCCCTAGAAACTTGATTTTTTAAATGATAAACATAATTAAATTCAATGGTTTGAACAGTTTGACGTTATTTTGTTTTCAAAATAAATAATATTCAAACGTTTTGCCCTTTTTATTTTTATTTTACAGTAAAGAGCACTGTTTTTATGTTTGGATTATAGACACTGCACATTCAAAAATACTAATTGTAACTTCCATCTCTTGCATGCAGTGCTGCATGTCTTTATTTCTATAGATAATGTTTTATTTTTTTCATTGTGCCCTTGAAAGTTGTGGTAGAGGTAAATGGCCACTTGTCTAATATTTTCCTGGATCTCTACATGAGATGATGTATTATTTTCCGACTTGCAATAATTACCAATAGGTCCTCCTCCTCCTCCTATGTCTTTCTTAATATAGAATATTTTTGTTCTCTCGTAGTTTTTACTTAAATACTAAAACTTTAATTATGCAACTTGTCTACTTTTCTATTACAAATAACTCAATACTTTAATTATGTAACTTGTCTACCTTTTCTATTAAAAATAACTCAATACTTTGATAGCATATTGAAACAATCTAGGACCCCAAAAAACAAAATTGGTAAAAATGCCATTATAGCTTCTTTCGAGAAAATTTTATGGGAAGAGAACTCATCGAATACATTCTAGTTTTGTTCACATGAAATCAAAAAATTACAATACTTTATTAAACTAATAACACATCTATGATGCCATATTAAAATTTAGGAGAGCTCAGGAAAACTATGGATGAGATCATACATATATATGTATTTAAAATTAATAAATATTTTTAACGATAAAAATATATTTTTTTAAATAAATAAAATATATAATGTATATGTGAAATAAGAAATGTTGTCATTAAAATACGATTCTCTGAAATATTATATCTTTATTAGAATAAGAGATGATTTTAAGCTTCATTTTTTTAATAAGAATACAAAACTTTTTTATATATAAAATATAAGAATTGAATGAGAGATTATTATTATAAAAGTGAAAGGTAGAATCATTTATTATGTTATACCTAACCTTTATCACACATGTAAAGATACCTACCAGTGTTAAAAAAAGTTATTCACATATTAAATCATACCTTAGTAATAATACTATTCAAGGTGGACTTCAAAATAAGTGTGAATATGACATGCACCAACACCCTCTTGAATATCATCTTAGAGAATGTGGTAAGACAAAATAAGTCTTTAACTCATAAGTATGGATCTCAATAACTAAGTCTGATGAAGTACTTATGTACAACGATAGATTAAAAAAATAACATTAATTCAAATTTTTATAGATAACTATGTAATTTGATGAAGCCTTCAAAAAAATGAATGAAAAGTAACTTTAATGAATCTTAAATGTAAACAATATTACAAGTTCCATCTAACTAGAATGCATGAGTAAAATACATCAAAAAGGGTTGGTTAAGAAACTTTTTTGAATTTTGATACCACCAAAAAATGTTGGCTCGAAGACAATGTTATGAATTTTTATACCACTAAAGATTGCTCAAATATAATGTTATAAATTTTGATACCAACGAAGATGGCCTTGAAAAAATACTCTAAATTTTAATATCAATCTTTGTATTTACATAGTATATAAAAATAAATATAAAGTGCATAGCATACTAGAATAATCAAGAACCATTAGTAGTACAAAATACTCCCTGTAATTCTAACTAAAGATCAAAGACAAAAAAACTCAATATCTCCTAAAGTGTAAATGTGGTAGGTGTGTAAAAATCACAACCTAAATTGTCTAGTGATATATTTGTTAAAAATTAGAGGAAGTAATTAACAACTGATATAAAAAGGGGGTGTGAAAAATCATATAAAAGCACGAAGGTAGATGAGGGAATGAAACCAAAAAACACATAGAGATAAGAATAAAATAATAAACCCACCCATGATGCTTTATAAATCAATTTATGTAAAATTTACATCTGAAAAAATATGCAAGTGGAAGAAAACACCCTTTGAATGGACTGAGATCCAATCTACAGCCAATTATAAAACCTAACAGAGCATAGTGAGTTACATAATTTTTTAAAAATTGATCTTTAAAATATATCAAATGATCTGAAAACATCATTTTCCTTCTCATTGGATCATACTTACCCTTCTGAATAATCTAGGTCTATGTGGAATGTAATTTACATGGCTTGACAAATGAGCTCATAGTGTTAGATTGACGTGAAATGAAATTTCAAACTAGATTTCTATGACATGTTGAATGTAGTGAGAATGTCTTATATGCAGAAGAAACACTCACAAATAAAAATTGGTAAAAATATATTCAATGCAACTCTTCCTTTTTTATATTTTTAAACAATGTGAATCCACCAAAGAAATAATCACATTTAAAATAATTTGAAATTAAAAACATAAATTGATCTCTAATACAATATTTAATAAAAAATATAATTGTGATACCATATTAGAAATGAAAAAGGCCTAGAAAAAATATTCAATGAAATATTTACACATATGTATTCAAAAGTGAAAAAAGATTTACCAATAAAATGATATTATTTTAATTAAATATAGTATATAATATATATGTACAAGCACCAATGTTTTGACCACAATATGACATTATAAAGATTACATCTCTACCAACTCAAGATATGCATGTAAGGTTCATATTTTTCTAAAAGGAAACAAAAATTCCTTGTATAGAAAAAGCAAAAAAAAATTGAGCTATTATTATTAGTAGACTAAAAATTAAGATAATTCCCCGAAATTTATACGTAACTCTTTTCACGCATGTAATGAAATAACTACCAATATTAAATGTGTATTAAATAAAAAATTACATATAAAAGCATATATTAATAACAATACTAATTACCTTTACCTTGCGATAAAATAATTTTTAGAAAACCTATACTAGATGAACATAAGATAGAAAATGTTAACATCACTGACTTTAATTGAGAATATTGGAGGGGACATAAGTGAGGTTTCATTAAATTATTTTATTGTATTTATATGAGGTTTTATTTAAGTATTTTGATGTGCCAACAGTTTTTTCTTTAAGAAAACATTATCTTAATAATATGAGAAAGATTAAAAAAGTTGTACTTTGACTAGTTAGGAGGATGGTTTTTTATACCATCCAATAAAGTACAAATTCATCTACATGTCTAAAATTTTAATTTAAGTGTTTATTTGCTGGATTCAATACTTTTAATCATAACTAAGTTTCATTCTATATATTTATTAAATTAACAAAATATTCGGAAAATTAATTAATTGTAAGTAATTTTAATCATAATTACTTAAAAAATTCCAAATCCAAAATATTTTAATTAATATCAATAAATAAGACAAGAAATTTTAAGACGCCAAAACATTCCTTTCAAAGTATTAAAAAAAAATCAAAATCTGGTTATTTGGACAATGACAACTCATTAAAAAAAACTGAGTTAAAGAATCCCATAAAAATAAATAATTATTATCTAAACATTTAAATTAAATTTCTTAATAAAAGATTTTAATTAAATGTTAGTTTCCATCATTGAAAAATCGTAAATTATAGTTCTAACCCCAAAAAATGTAGTTGTGCATGATTTTTGGGATCAACATTCAAAATTAAACACATCACAATGCTTCTAAAGGATTCTGACTCATTTGAGAAGTACAAATAGAAAATCAACCGTCGAAAAAAAAACGTAGACTTTGGATTTTAAAGGTCAAAAGTGAAGTGTTCATTTATTTTAAACACAACTTTGTGTCGCCCGATGCCAACAGCACTAAGTAAACTGTAGAGCTTTGATGAATGCCAAGAAAACTTGAACACCAAGTAGAATTTATAATTTAATACTCAAACTTCCGAAGCCATTGCCATCATATGGATTTCCATTCAAATTCTCGTCACTATTAAATACATTACTTGTGCGTATAGAATTTATAATTTAATACTCAAACTTCCGAAGCCACTGCCATCATATGGATTTCCATTCAAATTCTCGTCACTATTAAATACATTACTTGTGCGTAGAGATATAGTTTTTACTGAGTCTATAGTCATTTATTACAATGAAGTGATCTTTATCAGAGATGAGGCCTTAATGAGTCACGTTTTTGCTATGTACAGTGTATGCTTCTTTAATTTCCCACCACCTATACCATACATTTATTTGATGCTTTCATATTGTAGCTGATTTTTACGCTAGTTTTTGAAATCAACAAAAGCTGGGTTGAACAAAAAAATGTGGATGGAATAAAATTTTGGTGATGAAAAAGTTTAGAGTTTTGAAGCCTTTCGACCTTAAATTGTTTTTTGGTTTTAAACAAAGGACGAGATTGTATAGAAATATGGTATTTTGGGTTTGTAAGACTTGTAGATTGTAAGCTAAAAAGGTTGGAATATCGTGTTTATAAGGCCCTTTGACCTTAAATATTGGCATTTTTGGGGGGTGATAAGTGAAGTGTAATTCTTTTCAATATTAGAATGCATTTTAGAGAGATTGGTGTGGGGTTATGAAATTTGTAAATTTTTTTGGTGAAAAAGGTGGTAAATTTGTTCATTTTGAGATCAAAATTTGTTCATTTGGTGGAAAATTTGGTTATTTAAGGGTTGGAAAATTTGGGGTTGAGTCAAAATTGTTACTTTTGGGATTTAAGATGTGGAAATAGAATGTTTTGCTTGAAACTAGAAAAAATGGACTAAGGTTAGGATTCATGTGTGGAGAAATTTTTCCTATGGAAAATTTAGATTTTGTTATTAATGCTATGAATTCTAGTCATTGACATGTTGAAAAATATATTGTTAGTGGTTTTAAGGCTTGAAAATTCTAGATTTTCATCATCAGGGTTTCTAGCTTGTATGCATGGAAGAAAACTTTTTAAAAAATTTAGGTTTTGATCATTTTGTGGTTTCTTTGCCTTAAATGTAAGAAAGAACTATATGGAAAATTTTAGATTTTTAATCAAACATTGATTATCTCATGCATGAAATGGGTGGAATAATTTACTCTTTCGGTTTTTTAGAGTTTGATTAAAATCATGCTACCCTCTGACCCTATTTATGTAGAAGATATTTTACTTTGGGGTGAGTAAGGCTCTGAATGTTTTGAGTGTTGCATTAGATTTGGAGCTTGTCAGTGCAATGGAAGCTTGTTGAAAATTTGTTGTTTTTAGTTTTTACTCTTTAGAGTTTGGGTCTAAGCTAAAGCAAGATGAGGAGTGAGGAGTGAGGTCAATGTTATTTTAAATATTTTTTAAGTTGATGGTTCCATATAAGTCAATCTCCGCAGCATCGAGCAACCACAACATGTTTGTAATCTGAACATTGATTTGTAGAATGCACCATTAAACAGGCCATGTAATTTCCTCCTTCACTGTCTTTATAGTAAGATCTAAAATTTATTTGTGAACGTAATCAGACTTTTAATATTTCAATCAATAGGGAGCTCTCGAGAATTGATACAAATGGTAAATTAATTAATTTTAAAGAATTTCAGAAACAAAAAAATAATTATGAGTTATTTTTTTACTATGAAATGTTATCTTTATTTTTGTAATAATAACTAATTGATATCACTATGGTAGTCTTTTTTTTTTTACAGATTTGAGTTAATTTTTGATTTTATAAATGAAAATGAAAGTGCTCAAGGCTAAGGCCATATGATTCCACAATCATGAGAATGCCCAATTTAATAATAAAAATCAAACAAAATATTTTAGTAAATACAGATAAACGAATATCAAGTAACCTTCTAAAACTTTGCTATTTTTGTACAGTATATGTAAAAATATGTCAAAATTGTGAATGAAAATAAATCTTACCAATTTTTACTATATTTTTACATAATTTTTACGTCATTTTGTCACCTATCTCATCCTACAAGAGCTCATTCCAGCCCCTCACATGACATCTTCAACACCTCAGTCACTATGCCTTGAACCTTTAACTTTTTTCTCTCTTTTGACCATTAGTAGAACTTGCATATATGTGTCGCTATCTAATTTTATGCTAGACTCTATAATCCCTATTCATCACATAAAATAATTCAAGAGTCTATAATTTTAATGACCTTTATATTTAATTTACAATACTAAATGGATAATTAACTTTAACTTGAAATTAAGACCATCCATTCAAATTTGATCAGCAGTAGGGATATCTAATTGTGACTCGATCAAAAATTTGCACCGCACCCAAATTTTGGAATGGAAAGGAATTGGATGTTTGAGGGAAAATATGTTCGTCTATCGTCACTGTTCCCCGTGAGCAATATGGCCACAACTATCCTTTCCAAAATATTTTTTCTAGCATGTTTGTTGTATCGCCTAAAAATGGCTAGTATTCCCATTCTGAAAAATCTTTAAACTTCAATTTCACTGAATTTGTAATAGACGAAATAATTGGAATTATTTTTGTGAATGAAGCTACAGTCTGTGACGGTGTTGTCCATCTTGTAAATGGTACAAGTAATTTTGAAAAAAATATTGAAAACTCGTTGAGTCTATACAAGAGTGTAAAAAATAAGGAAATTTTGATGAATTATTTTATATTTTAAAATTTAAGGGTAATTTAATAAATTTATGAAAATTTTGAGAAAATTAGAAATTAAAAAAATTTATGGAAAATTAGAAAATATTTAGTTTTTTTTTTTTTTTTTTTAAAGTGGTAAAAATAATATTAATAAGTAAAGAAAAGCATTACAAAAAGAATGGGGGGTAGAAACCTCTAGAAGAAAGCAGTAAAAATTGAAAAACTAGGCACATGCTCAACTAGACAATATTATGAACCTCCCTATCAGCCTCCAGAATTCCTTCCAAATTAGGACGCAACGTTGGGGAGAGAGACCCCCAA
Source organism: Torreya grandis (assembly GCA_037957365.1). Lineage (NCBI taxonomy): Eukaryota > Viridiplantae > Streptophyta > Pinopsida > Cupressales > Taxaceae > Torreya > Torreya grandis. The sequence goes on along the minus strand of JARHVA010001343.1, from coordinate 2,827,959 downwards.
TCCTCAATGTTTCCACCATCCAAATGGTCTGACACCCATTTAGCCAAAAAATCCGTTGTCCTGTTCCATTCGCATGAAATGTGAGCAAAAGTAACGCTATCCATAAGCGAGCAAATCTGCAAAATCTGTTGCACAATCAGAGATAGTTTCCAATTGATGTCCACTACTTTCCTCTTAATGAACAGGTTAATCAAGACTTGAGAGTCCAATTCACAAATAATCATATGCCAACCTAACACCTAGGCCTTCTCAAGGGCATAAAGAATGCCCTGACCTTCCATCATGTTCATGGTTTGCAGCCCCTCAAGAACCACAAAAATAAAAATCACCATACCTTCAGAATCCCTTCCTATCCCTCTAGTACCCACGGGTCCCGAATCACCTCTGGAGGAACCATCCGTATTGATCTTGATAATCCCACTAGGGGACGTTGCCACTGACTAGTCCTATGAATCTGCTCCTTAACCTGCTTGCTCCTCCTGACACATGCTGAGTTACCAGTTAACTTCTGGAATCCAAGTTGCACCACCACATGATCATCCTGTTTGGTCAAAGGAAGGCAAACCATGCTCTTTGCTTGGACGGTTTCCTGTAGTATCCCCACCACTTTCTACCATACTTGCTACACCATGACCCTCACCCCCCAGAAAATTTGCCTATTTCTCTCAAGCCAAATCTGTCAAAACAAAAAAATGGGGCTGCCCAGCCATATGTCATGCAGGAAGGGCGTCCTTGAGGGGGGTTCTCCCATTCCATTCTAGAAATTGACCACAGATTGAGCATGAAAACATGGGCACTGCCAAATATCCAACCAATAATGCCAGAATTGCAAGGCAAAGGGGCATCGCAAAAAAAGGAGTGTTGAATCCTCCTCGGCCGCTCCACACATAACACATACTGAAGGGCCTTGAAAACCTCTCTTTCAGAGATTGTCCCAGGTTAAGCACCTATTCCAAGCCAGCATCAAAGCAAAATAGTTGCATTTAGGCAATGTAAATTTGTTCCAGACCTATCTCCACCAATGCACTTCCCCCTGTCCAATATCTGAAGATGTAAACCCTGATATCCAAATGAAACTATGTAAGCTCCCTTGGGATTGAGAGACCAAGCTAGCTCATCCTCCTCCTAAAAAGGACTACAACGATGCCTGAAAATGATGCTCAACAGCTCTTCATTCTCTTCTTGCATCCCATTAACAGGTCATGTTTTAGGGGCTTTCCAGCGAGCTACCTCCAACTGTCCTTGTGTAATGTAAACTTTGAAGTCACTCACCCAAAACCAACCAGCATCAAGGAATCTCTGACAAAAGTTCAACAAATTTGGAATTTAAAAAATGATGAGAGGATAACCATCCCAAGAGTTAGACCAAAAGAGAGTCTTGGATCCCTGTTTACAAATCCAGAATAAGCCATCATTGATGAGAGAAGCCCCTTTTTTTAGAGTACCCCATACTGCCGAACCTTTCCCAATAAGCAGATAGTGAGGAATGTCCCTCTGAATGGTTCCAGAGTAGTATTTCTGTGAGAGAATTTTGGCCCAAGCCTTGTCTTATTCGGTGCACCATTGCCAATAAAGTTTGGCTGCCAAAGCAATACCATTTAAGTCCGTCTACTTCAGACTGAGCCCACCATATTGTTTGGGGTTGCATACAATCTCCCATCTAATAAGGATCTATTTAGTGGAGTTTAGACTACTAGCCCATAAAAATTGTCTGGTAACTGAATCAAACTCTTTAATGATTCCCATCAGGGTAACCTAGAGCATATACCTGTAAATAGGTAAAGCCTACACCGTAGATTGGATAAGTTGAACCCAGCCCACAAAGGATAACCACTTGTGTGTCCAATGATTTACTTTCACCTGAAATTTATCCAAAATAGTCTACCAAGATTCTTTGGATGTATGGCCAGTTGAGATGGGGATACCCAAGTAAATCAAGGGGGAGTCCTAATCTAAAAATATAGAGTCCTTGTCATTCGCTGCAGAATAGGGCCCAGAGTGTTGAGTAAGAAGATTGTTGACTTATCTTCATTGACCTTTTGTCTCGAGGCCATCAGATAAACATCTAACACCCTACGTAAATTAGCAACTTCTATCATTGTGGCCATGCCCATAAGGAAAATATCATTAGCAAATTGCAGGTGCAATTGCACTGACAATTTCCCTCCCCATTGCCATCCTTAGATATGTCCTTTTATGTTCTTGCTGATCAACCTCCCAAAGCTTTAGCAAGGAGAAGAAAAAGGTACGGAGACAGAGGATCACCTTGTCGTAGCCCTCTTGTAGCACCAAAAAGATCTGTGTGTTCTCCATTGATAAGCACTGAGAAGGAAGCTGAGGAAATGTAGCTCATGACCCATTGAGTCCATTCATCCGCAAAGCCAAAAGAGCACTAAGAACCTTCTATAGGAATGACCATCTGACCCTATAAAAGGCTTTAGTCATGTCTAATTTAATGAACATCACCTTATCTTTCTAGCTGGCCATGGAGTGAATGGACTCAACAACAGTAACAATACCATCTAGAATTTGCCTGCCTTCCACAAAACCACTTTGCTCTTCTAAGATCACAACACTCAGCCCTCTTTTTAACCTATCTGTAATGATTTTATATATAATTTTGTAAACAACATTGCAAAGGGATATAAGGTAGAACTGACTTAGCCTATCAGCACCTTTGCATTTGGGTATGAGAGCAAGATAGTTCGCATTTGTAGCCTTAAGAATTTACTTATTTCACTGAGATTCTTAGACAATAGCTAAAAGGTCAAGTTTGATGATATCCTAAAATTCTTAGTAGAATTCAGCTAGGAGGCCGTCAGGTCTAGCCACTTTCCCTTTTTTTATCCGAACAATGGTTTCTTCAAGCTCTCCAAGTGTGATTGGTTTCATTAAATTTTCATTCATTTCACACATCACCAATGATAGAATGTAGAAAACAACCTGAGCTTCTTCTGGTGATTCCCCGTTAGCATCTTCCCTGAAGAGAGTAGAGAAGTACTACACTACCTCCTCTAAGTTTTTTGGAAAGGAGTTAAGCCGCTCACCTCTTTCATTGACTAGGGCCGAAATAGAATTGCCATGTCTCCTGGCTTTAGACGAATTGAAGAAAAATGATGTATTTCTCTCCCCCTCCTAGAGCCATTCGACTCAAGATTTTTGCTTCCAAAAAATTTCCTCCCGTAGCTCGTATTCCTCCAGGTCTTTCACAGCCTATGTTTCTTCTTGAAGTCTTCAGTCAGTCCTTCTTCCCTTATTATTCTCATGATACCATCAAGCTTGGTTTGTGCAGCAACCTTAGCATGGAAAATATTCCCAAAACATTTGTGATTCCACCGCTTGAGCTTGTACTTCACATATTGCAGTGTTTTGGCAAAAATGTACATCACCATAGCATGGACAGGCCTACCCCAATGCCACCAATTGGAAACACACTCATGTAGATATTGATCCCGCAACCACATGAGTTGAAATCTAAAATAAGGAGAGCACAGGTAATACTATGAGACACTATTAAGCTTGATGGGCCAATGGTCCGATCCTCTCCAGTCTAAAATTTTAGGCATCATAGACCACATACCTCCAACCCAAAAAGTTGAGACCAAAAAATGGTTAAGTCTCTTAGCTATGCAATGTTGCCCACTCCTGTGGTTGTTTCAAGTAAATTGTCCATTATTAGGCCTAACATCAATTAATTCAAAATTTTAATGTAGTTGTGCATTAGCAAAGTAGATGGGTCTAGCCTTGATGTGCCACCACTCTTTTCAGTCAAATCAAGAATAACATTAAAATCACCTACTAAAATCCAAGGGTGGAAGGGGGCTAGCTATGGACAAAACTTATGTGGCCCCATAAGGAGTTTTTACCCTGTCAATCATTAAGAGCATAGATATTGGAGAAGAGAATGACTTCTCCATCTACAAGCTAGAAGCAATCATAGTCATGGAGTACTTAGAAGTCAGCCAGCCTATGAGGCCAATCTTTTGTGGGTTCCACAAACAAGCTAGTCCTCATGAGTATCTGATAGTGCTAGTGCATTGACATTCTCCTTGCCTCTATAACTTGGGTGATAGTCTTGACATGTCTTCAACTGAAAGCTTAGTCTCCTGCAAGAAAAGAACATCTGGCCTATGACTTTTAATCAGGTTGTGAACATCATTTTGTCTAGGGCTATTGTTCAAACCTCTTCCATTCAAAGATATTATAATCATTTAAGAGGGTTCAAAAGGTGTGCATCTAGAGACTTTACTGACCCCGACTCCACCAGAGTCTCTCCCATTAGCTTGATCTTTTCTAGGTCTTTTTTTTCTGCCAGGCTTGCCAGATTTCTCTCCCCCTCCTTTCTTAAGGTCTTTTTGTAAAAGTTTAAGATGAGGAGAAGATTTACTGCTTCTTGTTGCCCCTGAGTCCCCAATTTTCCCGCTAAGGGGCATATTTTCATCTTCTTTAAGGGGAGAAACTGAGGAAGTCATTCCTTCCAAAATTATTAGCTACTGGTCCATATCCATATGACAATCTCCAGCATCCTGTGTTTTAATTAAAGCCCCTGAAGCATTGGTCTCTTGAGCTGGTCCCTCAATCCCCTAGTCCAAAATCATCAACCTGAGATTCACCTCCTGCTGATTAAGGTCATCCAATATTTCAAATATATTGAGCGAGTCATCTAATTGTCTTTCTTTTAAGGACCATTTTTGGCCTCTATTTCTATATCAACCTTTAACTGGCATAAAACCATCAGTTTCAAGCACCTCACCTAGAATCTGACTCCTTTCTTTGTCAGTACCAGAAGGAGTGCGAGTAGAATGAGCTGGCTGAGGTGTAGTGGATTTTGAGGTGGGGCACCATCATTACAAATGCCCATAAGCATGACATAGATGACAGTAGAAATGGAGGGTTTCATAATCCAGCTATTGTACCCAGGAAAAAGGGCCTGCACTCATTTCAATAGCATCTGGTAATGGCTTACTAAGATCAATTTCAACACAAATGCGGGCATAAGTCATTAACTTCTTCTCTAAGAGTGACATTGAGGAACTGACTGGCCTTCCCAACAAGGATACAAGTAATTGGAGAGTGTCTTCTCGGCAGCATTCCACCAAAAAGTGGGGCAGACGTACCCACATCGGGACACAGTTTGGTAGTTCCTCTGAAGGTATGAAACTGGCATGTCAAGGCTTGATAAACAGTCCCACTTGATTATGGAAGTAAAGACCTCCAGCAAAAACTCTTTGACAATCTGTTATATAGGTAAAAGTGACCATGAAATAGTTATTGGCAGCAATGTAATATCTATTTCTCCTTTCAATGCCCACGTCCTCTGAGCCCATGCTTCCAATAATAATAGTGATGTCCTAAGCCCCAAAAACTTTTAGTACAAAGAGTGATTAGAATAGTATTCAATGTCTTCAACAATCATTTCCATTGGTATAACCAACTTGGGCCTTTCCTTGTATCTTTACATATAGTCGTTGACTTTGGGGATGCACATACTTGGTTACTCAAGAGAAGCAAAAGAACCTAAACCTTGCAAAAGTGGAGCCTTCCCATTACTACGTGCTCCCTAGGATGCCTGCTACAGTCCAAGTGCTTCCCTATAGCTGCACCCTGCTTTATGCCCTATCGTGCCCTCCTGCTCCCCTTCATCCATCGTGCCTCCTCTAGTCATCCTTCCATCTATTAAGTTAAATTAGTAAAAATATGAGTTATTTTAGAAATTTTTAAAATTTAAGAGAAAAATCCAAAACTAGGTCAACTAAGGCAAATGATAGAAATAAATTTTAAGTTATTGAAGATTTAAAAAGAGAGAAGAAGGACGCAACATTAACAAATTTAAGGTAAAATTGGAAAAAAGCCATAAATTAAAGTAAATACAAAATACTAGATTAAATTTAAGAAATTTTGAAAAAATGAAGAAATTTTGGGTGAATTCAAAAAGACTAACACATCATGGGAATTTAGTATAAATAAAAAATTTAGGTTAAATTAATAAAATTTGAAAAAAAGTAAAGATAATTTAAATATCATGTTAAAGGAAAAAAAGAGAAAATTTGACATGTTTGGGAAAACATGTTGAATTTTCTCAAATTAAACAAAATACTGCAATTTCAAGGAAAATTAGAGAAATTTAAAAAAGATATTGAAAGCTTAGGAAATTTGTAAAGAACATGAAAATTGAAAGAAATTAAGGTAAGTTTTAAAAAATTATAATTATTTTAGAAAATTAAGAGAAATTAAAAAATTTAAAGTCTTTAGGTAATTTGGGGAAAATTCTAAACATTAAAAAAAAATCAATAAATTTAGGGAATTAGAATTTGGATGGATGAAGAAATTAAGGACAAGTGAAATTAATTTTTAAAAAAAATTATAGTGATTTATAAAGAAAATCAATGTAATTTAAGGAAAAATATAAAATAAAGCAAAATAATTTTTTTTTCAAAAAATTCAACAACTTAATAAGAAATTAGTGATAATGAAATTTTTTAAGGGAACTTTTAAAATATTATATTAAATTTATTATATTAAAAAAAAATTTAAAATTTAAGAAAAATATAAAAACTAAAAACTTAATTGAAATTCTTAAAGAATTTATTATTATGTATATATTATTTTATTTTATTAATTTCTTAATTTTTATTATTTTTCTTAATTATATATATATATATAAATTATTTTATTTTATTTTATTGATTTCTTAATTTTTATTATTTTTCTTAATAATTTATATTTAATAATTATATATCTTAATTTTTTAAAAACATTATATTAACTATATTTATAATTTTTTTAATCATTTCTAAATCTTCTCATTACAAATATTTGAAAGACGCTTATTGACTATTGCCACAATCATAACTTCTTTAAAAAAAATTAATTTAAAAAAATATATAAAAGAACAAATCTATAAACACTCGACTTTAGTAGAGGATAAAAGGTGATCAATGCCATAGGTCCTCGCTCTTCGACAGAGCATATGCCAAGTTTTTAACTATCATAGTTTTAATTATTTATAGTTTTAATTATCTTGTATTAATATATGTCCAGTTTTAATTTTTCTATTAAATTATTCGTAATTATTATTATGACATTTTATATAGCAGGATGATTGTGAGGAGCATCTCTAACCTTAATGGAAGGATTACATCCGTATTTATTGTATATATTTTATGTTAAAAGGAAATGGTAAAATATATGTTTCACATCATTGTAGATTGTCAGTGGAAGAATACTTTTAATTATGAATAGATGATCATGACTATTAAATTTTTTTTTATTCATTGGACCTTTCTCATTACCAAAAAATTTTATGAAGTGGAGGTTTTTAACACTAAGTAAAATTGGGAGATGCGAATGAAAGTGATACTATTTAGAATTGGGATAATATAATTGAGGATGACCTTAATGCTTAATGGCAATTATGATTTTATAATTATTTTTTAAATTATATTATCATGATTTTCATTTTATTATTATGTTGATTTATTATTTTATTTAATTTATCATTATTTTATTATATATTTGATTTTTTTAAATTCAATTTTTTCATATAAAAAATGACAATTAAATTATTTGGTATAATAATAATAATAATAATAATAATAATAATAATAATAATAATAATAATAATAATAATAATTATTATTATTATTTTTTGGATATAATTTTAAGAATTTAAATTGGGATTAAATCTCATTATATATTGATTTAGTTTCACACTTAAATCTGGAATTAGTCTTACACTTTAAAGTTAAAATTACTGTTGTATTTAAAATCATTTAAAAGTTGAAACTAATGTCACACTTAAAGTTTAACTTAGTGGATAACTCAAGATGAACTAGTGTCAAACTAAAGATTTTATGTCACTTCAAAAATTCATGCTAAAGTTAATCTTAATATCATTTTTAGAGGTGTTAGGGTGAAGTTAGAGTGATGTTATATAATTAAATTTAGACTTAGTGTCGAACAAATGATGGACCTCATGTTGAAGTAAAGAAAGAGTTTAAGTCATCTAGCAAATTCATGTCAAAGTGACCACTAATGTCACCTACAAGTGCCATTAGGGTGATGTTAGAGTGATGAAAAGGTTAAATTTAACCCATCTTTAAGCCAACGTTTTATATATGTCATTTTAAAGTCACCATTAGGGATTACCTTAATTAATCTTTCAAACTTTAAATATTTTAAGCATGAAATTTGGCTTTATAAAATATCGTATGTGATGACTTAAAAAAATCTTAAAATGATCTTAAAGTCACCAAATAAAATATATTGTGAAGCTCAAACAATCTCTAGTGAGTTCTTTGTGAGCCAAACAACTTCACTAATAAATCAATAATCTTTTGACATATTTACACTTTTCTTTTACTTTAAAAAGATAATCATTTTTATTTTTTTTTTAAATTTATTATATGAAAACAAAGTGTATCACTAAATATATAATCTTAAAAAAATGTAAACAATTATAATAAATATACATTATATGTATAATTAAAAAAACATGTTTATTTAACTATGATAAAAACAATTCAGAAGCAATGTCAACTATCAAATGCAGAATTATAAAAGAACTAGTGTGTCAGGGCCTGCTGCATCAACGATAAAGTTAAGAATCCCTTATTTATCCACTTTGAGGATTTGCAATTTGATGATCACTTACAATCAATTATTATGAAGGTACTAGAGAAATATGGGACCGTGGAATAACCATCGCATGGGAAACATATAACCGAGTCAATCCTAAATGCAAACACGGAAAATGATTCAGAGCAAATAATAAAATGACAACAAAAACAAGGCCTCTGAAATTTAAATGAAAGAAAGTTCTAAAGGTAGACAACCCAAGTTAAATAGGGTCTAAAACTTACGTTGAAAGCGTGATTCAGTAGCATAAAAGATCATTTAAAAGTTTAGATGAAGAATTCCATAAAGTTTACTTTTACAACAAAGATTTGACAAAACGAACCACAGAAACTCATTTTATCATGCCAAACCCTACATTTACACGCATACGAGTTATGTAAATAGAAAATGTCACAAAACCACCAAATTATACATAAGCAGGTCGCTGTTTAACCCCCAAAAATATCTCACAAAACATGAAAAGAGTACCGCCATTAAAGCATCGATCACAAAAATTACTTGGAATGTAAATCAATAACACGTAATTTTTTTTTTAAAAAAGTGTGAAATGATACTACTATCTCGCATTCAGGGCAAAAGCAGATACCTAATCCATATCTGAACCAGCAAGTCAAAGGGTTTTAACAAACAAGCATAACCTTGAAAATAATTAAAAATATAGCAAGAAACCTGCTCATTTAAATTTACGTTGTAAAAGTACAGTTTTACTGGATGAATATAAGCCGAAAACGCTTACATCACTAACAGTGAGTGAGAATACTGGAGGGCACGGATGTGAGGTTTTATTCAAATCTTTTAGTGTGTTGATGTGAGGCTTTACTAAAGTCTTTTTATGTGACGGCAGTTTTTGTTTTTAAAGGAAATGTCTACCAGGGTAGAAATTTCCTTGCAAGTGATTTTGATGAATTGATCAATTCAATACCTTTAATCGTAGCTGTTTAGCCATAGTTCATCTTTAAAATGGAAGAAAATTTAACAAAATTTTAATTAGAAATTGCTTTAATCAAAATTATCAAACAGTTTTAGTTTTTAAAGGAAATGTCGACCAAAATACAAATCTTCTGTAAGCGATTTTGACGAATTCAATTCCTTTAATCGTAGCTGCTTAGCCGTCGCCTCTCAGAAAATTCAACAAATTTTAATAGGAAATTATTTTAGTCAAAGTTACCGAACAAAATATTTTCGTAAGGACAAAATATTTTAATCAAAGTCCCTTACATGTTAGTTTTCATCGTTGATGGATCGTAAACTGTAGTTTTAACCCACAAAACGTGGCTGTGCTAAAACTCCTGATATTGATTTCCGGGATATTTAGTTGGGACTCGACAGAAAACTTGCACCCCGCACAGATTCTGGCATGGAAAAGAATTGGACGTTTAGGGAGGGAGATTCTGTTCTTCCTTCGTCACCAATCCCTGTGAGTTATATGGCGACAATTATCTTCTCCAAATTAATTTTTCTAGCATTTTTACTGTATCGCGCAAACACGGCTAGTATTCCCAATCAAAAACCTGTAAGCTTCAATTTCACTCGATTTGGCTCAGACGAAACAGATGCAATTGTCCCGGTGCGCGACGTTACAATCTCCGAGGGTCTTGTCCATCTTACAAATAGTACGATTTTAAAGTACACAAGACAGGGGGATCAAACAGTGGGCAGAATTGTTTATAGTAAGACCTCTATTCAAGTCTCGTCTATAGCTCATTTCAGCACGCACTTTATGTTTATGATGGTTTTAAATTATTTTCCTTACGGGGGCGATGGAATAGCCTTCTTCATGGCATCTGGGGAAGACGCTTACAGCGTTCCAGAATCCAGAAGCGTAGAATGGTTTGGTCTTGTTCGAGATGTACCCGATGAGTCACCTCAGGTTTTTGCTATCGCGTTTGACAGTAAAAGAGGAATGGTAGGAACTTTTTATAATGAAGTTTCTGATGGTCATTATTTAAAAAGTACTAACTTTAGTGGTTTAAATAACGGGACGTTATGGTATGCATGGATTGACTACAACAGCTCAACAGCAATGCTGAAAGTATATCTTGCGAGTGGCTCCAATGGTTGGAAGTACCCCCAAAATCCCAATGTTATCACAATCTGTAGATTTGTCTGAATATTTTACTGAAAATTTTGTGATAGGGTTTTCGTCTGCAGCTGTGAATTCAAATGAGACGCACGAGATCTTTTCATGGATCTTCAACAGCAGCTTGTATTTCAAAAACAGTACTTCCGATGAAAAAGGCCGGAAAAATGTAAGCAATTTCACAAACTAATTGTGAGTATTGGATCTGGTGTTGTAGTTGTTAGAAACTGGAGATAATTTCTCCACTGTTTGTTCCGCCTCCCTCATGCACATTGTTCCGACTCCCTCATGCACGCAGTCTCAGTGTTCTACGCTTGCATACATAATTGCAGTTAAACTCAGTTTATCTTTCAGTCTTAGCTCATTCCGCCTTAGTCTACTTTAATTTTTATTTGTTTTTCAATCTCTATTTATGTAAGCCTAGTTCGCAGTCTTTTGATAGAGAAAGTAATAAGAATAAAAATTCTTTCTTGATTGCCGTAGCAATCTGTGTTTGTCCTATTTTCTGTTATTCTTTATTTTCTGCAAATTTTTGCTTTGTTTCTTCCACAGATTGGTATCAGAGCTGTAAGGATTTGATCCTGTGAAGCTCGTAGGAGAGAAGCCTGCAGATCCAGGTAGAGGATGTGAGTAGAGAGAAGCCGCTACCAAAAGGAAAGATAGCTGTTTGTGTTTAACAACACAGCTGCAGTCAGCTGACCCGCTGAGCATGTGGAAGAAAGTCAACAGATTCCGACAAAAGGCCGCAGCCTTATTCAGATCAGACCGCCAGCTTGGAGGAACAACCACAGTTTGGTGAAAGCCTGCAAATCGTGGCAAAGCTAGATGGACAGAGCAACCCTGGTTAGCGATTTGAATAGAAAGAAAATATTCGTAAACAGTTAAGAGGCGTAGCGAAGAAGCACGGGATTTGACCAGCCTAGACGCAGCAAACCCTGAAGTTGACAGCAGCGCCTGTGTAATCGGTGAAGCCTGGAGTCCTGCAACCTATTAGAGGTACGTAGCAGAAGAATGAAGCAATTTGCACAGTGGACGTCTTCGCATAACGGACAAGTCGACAGACTGGGAAAAACAAAAGAGAGATCACGGTTTCAACAGTCATCAAAGCCATTTTATGTTCAAGTGTTCATTCTCTGAGTATTTTTGGACAGACTTGTGTGTAGCAAGCAGATCTCATCTAAACAAACAGGCTTGAGACATGGCAACAAATAACAACATCTCTCAGCTCCAGATTCCCATTTTTAATGGTAAGAATTATAATTTTTTGGCAATTAAAATGAGAACATTGTTTTGCTCACAAGATGTTTGGGATTTGTTAGAAAATCGCTTTCTAGAACCACAGGATGAGGCTGACCATCAGGGATTAACTCGAGCACAAAAGGAAGAGCTTAAAGAGAACAAGAAAAATGATGTAAAAACTCTATTCCTAATCCAACAGGCAATGGATGAATCTATTTTTTCTAGAGTTGCAGTAGCAACGATATCCAAGTCGGCATGGAAAATCTTAGAGACCACCTATAAAGGTAATACAAAGGTGAAAATAGCTAAGTTGCAATCTCTTAGGAGAAATTTTGAAAATTTGTAAATGAATGATTCAGAGTCTATAGACTAGTTTATGGGTCAAGTATTGAATATTGTGAATCAAATTAGATCTAATGGAGAAACAATAATAGATCAGAAGATCACAGAAAAAATACTCAGATGTTTACCCAGCAAATTTGATGCAATAGTTGTAGGTATTGAGGAAACCAAGGATTTGGAACAGTTATCAGTAGATGAATTAATGGGTTCTTTGTTAACACATAAATCCAGAATGAATAGGAATAACAATATTTCTTTTGAGAATGCTTTCAAGTCTCAGATATCATTTGGTAGAGGAAGAGGAAGAGAAAGGTCAAACTTCAGACGAAGAGGCAGAGGCAGAAATGGAAGGAACAATCTAGATCAAAGTGAATATAATAATCAAAACTACAACAATAGAGGATGTGGCGACAATCACTTCCAGCAAAATTCACAGAGGTTTGATAAATCTAACATTCAATGTTATTACTGCAAAAAATATGGACATTATGCAAGTGAATGCAGAAAAAAAGGAGATGTGGACAAGCAGAATGCTAATTAAACAATTGAATCTAGTTCTAATTCTGGAAGCTTATTTCCCAATTGTCATGTTGCTCAAAAAAATGCAAGAGATATTTAGTTCTTAGATAGTGGATGCAGTAACCATATGACATCAAATAAAGAATTCTTTGCTAGTCTTGATGATTCTATAAAATCTGAAGTGAAATTAGGAAATAATAACAAAGTGGATGTAATGGGTAAAAGAGTAATAAATGTTTTGGCAGAAAATGGTGAAAGAAGATTGATTCTTGATATTTATTTTATACCTGGACTAAAGCATAATTTTATGAGTGTTGGATAGTTAGTACAAAAAGAATACAAAGTATCTTTTATACATAATGTTTGCACAATACTAGACAAATTTCTAAATGACTGGTTGATAAGAAAAGTGGAGATGACCAAGAATCAGATGTTTTCTCTTTGAATTCAGTGCATCCAAGGAGAAGAGGAAGCCCACTTCAAAACCATGCATCTAGACCAATCATGGCTATGACATTTAAGGTATAGACATTTACATTTTGGAGGTTTGAATTTGTTACAGAAGAAAAATATGGTGAAGGGATTACCACCAATAGACTAGCCAGGAAGTTCATGTGAAAGTTGCATTCTGGCAAAATAGCATAGAGAGAGCTTTCCAATAGGAGCCTCATATAGATCAAAGGTAATATTGGAGCTAGTCCATAGTGATTTATGTGGACCAATGCAAATTCCATCATTTGGAGGTAGTTCTTATTTTCTAACCTTCATTGATGATTTTATTAGAAAGTCTTGGATATATTTTCTCAAAAATAAGTCTAAAGCCTTTAGAAAATTTAAAGAATTCAAGACTATGATTGGAAAGCAGAGTGGCCTTTACATCAAGGTACTTAGATCATATAGAGGAGGTGAATATATGTCTAATTAATTTCAAGATTTTTGCGGATATCATGGCATTAAAAGGAAACTGACTACAAGGTACACACGATAGCAGAATGGTGTAGTAGAAAGAAAGAATAGAACAATCATGGAGATGGCTAGAAGCATGTTGAAGGCCAAACATTTGTCAAATGAATATTGGGCAAAAGTAGTAGTATGTGCAGTATATACTCTGAATAGAAGCCCAATAAAAAGTGTCAGGGATCAAATTTTACAAGAAGCTTGGAGTGGTAAGAAGCATAGTGTACATCATTTCAAAAAATTTAGTTGTATTGCATATTCTCTTATACCATCTAAATTAAGAAAAAAACTTGATGATAGAGGAGAGAAATGCATTTTTATTGGCTATAGTGAAGAATCAAATGCTTATAAGTTGTATAACCCCATTTCAAAGAAAGTGATTATTAGTAGAGATGTGGAATTTAAGGAAGAAGAAGCATGGGATGGAAGCATTGATAAAACCATCACAATTGGAGCACCAATTTCCCAAAATGAAAGAGAATATGAAAAACAAAATATGAAAGGTGATCAATCCTCTCCACAAGCAAGAACAAGCACTCCAATAAGAACACCTAGGAGCTTAGCACAAGATGAATCATCTACTCATGCATGTCATCCTACTTCCAATTCACAAGTGATGAATCAGATCCAACTCTTACCACTTTAACATCAAAATTTAAAGGTAAGAAAATGAGAAAATTGAATGAGATTTATAAACAAGAAGAGAAGTTAGATTTATATTCAAATTTTGCTCTTTTCTCTCATGGTCCTATGTATTATGAAGAAACAATTAATGAGGAACATTGGATAAAAGTAATGCATGAAGAGATGAATGCCATTGAGAGAATCCAAACATGGGATCTAATTAATCTACCTAAAGGTAAGGACTACATAGGAGTCAAATGGGTTTATAAGACCAAATTTGATGTAGAAGGAAAGGTTGAAAAACACAAGGCAAGGTTAGTAGGAAAAGGTTTTGCACAAGAACATGGAATTGATTATAATGAAACATTTACTCTACTTGATCGAATTGATACTATTAGAATGGTTTTAGCAATATCTGCACAAAATAATTAGAAAGTATATCAAATGGATGTCAAATCAGCCTTCTTGAATGGTTTTCTAGATGAAGAAGTGTATGTGAAACAACCACCAGGTTATGAAGTGCATAGACATGAATAAAAAGTCTATAAATTGAAGAAGGCACTCTATGGTCTCAAGCAAGCACCAACATCATGGTATAGCAAGATTGATTAAAATATGACAAACAATGGATTCAACAGAAGCAATAGTGAGCCTATATTATACACAAAAATCAACAAAGAAGGTCAGATTTTGATTGTGTGTTTGTAAGTTGATGATTTGATTTACACTATAAATTTGTCTGTAGACACATTTAAATCAACAATGAAGAAAGAATTTGAAATAATAGATTTAAGATTAATGAAGTGCTTTTTGGGCATAGAAGTTGTACAATCAGAGAAGGGAATATTTATTTGTCAAACTAAATATGCAAAGGATGTGTTAAGGAGGTTTAAGATGTTGAATTTTAAATCAACACCTACACCAATTGCTATAGGGACCAAAATTAGCAAAGAAGACAAAGGGTCTAATGTTGATTCTACAACATTTAAAATACTAATTGGTAGTTTGATGTATCTTATAGCTACAAGACCAGATATCATGTATGGGGTTAGTTTAATCTCTAGATTCATGGAGTCACCAAAAGAGTCACATTGGCAAGTTGGAAAGAGTATTGATAGATTTATACTGATAGTGATTTGTAGGTAGCAGATTGGATGAGAAGAGTATTGATAGATTTATTACAAACATAGAAGGAGTGAACACCAATCTTTTGTGACAACAAATCAGCAATTGCATTGTCAAAAAATCATGTTTTTCACAAGAGGAGCAAGCACATTGATACAAGATTCTATTTTATCAGAGAGTTGGTGAACGATGGAGAAATTTATTTGGAGTTCCATAAATTTGAAGACCAATTGGCAGATATATTCACAAAGGCATTAGCAAAGGAGACTTTTGATTATCTAAGACAAAATTTAGGCATTGTAAATGTTGAAGTAGTTAGTGGTAGAAATTAATGGGGAGTGTTAGAAACTGGAGATAATTTCTCCACTATTTGTTCTACCTCCCTCATGCACGTTGTTTTGACTCCCTCATGCATGCAGTCTCAGTCTTCTATGCTTGCATGCATAATTGCAGTTAAACTCAGTTTATCTTTTAGTCTTAGCTCAGTCCACCTTAGTCTACTTTCAGTTTTATTTGTTTTTCAATCTCTATTTATGTAAGCCTAGTTCACATTCTTTTGATAGAGAAAATAATAAGAATAAAAATTCTTTCTTGATTGTCGTAGCAATCTGTGTTTGTCCTATTTTTTGTTATTCTTTATTTTTTGCAAATTTTTGCTTTGTTTCTTCCATAGTAGTTTATATTATAAGTGCGCTGCTGATCCACTACTACTTTGTTTTTGTTCGAAAAAAGAGACTAGGACTCATCATTGAACAAAAATTACCAGACATGGATCTTGACAAGCTTTTACATCATATTTCTCGAAGGTTTAATATGGTTGATCTCATCGCTGGAACAAGCAATTTCAGTGAATCTCGAAGGCTTGGCCAGGGAGGATTTGTAGTATATAAATGCATTCTTATACAAACAAATGAGATTTTAGCAGTAAAGCGCATCTTAGAAGGATCAAGACAAGGGATTAAGGAATTTATCACAGAAGTAAGCATAGTTAGCCATTAGAGACATCACAATCTTGTTCAACTTTTGGGGTGGTACCATGAGAGAGACCAGTTGCTTTGGGTGTATGAATATATGCCTAATGGAAGACTGGACAGAAATATTTTCAGAAGAGGAATAGTAGAAGAAGAAATAGAAGATCATCCAGCATTGCAGTGGAGTTTTAGGTATAAAATAGCTCGTGAAATAGCCAGCATGCTACTGTATCTTTATGAAGAATGGGATCAATGTGTTGTACACTGAGATGTAAAATCTAGCAATGTTATGCTAAATTCCAATTTTAGTGCAAATATTGGTGAATTGAGTTTAGCGCATATGCTTGACCATGAGGGTTTAGCTCAGACCACACGAACTGCTAGGACATTGGGGTACCTTGCCCCAAAATGTGTGGCATCAAGGAAAACTAGTCCAGAATCAGATGTTTACAGCTTTGGGGCTGTGACTTTAGAAATAGCATTGGGCAAACAAGTAGTAGCTTTGTTGAAATCAATAGATAAAAAAAATAAGAACTTAAACAAGAAAACAAGAACATAACCCAATTACTAGTGTAATTTCTTGAAAAATAAAATTTTATTGATCTTCTATTTTCCTTGCTTATAATGTTACACCCAAGGCATCTTTAAATAGATTTGAATCCAAAAATAACTGATTGATTAACTAATCCTTAACTAATCTTCAAACTTCTTAAACAAACAAATTGTTAACAGCTTAAACTAACTGATCTCTAACTTTCAGTGAACTAATTGAATGTGAACTACTTCTCTAATAGTTTAACTAACTGTTTGATAACTGATTGATCTCTTATTGATTGTTCACTTTTGCATGCATGTGGAGTGGAGAAATTAACTCTAGTTCATCTTGATTTTCTAACACTCCCCCTTAATTTCTACCACTAACAACTTCAGCATTTACAATGCCTAAATTTTGTCTCAAATAATCAAAGGTCTCTTTTGCTAATGCCTTTATAAATATATCTACCAATTGATCTTTAGATTTGTATAATTCCAGATGGATTTATCCATTTTTCACTAACTCTTTGATAAAGTGACATTTTGTATCAATGTGCTTGCTCCTCTTATGAAACACATGATTTTTTGATAATGCAATTGTTGATTTGTTGTCACAAAAGATTGGTGTTGACTCTTTCTGTGCTTGTAATAAATCTTTCAATATTCTTCTCATCCAAGTTGCTTGACATGCTGCAGATGTGGCTGCTACATACTCTGCTTCAGCTAATGAAAGTGTCACTATAGGCTACTTTTTGGATGCCCATGTGACCACACCTGTTCCTAAAAGAAAGGCATGTCTAGAAGTACTCTTCCTATCATCAATGCTACCTGAAAAATCACTATGTGTAAAACTAATCAAACTAAAATCGTTAGTTGTAGAATATAAAATTCCATATTTAGTAGTTTCTACCACATATCTCAATATCCTTTTTTTAATTTGCCAATGTGAGTCTTTCGGTGACTCCATGAATCTTGAGATTGAACTAACCCCATACGTGATGTCTAGTCTTGTAGCTGTAACATACATCAAACTACCAACTAGTCTTTTGAATGTTGTTGAATCAACATTAGATCCTTGGTCTTCTTTGCAAAGTTTGGTCCTTGTAGCAACTGGTGTAGGTGATAGTTTACAATTCAACATCTTAAATCTCCTTCACATATCTTTTGCATATTTAATTTGATAAATAAATATTCCTTTCTCTGATTGTACAACTTTTATGCCCAAAAAATACTTCATTAATCCCAAATATGTCATTTCAAATTCTTTCTTCATTGTTGATTTAAATGTGTCTACAAATAAATTTCCAATGAAAATCAAATCATCACCATATAAACACACAATCAAAATCTGACCTTCTTTGTTGATTTTTGTGTACAAAGTAGGCTCACTATTTATTCTACTGAATCCATTGTTTATCATATATGAATCAATCCTGCTATACCATGCTCTTGGTGCTTGCTTGAGACCATAAAGAGCCTTCTTCAATCTATAAACATTTTCTTCATGTCCTTGTACTTCATAACCTGTGGGTTGTTTCACATACACTTCTTCATCTAGGAAACCATTCAAGAAAGCTGATTTTACATCCATTTGATATACATACCAATTATTTTGAGTAGCTATTGCTAAAACCATTATAACAGTATCCAGTCTAGCAACTGGAGCAAATGTTTCATTATAATCAACTCTATGTTCTTGTGCAAAAACTTTTGCTACTAACATTGCCTTGTGTTGTTCAACATTTCCATCTGCATCAAATTTAGTCTTATATACCCATTTGACTCCAATACAGTTCTTACCTTCAAGTAAATTAGTTATATCCCATGTTTGATTTCTTTCAATAGCATTCATCTCTTCATCCATTTATTTTAGCCAATGTTCCTCATTAACTACTTCTTCATAATACATAGGATCATGAGTGAAAAGAGCAAAATTTGAAACCAAATCTAATTTCTCTTCTTCTTGATTATAAATCTCATTCAAATTTCTCATTTTTTTACCTTTAAATCTTGATCTTAAAGTAGCAAGAGTTGGATCTGATTCATCACTTGTGAATTTGGAGTAGGGTGACGTGCATGTCTAGATGATTCACCTTGTTCATACCTCCTAGGTGTTCTTATTGGAGTGCTTGTTCTTACTTGTGGAGAGAATTGATCTCCTTTCCAATTATTTTCTTCAAATTCTTCTTCATTCTATGGAATTGGTGCTCTTATTATGATGGTGCTACCATCCCATGCTTCTTCTTCTTTAAATTCACCATCTCTGCTAATAATCACAAGCTTTGAAATAGGGTTATACAACTTATAAGCCTTTGATTCTTCACTATAGCCAATAAAAATGCATATCTTACCTCTATCATCAAGTTTTCTTCTCAATTTAAATGGTATAAGAGAATATGCTATAGAACCAAAAATTCTGAAATGATGTACACAATACTTCTTACCACTCCATGCTTCTGGTGGAATTCGATCTCTGACACTCTTTGTTGGGCTTCTATTCAAAATATACACTGCACATGCTACTACTTCTACCCAATATTCATTTGACAAGTGTTTGGCTTTCAAAATGCTTCTAGCCATCTCCATGATTGTTCTATTCTTTCTTTCTGCTACACCATTTTGCTGTGGTGTGTACATTGTAGTCAATTGCCTTTTGATGCCATGATATCTGCAAAAATCTTGAAATTCATTAGACATATATTCACCTCCTCTATCTGATCTAAGTACCTTGATGTAATGGCCACTCTACTTTTCAACTATTGCCTTGAATTCTTTAAATTTTCCAAAGGCTTCAGACTTATTTTCAAGAAAATAAATCCATGTCTTTCTGCTAAAGTCATCAATGAAGGTTAGAAAATAAGTACTACCTCCAAGTGATGTAATTTGCATTGGTCCACATAAATCACTATGGACTAGCTCCAATATTACCTTAGCTCTATATGAGGTTCCTACTGGAAAGCTCTCTCTATGTTGTTATGCCAGAATACAACTGTCACATGAACTTCCTGGCTGTTCTATTGGTGGTAATCCCTTCACCATATTTTTGTTTTGTAACAAATTCAAACCTCTAAAATGTAAATGTCCATACCTTAAGTGCCATAGCCATGATTGATCTAGATGCATGGTTTTGAAGTGGGTTTCCTCTTCTCCTTGGATGCACTGAATATGAAGAGGGAACATCCAATTCTTGGTCATCTCCATTTTTCCTATCAACCTGTCACTTGGAAACTTCTCTAGTATTATGCAAACATTATCCATAAACGATACTGTGTAACCTTTCTATACTAACTGTCCAATACTCATAAGATTATGCTTTAGTCCAAGTACAAAATAAACATCAGGTATAAACCTTCTTTCTCCATTTTTTGCCAAAACATTTATTACACCTTTACCCATGACATCTACTGTGATATCATTTCCTAATTTCAATTCTAATTTTACAGAATCATCAAGACTAGCAAAAAATTCTTTATTTTCTGTCATATGATTACTGCATCCACTATCTAAAAACTAAATATCTCTAGCTATTTCTTGAGTAACATTACAAGTAAGAAATAAGCTTCCACGATTAGAACTAGATTCACTTGGATTAGAACTAGATTCACCTGTGTAATTAGCATTCTTCTTGTCCACATATCCTTGTTTCCTTCTGTAGTCACTTGCGTAATGATGATATTTTTTGCAATAATAACATTAAATATTAGATTTATCAAACCTCTATAAACTTTGCTGGAAGTGATTGTTACCACATCCTCTATTGCTATAATTTTGATTACTATTTTCATCTTCATCTGGATTGTTCCTTCCATATCTGCCTCTGCCTCTTCCTCTGAAGTTTGACCTTGCTCTTCCTCTTCCTCTGCCAAAATTTACATATGAATTGAAAGCATTCTCAATATAAGTAATTTTATTCCTATTCATTCTGGATTCATGAGTTAACAAAGAACCCATTAATTCATCTACTGATAACTGTTCCAAATCCTTGGTTTCCTTAATAGCTACAACTATTGCATCAAATTTATTGGGTAAACACCTGAGTATTTTTTCTATGATATTCTGATCCGTGATAGTTTCTTCATTACATCTAATTTGATTCACTATATTCAAAACTTGACCCACAAATTGGTCTATTGAAATTGAATCATTCATTTGCAAATTTTCAAAACTTCTCCTAAGAGATTGCAATTTAGAAATTTTTACCTTTGTATTACCTTTATAGGTAGTCTCCAAGATTTTCCATGGTGATCTAAATCTTGTTGCTACTGCAACTCTGGAAAAAAAAGATTCATCCAATGCCTGTTGGATTAGAAATAAAGCTTTTGCATCTTTTTTCTTATTCTCTTTAAGCTCTTCCTTTTGTGCTTGAGTTAATGTTAGATGGGCTGCCTCATCTTATAGTTCTACAAAACCACTCTCTACCAGATCCCAAACATCTTGTGAGCAAAACAAAATTTTCATCTTAATTTTCCAAAAATCATAATTCTTACCATTAAAAAGAGGAATTTGGAGTTGTGAAATACTATTATTCACTGCCATGTCTCACACTAAAATGACTAGATAGGCTGTTTGGATGGCTTTCTGGTTTGCTATTTTTGAACACAGTCATCGACGTCAGTTGGTCTACTGAGGTTGGTCAAGATTAATGCCAATGTCAGTTCCATTTTTGATGTCAGTCTGGGTGTCAGACAATATCAGTTTGGTTGCCGATGTCAGTCGCTAAGCTCCCTACTGACTCTTCCTTCACACATTGGACTGTGACTAATGTGTGCTTCTGGTGACTACACACTTCTCTAATCTGTGCTTCTCCTTACACAGCTTCCCTTAGCTTCTTTCCTAACCAGGCTTTGATACCAATTTTTTGAAATCAAGAGAGAAGAAAAATAAGAACTTAAACAAGAAAACAAGAATAGAACCTAATTGCTACTGCAATTTCTTAAAAAATGAGATTTTATTGATCTTCTATTTTCCTTGCTTACAATGCTCCACCCAAGGCATCTTTAAATAGATTTGAATCCAAAAATAACTGATTTATTAACTAATCTTTAACTAATCTTCTAACTACTTAAACAAACTGATTGTTAACATCTTAAACTAACCGATCCCTAACTGTCAGTTAACTAACTGAATGTGAACTACTTCTCTAACAATTTAACTAACTGTTTGATAACTGACTGATCTCTAACTGATTGTTCACTGTTGCATGCATGTGGAGTGGAGAAATTAACTCCAGTTCATCTTGAGTTTCTAACAAGATTTGAGTTTGGTAGATTTTGACATGCAGCTTATTGTGTGGGCTTGGGATCTATATGGTCAAGGCAGGGGTTTGGAGGCTGCAAATGTCAGATTAAATGGAGAGTTTGAAAAGATAGAAATGAAACAATTGATGGTGGTACGGTTGTGGTGTTCTCATCCCGATGCAGCTGCATGACCCAAAATGAGGCAAGTGTTGAGGTTACTAAATTTTGAAGTTATAGCACCTCATCTTCTGACAGCAATTCCTATGGCATCATATGTAGAGACTTCATTAATCACTGGGCCTTCAACCTCAGTATCTTCCACCAGTCTATCATCTGGTGTTCCAACTACTTCCTCTCAAGTCTACTCCAAGATTGCACATCATAAGTGTTGAAGGTAGATCTATCATTATGTTTGTGTAACGATGTTGTGTCTAAATTCCATGGAATGAGGCCAGGATTGTATTTAGAAGTATTAATTTTTGTCTGGCTATTTTATTAAATGGTTTATTTCTATATATACTTAAATGGAAATTTAGTAGTCTCCAAATTCCTTGAATTTTTTTTGAGAAACTTAAAAATGTTAATTAATTCTTTAAAGAAAAGAACATTGCCTAATTTAATCTTCTCCACCACAATAAGGCCAGAGCAAGTTGCACATGGAAACTAAGCTATGATATTTGACTCTATAGGCATAGGAAATTGTGATAAATACATCCCATAGGTGTGGTGTCATAGTGGATACTTCAATTTTAGGTTCATTTATTTGAGGTTTTATGATTGTTGGTTGTTTTGGTAATTTGTATAGGAAGATTATAAATGTTGTTCCAAATATTGTAAATAAACATCAAGAATTTATGTAATGTTAATAGAATTTATTTCATTTGTTTAATTTATAGTCCTTCAAATAAAAAATTATATGTCTCATTATTTTATATTATATAAAATTAAATTAAAATAGTTTTAAGATCAATCATGTGATAGAGAAAGTAATATATTTAAGTTGTTTCTTTGTAATCCATTATATTTCATAATAATTATACTAATATATATAAAAATATCCTTGACTATATTCAAGACTATTCACATTTTTTTTTTGTGTATATATATATATATATATATATATATATATATATATATATATATATATATATATATATATATATATATATATATATATAAAAGCTCACATTAAATTTGATTTGTTGTTATAATTATTTTTTGGAATTTTGTGGTTATAAAATAAAATTTAAAGAGGTCACTTTTCCTTTCATTAATTACACTTACAAATCCATCAATTGGATGAGCTTTACAATGTTGTGGTGGTTCTTTCTAATTTAGCATATGAACATTGCATTGATATTGATATTGTGACACAATATGGAAGAGTTTTTCTAAAAAAAAATTATAATGTTAACTTGGTGGATCCACTTATTCATTCCAAATATGATTGATATGCTTTACTTGAATTTTATTGTTATCAATGATTCTTTATGGCATATGTTTCAAAGTAATGCATATATTTAAATAATGTCATTTAAATCTATGATAATCATAAAATTTACTAACATCATAACTCTTAAGTAAAGGTGTAGATGGATCCAACACTTTATTAAGAGATAGAGTAAGCATATTGCATTCAAATAATGGTTTAAATATATTTTAAATATTTTCATGTAACCTTTTGATTTGTCTTTGTTCTCTTTATTGTAATAATGCTATCATGTTAGGTGATTGATCATATGCATTCAATACATTTTTGGCCTCATTTTTATATTAAAAAACTTTTCATTTCATTTCCCTTTGATGTTGGCTCAACTACAAGGAGAAGCATTAGTCTTATATTTAATCATGTTGATATCTAAAATATTGATTTTATAGTTTCTAATCGCATAACAAATAATATCAAATAATGAGTAAGTGTTAAGGACCACTTAGATGTCTTTAATAGATAAACGTAAACTTTGAGAAAATATGATTTATAATTCACTATTATATAATTGTTGACTCATTTTTGTAAAACTATTGTCTTGAGTCTAAGAACAAAATAACTAATGTTTTCATTTGTTTCTTGTTTGATTTGAGAATTTTTTGGAAATATAATTTTCATATTAATTTTTATCAAAGAAAAAGAGTTAAGAAATAATCAACTAAAACATTGACAGAATTCACAACTCCACATAGTAAAGTATAAAAATAATCAAGAGCCCAATTATTATATTTTCTAAAAAAATATATTAATAAAAAATTATTTAACATGTGAAAAATATAAATAATAAAAAATAATAATTTAATGTGATGAGAAGGGTGTCTTTTATCATTAAGTAATTCAAATTTTTAGAATAGAAAACTATATAAATAAAGGTAACAAATAACTTCATAAGTTAAGAGGTCAAGTGAAATATCGTTTGAAGTGATCATGGTACTTACTTCTTAAAATCCTTGAGACAACAATTTAAGTTGTTGAACGTTCACGTGTAATTTATATCATAATGATTATGTTAAGTGTTAGAAAAAAAAATGGAAGTAGAATAAATAAGATTAGAAATATTATGCAAATAATTCAATTGAAAAACATTGTGAAAAAAAAATTAAAGTAGAGAATTACGTTGATATAATTAAATAATTTTAGAAGCAACAAATAAAAAAGGAGTTGGGAAGATTTCACAAAACATTAAAAATATTTTGAGAAAGAAGAGAAACATAAACAAGACTGGAAGGGATAGAAACAATAGGGGAAATAGTTTTAGAAGCAAGTTGGGACGTGATGACATCATTAAGTATAGAAAGGGATTCTCTATGGGTTTGATCTTCATTCTTCGCATTCGAATATACATAATTCACTTTACAAGCTACACATTGGATTTTTGTTCTGGTTGTAAACTCTTAACCTGAGGTATCGGATCTTTAAGATCGATATATATTGTTTTCGGTCCTTGGAATGTTATAGGTTTTATCCCCATCGATGAATATACGTCCACAAACGTCTAGTCATATGATAGAAATGAAGGGCCCTTACGCTCCCTACATTACGTTCTACCATTCGGAAGAGAGGAAAAAGATAAATGGAGTACTTACGTTTAAGTTTAGGACTTTTCTTCAACATCCTTTTCATCAACTAACTTGTAAATGCAAGACTTATATTCAATTTTGTCGTGCTGTAATTACATATTCTATGTGGGCTCTAATTTGATGGTTTGTGTGTTTCCTTTAAAGTCTTACAACCTAAATTACGGTTCAAAATTTTCTGCCTTTTTAAAACTGTACATTTGACAACTCGAATTTCATATGGGACACAGATTTTCTTCTGGTCATTTTTAGAATATAATATCCTTACAAACTTTAGAGCAATTAGTTATCCTTTTATATATATATTTTTAGTATTTCGTTTTATAAATTTCATTTTTTTTATAAATTAATTAAAAAATAAAAAAAGATTCAAATTATATAATTTTGTGATTTTTCTATTTAATAATTTGGTAGTAAATTATTATTGATAAAAGTATTAAATAACAATTTAAATTGATTGTACCTTTTTAATGCTGCATAGAGTAAATTGTTAATCAGTAATGTTTAGCGTTAAGAATGGAATTGTCCAAATTTAGAAAATGAAAATAATCAGTTAATTTTATTTAAATGATGTATTTTTTAAATATGTCAGAAAAATATAATTTTTTTTAACAAATTATCGACTTGCTTCATTAAAATATAATTTAATAAATAATTTTTCTGTTTTATTTTTGAAACGTTATGATAGAAAGCTTGGAAGTGGTATTTGAATACTCCTATTATATATTATTTCTAGAAAAAATGAGAGTAGCTCTGACATCAATTGTCAATGATTGAGAATCTTAATGTTTGATACAATCTCTATTGCCTTATTCATATAATCTCCACTCCCCTCTTCATATGTATAATAGAAGATTTTAGATGGTTTGGAGTTCCATCATTGAGCCAAAACCTGCCCACTTTGCTTAGTTCTTACTTTATAAGGAATTATTTTTGGGATGCCCCCTTATACATATTGGCGACATTCTACAGACCAAATGTCCATTTTGCAATTATACTGGAACTATTAAGTACTTTTTTTAGTTCTATTATTAAAATATCTTGGAGGTTCGAGTTTGTGAATTGTTAAATTTTCACAAAAGAAAATTAAATAAGCCTCGATTTGATAGAGAAATTAACAAACAAATGTCTATTTCTGGAAGAAAAAAAAAAAAAAAAAAAAAAAACAAAACAAAAACAAACAACTAAAAGATTCAGATTAGAGTTATTTAAAAAGACATGAGTAAAAGGGTTCGCAAGCTCTTGACACAAATCAATAAGAAATCAAACAAACCTTATTTATAAAACAACCAATCCCTCAAGTTATGCATCATCATACAATTTATAAAAGTGTATCAAATTATGATCCCATAAACACTTAAGTATCATGAATGTAATTAAAACCATTTAAATTAATTCAAACTAAGGGGGAAAATTATCCTTCTATTCATATCATGGAATCCACATTTCATTGAAATCCTTTTTCTTTGAGTGACTTCTCATAATATACATGTTGACTTGTATTATATTATTATTATTATTATTATTATTATTATTATTATTATTATTATTATTATTATTATTATTATTATTATTATTATTATTATTAACCATCTTATGAAACATGAAGTCCCTACACATAAAATGGGCCTGAATGAATGTGTCACCACATGAAAAATGAATATGTTTTCATTATTTAAATCTTTTTTTATGATTTGATGTTATACTATAAATCCAAGATGCCATGGAATCATTGAAATGAGGTAACCAAATAATAGTGTGATTTATGATTCATTATGTCTTGAAGGACTTAGCATCATAAATAATTATTTGTTTTATGATAAGAGGCATCCTTCATTGAAGAAGCCTTTTCAAAATTTTCAATGAAGTTTTAGACTTATCTAATTAGGTTTTATGCAATTAACATAGTTATATTTTTTGTCTTTTTCATTTGCAATTTTCTAAATTGATACATGGTGCATTATCTATATTGTTAAAGGAGATGATGGATATCTGACCCCTTTTTTCATTGAGATGAGACATATTTTAATAATGTATTGGGTAATTAAAAATGTTGAATGTAAGCTATAGATTGTATTAACATATTGGATATATCATTGAATATTATACGTGTATTTTCTTAGGCTCCTTTGAGTCCATCATTGGCATACCTTATCATTTTCCCTCACCATCATCATCCAACTCACCTTAAAATAATTCACCACTTTCATTTTATGTGTGGCTTTTTCCTTCCCCACCACTTCACCATTACTCAAGTTCACTGTGAAACAATATGTCTCTTCCTCACATAGGTCATTACCACATTGTATGAAGGAACACAAAAGATTATTTTCCACTTTCACCTACAAAAAATATATTACAATTTTCTTTCTTAACACTCTGTGAAAAAAATGTGAGATGGGTTCAGGACTCATGGGTATTAATTGTGATATGATTGCCAATTAGACCGCCATAAAACTCAAAGAGAATATGTAAAAATTGTTGTTAATTTGAACCTTAGTACAATAAAATACCAAAAGTTGGTAGTGTTTGTTGTCCTAACAAAAATTTAACCTTTCTTCCATTCACTAAATAAAACTAAATAATCACTATTTCTATTAATACAATCTTTGTTGTTAGTGTTACTTC